>JACZZP010000015.1:0-1200000 GCA_015183035.1 Meloidogyne chitwoodi
TTTTTTTAAAAAACTCAAAGTATCCATTCTCCCCCCAAAAAATTTCTATGTTCCGGACCCTGTTTCTCAAAAACTAGTCATACGATTTTTGAATTTCATAGCTCATTCGATTCAGCTTTCAAAGCTCTTTCGAATGATATATGAATCATATAGAAATATTTTGTCGATAATAAGTTAGCCGCGGTTGAACCTCCCAAATTATTTTTTCGGAACAAGTCTGAAATTTTCGGAACAAGTCTCATAACTTACTGAATTTTCTTCAAAAAATATTCATTCCAGCTTCAATATATTCAGAATTAAATCCTCTTTCGAATGATATATGACTCATACGAAACTTACCTACAGATTTTTTTTACAAAAATTCAAAATAGTCATTCTCCCCCAAAAAATTTATATGTTCAGCAACTTGCAACTTTTGACTGTTCTGTTAAAGGTTGATAATTTTTGCTTAAGAATGAAGAATATAGAATGAGAATCATAATAAAAGAAAAAAATTTGAAGAAATACCAAAGAAATAAAAAGTTAATAAATTTGTTCCCCCCATCTCCCTTTTTACACCCAGCCAAAACCCAAGCTCTCCAAAGTGGAAGTGGCTTGTCTCTTCTACACCTATTGAAGCTCTAATGCTTGGATGTGACCGTATCTGGTCTCTTCTGTACCTTTTGAAGCTTAAAGGTTTGGAGTTTAATTTTTTATACACCCAATGAAACTTAAAGGTAGAAAAGGGTGTTCCTTTACTCCTTCTATTTTCAAAAATTTTTTTCTCAAAAACTAGTCTGTAGATTTTTTTTAAATAAAGCTCATTCGATTCAGTAATTCATCCTCTTTCAAATGATACCAAATTCAGAAAATTTCCAACGATGGAAATTTTTTTATCTAACTTTGAATTATTACTTCAACCCCAAATTTTCAAAATTTTTAAAAATTTTTTTCTTAAGAACTAGTCATACGATTTTTGATTTTCATAGCTCATTCGATACAGCTCTTTAAGCTCTTTCGAATGATACTAAATTCATCAAATTACATTAACTTTAAAAAATTATTAGTTGTTGCATAAAAAATGTCGTTTTTTTAAAAAATTTTTTTTCAAATTTTTGGGACTTTTGTCCCTTCTGTTAAATATTTAAAATTTTGGTCAAAAGTTTATTAGTTTTTGAGAAAATATTTTTTTTAAATTTAAAAACATTGAAAAAATTTTATTTTGAAAATTTTAAAAAAAAGTTCTAACAGAAAATCAATAAATTTTATTGTATCATTTGATAGAGCTTGATACACTGATTCAAATGAGCTATGATATTATAAATATTATACATATGTAAATGTAAATAAGTTTGAACCATATTTTTTATTTACTTTACATTTTTATTTTTTATTATTAATTTTCTATAAAAAATACCGCGCATTTTTTGCACATATTTTTTAGTCAGTTCCAATTAATTGATGGACGTAAGTGCTTGCGACGTTCAGGGTCATCACATAAGCATAACAAGATATTTCTCAGCATTTTTGATCTAATCTTTTTTTACTTTTGCAAAAGTAATTGATCAATTAATTTTTATTCGCGTCTTCTTTTTATAAAAATACTTATATATTCTAGTACATACGTACAAAAGCTATTAACATCTATGTATATCCTTTCACTTTTTTAATTCATAGTGAATCCTCTTCACACAATGTGTATATTTTCAAACCAACTCATTCATTATTTGGTTTTTCTTAAATAAAAATAATTTTTTAGCATTGTTCACTATTTTCATAATTATAATTATTTTGTTATAATTTATCTGTATTCAAAACAATAGTTTATTAAATTAAAAACAATTTGACATCCATCAATGATTTACTTATTTGATTACTTTATTTCAATATTCTCAATTATTGCAATTTTAAAAAGGTGGAACGAAAATTGATTCTAGAATTAATATTGATAATTAAGTAATAATCATTGTGTATATTACTTAGTTATTCAATAATCATTATTGAAACAATATTTCTAGTAAAAAATTTTTAACTTACAATACAAATTTATTAGCTGTTCGGGTATTCCACGAAGAGGAAATGAGCCTTGGTCTGTAATATTATGTAAATTTCGCGATTTGGCTATGTACGAGCCTAAAAACATGGAATGGTTTACTAGATGGATTATTGGTCATAACGAGCCAGGCTAGTTATAATACCGTTAAAAAATATTTTCTGATTCTAATAAATTATACTATATGTAATAAAAAAAGTCTGTTAAGATTCAATTGAACAATATTTTTGGAATGTTTCTAATGGTATATATTCGATTAGTGGAAGCAATATAAATGGGTTATAAAATTAGTTTAATATTTAAAATATTAATTAAATAGTTGGTTCACACTTTCTAAAACACAAAAAGATATTTTGCGAATGATTAACAAGTCTAGACGTGTTGGAAATCCCCCACTTGGTTCAAACTCTAGTTTCCAGGTAAAATTACTATAGTTTTCTAAGCAATAACAAAATATTATAAAGTATTTTGACATAATAAAAGACCTTTGTAATGCTGAGGCTGTCAAAAATGGAACAGTTCTGCATCGACAAAAAATAACTATTATTAATGGTTCGTCGTTGGTTTTCTTTCAGTTCCTCGAGCAATTTTATTGCCATTTCTTGTTTTAGCATTTTAATTAAAATATTATAAGATTATTTTAAAATTCAAGCCGGGACAGCAGCTGTGTTTGATAAAAAGAATGGTGTGTTGCTAACTCCTCAACTTGTATTTTCTTCAGTTCTCGCGCATGAAATGGTTCAGTATTTGAACATTTTTAATTCATACTAATATAAACATATTTTCAGGTACACTCTTTCTACATTGGTCATTCATATAGTGACAGAAAGATTCGTGTAATATTTTCATACTTTTTTATATTTTTCAATTTTTTAGCGGCATATAACAGAAGGGCCTATTCTAAATAAAAAGTTAACTTTTAATATCCATATGGAAGTAATTAAATGCCTATGTATACTATAAATATTTCTTAATTAAAATTTTAACCTGAAAATAACGTTTTTTATTATTTTAAAGGTATTTCCATATGCTTCAAATGGAGAATATGATGATAGATATGATTTAATGAGCACTGCAAACGCTTACATGGTTATTTAGGAGCAAAGATAAACAGTTAACGTATTTTTTATAGCATCACTCCAACTTTGGAATGAATGGTCCAGGTATATTTGAGATTGTTAATTTTAAATTAATTTTATGAAAGTTAATTTATATTTAGGTCTTAACGGCCCACATTTGGAGTATTTGGGATGGCTTCCAATGGATAGAATATTATATTTTGGAAAGTATCGTCTTTTCTTTTTTTATATTATTTTGAAATTAAAAATCAGGGATGGCCGAACAAATTATACTATCCGTCTTTCATCAATCAGCGTTTCTCATACTAAGTTAAAATTCTTAATTATTCTCGTTAGATTTACATTTTAAGACTAATAGTTTAACAAATCACTTACAGAACTCAAGGCTGGCTTCTTGTGATGCTCCCTTTTGATCGGGATAATCCATTTAATTACTATACAGTCGAGCTCCGAACACCTAATCTTGTTGATAAAGGAATAGCTCAAGTATATTCAAATAGTTTTATGTATTTCGAAAATTTTAGCCCTCAATCTTGATCCATCGAGTACAGAAGAAAGGCAATAGTTATTATTCAACGCTTTTAAGACAGGCAGACTCATACGAATTAACAGATGAAGGAACTGAATGGGTGAGGTTAAATAAATATTGGCTTTATTTATTCAATTTTAGTTATGTATATTTAAAAATTACCACTAAATAAATACAAAAATATTATGCTAATTTAATATTAAAAGGTAACATTCACCAATGCAATAGAAAACGTACATGCTGGAGAGCAAAATGCTTTTTCAAAGAAATTCCAATATATCCGTGTTTCGTTAAAGAAACTTTATGAAGGTTTGATATCATTTATATATAAAATCAAATCATAGGTTATTTTACCGAAATAAATTATAACTTAGAAACATAACGGCATTTCTATGTTTAAACCTTGATAATATTTTTTCAGTAGATGCAGATGTTCATATAGACACTACATTTAATCCGGTAAAATAAACATTTAACGAAAAAGTATACTTATCTCAATAAATGGAAGATAGACGGAATGCCATCTTGGTGAACAAGCTTTTTATTCATCTCGACCATTTATTTCTGGACTTAAACATATTTGTTTACGAATTTCAACCGATTCAAGCATCAATAATAATGATACTTTCGCGCAAACAGATAGTAATTACGTAACTACAGAAAGGTGAATAATATATTTCATTATTAAATTTTGTTAATAAATAATCACAATGTTTAGATTTTTATTTTAAGAAAAAAGCGTAATGAACAGATGCGCATTGTTCGTTTACTCAATGATAGTGATTTAATAAGACAACTTTCACGACAAAATTTCTTTATAAATCGTAAAACTTTTGGTGCAAATTCTTGTCGTAAAGGCCTTGTTTGGCGAGCTTTAGACCCCTATGACTATGTTTGTGTTTCTGAACAACGGTAATTTCTGATAATAATGTTATTTAATTTTATTTAAATGAGCAAAATTTTAACAGACAAAAAACGGCCCAACGAGAAGATATCCTTCAAAGAGACCGCCTATCGTTTAGTGAAAATGGATTCAAATGTATCGAACCATTTTTGCCGAGACGAGCCTTCCCCGGCGATGAAATTTGTGTTTCTTCCGAAGAGAAATACCATATTTCTAGAGAGAACTCACAGGCATGGTTTAATATTTAACTTCAGGGTTATTATTATTTTCATTAAAACAATTATTAGTGGTTTTTTATTTAGGCATATAGCACATTGCTTCATGTCAACTTTTTCAATGGAATTGACACAGTGGGGCCATAATAAACTTTGAAAAAAATATATGCTTGAACTAGTTAATATGTATAATTCTTTTAGCTCATTTTAATTCATAAATTACGGGTAACTGTAAATGTGTTCTAAAATAAATTAGATGTTATAAGTAATCGAATTTTAAATTTGACTCTATAAGAAGGATAGTCTTGAAAAAGTGTATTTTACATTTGTTATGTGATGTTTTTTCTGTTAATCTTTTGGATGGTGATATTTAGGGTGAATATTTTTGGTTCTTCCAGTCATGCACAATTAAAAACAAAATTTTCTTTTACATTTTTCATTTCCTGTGGATAATAAATATTTTAAATTTACTCAAGTGAATCTTTTCTTTTGTTTGAACACATGCTTTAATTGAAAACAAAAGGCGTCTGGCACATCCTTTTATTATTTTCATCTACCCATTCACATTTTTGCCATAAACCTTTTATTTCAATTTAATTTTGTTTTTCATTATGAATATTATTTTATTTAGATGGCTCAATAATATATTTAATTTATATATAATGTACTAATTTGGTGGTAATTCCAAATTTTTAAACATGTGGAACGTTTTTAGATTTTTGTTTGTAACATGAATTAAAACTTCAAAAACTCAATTCTTATAATTAAACGTTCAAATTATTGATTTAATGGTTGTGCGACATTTGAGGACGAACTTTTGAGGATAGACATTTGAGGATAGACTTTTGAGGAACGTTATTTGAGGACGACCTTTGAGGATGAACTTTTGAGGACGGACACTTGAGGAGGAACTTTTGAGGAACAGACATTTGAGGACGACATTTGAGGACAATATAGGAATAAAAAAATAATGCAGACAAGTTAGTAGAATTTGAAGTATGAACCTTGGAACGTACCCAGAATTTTAAAGAAAAAATCTATTTAACGATTTTGTAAAAATAATGAGGGCGGGCCATCATCAGTACGGTCCCTCACAATAACATATAACGCCTGTTTCGGCCCGTAACCGTAGACAGCACCAACAAACAACATCACAAAAAAATAAATAAAGTAAAATAAATAACATAATAAAAATATTTAAAAAACAAAACAAATGGAAATAATAGTACATTGGAAACTAATTCAATTTTTGACTATCCCCTTTTACCAAAATAATTAAATAATAAAAAATACATATTTTATTTATTAATAATCTTTTGGTGCTAGTCCAGTTTATGAGTCCAATGAACTTTTATGAGTCCAATCATAATATATGAGTCCAATGAAAATATATGATTTTTCGTCAATAAGGGAGAAGTGCGGATGACCTATTTTATATCCAACACTTTTATATATTAACAACTTATATGCCATTCGAAAGAGCTCCTCGGGCTTAGTAGAATGAGACCAAAATAGTCTAAGTTGAACAAATTTAAACAAAGTTATACTAATTGAAACTTAGTTAATAAAACTTTTTGAGCAGCCTCGTTTTTATATTTTTATCGAATACAGTCCTTATATGTCGTACTCAAAAGTCGTCCTCATTTGTCGTCCTCAAATGTCGTTCCTCAAAATTCTCGTCCTCAAATGTCGTCCGCAAATGTCGATCCTCAAATGTCGTCCTCAAATGTCTATCCTCAAAAGTTCGTCCTCAAGTTGCGCACTACGGATTTAATAATAAAACATTGTTACGATTGTTAGATAAAATAAGGAAATAATATTTATTGAAATTTATGAATGTAAACAATTTTAAAGAGGATTTTAAAATAAAATCATATTAACATACGGAAGTGAAATTATATTTTGAATATTTTCTAATATTTTGTTGTTACGAGTGTAAAGGCAGCAAATTAGATAGTTCATATTTTCTTTAGAAAATTTATTTGTACGAGGCTAATGCAGCATTATTTAAGATTCTGATAAATGCTTTAATTAAATTTGTTATTTTTTAATAGTAGTTATTTTGGTAAGGAATTAATAGCTAAAAAATTATAAAAAAAGTAGTTAAATGAAATTTTAACTAAACGTTATACTAAGAAAGTTACACTTTTCTTTATATTTTAAAAAATTTAAACATTCTGATACCTTCATATTATAAATAAAAAAATTTTTATACGAGGAAATTTCCTTAGGAGAGATTTTTTATTCAATAGTATTTATTTTAACTCATTCCAAAATTACTTTTTTCCTCCTTTTTTTTTTGTTTATTCTTATTTCTCCTTGAAATGCTACGAACAATTAAAAATTAAAAATAAATTTTAGAGTTTAAATTTCTATTTTTTCACTTTAATAACTTTTCTAAACATCAATCCAAGCGAAGGTGAAAAGCCACATTTCACATGCTGGCGCAAGATTCAAATAATTTTTCCTTATATGTATGTTATTTTTTTTTCCAATTTTACAAATTTTTAGCGCCTTACAATTTTCTCAACTCTTTCTTCCACATTTTTCAATTCATTCTCCAAATTGACGACCAAAAATTCATTTGGGAATTCTTAAACTTAAATATTTCCCTTATACGCTTTTAACAATAAGTTCCATAAATAAAAAAGACGAAATATTTGAAAAATTCTAGTAAGTTTACGGGAATATCTTGTTCAATCATTTAAATCTAATTTATAAATAATTGTATTCAACATTGCTGCTTTTCTTTTATGTACTCAAATTCATAAAAAGCACACTTATTGCTAAAAGCACCTTTATTAGTTTTAAATTCCATCTCGCTTTATTCATAATAATCTTATTTCTTTTGTTTATATTTCTACGTTTTTTAATTTTTTATATATTTATGTAAATTTCCGGCTCTTTTCAAATCCAAAATAATTTTCACAAATTATTATGTTTTATATTTTTCCCAAGAATGCAATCCATAATTCACACGCACTTGTGCATTTTTTCGTTTTTCATAAAATTAAAAATGCATGCAAATTTAAAGTGAGTAAATTTATATTTAATCTGTCGCTTTTCTTTTGGTTTACCTAAAAATTAATGATTACCTAATATAAAATAAATGGCTTATTTTTATACCTAAATATTTTTTAAATTTAATTTAACAGGAATATTTTTAAAAATTATATTGTTCTACCATATATTTGGAACAATTAGAACTTTTTTATTAAATGTTTTGAGACAAATTAAATAACAATGGATGTTCTGACCATTTGTGAATCGGATCCCGAACTTTTTGATAGAAATTCTTCGACTCAGTTAGCGGTCATTCAATGGAGCTTAGCAATAGCAGGACTTTACAATTTTTTTATACATCCTTTCCTTTGTCTTTTATTATGTCCTCTGGGCATTCTGGCAAATTTAGTTCATATATTGGTAGGCAAAAATTAATTTTTAATTAAAATTGAACTTTTTTGATTTTATTTAGTTTGAAAATATGTATTTTTATAAAATTGAATGTAGAGATATAAAAATCTAATCGTTTATTAGGTATTAACTCGACGGAAAATGCGCAAATGTGCCATAAACAATTGCCTGATTGGAATTGCCATATGTGATGTATGTACAATGACAAGTTATTTTGTTTATATAGTTCGTTTTGAAATATGGATGCGTGTTAGCAACATTAAAACAATCAGGTTTAATATACTTTAACCACGTTTTATTTACTCTAATAATTCGCCTTATGTCTGCTAAATTATTATTGCTAGCTTATTTTAAGATGCAGAATTATTGGAATACCGTATTTAGCATTATTAAATTTAAAAATTTTTAAGCCATTTTTGGGCTACTTATTTGCATTTTCACGCTACTAGTTCAATTTGCTTGCATACAATCACCTTGTATATGTGCGTAACAATGGCATTAATTCGTTGGCGTGTGATGAGTCAACCGTTTTCAAAAGTTGCTGTTCAGCCAATAATATCATGGCAAGTTTTAAAAAATAATTATATAAGAATTAGCTTAAAATTATGATCAAAATACTTGGAGAAATAATTTTTCTTATCGAAATTATCATTACTATATGACTCTAAAAGTTCTTTTCTAAATTTCAGGAAGATATTTGGATTAGTGACTGGAGTAGTTTCAATTCTTTGTATACCAACATATTTAGTTCACGATGTGATAAATTTTGGTACTGATTTTTTTAGTGTTGACATTTCGGATTGGGCACGTTCTAAAAATTGCCGTTATTTCAAATTAAATCTTTTCATTATTGGCATCGTTTTAAAGGTAAAATCTTTTCTAGGTACTAAGATATATCAAAGCCCTTTTCTATATTTTATTTTAATTTAAGGCAATACCTTGTTTCCTTCTTCTTTGGTTTACCCTTGCTTTAATGAGGCGTTTACGTGAAAACAATGCAAAACGCACAATTTTGCTAAGAGACCAAAACAAAAAAATGATGAAGTATGATCGAACAACGTTTACGCTAATAATTGTTCTTGGAGTGTTCTTAGTATTCACAAAAACCTTAAAATGATTTTTATATATAATTTTTTTTTAGTTGACTGAACTCCCTCAAGGATTTTTGACTATTCTTAATGGTATATTTACCAACGACGTTCATACCGTTTTTTATATGAATTTGGCAAATCTGTTGGACTTGCTTTCATTAATCAATTGTTATGTCGGATTTATTGCTTACTGTTTTTTATGTACAAAATACCAGCAAACATTCGTACTTATGATTATCACTTAGTAGGAACTAAATTTTCAGACATTTTTCAATTATTTTTACTATTTTTAGTACTGATACTTTTTTCAAATGCTTTGGGATTAAGAGAAATACTGAAGTAAAACGTAAAGAAAGACGGAATCGTTCTTCGCATAAACGTTCAGCGCATAAAAAAGGCTATGTTGGAACAAGTACAAATAAAACATGTTATACTGATTGTGATTATGATAGTCCTGTCCCTGAATTTCTAATAAATGTTGCAGAAGTTAGACAAAACGAAACCGTAATGTATATTGAAGACAGTAGTATAGCCAATACAGGAAGCAGTGATTATTCCATATCATGTGATTCATCATGTACTGAACACGACCACAAACAGCATATATTATTAAAAATGCCAATTGTGCGATTCGACAGTAAATTGGATATTTGTTTATGAAAACATATAACTTTTTTATTTTTAATGCATAATCAACTACTTATTTTCCTACAGTGCTATGATTAATAAATTAATTTAAGTTAGAGTTAAATCCTTGCTTTAAATTTTTATTTTATATATTTTAAAGTAGAAAGTTTTGTTTTAGGATTTTTTGTCAGACATAAAATTAAAAATTTTAGACTGCCATCATATAAGAATTAAAACTAAAATTTGTCTCAAATTAAAACAATGTTAACCAAAGCCTTATTAATGTTTAATATTTTTGTAATAATTTTATATTATAAAATTCTGATAATTCAAACAAATATTTAATTTATTATTAAAAATTGACAATTTTTCGTAATTATAATACATACATGTTAATATTTTTCTTGATTTCTATCTTCCATATGGATTTGGATACCCTGGCATCTGGTTAGAACTACTATTTGAATTGGAAACATTTTCATTGTAAATAACTTCAAGTTGTCTTTTTATACGAGACATCGTTTCTTCATTTTGATTTTTAATTTGAATGCATGTTAACATTTGAAGAAAAATTCCGCAAAATAAAATAGAAAAAATATATAATAAAAATAATATTAGAAGCTTCATTCTCTACAATTGCTGGGATTTTAAATATTAGATAAATACTTGAAATAAAAAATATAAAATTTTATGTTGATTGACAATTGAAACTTATAATGTAATAAGCCTTCTAACAATGAGGAATTTTTTAATTGCTTAATATTTACACGTTGCAATTATTGAATGTAGAAAAGGTATATGCAATAGATAAAGGAAATTTATTTCCATTTGCCAGATTAATTTTTTAGCAGCTAAATAAATTTTAAAAATTTTGCCTTATTGAACTTTTTTCATTAGCATAAAACTATTGAGTAAATTATCAAATTATGTGTCTCGTTATGATTGAATTTTAAAACAAAATCAGAAAACTACTTTTTTGCCTTTGGGAAATTTTTTCTACTACAACTGGTTTAACCAATATGCGTTGATAACATTAATCATTTGAATAACCTTGATTTATTCAGACCGTCTTAAATTTATTTTATTATTTTAATTAGTAGCTGTTTAATAAACTTCGAAAATAGTTAATATCTTATATTATATAATGTTAAATTCTTAAAGATCGCTTGGATAAGAAATTGATTCAGTTACTAATATTTCAAGTTATTTTCAAATTAATAATGCGAAAATATTTTCCTTTTATCACCGCTCCATATTTATTTGCGTTCGGAATCCTTTATTTTTTCATAAATTTCTCCTTTACTTATCTAAATACAAATCACTACTATTATCATCAAAATTGCGGATGCATACGTGGTTATTTTCAATGTACCAGACTTTGTCCATGGCCACAACTGTAGGAATAATGTTTTATTATTTATCCTGCAATTTTTCAATTTTAAATATTTTTTTTAAACTAAAATTTATGCAGTAGTATTATAGCGTATTTGCATTTGGATTTCCGACGCCCAGCAGTCATAGTGGAAGTCGAACGCCAACATGGAGTAGTTCAGGTTAATTATAAAATATTTTACCAGTAATGTTCCAGGATGCCGTTGCATATCGCCTGGTTGTTTGGTGACATATGATTGTGAATAGAAACAGTACATAATCTTAAATCAATAAAAGTTCTTAATTTTATGGCAAATTTTGATATTATTATCGTAAATGAACTATTTTTGCAAAAATATAAATAAATAAAAAAATTTATATTTTTATTAAAGTTTAAGAAATAAAAAATCTAATTTCAAATTACTGAAATACGTATGGTTTTTTTCATTGAAAACTCCAATATTTGTATATTTTATTTGGTCATAGCATTACTTGAGGTCTTCGGGAATATTTTCATTGGAAAAAAGAAGAGAAGCAATTCAATACGCATTTTTAAAAAGCTTCTCACCGCCGAGAGGGCGGCTTGCATGGACAAAATAATTGAATTTTGATTGATTCTTCACTTATTTTTGCTTAGAAAAGATTCATGCCAGTACAATTTTACTGGGTATATGAATTTAAGTGAAGATAAATGTTTTTCCTCATAGAATCTAGGTGAAAAATTAATAATAATGTCCTAACCTCGCTCGTTGGTTTAATTTAATATTTTTTTGAATTTTTATATTAAATGTGAGAATCTTGTTTAACTCAAAAAATTGTTAATAATGAAGAATGGAGCTAAATGGTCTCTAAGATCAAAAACAAAGTCATCATCTTCTGCACCAGGTGCAAGTCCTGTAATTAAGCAAAAGGCTAAAAAAGGCCAGCGAAAAGGTGCTCGATCACGGTAACTATTATAATACTAATTATAAATAAACAATACTGAAATTTTCTAGTAATCATACACTGGCAAACTCGATGCCAGCTGTACACATTCGAACTCAAGTAAATAAACTTAAAAAATATTCGAATAAAAATAGTTTACATAGGACATGTTGAATCCGTTGGAACGACAGTTTTTGGATGCTGCTGAAAAAGGGAATCGGCCAACACTTGAAGCTTGCTTACAGCAGGTGTCTTTTGATTAAATTTAGACTTAAATTTTGTATTTTATGAAATTATTTCATATTTTAAAAAGTATTTTGGTTAATTTATATATACTATACAACATTTTAATATTAAATAATATTGAAGAGAAACAGAATTCCCCTAAATATAAATGCCATCGACGCAATGGGTAGAACAGCAATTGAAATTGCGGTTGACAATGAAAATTTGGAGATTGTCCAAATGCTACTAATGCAGGTTATAAATTTTCTTTAAATGAAAAATATTGCTTGTTTAGCCTGATGTACGCATTGGAAATGCTCTTCTGTGTGCTATTCGAGAAGGAGTTTATGAGTTAGCTGAAGCACTTATCAACCATCCTTCAATTACTAGTCGCATTTATTCTTTTATAAAATTGCAGAATAAAATAAAAATTTTAGAAGAAATGCTTGGGGAAGGTTGGGCTAAATATTTGGATCCATCCGAAACTGCCATTTCCGAGTATTCAAGGTAATAAATATGGAAATACTTCAAAATTAATAAAATCCGATTATTTTTTAATTTACTCTATTTTTTTATATTTAAAGTGACATATCACCTGTCATCCTAGCTGCACATTTGAACCAATTTGAGATACTACAAATGCTTTTGCGAAAAGATGCAATTATTGAAAAACCGCACAAACATTATTGGTATGTAAAGTAAATCATTGTAAAAATATTGTATGAATAGTATGGTATTATTAAATTAGTGAATTTATAGTATGGCATAATTTTTATCTAATATTAGTTCTTGTGAAATTTGCGAGGAGGAGCGAATCAGCGATGGATTGCATCGATCATTAAAAAGAATCAACACTTTTCGAGCGTTAGCCAGTCCAGCTTGGATATCTTTGACTAGTTCAGATCCAATACTTTCAGCCTTCAAACTTAGCAGAGAATTACAAAAACGTGCCAAAGTCGAAGATGAATTTAAAGTTGACTAATTTTCAGTTGAAACGTAATTTAGATGTTAAATAATTTAGGATCAATATCTGCAGCTATACGGTATTACCATTCAGTATTATTCGCTAACAACTTTGTTTCGATAACAGAGCAGTGCAAACAATATGCTGTTGATTTGTTAAATCAATGTCGTAGCACTGAGGAGGTCATGGCTGTACTAAATAAAGAGGATAATTTTTGCAATGAAGAGGTTAAAAATGAGACTTGCGGGATTAGTTTTTGGATTACGTTTTTTTATGCAGATTGATTTGAGTTCTGCAAAATGTTCTCTTGCCCGTTTGAAGCTAGCAATCAAATATGAGCAAAAAACGGTCAAAATTTTAGATATTTATTAATAATAAATCATAAATTTTAGTTTGTTGCACACCCGCACTGTCAACAATTACTAACATCTATATGGTATTTTTTTTAATATTATATATTAACATACTAACCTTTATACAAATAAACTTAACTCATACATTAATTTAGGTATGAAGGCTTTCCATTAAAACAACATAGGTCATCATTTCTTGGGACACTAATTATTTGCATGCTTCTTGTTATAAGTTGGCCAATATTAGCAATTTGCTACATTTTGTCACCTAAATCACGAATTGGAGAAATTGTTTCTTTTCCTTAATTCATTTATTCCTAAAATATTTTAAGATGCGTTCCCCATTTATGAAATTTCTCTACTACAGGCCAATTTTTATAGATGATTTCTAAATATATTTAAATTTCAGTATTTCATTTGGTTGCTTCCTTACACTACTTACAATGGTTGGATTAATTAGTTTATTAGAAACTTTGATAAATAAATATTTAATTACCTAAAAATTCATAATAGGTAACCTTTGAGGCATATCGAACACAAACAGGTGAAGTAAAAGGAGGCGGTTTAACAAGGGTATGACTTGTTATCTTGAAAAAAATTTAATTATCTAATAAGGCAGCTGATCGTGGTTTTTTACGGAATAAAAGCCAGTTAGCACATTTTTACAGGTCCACCGCCAACTATACTCGAATGCCTTATCTTTATTTGGATTGTTGGTATGCTCTGGTCTGAAATGAAACAACTTTGGCAAGAACGCTTAAACAAATATGTTCATCAAGTATTTGGATTTTTAAACTAAAAGCAATTAAATTTTCAAAAAGTGGTGGAATTGGTTGGATTTTGCAATGTTATGCCTTTACCTCTGCACAATTTCAATTCGTCTCTCCGCTTATTTTATTTACGTTGTTTGGAATCTTGACGAAAAATATACGCCACGACATCTAATCCGCACACATTGGGATGCTTATGAGCCCATGCTTGTAAGCGAAGCGCTTTTCGCTGTGGGAAATGTGTTTAGGTGCTTATATTATAATTATTTAAGGATATTTTTATAATATTTCATTTTAACCTATTATTTTTTATTTTAGTTTTGCTAGAGTTTATTATCTTTTTCAAACGAACCCATATCTTGGACCATTGCAAATTTCCTTAGGTATGCTTATCGACGTTACTAAATTTTGCTTAAATTTTGCATAATTTTTATACTCATTATTTTATAGGTTGTATGCTTGTCGACGTTGCTAAATTTTGCATAATTTTTATACTCATCATCTCATCGTTTTCTATAGGATTAGCTCAACTTTACTGGTAAATTTTAGCTTATTTAAAAAAATATTTTAAAGGTATTATGATTCTAATACGCCAGTTTGCATTAAAGCGGGTCAATGTAAAACAATGCCTAATGCATTTTCCTCAATTGCTAATTCATATATGACATTACTTTGGTCGCTATTCTCCATCACAAAAGTGGAGGATACTGACGTATACCAAATATTGTAATACTAACTTTTTTAATGTGCAAACTTATAGGTTCTTGAAGCACATCATTTTACTGTCTGGGTTGGGCAAGGGTAAGTTTATGAAATTCACACATAAGTCTTAATAGATCTCTCAAATATACTACATTATTTTATTAAATACTATATAATTGATATATTAAACATTTTAAAGACTTTTCATTCTTTATCACATGGCCTCAATAATTGTTCTACTTAATATGTTAATTGCTATGATGTCTCATTCATTTGAAAGGATTAATGTTTGTTAAACACTTTACCTATTAGGGGAAACAACGATTCCTTAGAAATTATAATAATTAAATTTAAAAACTAATTAAATTAAGGATCATGCCGATCTAGAATGGAAGTTTCATCGAAGCAAAGTATGTTCTTTTTATAAATACTTATGCATGATTTAACATTACCTTATATTTTGATTTACTTTATAGCTCTGGATTGCCCATTTTGACGAAGGTTTGAATAATGATCATACTCGGTCCGTTTATACCCTTCAGTTCTTTTCATTTAGGTTCAACATTATCGCCTCCTTTTAACATAATAATTACTCCGAAGGCTTGTGTTAAAACTGTCCGTGCAATTGTAAATTTATTTTTATTTATAATTTTAAACATCTACTTTTGAACTGTAATAAAAATAATTTGTATAAAACTTTAGGCAAACACAGTACGATGGTGTTTTGGGTCATATAATTATGACCCAAAGGATGAGAATCGAGCCACAATTCGAGTTTTTACAAATTAATGTAAATTTTAAGTACATAATTTAGCGTCCAGGTTATAGTCGCAAATCACATTTCAACATTGCTGTTGAAACGAATCCCCTAAAGAAGCCAGTTACATATGCGGAAATTATTCAGCGACTTGTTTCAAGATTTATTCATGAACAGGCTTGTTTTATGAAAATTTAATGAAAATATATAGCTCTTATTTTAAAGAAAAAATCAATGAAGATGGATGGTGTGAATGAGGACGAACTGAAAGAAATAAAGCAGGACATATCCAGTTTACGTTTTGAGTTACGCGATGGTAAATACATATTAATTAAAAGAATCCTAAATGATCCATTTTACAATAATACTATAGAATTTAAACTTCAGATCGTCGTAAGGAAATTGTTCGTTCTTCATCACACATTGATGCCGTTAAACGTGAAATCATGAGAAGTTAGTGAATGGATAATTACTACCTGTTTTTTATACATATTTAAATAATTTTTCATGCAGGTATGAGTACTTCGACACGAGCACGCGTTTCTATACCAAGAAGACAATTCTCATCATTTAGAGAACGAGGAGTTGCAGAAGTAGTATCTGAGGATTCTGACGATGGCGAAACAAGGTTAAACAAAATAAAAATTTGTTTAAATTAATTTCTCCAAAATACAATATTCAAATAACTGTAATTATTTTTACAGAAATCATGCTGATTCCCTGTCCAACTTTGGTACTGTCGCTACACTTTCACCTACATTTTCTTCTGCTGGCGCACAGCTTTTACCACCAGCTATTTTTTTGCCGCCAGCTATTGGAGCCTCTGGAAATTATATGGGCGATCATTTTAATTATGCTGAAACCCAAAAACGTCAAGGACAAATGGGCAGCAGTGCTTTTGAATTTTTTATCGGTGATACAGGGAGTCTCCGATATAGAAGTCGTGCGGAAGTTTGTCAAAGAGATTCCATTCGGTAAGAACGTGAAAATATTTGTATATGTCTAATTTTACTGTAAGAGTATAATTTTCCGTGTTCAAAAATTTTACTTTTTGAATTAAACATTGTTAGGGCTACTTAGTTATATATGATGAATGAATATAATTTGTAAAAAAATTCAGTTAGACACTTTCAATTTTTTAGTTCTGACACAGCTATGAACATACGAAAAATGCTGACCACAAAAAAGTCTGCTCCATTATCCAGTATGTTATTATTAATCATTAAATCACAATAATTTAACAGACAAAAACAATATGGATCCTTTGAGTATTTCAATAAGTATCTCAACAATTCACCGTTTTCGAGAAAGTATTAATGATCAATTAGACCATCTTGTTGAAGAAATTGAATTTCAACAAAAAGCTTTTTTTATACATGATGATTTCATTAGTTTAGAAGATTGTAGTGAAAAAGATAATGAAAAGGAAGATCAAGAAAAAAATAAAAAAATCGAATATGAAGGAAAAATTAAAGAAAAAGCTATCGGAAAACAAAAATCATCATCAAAAAGTTCACCATCACGTGTTTCTTTTGCAGGCTCTTTGTCTACTTGCAAGAAAGGTGAGCAACGTTCATAGTAAACATGTATTCTGCTAAATCATACTAAAATTACATATGATAAAAATGTTCATATTTATACAAATAAAAATACGTTTAGTTGATTCGCAACGCTTATTTTTTCAGTTTATTAGCTATGTTGTTCCTTCTTCATTATTGTCCATTAATCTTTAAGTAATAAAATAAAAAAATTCATTTATTTAAATCACATCTTATACCTTAAATTAGATTCCGAATTTGTTAGTGATCGGCTCCCATTTGAGCGATATATTACTGAAGGTGTATCTTTTTGTCTAAAATGACATAGTATGTATTGATCACTACTACGCTGAGTAACTGAAGTAAGATTGGAGAATTGAACACTACTCTGACTCTCGCGCATAACGGCTGCAGCTGATTGCTGATTTGAAATTGGCATAAGATGACGATTCGGACTTAAAATCATTAAAAAACAACTACAGACAAATATAATAATCGTATCTAAATATAACATTGTTAAAAATTACTTTAAAGTAACAGATGCCGTTCGTTTATAACCACCACTCAGCCTATTCCTTGTACTGCTTATTGCTGAATAATTTGATGATTGGGAATCGAATCTCTCCCTGATGGAATATTTAACCGATTTAAAACTTCCATCATTCAAAGGTGTTGTTGCTGTAGCCTCTGTATTTGTCAATTTAGTTTGTTTTCTTCGACTTCTACTTTCAACTTCCTTAATAATTATTTAAAGAAAAAAAAACTGAGATTAACTTCGGGAATAAGAGATAGCTCAACAACCCTTCTTGCTGCCACCGCTGTAGTCAAGGCTATAAGATTAAACTGAGGCGAACAAATATTTAATTCTACATTCGATTTTCATTTACCTTTTGACGTTTAGATAACCCAAAAAGTGATTTAAATATCAAACGATATTTGGAACTGAATATTAGATAAACAAGTGTTGATGTAGAAGAGTTCAAAGTAATCAGAACGTTTGAGATCTAAATATTTAACTAAGATTATTTATATCATCAGCCAACCTCAACCGAACGTTCAAACCATTTGATCATTTTCTGACTCAAATCCTCATCAAACTCAACATGAATATTAATGATATTCGGATCATTCATGTGAATATTAGATGTTAAATTATGATTTAAACTCAGCAAATTATTCATGAATTGATTCGTTGAATTAGATGCCTAATTATGTAAATATCCATTTAAATTAATATTCAAAGATATTACATTAAATTATATAAATATTAATAAGTTACTGGTAAAATGTTTCTGTTAGCTTCATCATTTTCAAAAAGCATAATTGACTCGATAATGGAGTTAAGAAATGCAAGACCATTGCAAAGAAGAAAAAGTGCGACAATTGCCAAAAGCATAATCGTAATTGAGCGATCACGTGTTGAATTAGAAAATTTAGGTTTAAATAACTCTGAAGAAGGTTTCAGCAAACTGTTAAATAACATAAAAATTTTAATTATTAAATTATGCTACCTTGAGTAACTAATTTTGCTGATTGTTTTGAAAACCTCGGAATGCCTAAAAATATACATTTTTCTTTATATCGAAAATTTTGACCTTGATTTTCGTAGTAAATGCAATTGACGAACAATATTACTGTAATTTTAAATATAAAAAATACAAAAATAAAATTTGAAGTAATTAAAAAGTAAATTGTAAAACACACTCATTACTTGACTGTCTTGTTGTTGAATAGCTTCTTTGACGCATTCGACTACTAAAACGAAGTGCCTGCACCTTTATAGATAGATAATTTTAGATATATTTATGTATAAAATTATATTGCCATTTTCAAGTTAACGGTTATCAAAACTCCGAAAGGGACAATGAACATTAAAATAGTGTACGCAATGCACTTTTTTATCAAAATGTAATTCATGTCGTGAAATGAGGCCAGCTGAATTTGCCTGAACTAATCAAAAGTAAAGAAAATTGTAAAAGAAACCTAGATATTTGATTAAAACGTGAAGATAAACATGATACAACACCGAGTTCTAGCCATGTAGGTATGTTAATTGCAAAACCAAAAAGAATTGACCCAACTATTGCAAATTCCACTGGGTAAATTGAAACCCATCTCCTTGCCTGAATTTTATAAATTTAACTAATATGTATGTTTATTAAATTTCCTTTAAAAGTTATGTATTTGTTACTACAATCCCTTCTCACATAGATGGTGATTAAATATTGGGCATATATGGGAAGAGAATGCAGAACAAATTTATTTAAATTTTTTTTCTTGAACCTTGAAAGGATGACAAACGCCAAGAAAACGGTGAAAACTAACGAGGACTGTCAGATAAACACCTTTATAAAAATATAATTATTGTCAAAAATGCCATACTTTTACCAATAGTCTGTGCAGTCAACGCCAGTGGATATGAATAACGTATAATGTATGGGAAGAAGTCATTCCAGAAAAAAGAGTCTGTTTCAACAACAACTACAGGAAGTACAAGGAAGAAAAAATTGCATAGAAGAAGGAGAATATCTGAAAAGTGAATTAATTAAGGATTTGTACTTTCCAAGTAATAATTAATTGTTTAATTTACAATGCGAAAAGTCAAATCTCATGTATTCTTTACCTGATATAGACAGGACAAGTAGGAAATGGTTTACAAGCTGCTGGCGCATCTCGAAGTCCAAAAAAACGACAATATTAATCAAATTAGAGATTATACCAAAAAGACTGAATTATCATATAATTAATTTAATAATGTGTATTTTAACTAATAAATAAGATCAAAAAGAATAAAAAGTTCATGCCTAATTGGAGCATTAGCATAGAAACGGTAGTTACGCTGATCAGATGAGTAAACGTCTTCTGGACATAGCGACAGATTTGTCGAAGGTGTTTGTGATTCAAAAAATGTTAATATTGTTGTAGTCATTATTGATTCCCATTTTTTAGTTCTGAATAATTCTGATTAACTTAAAATAATGTTGTCATGTTTTTATCCAGTTTGTAAATTAATTACTCTGAGCTACTAAAAATAAAAAAATTGTCTAGAAGGGTTCTTAGATGGACAATTTAAATTAGGATTGGTGGGATCGGTCGGGATAATCCCCCCGTATTTTGGTCGGATCCCAAATCCCGCTCAACCATAATTTAAATAAAGTTTAGAAATGTAGCGTTTTCGAAGGAAAATTTATTTATATAAAAAGGATAAGGGAAAAGCGTGGGACAACATAGCAAACCGATATGACAGTAGAAGCAAATGCGGAAGAGAACAATTAATGGTGAAAAGCAGTACTATTATCTTGAAAATAAAAATAATTCTAAGTTTGGCGTTTAAAAATTTCAAGATTTTTTTCAAACTTTATTTCAGTCAATGTTATTTAAGATCCTTTGCTGAGACATTTCTTCTATACTTATCTGCATTTGGCATATTTTTATGTAAATGAAAATACATATTTTAAGAGTTTTTACATTGTAACAAAAAACAAAAGTGAATAGATGTAAGATAGGTAGATATGTAAATTTTTTATGTTGGTCCATTATGTCGACTCCATATTAAAAAAACTATCTGTAACCAGAAAAATAAATAAAAAACAAATAAGGCAATCCGCTATATGTGAAATCGAAGGGAGTGCGCACATTTTAATGCTAGCTACATTATATATGCATATATCTTTACTTCCCCTCACTATGACAAATCCGGCAGCCATATGTTTAAGAAAAATTTTATATATTTCACAATCTGAAAGACACTCATGTCTTGCAATCTTCTCTTATGGGGAGTTAATCCGTCCTTTATATCATGCTATCTATAATACATACTGTTTTTTGTCTTTTAATAATTACACGGCAAGTAGTTAAAACGATGAAGCACTAATGTGAAAATTAATAAAAATAATAATATAAGTAATATAGTTTAATTCGTCATTCTTAAGGTTTAAAATATTTTATGCATTAATACAAAATTATGCACTTATATGTAATCGTTTTGAACGATTAATACTAATTAAGAAGTTTGAAAGAATCATTCATTTTCTAATACATAACATATTTCTAATTAATTCATAATAAACAGCAATAATTTAAAAAAATATTTAATAAAATAATATAATAAATTTCAATGCAAAATTTGGCAAGTGAAATAGCAAAAGAAATTATAGCGCGTATACACCATTTGATGCAAGTATCATCGTTCGAAGACTGATATTACTTCAAGCTAATTGAGTAAAGGAAAAAATAAGTTAATGGAACCTCATTTTCTAAAACTATTATAAACATGTAAATAAAAAATAAGCTCAAGGCAATATCGCCCATCGAACGATGTAATCAAACTAGGGGAGTAGATACTTGTTACCTTATTATTCTACGTCATATTGTCCAGAGATCGGGCATATCGTATTGTAGGCGACGGCAATTTAATGAAGCAACTTCTAGGTTTTAAACGCATGTTTCTGATTTGCGACTAATCCTTCCAGCCATGGCAAGATCAGACTAGTTATTTTGATTTAAATAAATGAAACAAAAGGATAATATTAATTACTGGATAACTCCGATCGCGACTCAACTCTGGCATTGAATCAGCAACAGCTCGGCTAAATTCCACATCTGTTTGTTTCAAATGATACGGAGCAGCAGCTCTTGGCCTATTAGTTGCTGGCGGTTGTTGCACGAATACAGGATGCTCGAATTCCATTGATCTTATAATTTTAAACATAAATTATTGTTTATAACAAATACCTTCCCATATTTGTGATGTTAGTCTTTGATGAATTCTGTAATGAATAACGCTCATGATCCAGAGTAACTCCTTTTTGTGAAAAGGCAAAACTAAATTTGTAAATTTAAAAACTAATAAAACCTAATTAAATATTTTCAATATTACATTAAAATATTTGCCTAAGGTATTTAAACATTATTTATGTAACTTATTAATAATTAAAATCACTATGTGGCAAGCATGGCAATTAAAAAGGCAATAAAGTGAAAGAAACAAGCAGCCATTTGCAGAAAAAATGCCAGGCCAACGCGTTGCTAAAAAATTTATCAATAAAACAAAAATATTTAAAAACTTCATAAGTGCCGACAATTCCCTTAATAAAACGATTATCTGCTCGATGAGAAAAAAAGAAAAAGATGCCTTCGGCAACAGATGAAAGAAATGCTAAATTTAAAAGTTATTTCAATTAACTAAATCCAAATAAATTTATATTATATTCACTAGTTAACAAAGTTGTAGCTGTAAATAACAATGAAAGTGAAGCATAGCAGCAGCCACAAGCACCGAGACAAATTGAGAAGAAAGAAGTGATCAAGGCAAGTGCCTTAATTGTTTATATTATAAATAATTATCCTAATTAATTTTTGAAAAAATCAAACAAGCATTATCAATGTCGACGTATGCCAACCATAAAACTTATGACGATTTACTTCACCAACCGGTGAATTATCGTCCTCAAGATCAAAAGTCCCGGAATATCTTTAAAAATTTAGTTATTCAACAATTATAAATAAAAAATATTTACTTGTCATAATCAAATTTGTAAACACAATGCAAAGGTTCATTCATGGTTGCATATCTAATTATATATAATGAAAATAGAATATAATGAAACCTTTTTATTTAAAAAATAATTTAAAATAAATAGCAAATTATTAGAAAATAGAAGAAAAACCTCCTAAGGAGAACACCGCCACCATCACGAGTATGCCTTATACAGTCTAGCCAGAGACCATGTTCATGAATGGAGTTATATTCTTGCAAATTGACAACCTGCATTCAGAAATAATAAAATATTTGCAATATTCATTGAAAGGAACATTTTGTAATAAATTCTTATATGTAATTAATCCATTAAATTTTATACCTGCCACGATGGAGTCAAAATCGCAGCGATGGATAGGCCCATTCCTATTAAGGTAAAAATAGATGAGCAAAAGATTACTGCTTTTCGCACAGTTTCTGCCATCAAATTTGCTTATTAAATTGTTATAAAAATTAAAAATATAAATAGGAATTAAAACGGTTTAAAATTTTATAAAGTGACAAATTTGGCATTCGACATATCCAACCATCCTTTATTTTGTCTTTACATATTCAAGGTTTTTGGCTACCAGATTTTTTGAAAATCAAGAAGGAATCGCTTGCGATAAATGAGTGAGAGGTAAAAAGAGTAAAGAAGTTGTTTGATAGCGTCGCTGTGCGTTTTCTCAAAACCCATTAAATTTTAATTCTTCGACTGTTTCCAGCCGGCAATGGGCGAAAATGAATTGCTATATTTTAAATCGCATCGATCGAAAAGCATAGTTATGTGAGGAAGAAGAAACAGCTTATGCATACAACATACCTCATTCATATAAGGGTTGAAATAACAGCATGGATCTGAGAAAGTTGGGAAATGCGCATGAGTCAGGTGTTAATTCATTAAATTTGTCAAGATATTGGGGAAAATTATTTGCGAATAAAGGACTAGATTAAATCTTGTTTTATTATAAACTCTATTATAATTAAAATGTAGCAATTCCTTTAATAAAATGTAGTGTAGTAACTCATACGGCTAAACAGTATTTAGTTTTGTCACTTTGTGGTCATCGGCAACGTTGCTGCTCTTCTTCTACTTATGATTACGACCAAAGGAGTATAGCGCAAGTTGGCAGCGAGAGGTAGTAAGAGGGGAAATTCCTTTCTTTACTGAAATAACAATAACATTGCTGCTGAATGCATGTATGTGACAACCGCCAACTCTCTACCTTTTACACATTCTAGCGCCA
The DNA here is from genome assembly GCA_015183035.1 of Meloidogyne chitwoodi. Classification (NCBI taxonomy): domain Eukaryota; kingdom Metazoa; phylum Nematoda; class Chromadorea; order Rhabditida; family Meloidogynidae; genus Meloidogyne; species Meloidogyne chitwoodi. Next base: position 24,261 of record JACZZP010000015.1, read on the forward strand.
ACGGGCAAAGATCAATACATTTTTGGTTTAATTTTTCAAATACATGCAAAATAAAAAAAGATTTTGCCTTTACTAAGAAAAATTATGTTTGAGATGTATATATTTTAATATCCAGATAAATAGGTAAGTTGGTTATCTTGAAAGGTAATTTTGTTAGTAACATCCTTAACTTTGACTTCGAACTGAAGACTGACCAACTTTTATTCGTTGAAGATATTTCAATGGAATTATTATTTGTATATTCGAGAAAATAACATTTTTTATTAGGTATATAACTTTAAAATTAAACATAGCAGTTTACAGAAAGAAAAGCAAAGTTTTATAATAATTATACAAATTATCACAAAAATATTAAAAAATAAATACATATTTAATATGGCATAAATTTTAAAATACAATCTAATTCCTAACATATTCTTTTTTCGTTTAAATGATTTTCTTGATTATGAATATCATTATTCTCTAGTAAATTTTCAGCCATACATTGTACAATTTGTATCCATTTAAGTTTTGTAAACTGAAGTCGATATTCTGGCATTTCACTTAGTTTATGAATGTCCTTGATTGTGCGACATCCAAATGCTAATTTCTAATAATACATATTATTAAAAATTTAATTTTAATATTTAACAGACTAGCCTTAAAATTCTGATCTTTTTTGACAAGCTGACGCCATCTCAGCATTTCTTGTTCAGTTAATTTTCTTGTACCAAAACCTAAAGGAATCTACATTTATATAAATACTCGATATAAAGTAAACCACGAATATTATTGACGCAATTAGTCAATAAATGTTCGAATTTTTCATCAAAAGTTGGCTTCGCTATTGGGGTAGAATATTCACCTACAAAATTTCTTAATGTACATGTACATATATCAAACATACTTTTAAATTCTGTTTTTCTTGCGTCTATTTTATCATTCGGCATCATATTTTTCAATTTCATTTCAGCAGATCTATAAATTTCTGTAATTGATCGGCAAGCTGCTGTGGCATTTTCCGTTTCTACAGCATTATTTTCACTAAAATATTATGATTAATTTTTTAACGATTAAAACTATTTTAAAACAATAAGAAGGAAATAATAAAGACTTACTCTCTTTTCTGTATATTATTTCTATTCTTAACGAGTTGCTCACCGGAAGTATTGCTGCTATACTTATCATTTGCAGTATTTATGGTTAAAACTACAAAAAATTATTTTAAAAAGTTAACATGTTTTTCAAAAACATTAAAAAATACATTTATCTTTATAAACTATCTAATATGTAAGATTTTAAGCATAATGTATTGTGTTATAAACTTTTAACCTCCTTTAGAAATTGTTCCTTCTGTAATGTATCCACTACTGAAAACTGATGATGAAGAGGAATCTTGTTGCTGTTTTTTTCTCAAAAGAATTGTCGTTTGGTTTTGTATTTTCGGTGTTGGCTCAAAATCAAGACTATCCAAATTCCTTTAATAAACAAAATAATATGTATAAATTTCTTTAATTAGGTATATTATAATATTAATTGATATATATTATACAATATTATCCATTATTAATTAAGTCCGTTCACCGATTCATGATTCCAAAGGTCGTCGAGTTTTTACTGTCAGTTATTTGATTCATTCTCCATTTTTGCAATTGCTCCACACTACATTCATCGCTTGCTATATTTTAGTAATTTATAATTTATTAGCTTAGGTTTTTAACCTGGAGACATGGAGATAGATGGATCATTTTCCAACACAGGCGATGTATGTCGTGAATGTAACTGATGGAAATGAGAATGATGCAAATCGAGTTGATTTTTGGTCAGGCGATTTTGCTTGACCCAGTATGAAATAGCCAGAAGAACACATCCCAGAATGAAAAGTCCAAACAGAAAAATCTATTTGAGAGGAATAAATATTATAACATAAGATTATAATGTAAAGTTCACCATGCCAATAATAATTGCTGATGATATTGAAGTTCGACGATCCTCCCAATGATCACCTGTATTAAATTCGGTAGCCTTGTTGAAATTTTTATTGGCGTTCTTAAGTTAAATTAAATAACAAAAAGTAATTGATAATTTATATCACACCTGTTCTCTATTAGTCATTTGTATCATATTATCGTCGCTGAAATCGTTTATACTTTCAGTACCAAATCTTTCATCATTGTCATTTGTCGGAATATTTCTAAAAAAATATATATTCCTAATAAAACAATTTAAAAATATTAGATATATGTATTTTTTATTAGATAATTTATTTCATACAATGAAATGGCTGGTGAAGGAATTTGAAAAATTCCTGTTGATGGATTTGATTTTTGATTCTGGACTTTATCTGTTGGTAAATGCGAAGATGGTGTTAATTGATTGTCAAATCTTATCAAATCTGATCCATGTTTTTGCGGTTGTCTAAACAATTTTAGATAATCTCTAACACAATTCTCAAATAGGTACCTTCCAGATTTATCATTTATGATTGAATGTACACTAAATGGCGATGTTATTTTTTCTGGTCTTGCAGTGGAAGTTCGATGTGACAATCTAAATTCAATAACTTCTGGCAGACCATAAATGCATTTCTAAATAATACATATATGTTCAAAAAATTATAGGAAAATATAATTACGAACAAATTCGTAATTGAGATCTTCTGAAAGGATGAGACCAGGAAAACTGCGAAAAAATATAAGAACATTATTACAGAGTAGAGATTATATTAAAAATAAAGCAGTTGTTTGTTTACCTTGCAATTCTTAATGTATTTTGATATATTCCTATAAAAACTTGACAATTATTTAAACAATCATTATTAAACATGCCTGTAGAAATCATTCTTGTACCGCATGGATCATTAGGCAATGCTATTTGTACAACATATCGAAGTTCACCATTACCTTTTAGCCTGCATTCGTTCCTCATTGTGTTTCCAACCTTAATAATTACATTTTTTCATCCGTTTTCTTAAATTTAGAAACAGAAACAAACAATTATCCAATCATGAAATTGCCTTTCGGGGAACATTTTTTCATTAAAATGAATATTTAATGCAATCATTTGTGTACTGCATTCAGTTGTTACTAAAATATAAAATAAAATAATTATTATAAAATTAAAATTTACTTTTGACTTTATTTTCGGCTGGAAATTCTGTTAACTCAGGAAAATTTTGCTGTGCATTTACCGCAAAATTTACCATATAATTAAAGTAATGTTGATTCTTATAATCAAATAATAAAAGTATAAGCAATGTATACAATATTTCATGTTTTAAAAACATTTTCAGAAATATAAACTAAAAATTTGTAAATTTAAAAATAGTTTAATTATTTTTTAATACATCAACACGCAAATGTTTCGTATTTTGCGCGATAAACTGTGAAAGCTTCTGCAACCTTTTAAAAAGTTGTTACACTATATAGCAAGCACGGCTTATGAGTATTATTGGATTAAGTTTAAATAGTTTACTAAAATCTGGTTAAATATTTCCTATTTTTAATAAAATATTTAAATTAAAAATTTAATAATATTTAACGAATATTATTTATTATTCAATTTTTTTGCAAACTATACTAAAAAATTATATGTAAAATTTGATATAAAAATATGGTTTAAAAGTTGAATAAAAGTTTTATATTTCGGAAATAGATATTAAACTACATACAACTAAATAAAAACATATTCACTCATATTTCCGTCAATTTCCATATTGTTGTGTTTTTCATCCTTTCAATCCGATTCTTCCTTCCTCCAAAATAATAATTAAAAAAAAATCCATCCATAACAATATACCTGTATGAATCAAAATATCCTCAAATACAATCGTCCACCTGACGCCGCGCGCCTGCAATTTTCTCAGCGCCTGCAATTTTCTACTAACGTGATGGGCCATTATCTCAGGAATGCACTCGGCTATTGGAGCTTAATAATAATTGTAGTTTTGATTATATTAACCTAATGAGCGTCTTATACTTTTAGAACACCAAATAATGATGATTTAAAAAATTTACTTGGCTTTTAAATTTTGTACAAATGTTGGATTAATGAAATTAGATAACTATAATACATATTTCACAAAATTAAATTGAGTTAATAAAATTTAAATTTTTTTAGAAATTCTGAGTTATTTTGTAATGAGAATAATCTGATGCTTTTAATTAATATCCAGCAGGGTATGTGGCAGTTTTTCGGCGAAAATCGCTTAAAAATTAAATCTTATGAAAAATTTGTATAAAAAAATTATTCATAAATAAAAAATGAATTGGAAAATTAATAAAATCTTTTATTAAAACCTGTTCCCGTGAATGAATCCATCGTCCATTACAATAAGAGCTTGTACAACGCTAGCTTGCTTTTCGATTGCTAAATAGAAAAAACATATTTTTATAAGTAAAGTTCTTAATTCTGTTTATATTTAATTTATGATTTTTAGTTGATGTAAGTCAAAAAATATATGTGAAAATCAGAGCTCTAATTCATAATTATGTTATAAATTATAGAAATTAAGTAAAAACGAACATGTCATATTCTGATGTCGTACTTTCACTAAATGTTTAATTATTTGCTAAAATAATTAAAATATACAATTTTGTATTAATTAAAAAACCTGAGGTACGGTTTTTTCAAATTCACTATAATAGTATTGAAAAATTAGGCTATTACAATTTTAATTTACGTACGTGACATGTGGCAAAAACTGATTATGAAAACGTGGTGCATCAACTGAATCTTTGACAGTCTTTAAAAGAAAGGGATATGTAAGGCAAATTATATTTATAAAGCAACAAACCTGATTAAAGAGGAGTGCACGAATTACCGTCTGAAAACTGAGATTAATTAAAACTTTTGGAAGAATGCTTGCCTGTGCAATTGCTGATATGATCCTAGGGTTTTATATATGTACTATATATATTATTTAATAAATAATTACCTTGATCCTCCAGAAGCACCGATAGCCATTTTAACCTATGTTTTTCATAACATAATTTTAATTGAAAATTAATTTATAACAGACCTTTCCATTATTTTTGTTGTAAATTATCTAAAAAATTTTAAACTTATTTAAAATTAAGAAATAGTTTTTACTGTAGGACTCATAGAAGACATTGGACGTTTTTTTGGCAATATAAAATTTTCGGGTGATGGAGTAAACCCAAAAGCATTAGTCAAATTTGGAGAGCTTAAATTTTTTATTCTTTGAGAGGAATGCATCAATTCAACCTAAAATCGTCCATTGAATCATTCCAAATTATTCCTAAAAATAATAGTATTAAAAATTGAAGATAAAATTTAACCTAGCGTAGGCGACATTCTTTTTGAGCCTAATCTTTAAGTTTTAAAATAATCAATGTTTTTATTTAAAATTTTTTTATATAATAAATAAGCACAATTGATTAATGGAACTGGTTGCCGAAACTGCATTTCCTTCGTGATCAATTGCAACAACATGTGAGGTACCTAAATTTTAGAGATAAATATTTTAAGAGGGTCATTAATGCTTCTTCTACCGTGATCTGGTACATGGCCAGTTAAGTCAAGAGAATAGTATTTCAGAGGCATTGCTTCATTTGGCACAATTGATGCAATCCATTTTGCAAAAGAACTTTAATACCGAATTATAATAAATATATAATAAAATACTGTTTTGTCATATTACGGCTGATTTGTCGTGCATTTTTTACAAAAGCAGAATCACCTGAATTTTAAAAGATTAATAAATTAATTGAATACAATATTAATAAATAATTACAAAAAGTTGAAACTTTTTTTTTAAAACTACCTAATTTTGTTCTCTGAGCATAAGCAAATTTCTGAATTTCAATGAGCCGATGATAAACGAGTGGATCATCCAAATTTGCCTCTTCATTGCGATAAAATTCTTAAATATTTTGAAAAATGACAATTTTATTTTTTTATAATTTACAGACGTGCCATAGTTCCGATGATGGATTGTGTGATGGCAAATGATGACGGAGGTGGAGGGCCACACATAACCAATTCATCAGAAAGTAATTCACTCTCCAATGGTGCTTCGTGTATGATGGAACTAAATTTAAATTTAGAATAATTTACAAAGATTATTATTTGACTTACTCATATTGTTCAAAATCCTCAACGGTTATAAATCCGCCATTATCTCTGATTTCAGCAGACAATGTTTGGGCAATCCCACCTTTGAAATAAAATAATAAATAAATTTAATAATTTAGATTAATAAATATTTTAAAATAATTAAAAGAACCTTTGTAAAATAATTCAACAGGATTTTGAGAATCAGATAATTCAACCATCTTTTGAAAATTTTTAAAATAAATTTAATAATTTTCAAATAATTTATTTGTTTACCAATTCTGCAAGACGTTCTCTCTTCATCATATCACCTTCTTCATAAACACGACCAGTCTTTTTGTCGACAAAAACTCGTCTAAATTTAAATATTTTTTTCATTATATAAACTAAATTGTATTAACTTAGGGAGCAAAATATTATCCCAATTTTTTTTAAAATTTCGAATAGTTAAAAATAATGTCCAAATAATTTATTAGTAATTGATACCGCATATCTTCATCCTCATTTATGTCACTTTCCTTCGTCTGTAAGACCATGGCAAGATTAGATGAAACAGGAAATCCTTCTCGTGCCAATTTTATAGCCGGCTCAAATATCCTCTTCCATGTAATACGGCCTGAACCAAATTTCGTGAAGGCAGTCCAATAACCGTGCAATTCTCCGGGGACAGCAATCGAACTATGAACAAATTCAAATAATTGTTCTGAATAAATTATCATCGGATATTTACCGATATCCAATAACAGATTCTCTAGGATCGCGTTGATACATTACAGAAGTAGATTTGATGGGTGCTACCTCTCGTGCGTCAATTGTTTGACAACGCTAAAAATTAGTTCCGCTTTATATTTATCTAGGAAAGGAATTTTGATTTGCTTAATACTTGAGTGCTTGTGTTGTAGATTGTCATAAAAAATCCACCACCAAGCCCAGATGATTGTGGATTAATCACTCCAATACATAGAAAGCTTGCTGAAATAGTTTTTTTGAAAAAATAATCTATTAGATTAATTTATATATATGAATAAGAGATATCATCTTTTTAATATTAAAAAATTAAAGTTACCAATCATTGCATCGACTGCATTTCCACCTTCCATCATTATGTCTCTAAATATAATATGTATATTAAAAACTACATTTTATTTTTCAGGGAATAAGAATACCTTCCAATTTCACTACAAAAACCTTAAAAAATGTAAAAATTATTTTTCAATCTAGTATTGTCCTGACCATGATCAGTAGAAACAGCGGCTCGTCGATATTGAGCCTACAGAAAAACACATATTATTTAAGAATATAATATTTTTTTATTTTTTATTAACAATATTTATAAAATTTTATCACACATGAAGACTGCCAGATGGAGGGGGCCAGTTCAATGGTTGTGGCAATGAATTACTTGTACTATTTCTTCTGTTTTTCCGTTGTTTAGATAATTCTGTGCCATCCACTGATAGAGGACCTGGATCTCCATTGGTAATGACATTTTCCACTTCAAGAACGCTGGGGAATGTGTCAATTGAATTTTCAAATGATACATTTAATGCCTAAATTTTTAATTTTTTAAAGGAATTAAAAAATATAAATAGTTATTTTATTTTTAAATTATAAATAATTATAAATAATTTTGCCTCATTTTTTAATTCGCTAGTGATATTCGATAATTCTTCATTATTTTCATTCTGTCCAAAAGAAGAGTTAGATGAATTATTATTCCTGATTTTTGATTGATCTTCTTCATTAAATTTTAGACTTAGTTTTAAAACTAGTGCGACAGTGGCGATCATAAAAATAATACAAAGAATACTGATGATAATGGAAAACCATTTGAACCAACTAAATAATTTAAATATTACCAGAATTGTTAGATACTTAATGTAAACTTTAAAATTAAATTAAAATTCGTCAAATATTTTAAAGTAATACTTATTGCTATGCTCTCGTTTTTCCATTTGAAAGGCACTGGGTGATGAACCATTTTCCCTTGAGGAATATTCACTTCTCACCCGTGACATGCTAAGAAAAGTCTGAAAAATAATGAATTAATTTAATTTATTGAAATGAAATAATTAACTAAAATTCAAAACTATTTAATATAAAATTTAATTAGATTATATTCAAAATCAATTATGCATATTTTTTCATAGTTTTAACGAATTTTACAACGTAAATTTTTATTAATGTTTGTCTCCCACTGTTCGTTACTTCATATTTACCAACGTTTTTCTCTATTCTCACTCTCGACTATTAAAACCTCAATTAAACGTTTATTCGATTTTAAAATAAAAATGTATTTGTGTAAAGGAAAGAGAGAAAAAAGAGCCTAATCTACCCTTGTAGGCAATAAATATTACTCAAATTTTCAGTAGTATAAAGGTTGTTTTATTTTTACTAAATTTATGTGCAGGAAACTAGTAATTTTTGCTCTGATATTTTTATTTCTTCGTATTATTTGCTCATTTTAATGTGAACTCTTTGAAGTTTTTAAAAATTATTCATAAATCTTAAAGGAGTAGAACACATGGGCACACACTGTTAAAACTTGGCTCCTGGCAAAATGTATATTTATATTTTTCCCCTAACTAGAAAACTCTTTATGATAAATTTTATTAGAATCCTATCAATAATAAAAAATAATTATCAGGAATTTCTCCGCATCGCTCAAAGTAATTATTAAAATGTAGAAATGAAAATTTTTTCCTTTTAACTAAAAATTTAACTTATCCATTTTAAATTTAAAGTGAGAATAGAAATATTATATGAAAATATTAAAATAATATTCACAAAAAATAATTGATGAAATTGGCGATTAAAATTTATAAAATATGGAAAAATATTTTTAAAAATGGTTGAGAATTAACACATTTTCTTTTTAAAAAAATTTAATATTTTTAAAAGCTTTATATTAGAACCAAATATCCATTCAGTTAATTAAATGTATTAAAGATGGAACTAAAATATTGAAAATTTATTATTAACGATTTACATTTTTGAGGAATTCTTAGGAAGCTTATTGTAGTTTTAACGAGAATAAATTTTAAATTTATTCTAGAAATCAAATCTATGAAATAGTTATAATAGAAGAATAAAAGATAATATCCATGAAGTAGGTATGTTTCTAAAAACTTCAACTAAAATAAAATTTAAAGAAAAAGAAAATAGAATACCTATGTATAAGCAAATATATTTTCAATTAAAATTTTATTTGATCAAAAACATAAATATAATTTAGTTGGCCATAAAAATTTATATGTAGAACGAAAAAATACAGTTAAATTTACAAACTACAAATGTTCAATAAAAATAAAAATTTATTTGCTTCTAACAGTATTAGTTTATTAATTTTACAACTATTTATTCGAGAATTTAAAGCAAGTGAAAAACGAATGCGCAAACAGAAATACGCAACCAATTCACACATTTAATGAAAATTTTAGATATTGATGAAATCATGCTGTGCGCGAGAACTTGATAAAGTTATTTTAAAAATTGTTAAAAATATTTATTTGTTAATTTAAAATAAAAATGTGCATTTTTTATTATTTTTTGCAAGAATTTAATGAAAATTAGGCAAAAATATAAATTAAAAAATAAATTGCTAAAGTTAAAATGTTGATAACTTTATATATAATGGATGTACTATGTCATTGACTAATAAATACATATACCTATAAAATAAAATTGTCAACAATAGGACAATGCCGTAAATAAATTTATTACATAACTTTTTATATTATACCAAAATAATGTATAACTTATTGTATTGTTCTTCAAAAATACTTCTTTACAAACAAGCCTTCGACAAATAATTCGGCCCAACGATTTACATTAATTTTACTTTAGATAAAATATAAAATGAATTTTTTTAATAATAAATTTCTATTATGTTTAATTTAAATTATAATTATAGAACAAAATAGGATCATAAGAATACAATAAAGACATATTCTTCACGCATTGCTAATCTTCTTAGGAATTTCAGTTAATCGCCTCGACCGAATTTTGCCAGCTAGAAGAGGATTTAACGCATAAATCCAGTCAAAAACCTCCAAATAATAAAATAAATTAAAGTAATATTTGAATTATTACGTCCTCGCCAGCCAATGGTTGCATGAAAAATGCTCTGTTATTTGTGTAAACAGAGAAAGCATTTTCCATTCCTATTACTAATTGTTGACCATCTTCGTACTCAATCTTTGAAATTGCCAAATTTATTAAACCTCTAACTACCTATAAATAATTAAATTTTTTTTACTTGATAAAATCCAAACCAAATCTTTGTCATCTCTGTAAAGCAGAATATAAGGTCTACGAATAACCACCCATCTTCTAATCCTTTAAAAAATATTTTTTTAATATTAGAAAAAATACTACCATTCATTTCGTTCTCCTTCCATGAAACTCATATAACCCTTTCTTGAAACAATTAGACCGACACGCTCTTCTGTTACCTTAAAATTTTGCTAATATTTAAATATTAATAATTGTCTAAATTAAAGTAATTTACGCACATCAGGTAAAAGTCTTGTTGAATTTTCATCCTTGAACATGCAATTACCAGATGTTGACCGCTTCATTGAAGATTCACAGCCAATTCCCAAATCGGCTGCATTAAGATTGTAAAAGGATCGTGATTTACTTCGAGTTACTACGTCCAGTTGTGCAGGAACAATAGGATTACGTCCATCAGCACTTCCACCACTTTGAGAACTTTCACTACTCAAAGCCTCCAACTTAAACAAAAAATAGTTTTCAAAAAATAAAAATTAACTTTTTTCCCAGTTGGAGATTCTTTGTTAACAGGAATTCTCAATTTGATCAAATGAATCACATTCTCTGCAATTTTCTTTTCCAAAGGTGTAAACTTAATTTTATCCGGTATTTTAAATTTTGGCGCAGTTGGTGTTACCTTTTAAAACAATGAAAATTTTAACTAAAATAATTTTATTATTACAGGTGTATCGCCTTTTCCCAACTTTCTAGAACGTCTCAGCTTAAGAAATAAGCGCATACGTTCTACCTGTTGTAATTTGCTAAGCTTTTCTAACTCTAGTTGGTGCTCAAGAATAATTGAGTCTCCTCTTGGCCTTATAAAATATAAATGAGATAATTTGTTTTACTTATTTTTATTTTAAAAATACCTCCAAGTGCCAAGGTTTTCTTCGCCACGTACATCTAATGAAAATTTTAATTATTTTAATTTAAAAATAAAAGTTACATGTCGATGAAGTATCTAAAACACGTCTTTGTCGACGACAAGCACCTTAAAAAAATATACACCCCCTTTTAGGTTTTAAATTATCTAACTTATACCTGGACTATTTTCATCGTTTTCCTGCATTAAGTTTAATAAATATATTCCAGGCACGCGATTCATTTCTTTATAAAAATAAAATAAATTTAATATAAAAATTATTACCAGGACTTTTGGATATTCCTCCAATTAATGAACGACAAAAGCGACTTGCGGCACTAACCTCAAATTGTAGAAATATATTAATAATAATTTATTATTCAGGGCAAAATAGTATAAATAATAATTGCCTTAGAATCTCGAGCATAAATTAACATACAAACGTCTTTGGTTATGATGGCTGGTTGTGAACAATTTTCTATTTCCATATAAGCCTAAAAATCAAAATTAATCATTTAAAAATAATGGTCACCGATATGGTCATATAAATCTGTTCTCCGTAACCAGAAACACGATTCAAAAGTGGAGAGTTATGTAATGATGAATCCCATGCTGCTTCAAATTGAAAAAATACACTTAAAAATAGTATATTTATTATTTCATGTTTAGTCAAAACCGATCATCCATTGCAAATTCTAAATATGTTCCGGGAAATAGTCCTAAACTAAGTACATCATCATCGAGTCCTCCAGCCCATTCTGCAGTGTTTCTTATTCTGCCAACAACCAACTAAAATTATTTAATGCCGATAGATAAATGAATAGAGAATATACCTCCTGGCAATCACGCCACAGAATATCACCTAAAAGTATACATTTATTCCAAGCATAATTCACCTTACCTTTCTCATGACAAATTGTAACTTTTATACGTCGTTGAATTCCCTGGTGTAAAAGAAAAACACCGTGTGTAGGAAGTCCATTAGCATGATCAACAATCTAAAGTTGAAAAAATATCACAGAAATATTAATATATATTTTTACTGCAGGGTGATATTCTCCATTACTTCCAAATTCGCATATTTCAAACCAAATCAAAAGATCATACTTTGCAACAACAGGATTTCGTCTTAAAATAAATTTAAAATATTTAATTTAAATTAAATACCTTGTTAAATGATTTACTGCAGTAAATTTACTCTTAAGAGGTGTAGCAATGACAAGAGAAGGTTGAAGATTGCTCATTGTTTTAGAAATCTTTGACCAAAAATAATTGAATTTTATAAAAAGTTGATGAATTAATAATTCCCCTTACTTTTCCTGGCAAGCATTGGCAAACATGCTACTGACATTAATTTTAGTTAAATGCCCAAAAACTTCAAAAATCATCGGAAAATGTTGAAGATAATGAATAAACGCAGGGTTAGCAACTGTTTTTAATTCCTACAAAATATTATAATGAAGCAAATGGTAACAAAATGATTAAAAATATAAAATTACCTGAACATAATTATATCTCAAGGTTCTTGTTCCATCTGTTGCTGTTCCCTTCACTGGTTCTGTAGAAAATGCTTCATCATGTCGATGAAGAAAGCTAAAATTATTTTATTAATATTGAATTAGAAAGAGTTAAAATAAAACTACTTACTTAAATTGGCAGAAAATGTCAGTGTAACAATCGTCTGGTATTCCGAGCAGTTCAACCACTGTAACTCGGAATGTAAATTCTTGATCCCTAGAAATGTGTGGAGGAAATACTGCCTCCAACTCTGTTGATTCTAAATCTTAAATGTGAGATAATAATCATGAATATAATCCCTCCATATCTGGTCTTAATTCCCTTTTATCATTTTCAACATAAACGGTATAAATAGTTTTCTATTTATTAGTCACCATTATCAGATAGATATCCCTCAGATGGGCTGACCGCTACAGGTTTCGATATGTTCATAGTTGAAGCAGATGCCACAATACGTCCTCCATCACTACGTTGCATGTTTTTCAAGAAATGTTCCTTCCGAAAATACAATCTTGCCACCTGTTTAGTAGTTGTAGTTTTCTCAACATCTTTCATTTTTTTCATGCTCTCTACCATTTCAACTTTAACTCGAAGAAAGCCAATAGCTTAAAAGTATTGTAAATATTAATCGAATGATTATATTAAAGTTATTCTGTTTTTTAATTACCATCGCCTCGTTCATTTACAACTGCTACTTTGTGACTCAATGAAACATCAAATAGCACATTATTCAAGTAGACAAATGCCCTAAAACCAAAATGAGATTTATATAGTTGAAAATCACCTTCCAACCAAATGAAACCAGGGAAAACGTTCATAAAAAGGATCTATAAAATAGACAGTAAATTTCATTTTGTATTTACCAGCGCCAAGCCACATATCATCTAAATTATTGTTGTCATTGATATCTCCGCTATCTTCTGTGTGGACCGTTTCTTCCATAATCGGCAATTCCCTTGCTTTTTTCCGCAATTTCATTCTATTAGAAAATTTTTTTATTTGCAGAATTTAAATGTTAACCTTTCAGGGGCTAGACCTCTACTCGCAGGAAACATCATGTTTAACAAATCTCCAACAGTTCTCAAATCCGCCCGTTCTGGAGTTACATCGTTAACATCCGCATTATAAAGGCGTCTCATATCCTCAAGACGAGTTCTAAATGTATTTTAAGGTTAAATTTTTATCTTATAATTCAAATATAATTTTATATTGTCAGCTAATAGGTAATAATAATTTATTCACTTGAGTTTTTCTATGCTCCAATGATGGATAGCACCGTTTTTCAAATCTCTCACTTCCACAGCAACAACTAAATAAATGAGAAACAAATGTTATAAGAAAAATCACCAGTCTTTGGATAAGGTCTTAAACTCAAATTCTCGCCATGAGGTAAAAGTTCAGGTGGAAGAGGACTATACACTTAAAATATAAATTTAAAATTGTAAAAAATATGATTATTAAGCACTTGTGTCAGTTAGAAGAACAAATTGATACTCTACCCCTTTCTTTAAGTCAATCGAAATAGCATTTGCTTCTTCTGAAAAAAAATTATTTTATTATTCTATTGAAAATTAAAATATAATTTAAAAAATTTTTATTTTCTTAATTATTGCCAAAGATGTATCTTACTAAGAAAAATAGCATTTCCCCATAGATCATCGCGCACTGAGGTAAATTGATAATAGCGCCATTTCATTGCTGCTCTGTGTACCTTTATTGTTAAGTCGGGAGTCCACGGATCATCATTTACTGTAGAATTTTGAATAAATATACCGTACAATAGAAATATATTACCTTCAGCTAATAGACTTTTGCTTAAAATGAATTCACTGTTATTCCAGCTTGAACAGCCAGAGGAAATGAGTTGACTTTGAGCTAAATCAACTTGTTTCTGTAAACTCTGTATTCGGCTTTCATATTCCTTTATAATTAAATATTTTTAATATTTTAATTTTTTTACATTATTTCTTCGTTTGTGCTCACGTTCCATTTGTTCCATTTCTTTACGAAATTGCTGCTCCATTTCCACAATTTTCTTATCCATTTCCTGTTTTAAATCTATACCTTGGCATTGAAAAAGTTCATTCTGAGCAAAACGCCAATCAATTGTTTCCTTAGAAGAAGCAACTCCAGCCAAGTTATGCTTACTTTGCCGAACTTCCTGGGGATCTAGAGAAATTTTAATAAGTTTAATCTATTTAAAAACCATTGAAGCGGAACACATGGCATCGACCCAAAATTATTCGACAACCAGAACTGAGTTTCATAGATTTCCCAGCTATAAAAAAATGCATAAAATTTAAAATAATTAAATGCTCTAAACAGTTCAATGGCTCTCCATTAACAAAACATTCGCCCTCAATTGGTACAACACAAACAGAACCAGAGGCATTGTCAAATTGACAGTGTTGATTTTTAATATATTCACCGCTAAGCAAAATATCCGGCCTTTGTTTTGCTTCATGACGTCCTACTCTAAAAAATTTTTATCTTCCAAAATAAAATCTTAAATTGATACCGTGTAATTCCTTCCTTGAGATAGTAGAGAAGGCATTCACTCATTAATGGATCTTCATTTAGATTTACTAAATGCGGAAGCTTTTTCGGCGAAAAAACCCCAAGTGCAGAACCTGAAATATTGGAGAGTGATAATCCTATTTATAAACCACACCATCAGCAGATGTTGCAAGTCCCAATTCGCGTAATTCTTCAGAATGGATTTTTCTTGATTTAAATTGTTTATAATTTTAAAATTACAAACTAAACGTACTTAATGATTTCTGTCTTTTTAAGTTTATCTTCCCAAGTTTCATTTAATTCAGCAATTAGTTTTTCTGATGTTTTTAATTGTTCAATTGTGTCCTCCTCGGATGAGTAAATTTTTGCATTTGGAGAAACCTCACCATTTTCACCTAACTAAAATAAATATTCGTTAAATAATTTTGATATAACTATTCACCTCAACTCCACGATTTTTGAGGAGTGAACGAAGTTTTAATACTTCTTCCTTAAGCTCTCTTATAAGCTTGGCATTAGGATCTTCATTGACTTTAGCGCGACACATAATTTGCTTAGCGCTATCAGCATATCTAGAAAATAAAAAATACAAAAGATCATTATTAAATAATCACCTCAATGTGCTTAGAGTTTCTTCAAAATTAACATCAGCAGGACTGAGGGCAGCAATCATAGCAGTTTTTGAATTCCCACCAAGCGATTCTTTCAGAAGCCATGTCAGAACAGAATCCTACGAAAAACAAAATTAAATAAAAAGCTTGTTAAACTCGATATGGGATGACAGCTGTCCTTGATTGTTTTCCCTTTCGCTTATTCGACTGTTCTGCCAGCTTTAAAAATTATTCATTAAATTAATTTTATTATATTTAAAACTTTTTTGATAACAAGACCAAGTGTTGTCAGGCTTTTGTTGATGTTTGCTCCTTCCTTTAAATTATCTTTAACTATTTTTAGAGGAATAAATTGTTGAAACTTTACCTTTAACCTCTGACCCTCTGCACCAGTTGAATCTGCTCTTTCACTACCTAATATTAAATTTAAATTAAAATATACATTTATCTAACCCGCAAGGTCAACAAGCGAAATTTTGCTAACCTAAAGGAAAATTATAATAATTAATAAATTAAAAATTTAACTTTTTCTGCATCCAAATCGTTAACATGCTCCCGTTGAGTAAGCACAATTGTAAAAATGGCATGAGAGCGTGATGAAGTGGAATTCATATTTGTAGCTGCTACTGTTCTAAAAATTATAATTTATAAATTTTATGAAAAAATATATTATAAAATAAAATAACCTGGCTTTATTTCCAGCATCCATTAATTCGAAAATGCTTAAAATTATTAAAAATACTTAAATTATTTATATTTTTACATACTCTTCATATGAACACACGGCCATTTTCTCAAGATTATCCACATAGGGTCCGAAAATGGGATGTTCTCGAACTTTTAAATTTTCATTTTTTGGGCACAACAAGTCTTTAACTTTTTCACAATAAATTTCCATATATGAAACCTAGATAATAAGACAAAAGTATTGAAGAATATCTTTTCAAATAACTCAACCTCAACAGTATATTTAATCTGCTGATTTTCTCTGTCCTCACTAATCCTACTAAAAATTGAACGACAAAGTCTTGGGATCATTCCCATCTCATCTGGATCATTTACTTTACCCACTAAAATTAATTTATATTTTTAAATAATAAGAAGAAACGATTACTCATTGTATAAGATTTTCCAGAACCAGTCTGACCATATGCAAAGATACAGACATTGTATCTAATTTATTTATTTTAATTTTAGATAAATAATTTACCCATCAAAAGCATGATCGAGCATCTCAGCACCTTTAATAGTATTTCTTAATTTATATTTGAAATTTGTTCAACTAACCAATATCTTTATAAACTTTGTCTTGACAAGCATAAATAACAGAATTTCTGTCAAATGATGAGTAGGAATAATCAAACTCAAAATTATATGTTTGATTGGAGTTGCTTGTAATATCTTAAAATTATTCGAAATTAAAATATTTAGAAAAATAAAATATTTACAAGTTGTTTTTTCTGACATATCAATAACGCATTTAGATAATAATTCTGTAAATTTTTTTAGTTTATTATAATTCAATCAAACTAAAATAAATTTATAAAAAATAGATATTTAAAATTTTATTAATATTATCATATAATTTAAATGACAAACGTAATTCCCGGCTATTAAAAGGCCTAACACGCACTGCAACTTTGACAGAAGACATAATATGTATGTTGATTTCAGAAAAATAATTAATAAAATATTATTATAAATACTAATATTTCTATAAATTTCAGAAAATTAAAAAAAAATAACTATAAAGTGTTTTTCATCTAAACAAAAATAACCAATATATTCCTGAATTAATTATAAATAAATTATGTTTATTGTGTTTCTAAATTAAAATTTAAGATAGGCTCATTCATTTGTTTTGGCAAATTTATTCTGCCAACCGCTTCTCATTTGTTTGAGAAGAGGTCGGAAATAAAAATCCATTAATGAACACTGCTAC
This sequence comes from Meloidogyne chitwoodi, assembly GCA_015183035.1. Classification (NCBI taxonomy): domain Eukaryota; kingdom Metazoa; phylum Nematoda; class Chromadorea; order Rhabditida; family Meloidogynidae; genus Meloidogyne; species Meloidogyne chitwoodi. The sequence goes on from JACZZP010000015.1 coordinate 42,040, forward strand.
TAAGAGTATGTCTATGGTTTAGAAAAGAATTAAAATTTAATTATCTTCGCCAAAATGGACCGGAGCATGATAGTTGGGCATGCCAATGGGGCGTAGACAATTGGACGTCCCGTTTTAATTATTTTTATAAGATAAAATAATTGTTGTTAAAAAATGTGGAAAAATCAAAAAAGTTTCGAGATAAACCAAAATTTTAAAGTTTACACAAAATAGTGATGCTATTAAAAAATCTTAAGGAATTAACCTTTTTTAACTAAAAATGAATATTCAATAATATTCTTTTCAACTAGCTATATATGCTAAAATGTATGTCTATCATGAACTAGCTTTATGTTATGGCCTATAAAGCTGCTACAAGTCTTTTCTTTTTTTCGTTTCTTTTTGCATTTTTTAGTTCTATATGCCAAAATAATCCATTATTTTTTTCATATATTTTACTATGTATTTGCCGATGTAGGCACATGCAGTCCACTTTTTTATATTTATTTTATATATTTTTACAAAAAGTTTTTTTATTTTATAAGATGCCTGTTTTGGCTTTTCTATTAAAGCTTAATATGGATAAAATAAAAAATAACAAAAATAATCTTAAACCTTACCTCTAATCTAATTTTTAAAAGTAAAGCTTCAGCTCATTTAGGCAGCCTTCATTTAGCAATTAACCGTATACTTTGAGATAATAACGATCAATGTAAATGTGAACCGTCCGCCAGAAACGTTGAATTGGTGGATACTTGAAAGTTTAAACTTTGCCAAGAATGAGAATGCTTTCGGGAGTTTAAATTAAATACTAAATTTAACTTTAATATTTAAAATACTCCAAAATGTTATTAAAATTTATAAAATAATATTTTATATGCAAATAAAATTTTATAAAACTAAAAACAATATTATAAACAAAAGAAAATTATAAATAAAAAGGTGAAAGCTCTTAACAAATTAATTGCCATACAATTCCTTAATGAGTCACTGCTCCAAGGCAAATCCACAATTGATGGAAATTGATCGTCAGTTAAACCACCAATTTTACTAGCTCCAATATGGAAAGACAATTCTGAAGGATTTGATGATTGAATTTCTGATGTTCCCATTGCTAAATGTCCTGTACTGAAGTGTTCAACTAATTCTGCACCCAAACCGAGTGACGTAATTGCCTTAAAGTTATTTTAATTTTTCTAAAAAGTATTCAAAACTAATAAATTTGAAATATTTATTTATACAAACCTGTAAACTAAACCTATAAACAGCTTTGGGATTGAGATCAGTCAAATGTTCTATCCTTTGTTCAGGACTGACAATTGCTACTTTTGAAGGAGAATCTAAAATTTATAAAAAATAATAATTTTTCTAATAATTGAAAAAAATACGGAAAAGAGTAGAAGAAAGAACAGTACGAAAGCCAATTAGCTGATTATTTTTTGGTTCAAATTGACGTGGCCAACTCCAAGAACATTCAGCTGTAGTGATAGATGTTGCTAAACAATTTAGCCTCTGTATTTCCTGAGTTTGTTGATTTTGTAATTTTTCTAGAATTTCTGCTGATTTTTTTCTTTTTTCAATATCTTCTCTTTGCCTTATTTGTTTCAAATCTTTATTAATAGAAATCTCTTTATTATCCTTCTCTCCATCATTCTCTTCATTTAGTTCCTCTATTGGAAGCCATTCCCTTCCAAAATTTGTGGACAATTTTGATGTTTTTGATGCTATTGTTGTTGTTGCTGTATTTATTGTTCCTAATAATGTAAATTATGAAACTTACAAAAAATCAAAATTTACAAAATTAAATTAATTTTATTACCATTTAATGGCAGTGCAAAGGCAGGCAAATTATCACTGTTGTAACGAGGCCAATTATTTATATTATCAAAATTTTCACTTTGTTTGCATTGTAAGGGCATATCAGAAGGAGTTTGTTCACAAGACAATGTTGCAAAAGTTAAAAGAGCAATTATCTAAAAATTTATTTTCTCGTTAGTTTATGATCGTTAAAATAAAGAATTTACATTTTCATTATTGTTTGTTAGTTTTTGTTGGCCTTCATTGATATTATAATTTTCGATTCTGGCATAATACTCGCATTGGAATTGGAGGTTTTCGAGTGTTGCTACACAATTTTGAACAAAAAATTCTTGCGGAGGTAACTCATTTAAACAACGCATTGAGCGAACAAATACACGAAATTGATACTAAAAATTCTGACTTTTTAAAAATTATTCAAATATTCTTTTACCCTGTTTCTTAAAAATTTAGTTTCGATGCAAGTTGGATGATCAAGCCATGAAATAATTGTCTTCAAACGATTTCCTTCAAAAAAGGGTGGCTTAACCTGTGCTACATAATGAAAATTTTGACCATCTCTAGATGCCGCCTTTTTTAAACAACATTTAAAAAAATCAAATAAAAATTTTAAATTACTAAAATATTATTCTTTTCATCAAAAAGTGGTAAAAGTTTTTCAGAATCTGAATTATTTTTGTTTTGTTTTTTGAAGGCGGTTGCGCCAGTTTTGAGAAACAGAATTGCTGGTTCACCTCTTAATTCACCTTCGCTTGTATCAACAGTTGCATAGAGCTGTAAAATTGCATTTTTTTAATTAAGAAAAAATAACAAACTTCAACAATATAAACTTGATTTTGTTCTAAGCCATTAATTTGTGTTTTTGTGGTTGAGCTGGGCAAAACTATACTTCTCCTTGAAGATTCAGAATCCTAAAAATTTATTTTTAAATAAGGGATCATTAAATTTTGTGAAAACTTACAATCCCTGATAATTCCGTTCCTCCATCATAATCATCATCATCAGTCCTTGTAGAACTACGACGTTGACGTAATTCAAAAACCTTAGCTAGTTCTAATGAAGTTTTCCTAAAATTTAATTATTAATTAAATAAACAAATTTTTTAAAAATTTACCACCAACTAAGACGATAATCTTTTATTGGAATTTCTGATAAAGGGGCGAACCATCCTATTTTGGCAATTTCCCCACCGCCGTTTCTATCAACATCCTCTCCCAAAGGTAACACAGTAAAATTATTTGGAGGCTAAAAATAAAAATATTATAGTTTATAAAAAAATTATGAATACCGGTGGGCTCTTTACTTCTTTTGTAAGTTTAAATGGTGGATGGCTAGGCTGAGAAAAACCAACTTAAAAATTAAATAAATTTTTAATTAATCTTTCTAAAAAAATCTACATGTTCCGTAGGCATTAACTGCGGCAACTCGAAAAAGATAATAACGACCCGGTGTAAGCAAATGCTTCAAAATTGCATACATTTTGTTTCTAACCATTATCTTAAAGATAAATTTTTTTAGATTTTTGTGTTTTTAGCTTTACTTATAAATTAACAACAAAAACTAACAGTTTGCCAGGGAGTCATAGTTTCAGAATCCTTACGTACTGACCATCTCCATTGAATAACAAATACTTAAAATTAATAATTTAAATGTCAAAATAATACTAATTTATTTTTAATAACTCTCAGTTGCAAAAAAAGAAAAGAAAATGTTTTTCTATTAAATGGTACCTACAATTTGCGTATGTTGTTGTATGTTGAGGGGTCATTCGTTTCATTACCCACCGAAGAATTGCAGAGCTGTAAATTTTTGGGTAAAATTTAACTTGAGATATATAAAACCGTTTTCGTTTCCTTTCCTGAACAGTTATTCCCTCAGGCATTGGTAAAAGGCGACTGTCATTAATTTGAGGAGCAAGACATGTTCGATTGCATCCAAAAGAACAGCATTTTTCAATCTTAAATTTATTATTATTTTATAATAATGAGAACAATATCAACCTCTGCACAGTCAGTGTCGGCATCACAAAAAGCAGAACATTCCTTTTTAATGGAATAGAATTTTTAATAAAAATATTAATTAAAAATACTTGAAACTACTATTTTTAATTTATAGTTTATTAAGATTAAATTATTTACTGTATCAACTGTTTTAAGTCTTGTTTGTAGATGTGGGCATTGGCCTGACCTGTTAACTGCATTTTTAATAAATGTACAAGAATGTCGGCATTCATTTGGGTCTGCTGCTTCCTATAAAAGTCTATTAATTTTATCAATATTTATAAGAATATTTATTAAAAAATAATACTATTTAAGCATTCTTTAGTTTAGTATTTTATTTTTAACATACACGGCAAAATGTCTGGCCACACAAGTTATTATCCAAAATTAATTCTCGGCATGGAATTAGACACTGACAAAAATGAAATTCAAATTATTTAAAAAATATTTTAAAATTTAATTTAAATTTGTCAAAAATATAATAATAATTAAAAAAAATAATTTTTACAGATGCACATTGCATATCCTCTTTGCAAAGAGTGCTTATTTGGTGTCTCAAAAGTCTTCTTGTTTCTGCATTGTTCTAAATAAAAATAATATAATAATTATTATTATTTTATTCATTTTAATTTTTCCCCATTCAATTATTACACAATTTATCGCCATTCAAAATTACAATTAAACACCTTTAAATTTATTTTAATTATTTTAGTTAATTTTTATTAAAAAAAAGATGAATAAAAATAATTTTTTAATAAATTTTTATTATTAAAGCAGATGGCCTAAAAGCTCTAAATATTAACATTTTGTAGTGTAAATGTAATAAAATTCACCGATAAACATTTTTATGTTTTAAATTTTTTTCTGTTTTTATAGAAATAAAAGGATGTAGAAAAAATTTATAAAAAATGTCTAATTTTGCCAAAATATTTACAATTTCTCAAAAATTAAATTTTTATTTTTCATTAATAACTTAATAAAAGAAAGGAGTAAATGGCACCCCATTTATATGACCTTTCTCTTTATAACCATTTTTTGTTTAGTAAAGTTTATTTACTTTAAATGATGAATATAATTTTTGTATTTCTTTTCCAAATTTAAACTCCTAAGAATCTCGCCATTTTATATGCGCAAAATAAACCATAAATTTTAACAAAGTAAAATATTAAAGAATAATATATATATACTCTATTATGTAGGTAGGCCTTTATTTATATTTCACCAAGTTTATTTTTATATGACAATGGAAAATAAAAAAAAAAGAAAATTTCAAATGGACAAAGATTTTTGGTAAAAGTTGTTTTTAAAAGGTAAATAAATATACATTAAAGGTCAAGAACTCAATAAAAAAATTTTGATTTTTTTAGGTTTATTTTAATTTTTTGGTTTGTATTTTAGGGAAATTAATTAAATAAAAATTTTATTTTATTATTCCTTTATCTTTTTTTTTCAGTTTAATTTTCAATTCGTATTTTTCCATTTTCTAAATTAAAATGAAAATAGCTGGTGGCAGATGGCATACATAATACGTGGTTTTCATAAATATTATATATTGGATGATCCTTCAATATAACCCCGTTATCTATAGTAAGGGAAATAAAAGCTGTAGAAGAAAAATACCCTTTAATTTAAAAACGAAAATATTAAAAAAAGTAGATTTTTCTAAAATGATAAAAATAATCTTCTTATAAAAAAATAAATAAATTAAACTATTTGTCTAAAATTAAATTTAGGTTTTGTAAACAAAAAGAAATTCTGGCGTTTTTTGTTTTATTTATAAAGTGAATGCCATAAATAAAAAAAAATCTTTTAGATGTCTACTAAAATGAGAGTAAACAAAGTGTAAAAAAGAGCAAATAACAAAAAGAAAAAAGTGTTAGAAAAAGTGCCGAAAAAATATATAAAAAATACAAATCCAAAAGGATGAAAACTCATGGATCATAAAATTTTTGTGAGAAGAAATTGTGTAATAAAAGCACCATTTTATATTAAATAAAAGAGCAAATATTAGATATTTTGAGAGGATAAAAATTTATTTTTTTTAAATCTAGACTTTTTTATTTTATTAATTTTTCAAATAAAAAATTTAATTCTAGATTTAAAATACCTATTAAATTAAATATTTTATAAAAATGTTATTTAAATTGTTTTTGTAATATGATACTTCTTTTATTTTATAAAAACTTCCAGAATAAAGCTAAAAAAATTTTAAATTCTTAAAAGTTTCCTATAAAAACCAGTTTAAGAAAATTGAGTATATTTACTATTAAAAATAAAAGATTAAATAAATATTTTACATTTCATTCACTTAAATTTCAAAATAATCCAAAATGGCTTTTTAATCCACATCATACGTAATTTGTTTCAATTTACTTGTAATCAGTTTTAAATTTATTTAAAAAATATATGGTTTAAAATAAATAAATTTTAGTTAAATAAATATATTTAGATTAAAAAGATAAAAAAGAGATATTTTTTAATAAAAAAATTTCGGTATATTATTTATTACAAAAACAAAAAACGGATAGTCGGCTTTATTTAAGGACAAATATAAATACATATAATTTATGGCCGTTTGCGAACATAGGGGAATAAGAACAGATGCAAAAAAGATTTTAAAAAAGCAAAGGAAATACGCAGAAAAAAAAGAAAAAAATTATTTATTATATAAAATTAAATAAATTAAAAAATATTTTTAGATTTTTTAAATAAATTTTAATTAAAATAAATTTTAAAAATTGGTCCTTAACAAATTGATTAAAAATATTATAAATATTAATTTACCTTATGCCTTAGTTCAAGGTCACTTAGACATCTGGACTGGCATCTTAAAAATAAAATATTAAAGTTAAAATTTTCTAAAAGAATTTTAATTTGTTTTTTTAATTAAATACTGTTTAAAATAATAATAATTATTTTTTTCTAATAAATTAGCATAATATTCTACCTTGCACTAAACAAATCATCGGCTGCACTTGCAAATGAATAATGAAGGATTGGATTTAAAATAATAATAAATTGATAAATAAAACAAAATAAATGAAAATGGCAATAAATAGCAATTTCATAAATATTCATTTTTCGCTTAAAATGAAAATATTAAAATTAAAAAAATATTTTAATTATTTTTTTTTGAGAAAGAGGGTGAAATAGAACACAAAATATTTGTGTGGTCCAAGAAATGTTTAATTTTAGTTTTTATTTTTTTTAACTTAATAAAGAAAAAATGAACAAATAATAAATAAAATGCCCCTATTGTCAAAATATATTGCAAAAAAGAGTACTTAAAAATTTCTAAAATTGTCGTATTTTTATAAATCTTATATATAAATTTTTGAAGAATGGCCGACCATTTAATAACAATAATAATTTTTAAAAAATTGTCAAGAAGTGGACATGCCCTTAAGTGGTGGGAATTGCTAAATTTAGCATCAACATAACAATAAAATATAAGCAATAACGATAAAAAGTAGAAAAATTAAATTTTGATCAAAATTTGGAAATAGAGAGGCAATAAAAGACCACACACATTTTTTGATAATTTTGCAATCTTTAAATAATTTATAAAATATATCTTTAATAAAATAAATAATTAAATATTTCACATTATTTACTTAATCCCGGAGGGTGATTAGTTATGACCTTGTATTAATAAGAGGAAACAAAATGAAGGAAATGAAGGAATTGTGAGGAAAATGAGTGTTAGTTTTTGCAACAAATGAATGAGAGAGAGAGAGAGAGATATGTTTTGGGCGTGGCTTATTATAACCAAAAATTAAAAAATTCATTAATGGACTATCCATAATATTATTTCGATTTTTAGAAAAATAATTTTTAAAAAATGATAGCAAGAAAATTAGTAAAGATTTCTTAATATTTCAGGAACATAATAATTTTGGCTTCAAATATTTTTCAATAAGAATAAAGTACTAGTGCCTTGGGGAAAATTTATCTCTTAAAATGAGTGCTACTTCATTTTCGTCTTCCTCTTCACTTAAATAGAAGAACAATGTACCAAAAGCATAAATAGCCAAAGGGAAAATGGAATAGGTGAAGAAAGCCTAAATATGGGAGAAAAGGGAGCATCAAGAGAAGGATTTGTGGTTGGGGAAGTTCTGATGGGACAAAGAATATATTATGCGACCACCATTCATTCACAACCCTCATATCCTTTTTAAAGTGTTTTAGGTCGCAGAAAACACATAACCCCATTTTTTAATAGTTTTGCCTGTGTTCTTTATTAATTTTCGAATTGCCCGCTTTTGGTTGAGAGATGTGAACAATTTGGAACAAATTGTAGTAGGGGATTGAAGGTGGTAGGGGTAAGGGAAGAATGGAAAGAATAAATTGGGCAACAAACAGAGTGGGCTCAGAGAGGGGGATGTATTTATTAGTGATGAAAAAAGGGGGAATAAGAGGAGGAACATAAAAATTTTAACATTTAAGTGTAATTTTTGAACAATTTACTAAATCTTTGTCAAATATGAAAAATGCAAAATATAGAATAATTTATTTAATTATTAAATTTAAAATTTAATAATGCATAAAACTGAGAATTCTTCACAATTTATTTATTTTTAAACTTTTTCGACGATGGAACGCCATTTTAAACATTTTAAAAATAAAATAAAAAAGTCGGGGCCATAAAAGAAGACCATAAAAAAAAAGATTTTAAACAACTTTTTCATAGCTTAAAGTTGAAATATTTAAAGACATAAACGCGGATATTTAGACAAACACATATGTTAAATAAACAAAATAAAATACAGAAAATAAACAAGAAAATTTTAAAATTTGTCACAAAATAAGCAAAAAGGATCACTTTAGGGTTTTTTCAAAAATATAAAAATTTTAAACTTTTGTTATTCATTTGCAAAGTTTAAAAAAGTAAAATCTTAGGCAAAAGTCCAATAAATGTCAGCATTCTAAAAATTTGCAGGAAGGGATAAAAATAGTGCAAATTGGCAAATTAAGAGGGAAAAAGAGTACCTAAAGAAGGGGATGACCTCTCAAACACACTTTATTTATTTGGTAATGTTTCAGTCATCTTCTTTCCCTCAGCTACATTTTAAGTGTAGTAATGAAGTAAAAGCCTCAACATAAATATACAGAAAAATTAAATGAGTTTTAGTTTATATGTATACAATGATGGCAAAAATGTTAATGTAAAGCAATTTAATAAATGGGGGAGAAAGAATAAAAAAAACTATTAAAAATAGGGGAAAATAAAAATTATTAGATTTAAGGTATTTTAGATTAAAATAAAGAAGAATTTATTAAAATTATAATAATGCAAAAAATAATAAAAATATTTAAATTTTTGAAAATGCCAAAAAATCTCAGGTTTTATTATTAAAAATATATTTAAAAAAATATAATCCTATTCTTATTTAATCTAAAATACCTTTATTTATTTGAAGAATATTTTATTTAAAAGAAAATAAATCTAAGTATAGGTATTTTTATTTAAAGTACATACTTGAATATGAACAATTGTTGAGCAATTTAATCAAGGTATAAATTTATGAGAAAAAACAAAATCTTTTCAAATATTTAAAAAGGAAGAATTAATAAAATTTATTTTATTAAAATTTTTTTAAAAATGTTATTTTTATCAAAACCAGTTAAAAAATAAAATAAATTTTCAAGAAAAAATATAATAATAATAATATAGGATTAAAACTGAAAAGAGGTGAGAGTGTCAAATTTTACAATTGTTCCTTCAACAGATCTAAAAATATAAAAAAGATTGGTGACTCAAGTTGATGATGAGATTTTGCGGATTTATAAAATGCTGGGTCAATTTGGACACAATGAGAGCGGGAAAATGAGAAAATGTGAGATGGTCTTAAAATTGAAGAAAATGGGGGAATTATGAGAATTTTTTTAAAGGAGTTGGATATATAGCTAATAATAATAAATGTGAGAAAGGATTAAAATAGACCATTTTGTAATATTAATATTACAAGAAAAAATATTGGGAGAAATAAAAAAATAAAAATTGTCAGAGGAGATTCATTAAATTGCCGTAAAGAACTTAAGTAAATTCTTTTTATACTCTTCTACTTTTGCAATTTTGTCAAATTTCTAATTTAAAATTTAAAGAATGGCTAAAAGGAAATTGAATTTTGACGGCGGCACTCCTCTAAAAAATGAGAGAGTGGCAATCCCTTAAAAAGACTCATATAGTGCTCAGCCATTCATTCAAAAAAAAGTCATTCGGACGGAAGGAAACCAAACTAACAAAACCACAAATAAAGACGAAAAAATGGAGAAGGAAAAAAACGTGGAGAAAAAGGTCAATAAATTTTGGCAATATTTTTTAGATAAATAATTTTGAAAAAATTTGACCATAGCTTTATTTTTCTTAAAATTATTATTAAAATAGAAGCAAAAAAATTAAAAAAATTTCCTGTTCAAATCCTCAATTTAATATTTACTTTTTGGTAAAATTCTTCAAATAAATATTTTGCTCAAAATTTTTCTCCAATGTCATCCGTTCACGGTCAAATATCGCGCACTTTTAACGCCTCATTTGATTTCAGCGGCAATGTTGATCCTTCTTTTAAATATTTCTTTTAAACATTGTTTTCTTGTTTGTTTATTTCTTTTAATTTTCCCAAATTGTTGTCTATTTAGATTTTCATCAAGCTTTTTAATTTTATTTTTCGTCAAAAACAACGAAAAAATATTTTTGAAGGTAGAGGAATTACCTAATTTACGAAATTTGAATAATATTTAAAAATTTCGAGAAAAAATTTTATCTCGAATTTTTTATAGTATTTATTATTATAAATTATTTGAATAAAAAACAATTGGAATGTTAATTAAATTTTTCTTAATTTTTTTTTAAACAAATAATTTATTGCACCAATTTTTAAATATTACAGAAGACAACCGGAGAGATTTTTGAAAAAAGTTGAAAATTTTTTAAATTGAAACTGGGAACTTTTAACTTTTTATTTTCTATAAGCATTATATCCACAGGGAGTATAAAGCCAACCATAAATATCTTCTTGTGTGGTAGATAATCTATTCAACGTTCCATTCATATTTGGTTGAATATTTCCCCTTAATTAAGAAAAAACTTTAATTAAAAATTATTTATTTAGTTTAACGAACCTTTTTAAAGTTTCATATTGTCTTTGTTGATTTAGACCAGAAAAATAACAAAACCCTCCCATTTGAGCTGCCCTAGCAGCTCCAGCAGCATTTATAAAAGAATTTGAAATGGGTGAATGAGATGCAGATGATGCAGATTGCATTCCAACTAAACCAGCTGTAGCCAAACTAAATCCATTTTCGGAACGAACTTGACGTAGTTTACGTCTAAATTGAATTTATATTTAATTTAAACATTGATTAACCTTCTAGCAACACATAATCCAACAAACACAGAAAACATAACAACAGCAACAGTACCAATACAAACAACAATAATAATAGTTGGAAGCATTCTTTTATTACTACTTCTTTTTTCTGGTTCAGATGGTTCGTTTAGAATATTTTGAGAATTATTTTCTTCAATTATTTTTGAATTTTTGGATAAAAGTAACGGAAATTCTTCAATCCTTTCATTATTTTCCAATATTGAATAATTATGATTATTGCCCAATAATGTTGGTTTAGCTTCACCTTTTTGTTTTTTTTTTTAATTTAAAATTTATTTTTATTACCAATTTTAATCTTTTTATGTTCATCAGAAGGAATAAGTTGGTTCAAATGCCAAGAATTTTCAGCAATAACTATACTTGGTGGCAAAGTTGGAATTATTATTGGATTTCCACTATTATCACTCTCAACACTTTATTTAATAATAAAAAATATTTTTATTATAAATTATCCCTTACTGTGTAGCTGTATGCATCTTCGGAGCAGGTTTCAAAAATGGAACAGGATGTGGATATATAATTCTAGGATTTATATCAACATTAGTTGTAGTAGTTGATATTTGTTCAATTTCTGTTTGATCTTAATAATAAAATTAAAAAATAAAATTATTTTGAATTTTAATTAAAGTGTTACTCTGTCCAATAAAACTGCTTGTACTAGTTAATGTTGATTCAATAATTTTAGTAAAATCAGTATCCCCACTGACAGTTAAAGGAATTGGCTTTATATTTTCTTTAATTGAGGCTGTTAATGATTGCTTAAATTAAGAAATTAAGGTATTTAATTTAAATTTAATATTAAACATTTGATTTAATAACATTTGGAATAATTCGAATTGGTTTTATTCTGCTCGGAGCAATTCTACTATTATTTCCCAAATAACTTTTTAAATTTTTTTGTGAGTTATTTGTTAATTTATTATTAATTAAAGTTTGCTGATTTTCATCAATTTGTTGAACAAAAGGAGAGGGAGAAGTTAAAGGTTCGTTTTCAGCTTCATCTTCCTCCTCGTCCTCTTCACTTATTGTTGACATACTCGAAGTATCTTCATCATTAAATATATTTTTAGATTCAATCTCTTTAACTGTCTGAAAAAATATTTTGAATTAAAAACTTAATATTTAACCGTTGAAACACTAGTTTTGTCAGTAACTTGTTTGTCTCCACAAAAAGCATCATCATTGTTAGGAATAAAAATACCATTTCCTTGTTGGAGCATGTGTATTTTTTCAACACATACCAATGGATTATCTTTAAAAAAAAAATTTTTTTGAGGCAAAATTAAATTAACCTTTAAGTAGCACGGTAGTCACACGCCTTCCAAAAGCACCATACGGAGTACGTAAAATTTTATTACTGCTCAAATCAACCAAAAGCAAGTTTAATTGAGATAAAAACGTTCCAGGCACTAAGTCAATAATTTCATTATGACTCAAGTCAAGCATTGCAAGGGATGGATTTCCACGAAATGTTGAGGCATCTACTGAACGTATCTGAAACAATTTTTTTTCATTTTTAAATTTTTTGTATTAAATGCCTTGTTTGATTTTAATGAAAGTTGCTGAAGTTGTCGAAGATTGTAGAAAGCATCTTTTTGTAATTCAGTTAATTTATTTTGTTCCAAAATGAGAACTACCTTAAAATTATTTTATTTATTTTATTAATTTTAGATTAAATAACAATGCTTGAATTAGAAGAAAATGCTTCAGGTTGTATACGATCAATTCTATTTTCCCCTAAATAAAGTTGTTTAAGTATTGGAAGTCTGGCAAAAGTATCATTTGGAAGATTTTCAATTTTATTATTGCTTAAATCGAGCATTTCCAATCGCTCAAAAGAACTAAACTGAAAGGGTTGAACCTAAAAATTATTCAATTTTTAAATTAAAATTTAATTTAAAAAAACTTCAGTCAATTGATTTGCTGATAAATAAAGAAATCTAAGTTGAGGGGCATTAAGAAAAGCCTGACGATGAATTGAGCGAATTTTATTTGATGCCAAATTCAAAAGAGAAAGAATTGGTAAATTCATAAAAGAAAGTTGTGGCAAATGTTGCAAATTATTATTATGTAAATGTAAAGCCATTAACATTCGAAAACCACGAAGGGCTTTAAAAAATGGTGGCAAATAATTTTATAAATTAAAAACAAATTTCGTACAACTTGCTGGAACTTCCTCAAGAAGATTATGTCCCAAATTAATTGTCTGAAGTGAATGCTTTACGTTATCAAAAAAACTTTTGTGTATTGAAGTAATCCGATTATGCGATAAATTTATGTCATTTAGCTAAATTATTTAAATTATTTATAATAATATTAGTTTTTAAATAAGCCGTGGCTAAAGTCACTTAACGCTAACAACGAAAAACAGTATAGAAAATGAGGAGAGACAAAGAATAAGTTTTAACAATATAAATCTCTTACCTTAGCAATTCTAGGCAAAGCATGCTCGGTTTTTAATTCTTCAATAAAATTATCTGAAAGATCTAATTTAAGTAGAGAATTCATTTGGTGAAATGCATCAAAGGATAATTCTAGAATCTAAAATTAATCTTTATGAAAATTTAAAGATTTTTTAAATAAACTACTTTATTTCCAGTAATTGATATTTCTTGTAACACAGAATCAAGCCCTTTAAATGCTCCTTTCTTAATAACTCCAATCCCACAACTGACAAGTTCAAGCCTTTTAATATAAAGACCTTGAAATAAATTGTCGTCAAGTATAGGGATTATTGTTTCTTCTCTATCTCCATCGCTGCTTCCACGTATGGATAACAATTTTAAAAGGCCCAGATGCACTTGATTGCTCTTGAGGGTCTATAAAATGAAGGAATATGATAAAATAATGTTGAAAGAAAAATATGCCTGTATTAAATTTTTTGCCCAAATTTCTGCTGAAGAATTATCTTTTTTAATAGATGGTGCTGTACAATTAAGCAAAACACCATCAAACTGATCTACGCATAAACAGAATTCCTGTACCTGATTAGGACAACAATTAACAAAATATAATATTGTAAGTGAGAAAAATAAAATAAAATAAAAAATATTGGATAATTCCATTTATCTAAAAATTAAATTTTTTTAATTGTCCAAATATATTGAAAATTTTTATTTATTCAATTAAAATAATTTTTAATGATTATTAAAATTTAATTTTCTACAATTTTATTTTTAGTTTAAATAAATTATAATTTATTTATTGATCGAAGTTTTGAATTTAGTCAAAAAGGGAAAAAGATTTTTGCTTTTGAGCTGAAGATTTTTTGGAGAGCTCAAGGACGTCCGTCCATTTTCTCCTCCACCTTCCGTTCATTTAATCCATCAGTGGATAGGCGAAAGTATTGTGGCGAAATGAAATTTTGTGAAAAAAAAAGATGAGAAAAGGATTTTTAAAATAAAAAGGTTATATTGAATATTTGTTTGTGGGTGTTATTTGTTCGCGCAACGCTTCATTGAATCCCCCAGTGATGACTGAGCAGATGTGATATGCCCGCGGGCGATAAAAATTCGTCCCAAATTCCATTGGTGCTTTTTCGGGTAGAAGAAATAATTTAATCAATTTTGATATTTAAATAATTTATAATAATATTTTTTCTTATTTGACAGCGAAGATTAAGGAACGTCTAACTATGCCGAAAGTCGAAAATCTTTTTTAAATTTAAAAATCTTTTTCATATTTAAAAATAAATCATAAAACTTTATAAAAGAATTCTGGAACAGGAATATCAATGTTTCTTGGAAGATAAAAAGCACTCAAATATGTGAGAAGTAATTCAGCTTTGTTTTCAAAATAGAATGCACGTTCAATTAAACGCATACATTCTGCATATCGGCAAGCTCCTTTGGCATAGTCAAAACGTTGTTGGCAATGTTTAAGAAGCATTTTTACATAAAACTCAGTTTCAGTTTGTAGCAATAAACGAGCATGTTTGGAAAGTTCTGGGACTAATTTAAAATGATTTTTAATTAGAAAATATACAAAAATAAAGAAACCTTCAGATGAACAAAGGATTAACAATGTTAAAACAAATTCATTTAAATCAAGTAATGGTGAAATTTGAAAAAATGGTTCAGCAGTTCTAGAATATGCATTTTCGATCAAATTCATCAACCTAGGGAAAATTCTTTTTTAAATTAATATTAAAATTTTTAAACTAAAATAAATTTTATTTTCCTTTTTAGAAAAAAAATTTATATTAAAAAATATATTAACTGTTTATTTTCGCGATATCTTTTTTTTGCTTTATACATATCTAACGGCGTTAGTCCATCTGTGCCAATTGAAATAGTTGATTGCATTCTTGAAGAATTGAAGGATTTTATAAAGGAACCAACAATTCCTATTTTTCGATTTAACAGAACAAGCTTTTTAAAAAAAATAGATTTTTATGGTATTAATCTTTAAAAACACTTGGTCTTTGCGTGAAAGACGTCGAAAAAAGGGTAAAGCATTATAAATTCCAATAATAAGTAATCGACTAACAATAATATATTTTAAAACATAAGGATGGCATAAATTACTTTGAAGTTGATTCAATTCAGTAAAAAAGGTTTGCTTTTGTTCTTCTGACATTATTGAAGGATTTGGCTAAAAATAGAGTTAAAGAAAATTTTGCGGCTTTTCCCCCCGCTCCAAAATAATTAAACAAAATACATTAAAGCTCTCATAATAGCCCAGAATATTGTCAGGTGATGTTAATATATTATTAAAACTTGAAAACTTTGAAATATAACTGTCTGGCAATTCATAAAAAGCACCCCAAATTCTGTTATGAGCTTTTAAAATTTGAATAAAATTTGTAACTATAAATAATTCCTAAAATTATTTTGATTAAAATATTGGACTTTAAATTAGCTTAAACCTTGAATTCTTCTTTAAAATAATTATTAATAGGACTAATTGCCAAAGAATATTCGTTTGACAGTTTCTTTTTTGTTAGGCAATGATTCTATTTAAAAATTATTGAAAAATAAATAAAAATTTAAATTTAAAATAACCTCCAAATTAACAAGTAATGAAATTAGTGATGTAAAATGAATAGAAGCATCTATTTTAGAAGATATTTTTTTACAAAGATGTTGATGAAATTCACGTAAAATTATTTCTTTCAAATTATCCCAAGTTAATTTTTCTTCTGAGGAAAAATTCATTGAAGAAGCTAAATATTAAGGAAAAATATTTTTAAAATTCTCCTAACCTTTATTACATAAAATAATTAACATAAGAGCACAACAATCATTTTTAATTGTATTTTTTGAATATTCAAAAAAATTTTTAATTAAATAATATTTTTCTTTTATTTCGGCCATTTTTGTTCTGCAAAAAAAAATTAATTTTTCAAATTATTAAAATTAATTATTATTACTTGCAATAATTTTCCTTATTTTGAACATCCTTCGCCCAAAACATAATTATTTTTTCAGCAATTCTAAAATCAAAACAATGTCCATACGCTAACATAAAATTATTTAAAGTAGAATTATTTGAAGAAAAGTTTTTAGCTGTTAAATAGAGACAATTTAAAAAATTCAATTGATCGTAGCAAGCTTCAAACAATTCATTCTATAAAAATATTTTTTACAAAAAAAGAAAAGAATAAAAAGAAAGAGGTACCTTTTCCTGAATTTCCAATTTATTAAAATTTTCTACATTATTATTTAACATTGTAAACATTACTGACTTGCAACTAATCTCAAAATTGTGTAATTGCTGAACATTTTCAGGAATAAAAAACTTTAAAAAATTAAAAAAACTTTAAAAAAATATTAAAAATATTTATTTTTTACCAACCGGTTGTTGTTGGATATTTAATTCTGGATATTTATTTAAAAATAATTTTGTTTGAGATAAAATATATTTATCATAAGCAGCTTCAAATTTATCCAAAAAATCTTCTTTTTCTTCATCTACTATGCTTTGGCCAATTTTATTTAATTTCATACCTATATTACGACATTTTTGATACCGGCAATCTTTACATTTCTTCATTATTTCTTAAATTAAATTTAAAAAATAAAAAAAAATTACAACTCTACCTATTCCAAAGCTTTCACAGTCATTTTCCCTTGGACATTCATATTTACAGTTCATTACAACATATCGTCTAAAATTTAAATTTTTTAAATTTAAATTTAGTATTTTTAGTTTGCCTGAAAAAAGCAGCACAAGGAAGGCAACAAACTGCTCCAAAACGTTTCCCATGTGCTTGATGACCACAGACTTGGCATGAAAGATTTTTAAATGCTGGTGATATTATATATGAAGCCATTTTTATATTTTTAAGTTTTAATTTTATTTTTTTTTATTTTTAAAAATTGTAAAGGAAACATTAGGTAAATATTTAAAGTAAAATATTAAATAAATATTCAAATAAAGCGAGCGTAAAAAAATTTTACGCTCGCGAGAACAGTCGTGTAAATATTGATTTTAAAATCAACTAATCTGTGAATAAATTATAAAATATATAAGTAATTAAATAAAAAACAAAAAAAAATATATAAATTAAAAAAAAAGTTGAAATAATTGGCGAAAAAAAATAGGTAATTAATTAATTTAAAGAATTGTTGCTATGGGAATATTCTTAAGAATTAATTATTTTTAATATATTTATAAAGACAAATTTAAAGTTTTAATTTTTTGGGAGAATGTGAGAAATTATAAAATAAATAAAATTTGATTAAACGGCTTCTGGAAAAAAAAGTTATTTTAAAATTAATACAAAAAAGTGAACCTAAATTTATTGGAGAAATTTTCCAATAATTTAATTAAAATTTGCTTAAAATTTAAAAGTTTTTATTTAAAAACAAAAATATCTAAAATTTTTGAAAATCTAAGTGTTCTAAACATAAAAAAATTAAAATAAATTTTTATTAATCCAAATATTTATTTTTAAAATAAAAAGTGTCCCAATCGATTGAAAAAATTAGTCTTTAATAATTATGGTAATCCCCAACCTATTCAACACTTTAAAAAAATTTTTTTTTTGTTTATTTTTGTGCTTTAGTTGTCTGCGCAATAAAAACATTTTCTAAATAAACTTGTGTAAAAACAAACATTTAATTTTAAAATTAACAATAGTGAGACATGAGAGAAATATTATTTTTAAAAAAGAAATAAGCCAAAAGTTTAGTGAGTATTTAAGCTTAATTTTGAGAAAAATAATTTTTTTTTTCTTTTTATTTTGCTTTTCTTTTCAAATAATGTGATTTAATACATGGCCAGATGTGCAACTACTACTGCTATTTTCTATTACCCAAAATTTTTAAGAAAAAAATATTGATAGGTGACACAAAATGATTTTTATTGAGAGAATTTTTGGCAAATTAAAACTTTTATTTTATATTTTTATTTATTCCCAATGAGTATAAGAAACTTTTTTCCTTTTATTATCATAAGAAGATGATCTTTTAAAATCTGTTTTTAAATGAGAAGGTTGTTAATTGGGCTATTATTCGTTTTAGAATAATTTTAAATTTTGGGAAGGGTCAAAAGCTCATGATGGGCAAAAATATCAATTGAAATTTCAGCTGAATTTGGAAATAAAAAGGAAATAAAAAAGGGGTTTAAGGCCGCCCCTATCCTTCCCACAAATTTCAAAAAATTTTTTTTTAAAAGATATTTTAAAAATTCTGCAAAATGCCCTCAAATTCACTTCTACAACCTCTAACAACAACAACAAAAATTAAAAAAGTAAAAAACAAAAATAATTTGTTATGTTTATTTAAAATGAGTACATATAAGCGGCATAAAAAATATTTTATAAAATCAATTAAATTTTTTTATAAAAAATGGCATTTAAATCATTTGGTTCCAATCCCCTTTATTTGTATTTATATGATTATTGGTGCTTTTATTTTTTGGTGGGCAGAAAATCAGGCAGAATTTGAAAGAGAAATTGAAAAGTGAGTTTTTTGGGTATTTTAAAAAATTAAAAAAAAAATTTTTGTTTCAAAGAATGCACTTTTATGATCAAATTAGGAAAGAATTTTTTAATAATATTAAATTAACGTCTGACGATACAAATTTAAAAAGAGGAGAAAAATATAAATTAATTGGGATTTTGGTGGATGATTTATTTGAACAGCTTGAAATAAATCAAAATTATATGAATGTAGAAGAGGAAAAAATAAAAAATAAAATTAGAAATGAGCAAGAATGGACATTTGTTACTGCTATGTTAATTACCTCCTCTTTTTTAAATTAAATAATTTTTAATTAAATAAAGGTATTTTTCTGGAACACTTTTTACAACAATCGGATATGGGGATATTGCTTGTGAAACTAATATTGGTCAAATTAGTACTGTAATTTATTCAATAATTGGTTAAATTATTTAAAATTAATTTTTTTTAAATTAATTTTAAAGGAATTCCTTTAATGTTAATCACTTTGAATGAATTGGGAAAATTTTTGTATAAAACAATAAATGAATTGATGGCTTCTATAGACAAAATTTGGCAGAATTATTTTATAAATAATATTAGAATATGCTTAAACTGTGCCCCCAAAAAAAGCTCTCAACAATCAAAACGTTCAAGGATTGGAGAGACAAATCAGTCATTGAGAAATGTAAAAAAAAAAAAATTTTTTAATTTTTTAAACAAAATTAAGACTCAAAAAGAACTTGAGCGTAAAGCAACACATTTTTTCAAAGATCAAAGAATTTCACAAAGGGAAATGTTTGACCATTTTGACGCGAAAACTACAACAACAATTGCTTCAGATGAATTACCAAAAATTACGAGAATAACTGAATTAGACGCTATTGAAAATTTAAAAAAGAATATAATTGAAATGGGTTAATTTTTAATTGGAGAATTTAAATGTTATAAAATTTGGTAGTGATTAGCATGAATTTTTTAAAATTTTGGGCCTAAGTATTTTAATTGTATTTACCCTTAAATATAAAAAAATATTAAAAAAATTTTTCAAAGGTAGCATAAACGAAACTAATCAAAATAACAAAAATCAAGATTTATTAAAAGAAGAGGAACAAGAAGTACCTAGAATGCATGTTCTTGTGGCTATAACGTTCACTTTATCTTGGGTTATTTTTTGCGCGGCACTTTTTAAATATGTTGAAGTTAACTTTTTTTTAATAAAAAAATTAAATTTTTTTATTTAAATTTAAGGATTGGTCATATAATAAATCTTTATATTTTGTTTGTATTTCGCTTTTGACTGTTGGGCTTGGGGATGTAAAAGTATCGAGAAGAGGGTAAAAATACGAGTACCGTATTTACTCTATTAATTACCCTCCCTCGATTAATTACCCCACCTCTATTAATTACCCCCTCCATCGATAGGTTGAAAAAATAATTACCCTACCTCTATTAATTACCCCCTTCTCAACACTCTATTAATTACCCCTTATTAAATTGAACCATAAATTACTACATATCACTACATTTTTTGTAAAAATTAGAGTAGCACAAGGCCGGTTAACGGTTTAACGGATTTTAAGAGACCCGAATATCTGTTCCGGTTAATTGAAAATCTACGGTTTACCGCCCGGTTTTCCCGGTTTTTTTAAAAAAAAAGTTTATTTTAAGTAAAAATCGATAAAAAAACAAATAACTTGATTTTTTATGTAATTTATTGTAAGTGCATTCATATAGGGTTGTCGTAATTTGTACAGATACATAGGTGCATTGAAGTAAATTTTTATTTTCAAAATTGAAATTTTTTCTCAAAATTTTCGGGCCTGGTCTTAGATTTAGCAAAAATGTATGGTCAGGTAAATGTTCCTAAATTTTGAAGTTTTTAAACGTTGCAGGCAAAAAATTTTTTAACTATAGCACTTAAGTTGCCAAAAATTCACCTCTTTTAGCGCCGCAAGCGAAAATGTTACTTTTATTTTTATCAAAATGACTGACAGATAATTAAATTGTCGAATTCATTATCCAAATTTTCATATTGTTAAATCACAAAAACGGTTTGAAAAAATAATTACCCTACCTCTATTAATTACCCCACCTGTATTAGTTACCCCCTCCAGCTACAGGTTGAAACAATAATTACCCAGGGTAGTTATTAGAGTAAATACGGTATATTTTTTATTAAAAAATTTAATTTTAGCTATATGCTTATATTTTTTGTTTTTGTAATGATTGGACTTTCATTAGTGTCAATGTGCATAAATGTGATACAAAATTCAATTGAAGATTTTTATAAACGCCTATTAACCCAAACTATAGAAAATTATAAACAAGGTATCTATTTTTTGAATTTTAAAATATAGGAGATCCAGGGGACTAAAAAAACGTTTGAAATTTGTTGTCAAAAAGTTAAGAAAGAAATTTGCGCCTATTTTGCATTTTACTAAAAATTTCTCAAAAAATGATAGAATTTTGAAAATTTTAATTTTAAAATAAGTATAATTTTCTTCTCATTTTTTAAAGTTTAAATCATATTTTTATCTAAATATCAAAAAAAGTTATGATAAAATAACCAAACGTAGGTTACGTTTTACAAAGGCAGAGAGCGCAGAGTAAGTTATCCTTCTCTGCATTATACACTTCTTTTATAAATAAATATTTCTTATCTTCTTTTTTTGTTAACAATTTATTTTTATTTTTTAGGGGATAGTTCAAAATTAACTTATAATTGGTTTGCAAAATTTCTACTTCCATTTCTTGGAAAACGTAGAAAAGAGTCAATGATGCGTCAAATGCGTGAAGAAGCAGTTAAAAGTGGAATAGAATTGCCAAATACATTTGAAGGAATTTTTGATGGATCTGAGGTTTTTAAAAAATAAAAATGTTTATTAATATTAAAGGATGATTCCTCTACAATAAGCGAGGTTTCTGACGTTGAAGTTGAAGTTCATTCTGATGTGGAAGTTGAAGTTCAATTGCCATCACCTAGTTTATCGTCAGAGGAAGAAGAGAAAGGAAATGATACTGTTACTGAAACAAATTTGTTAGAGGTAAAGACAAACGGGGTATTTACCTAAAATGGTAAAGGGAGTCAATCATTCATCAATAAGGATTAAAATAAAATTAATTATGTAGATCCCTAAAGAAGAAGGATGGTTTCGACAACGTCGTCCAAGTTTTCAATTGGATGAAGATCAAATGCGTATGATCCCTTATGTTGATTCAGATGTTTTCTCAAATATTATAGACAATAATTTTTATACAACAGAAAATAACGGAAAAAACGACAAAATAAATAATTATAATAATCAAAACGAAGAAACAGAAGATGATCTAATACCCCATTTAAAAGTAGTACAATATGCCATTGTTTTAACAGAAAAAGGCGAACAACAAATGGTACATAGTATAGAATGCTCAAACAGTCATTTGATTTAAATATTTAAAATTATAAATTTATTTTTTTTTATTTCCAGAGTTTTGAATTCCTGTTTCAAAAAAAATTAGTAAAAAAGAATCTTTATTAACAAAAAAATTTTATTAATATTTAATTAGTAAATTGATCTCTTTCTTGCCCAAATTAACTGTAATTGTGTAAAATATTCTTCAGTTTGGTTCCCATTAATGCTTGGAAGTAATTCCATTCCCTGAACACTTGTTAATGAAACTGCTCTTTTTTTATACTTTTCTGTTATATTATTTGTTATTGAAACCGGATTAACTTGATTACGTCTTAATTTGAAAATTATGAGGCAGCGAAAACGGGAACGAATTTTTAGGAATAAATTTACAAAATTTCGTTTTAAATAAGGGTGACATCTGAAAAATTAAAAATCAACTTTTACTTAAAAAAACTCACAAAATCATTGTCAATTCAATTAAAAAACTTGTAAAAGAAATTATTAACATATAAATTTGATTAAATAATTCATAGGAAAAAATTGAAAAAGGATTAATTGGCCCAAATAACGAATAATAAGTAGACCAATTTACAAATGTTCCTAATGCTATATTGAAAAAGTGAATTGCCAAAATTGGAAGTAATTGTTTAGTTGTTCTAATATTTTCTGCCAACTAATAAAACTTTTAATATAATTTTTGAAATTAAATGAAAATATATTTTTATTTTTGAGTTATAACCTGATATCTTTCAGATAATGTAAAATTAACAGAAGAACAATTTGTGTAAATTTGATCATTATAGTTTCGAAGAAACATAATTCCTATTAATTCAATAACAGCCAAAATAAACATAATTGCCCAAAAACAAAGATTAATAAATGTTGTTGAAGAAGTTGCTGATGTGCCATAAACGGTGCCAAAAGTGAGTAAATTCTATAAAAAAAATTTTTTAATTTTTTTAAAAAGTTTAACTACCGCAATAAGAAGCCATCCAATAGTGAAATAAGGATTACGTGATCTTTCATATTTTTTAAAAGAAAGAGTTGCATTTAATCTTTCGATTACTAAAATATGCGCAAGAACATTACGAAAATATGCAAAATAGCTAAATAAAAAAATCAACTCATGTGTAGGACTCCATGTCAAATTATCTGTTGAGAGCATTGTTAAAAGAATTATGCTTCGAGCTAAAATTTATTTAAGTTTATTTTTGGATTATTTAATTTATTTTTAGGGGGTCAGGTAAATCAACAACGTTCTCGGCGTTATCCTTCGGATTTTCCCAAAGCAAAAACAATTTTTTCGGATTAATTTATTACTCAACTTTAGTTCGAAACTATTTATGAACATTTGGAGATTTTTATGAAATTTCAAAAAAAAATTTTTGAAATTTTTGGAGGTGAAAATTAAAAAAATAAATTTTAACTTACTAATACTCCTCGCAAGAATACAAAAACTTTGTGTGAGTAAAACAAATTTTAAATTTGGATGTAATATACTTGTTCTAATTATTAATAAAATATTAACTCCCGAGAACGGAAAGTTCAATAAAAAATGATTTAACAATTCAGCAATGACAAGGCACAAAAGTGAAGAATGTTGGTTTATGTTAAGCGTTAAACCATTTGTTAAATTTGCAAAAAATGGCATTTTTCTAAAAAAATTAATAAAATTTATTCCAATAATAAAATTTGATATAAAACAATTTTATTTTGAAAAATTTTAAATTTATAAAAAAACATTTAAATATAACAATTATGATTAAAATAACTTTAAATTAAAAATAAATAATTATTAGGAAGATAAAAAATATTTGAATTTTTAAAATATTGTGTTATAAATATTTTAAAATATTAAAAATAAATAAATAAAAAAAACCAAATTTATAATATTTTAGCAAAAGTATTATAATTATTTTCTAAGTTGTCTTAAATCTTAATTATGAACGATGGCAGCTGTATTAAAATAATTAATGGTGCGATAAAAAAGAATACCAATTAAATTGAATTTATAGCAGAATTTTATCGGTTGCTATAGAATTACTGAATAAACTAAAACAGAAAATATTTAATTTATGATTTTTTAATTTTTTTCTAATTTAAAAAATTTTTTTAAATTAATGTTTTAGAGATCTTAATTTAAAAATAAAATATATAAATTTTAAAATATTAGGAAATATTTAAATTTTGTTTTTAAAATTTAAAAAAAGACACAAATAAATATATATAACTAATATTTAATATCCAGCAGGAAAATTGTTAAATTCAACTCCTTGATCATTAACTGCTGATAAAAAATAATTATTAGTAGAATTTTCTTCTCTAAAAATTCCATTCAAGGCAATATTGGGATAATTATCAATTTCATCTATTTTATAGCCCTTTTTACGTAGATTTTCAATAAGAGACTAAAATAATTTTTTATATTAATTACAGTTTATAAAATTAAAAAAAAATTAAAAATTAACACCTTTTCAAAGTCTGACTCGTAAAAAATTCCAAATTGATTTGTAAATATTTTAGACATTTCAACAGAGTCTTTCAACGTTTTGTTAAAATTAATAGACTGAATTAAAACTTGAGAAAGTGATGAAATTGCTTGCAATTCTCTTTCTCCATTAGCGCCAATTGCGAGTTTTATCTATTTAAAAAATTAAAATTGATTAAAATTTAATTAGTAACACCTTTTTATTTTCGCGATTATAAATAATTAATGGACATAATGGTGAAATTAATCTATTATTATTTGTAAATTCTAAAAAATTATTTAAATTCAACATTTGATTGTTCCAAATAATGCCCAAAAGTGGTGACCGTCGTAAGGATCCAAAACTTAAAAAAAATTTTTTTTAGTTATTTAATAATTTTCTTAATGAAAATTAGCAAAATTTTACGGAGAATTAATTGAATGAGTCATTGAAATTGTATTTCCATCAGAATCAACAATGGACAAATGAGAACCTCCAATATCGCCAACTTGTCCATTTTTGTTTTTTAAAAATTGCTAAAAATTAAATAATTAAAAAAAATTAAATTTTAATAAACCTTAGTTTCTGAAGAATTTAAATTAATTTTAATTTGATGAATAATATTTTCAATAAATTTATTTTGTGTAATATTTTGTATTAATATTTTTAGTTGATTCTCATTATTAAAATTGGCTAAAAAAATTAATTAAATAATTTTGCAAAATTATTTTTGTAAAAATAATATTTTTAATTTCTTATTTTTTAATGGTAAATGTCCAGTTGGCTATCCACCTGTACGCAAAAGGCGTTTGCAGTTTGCAAGCGCTCTTTGCATTTTTGGCGTTAGGAAAATTGCACGCTTATTTTTCCTTTTCAATTATGGTATGCCCTTTGGCACATAGAGGGATAAAAATAAAAGAAAATTATTAAGTGAAAATATTTTTATTTTATAAATGATCAGATTATAAATTTGGGACTTGGCTTCGTTTTATAAGTTAACTATGAAATAGTAGAATTTTTTAAAGATTTTCATTAATCTTCAAATATATCCTTTACTTGCCCAACTAATAAATCCTCGGAAGAAAAATTCTGGATTCCATTTTTCGACGATCAAACTCGATATTGAATCAAGGAAAAATCCCAAATTTTAATTATTGAATATCTATAAAGTTTCCGACTATAGAAGACTAAAATGATCTGCCTCAACTGTGGTAGCGATATGAAAATAAAGTGGCTCAATGGGTATTATTGGCGGTAATTTAATAATTTTCTTTCCTTTTATCCCTCTATGTGCCAAAGGGCATACCATAATTGAAAAGGAAAAATAAGCGTGCAATTTTCCTAACGCCAAAAATGCAAAGAGCGCTTGCAAACTGCAAACGCCTTTTGCGTACAGGTGGATAGCCAACTGGACATTTACCTTTTTTAATTTAAAAAATTAAAAAAAAAAATAATTAAAAATAAACAAACCAAATTTTGAATTAATAAAGTTTTGTGTTTCAATAAAATATTGCCAATATTCAGCATTATTTGAATTATTATTGTTTGGAAATAATTCTAAAAAATATTTTAAAATTAATTAAAATTAATTGAAAATTTACTTTGAATGATAGCAAAAATTAATTGAATTTTAACATATCCTATGGAACTTTTAGGACCACAAAAAACAAGTTTAGGATCATCAAAAGTATTAATAAAAGGTTGTTCATCGATAATACTTTTATAATTTTGTAAATCTTTTCGAGTTATTAGACCACCTTAAAATTTATTTTTTTTTTTGGTTTTTAATCCCTTTTACCAAACCATTTTGACCAAATTCATCAATTATTTGGCGAGCTATTGGACCATGTGTTCCATAAAATAATTGAATGGGATCATGACTGTTTGCCAATTTTTTGTATGTTTCGACAAGTAAAGGGTTACGAATAATTTGGCCTTCACGAAAGTATTCACCAGTTGTTGGATTTAATAATAAATTTCTTTAAAAAAAATTATTTATTTATTTAAATTTATTTTAGTAACACCTCATTTCTTGATTGGTTTCATTAAATTTTTCAAAATATATTTTTGAAAGCTTTTCGAGTGTTTTAGAAACTGGAAATCCTGTAAATATTTTAATAAAATTATTTTGATTTATTTAGGAAAATAAGAGGGACTACAAATAATTAAAAGTAAAATCCCCTTATAAGGAACACACAATTTATGACTTTCCCGAGAGATAAATTCTTTTATTTACCTTCACCAAGTATATTAACTGTTGGCATTATTAAATCAGACCAAGTAATTTTTCCACTCCCAAAACGTTTGTATGCTGTCCAGAGGCCGTGTAATTCTCCAGGGATTGAAATAGAATTATAACCTTATTTTACAGCTATTTTTAAATTAATTAAAAAATTATTTTACCAGTCTCCGTCAAATTTTTAGTAAAATTATTAGTTCGAGATGGCAGTGCATCGATTGTGATGCATTTTCCATCAAATCTTTTAATTAAAAAAATTAAATTTGTTAAAATAAAAGCAAAAATCACCTGCGGAAAAAAGTTAAAAGAAATCCTCCCCCCAACCCAGCAGAATAAAAATTTAATCCTCCAAGGCAAAAGGAAACAGAAATTGCAGCATCAATTGCATTACCTCCACGTAACAAAATATTACTAATTTTATATAAAAAAAAAATTTTTTTAAATTAAAAAAATTTAATAGTAACCGGCCAAGTTCAGAGCACATTACATTATCACTTACAACAGCAGCTTTTTTGAATTTTGCTTCAAAACTTTTTATTTTTTTAAATTTAGGCAAATTAGTAAATTCAGAATTTTGAGGAGAAAAACAATTATTCTGAATAAAATTTAGTTAAATTATTTTATTTTTAATATAACATTTGAAAAGTTTATTTTTTCTTCTTTGTTATACTCCTCAAATAAATAGATTTTGTAAAGCAAAAAAGCAATTACAAAGAGTAGAATAAATATTAAAAACATTTGGGATGCAAGTACCCACGGTAAGCCTCTAAAATAAAAATTTTTAAAATTTTTGAAATTTTTGAAAATTTCTAAAATATTTTTTTTTTCACTTTTTTCTGGTAAAAGCATCCATATGTGCATTAGCAACAGATTCATTTATTCCATTTTTTGTCGTTTTTTGCAATTTATTTTGTGAGGGGTTGTTATTTGTATCTGCAAAATAAATTAAAATAAATTTTATAAGAAAACTATTTATTTTTTCAAATTTTTAACCTAAATATTCCTCAACAGGTGCATCGAATTCATACATTTGTGGGGGTGTCAAACTTTTCATTTTTCCATTATTTATTGTAGCTATTCCATTTGTATTATTATTATTGTTTTGTTGGGTGTTAGAAGGGGAACGGTTGTAATGATTCTCTCTGAATTGAACATGTGGAAATGTTTGACCAAAACTGTCAACAATAGTTGACATTTTATAGAGATTCTGAAATTTATTTGCTACTAAAAAAATTTTAGGTGATTTATTTTGTTAAAAAACACTTTCTAATAGAAGGGCATTCTCTCTAATATAAGGCAAAGTTAATTATAAAAATTAGGTAATTAAAAAATTATAAAAACAAAAAATATTTTTTTCCATAAGCCAAAAAAAATAATTAAAAAAAAATCTTCCCTTGGACAACCTGCAAAAAAAAGAAAATAAAAGTGAGAAAAGAATTATATCTTTAGCAAAGAAAAATATGTCTTTGAGAATCTCTTAATGTATAAAAGGAGGAAAAAAAGTTTTAAGCCTAACAGGTCAAATGAAAAAAAATATTTTTTGACTTGTATCCTTCCATTTTGCTTTTTTATTGCTTCGGATATATTATTGGCCATTAGTTTAACTAAAACACCATCTTTTTAAAAGAAAAACCCCAATCCATTAAGAGAAAACCAAAGCTTGGCAATTAAAGAGAAAAATAAATGATGAAATGACGTGAAAAATAAATAAATAAATGGACCAGATTTTTTGCTTTAAAAATATTTTTTTTATATTTTATTAATAAACTAAAAAAATTATAAGGAAAAAAATATTGGATTAAACAATTTAAAAAAAATTATTTTTTTTTAATTTTTTTGAGCGTTAGAATAAAATGGACACCAAGAGGAAGATTTAAAGATTTATTAAAAGACTGGGGAAGACTATAAAAATTTTTTTATTAAATTTAATAAATATTTTATTAAAATATAATTAAATTTATTTTGTTTGTCGTCAATACAACTATTTATTTATTTGTTTTAATTTTATTTATTTTTTTACATAAATATTTGAAAAATAAAAAGAAATTTTGATGGACAAATTAAAAAAGCAAAGAAGCAAATTAAAATTTTATTTTTACAAAGAAAAGCGTCAGTTGTTTAGCTTTATTTATACACAATGAACAAAAAAATAATTATTTAAAATTGGAAGATAATTAAAAAATCTAGTAAATTTAATAAAATGTTGTGTAAAATACTTGGGAATAAATTTTTAAAATTTAATTTTTATAAAAAAAACGAAAAAATAAAATGTGCTTTAATTAATTTTATGTGTTATTTAATTTTAAAAACCACATTTTTGTTGATAAATAATTAAAAAAAATTTAAAATGTGTAATAATATTTAAAAAATAATGAAAATAAAATTTAAATTTAATTTTTTTATTTTTTCTTTAGCCTCTTCCGTATTAAGGCTGTTTTGATCCCTTTACATCATAATTATAAGGGGCTGATTCAAACTATAAATAAATAAATATTTTATAAAAATATTTTTTTTAAATTATTAATAATTTTAATGAAGAAAACAATATTTATCTAAAAAAAATAATAAATTTTTTGCCTGAGAAGAAGAAGCTTCATCAAAATTCCAATTTTTCCGTCGGCACTCATCTTCAAAAAGATGATTAATACTAAACTTTTCACACAATTCTTTTAAATTAATTTCATCTAAGGATTCAATAGGCTTTGAAATTTGAGGGGTTGAAGGTTTTATAGGTTTAGGAGATAATGGTATTGGTTTTGGTTGAAACAATTTAGTGGAATTATTTTTAGCCTTCACAGAAGCTGAAGAATAAGATATTTTTGTAAAGGGTAGTGGTAGATATTGAGAATTTTTTATTGCTAAAATATTTAAATTTTTTAATTTAATTTTATTTAAAATTTAATAAATTTAATTTGAAATTTTATTTTTAATTTAATTTTAAATTTACCATTTTTACGTTGACGTAGGCCTGGTTTAAAGAGATCATCCATGCCTTCTAAAATAAAAATAATAAATAAAATAAAAAATTAAAATAAAATAAAATTAAAAAAAATTTAAAAATTAAAAATTTAATTTAAAAATTAAAAATAAAAAAAATAAAAGTTTAAAATAAAATAAAATTAAAAATAATTTAATTATTACCATTAAATTTAATTAAACTAGGCAACAAAAAAATAAATAAAATAAATTTCATTTAATTTGTTAAAATTTTATTAAATTTAAAAATAATTTAAAAAAAATTTATTTAAATAGAAAAATAAATAAATAATATTTTTTTTAATAATTTTGAAATAATTTTAAAATTAAAAAATATTGTCTGTCTTTAATATTAAATCACGTGCAGTTAAATCGGGGAAATTTTTTTTTTAATTTTTATTTCGCAATAAATATTGAATTTAAAAAAATATAAAGTGCATATATGTATGTATGATGTAATAAATATGTAGTTAAAAATTATTTTTAAATTATTTATGAAATAAATAATTAAAACAAGACAAAATTTAAGCTAATCTGAAGTCTAGGGATTTTTTAAATTTAATTATAAAAAAATATTTTAATTCGTTTATTAAATAAAATTGAAATGTTTTATTTTAATACCAAAATTTAGACTGAATTAAATTAAAAAAATAATAATAAAGAGATTTACTAGAATTTAAAGCTTTAAAACGCTAAATTGATGACACAACAGTGACCAGAATTAATAATATTTATTTAAAATTTTTTTACACTTTTTAATTTAAAAATAATCATCTATGTATTACTACAAAAATAAACGGGCACTTCCTTTTACTTGTTTTTGGATTACCATTTTTTTATTATACATTTAACAATTGCGTGCCAATTTCCTCTTCTTCTTCTTCCCCTTTTTCAGTTTTCTCACAAACGCATTTGTCGGTAAAAAAAAAAAATTTTTTCTTTCTCGCGCGCGGCACATTTTTACGGCAAATGACAAATTAAATATATTCCTTCATTATATTCTCCACTCTCCGAGGTGGTATTGGTTTTTTAATTTTGGTCCTATTCAGATTTTTTAAATCAATATTTTTCTTTGATTATTTTACATAAATTTTTTTTAATTTTTATATACCTATTTATCTTAAAGCATTTTAATTTATTTTTCAATAACACATAAGTGCCCTTTTAATTTAATTATTATATTTAATATTAATTTTTATTCCCACATACATATACCTATCAGACTTTAAAAGGAATGAAAATTTATTAAAAATTTCCATTATATTTAAAAAGTCTTCCTATTAGAGTTTTGTCTCAAAATAACATTTTAAGCTATCAATTATTTAAATGATTCCATTCCGCTTTTTATACACAGTCAACAGAGAGTAAAATTAAATATTTATAATGTGAGTCTTATAATTCATTACACATTTTTAATTAATTTTTATTATTTTTAAAAATAATAAATAAATTAAAAAAAAAAATATGTTTATTTCAAAATCAATTTTTAAAAAAAAACTAATTAAATTTGCAAAAAAAAAATAATTTTAGACATTTATTTTTATTAAAAGTAGCTGTCACAATATGACAGCTACATATCTTTTTGTCTCCTCCAATTAATTTTTGTTTTATTTTAATAAATGAACCAAGCCATTTTTTCACATTTTAAAGACAAAGTAAAAATAAAGAAAATTTATTAAAGGATAAAATGATGAATTTTGGGTTTAGAGGTCAATGGGGAAATTTTTCCAGATTCCCCCCACATTTTTTGGAATAAATAAAATAAAAAAATATATTAATGTGTGAACGTTTAATATAAATTTTCTTCTTTGTTTAATAAAGAAAAGAAAGTATTGTCTTGGGACATTTTTATAAAAAACAAAAAAATCCTCCGCAACTTTATTTATTTTATTAGAAAAGCTAACACCCAATTTTATTTATTTTATTTTCTAAAATAAATCAAAAAAAAATTTATTAAAAATTTAATTTATGTATTATATAATTTTTTTAATTCCTTATTTATTAAGTTTAGGCGCCAAAATTAATTTTTTTTATTTTTTTAAATTTTTAAATTTAAATTAAAGAGGCTTATATTTTCCTCTCTTTTATTAACACATTTTCCAACTTTATTAAAAATTTTTTTTAAATTTAATATTATCAAAACTACATTTTATTGCCATTTTTATACTTGACTGCTTAAAGGCTAATTTTGCAGCATTTTTATTTATCTCCTCTTCTTCTTTTATTTTTTAAATATCAAAATGAGCAGCTTCAAACCTTTTACTACATTTCTTATATTAATTGTTATTTTTCTCTTCTTTAATACTACTGCTATTTTTAGCTTCTTTTTATTGTTGCTGTCACATTATTCTCAATTTGAATCCTTTTTTTCTTCGTTGGCACTGCCAATGAATTAATGGCATTCCGCTTTGGCCAACAGGCACACGGCAAAGGTTGGATAGATATAATTAAATTTAAATATTAAAAGAAAATTATTTTTAATATAATTCTTGAATCTCATGTTGATTTAATTAATCCCAAAAATTATATGGCTTTGAACAAAGTAAATTTATATATACCTACTTTTCTGTTTTGCAGGCAAAAGTTAGAAATTATTATCCGCGATATTTTATAATTGTTAATTATTTGGAAGTATTACCTGTGATGGGAAAGTTGCAGTTCCTGAACTGGAACCATGGAATTCCAAATTTCTGGAACTGGAACTATGCAACTTGTTGATTCCTGAAACTGGTCACGAAACTGGTTCCTAAGTTAAAATAGTTCCGGAACTGGAACTATGAAAATTAAAATGCAGTTCCGAACTGGAACTTTATCTGCAAAAATTAAAAAAAAAAGTTCTGGAACCGACTCCAGTGGAAATTTTGGAACTTTTCCATCACTGGGTATAACACACCGACAAATGATTGACAGAGCTAACTATTTGAATTTAAGTGGAGAAAAATAAAAAAGTTGAGAAATTCGTGCATTTGAAAATATTCTAAAATTGCGGATAAAAATTTGCGGACATTTGCCTGTTAAACAGAAAATTAGCAGTTTTATTAGAAATAATTTGTATATTAAAGCCTTTTTCAACGTTTAAAAATTTATTTAATTATTATTTTATTTTTGCTTAATTACATGTTCATTTTTTATGTTTCCCTAGTGACGTTTAATTTAAATTGAAATTATAAAAAAAGAAAAGCTTAATTTTTCTGAGATTTTTAATATTAATAAATTTTACAAGTTGGACACGCATGCCTTTTTTATTAAAAAAATGTTGCGCATTCTTATTTTTAATATTTGTTTTTTTTTTAAAAAAAACAAAAAACAAAACGCCAAGAAAAAATTTTTTTCTTAGAATTTTCTTCAAAATTAATCAAATTTTGGACAAAAGAGATTCTAAATTTGTAAAATTTTTATTTTTGGAATTTTATTATTATTTTTTATTTTTTTGAACATTTTTTAAGGCAATTTTAAATTAACTAAATTTGTTTTTCTATTAAAATAAAATTTTTTTTAATTTTTAAAATTTTATATTTTATTAATTCTTTCCAAGTTTATTTTTACAAGCTTTAAAAAGCCTAAAAGAAAATCAATAAAAATAAAAAAATATAAACTTCCCCCTCATTTTGCCTATTTTGTCATTCAAAAGGCGCCAATTCTCTTTTACTACTCTCCGCGCGAAATTTTAATTTTTAATTGGATGTAAGACTCCCACGGCATTTTTGCTTCACAGAACTTGTATAAAATTGTCCTTTTTTTTCTTTTTATTTCTTCTTGACGGATTTTTTTGAGAAACAATTTAATAAATAATTTTTCAATTTAGGAAGAAAAGTTATATCTTTTATTGAATTATTTGTTCAAATTCCATTCTAAAATTTTAGAAAAATTTTTAGAACAATTGTTGATATCTCTAACCTAGGAATTAATTTAAAAAATTGAAAAAACCCAAAAATGGAAAAACCTGAAAAAATTATATTTTTTTTCACGTTCCGTTCGCACTATACATGAGTGCCTATAACCTTTTAAAATTAAAATTAACGCGTAAATATTAATTAATATAAATTCTTAATCTTTAGGAAAAATGTTTAAATTATAAAAAATGTATTTAAAAATAATAAATGTTAATATTATTAAAATATTATTGCCTTTTTCTTTTTTACTTGAATTTATTAAATTTGTAAAAAATGAATCAAGAAATGAGAATTCAACCTTTTTTTGGCAGTGCTACTACTACTGGACATTTTCATAATACTTTTCAATTGGGCAATCAACGTAAATTTGCCAAAACATAAATTACAATTTTTTATTTAAAAATTTAAAGAATGTGTTTTAAAGCTATTTTTAAAAAAAAATTCCAAATATACCTATAAATTATTATTTTTTTTAAGGGGAAATGCTGCAATTTTTTAGTTTTAAATTTTATTTTTAATTTTTTTCAAATTTAAGCGCAAAATAATATTAATACAAAAAAAAATAAATTTTTTAATTAAATAAAATACATTTTTATTTAAATTAAAAATTTAATTATATTTTTTTAAATTGATTTTCCCTTAAGTATACCCTTGGGTTTACTTAGGTAATTAAAATTATTATAATAAAAAAAATAATTTTTTTTTTAAACATAGGCTTCAATAAATAAAAATAAATTTGTAGAGGCTTCCTTTTTTACACTTTTTTATTTTTGCTTTTATAATTCTTCTTTTCTTTCTCTCCTTTAATTTTTTTCAAATCCGGTGGGTGAGGGAAATTAATCTTATATTTTATTTATTTAAAGATGTGTTCACGTAACTATTTAAATATTATTTTTTTTTCATCTTAAAATTAGCAAAAATCGATTCAATTTTTAAAAATAAAATTAAAGTTCAGTTTTTTCTTAATAATTTTAAATTTAATTTATTATATTATTGACAGCCTGACACTTTCAATTAAGCCTACACAGTAAAATAATTATTTTTTCTTTCTTAGAATTTTTATAAGTCTAGTTTTTAGCTTAGTTTTAGTCATCTTAGCTTTATTCGAATTTTTATTTGAATATAATTTTCCTATTATATTTAAAATTAAAATTAAATTAAAAATTTTTTAAAAATTAAAACCTAAAAATAGTCTTTTTTTCTTTTTCACCTGTTTTCCTTATTTTTCATTTTTTTATAAAATTTTTATAAATAACTCCAAAATTTTCAAATTTGTGTGCTTTATTTATATATGCCTTTGTGGCCTTCGGCCTCGGCATTGAGGCAATCCAAGCATCATCTACATAATAAAAAAAGAAATAAAGGTGTTAGAAAATTTAAATTTTCTCAATCTTTTAAAATAAAATTATTCATTCCCTTGACATTTAAAATTAAAAAAAATTTTTTTTTGAAAAAATTTTTTTTTAATTAATTTTCTTAGGCGGAGCACACAGAGGAGAAACTTCCCATTATCAACAAGCTGCTATCTTTGAGTTAGGCGCAATGATTTTACAAAATATGTTTGGTTAGTTTAATAATTTTTTTTAATTAATTAAAAATAAAATTTTATTTTTTGTTTTTTTTTTTAAATTAAAAAAAAAATTTTTTAAGGTGCTCTCTCATTTTTGCGCTACCAAAAAGTTTAGAGAATATATTTAAATTAAATATTTATTTTTTTTTAATTTAAAAGGATGATGATCTTGTTGACAGACTTAGTTATTTTTACACTTCTTCATTTTTAATTATGATGGCTGTTTTAGTTAGTTTTAAACAGGTAATTTTTTTTAATTTTTTTTTAATTTTTTTATTATTAAGTTTGGAGGTCGTCCTCTCGAATGTTGGGTACCCGCTCAATTTACCTCTTCATGGGAAGCATATACCGAAATGTTCTGCTGGCAAGTATAATATAAAATAAAAATAGTTTTTTGAAAATTTTGTAAAATTTTTACCCTGTTATAAAATTTGACCATTTTGAGATTTTGACCATTTGAGATTTGACCATTATGAGATTTGACCATTTTGAGATCTGACCATTATTAGACTAAAAGTTGTACCTAATTTGAACAAACATTAAAAGACATTGATTTAGGTCAGAAAATACATACTTTGTCCCAGTAGACGAAGATATACCAGAAGATATTGCTGAACGTGATTATCGCAAGATCTCTTATTACCAATGGGTGCCTTTCTTTTTGCTCATTCAGGCTTTTTTGTTTTACGGCCCATGTCTAATATGGAGATTAATGAGTGATAAATCTGGTAAAAAAAAATTTTTTTTTAATATTTAATTAAAATTTATTTAAAATTTTGTTTATTTAAATTTAAAAAAAAAATTTTTTAGGTATCCGATTAAATGATATTGTACAAATGGCTACAGAAAAGGAGAACATTGAACCAGAATATAGTTAATTTTAATTATTTTTATTTAAAAAAATTAATTTTTAATTTTAAAGGGATGAGAACAATTGAATCTCTTGCAAGGCATATTGAGGCAGCTTTAAGGTTACTTTCTCTCTTAAAAAAATATTTCTTCAAAGTTCGGTTCCAAATTCCAAAAAATTTAGGTTATTCCAGTATTTTTACTATTTCAGAAGAACTTTCAGAATTAAAAAAATTATTTTTTATTTTTAAGGTACCAACATACAGCAACTTCCCGTACTCAATATACACTGCATAGGGTATTTAAATGTTTCAATTTGCGTTATTACGAAAGTTATGTAACTGGAATGTATTTGGTATTTTTTATTATTTTTTTAATTAAAAAATTTAAAAAAAGGCAACAAAAGTTTTCTACGTTGGAAATGTTTTGACAAATTTATTACTCGTAAATAAATTTCTGGAAACTAACAATTATAGTATTTATGGCCTTGGTGTTCTTTATGATTTACTTCTTCTGGGAAAGTCATGGACTCAATCAGGTTTTTATTTTTTAATTATTTAAAAAAATACTATGCCCTTATATTTGGCAAGCGAAACTTGCGGATCAAAATTGCGGAACAAAGATTCCAGACTCAAACTTCTGTTCCAAAATTTGAATATAGAATTAATACCATGCTACAAAATTGTTAAATAAATTAATTATTTTACTCTTTGGCCATGAAAAGGCAGATAAACTAATTTTTTTAAACTTTAGTGGGCGTCCGCAAGTTTCGCTCTACCGTATATTTAAATTTATAAAATATTTTTAATATTATTTAAAATTTTATCCAATTAATTTTAGGTCACTTTCCTCGTATTACTTTGGTAAAAATAATATTATTTTAATTTTAATTAATTTTAATTTTAGTGTGACTTTGAAGTTAGAGTTTTAGGAAACATTCAAAG
The DNA here is from genome assembly GCA_015183035.1 of Meloidogyne chitwoodi. NCBI lineage: Eukaryota > Metazoa > Nematoda > Chromadorea > Rhabditida > Meloidogynidae > Meloidogyne > Meloidogyne chitwoodi. The sequence goes on from JACZZP010000015.1 coordinate 79,451, forward strand.
ACATTCTGTCCAGGTAAAAAATATATTTCTTTTTATATAACGAAAATTTTTAATTTTTTTTTAAAGTGTGTCTTAGTCATAAATATTTTCAACGAAAAAATTTTTATTTTATTATGGCTTTGGTTTTGTATCCTTTTCTTTATAACATTATTTGATGGTCTCTATTGGTTTAGTGTTTCATTATTTCATAGAGATCGCTTTCGTTTTGTTCTTAGACATTTAGAGGTTTTTTTTAATTATTTAATTTAATTAATTTTATTTTAGCTTACTTCTGATCCGGATAGACCTGAACTTTTTAGAAAAGAAAAAAGAAAACAAGTTGAACACTTTTTAAAAGCTTATTTAAAGGTTTTTTAAATAAAAATATTAAAAAATATATTTGATATTTTTTGGCATAATGCTAAAATTATTAGTAGAGCTAGGGACTGTTTAACTGTTTTCCCGAAATTTTTGAAGAAAATCGTGAAAAACGGGAATTCTTTTTTCCTTGAATTTCTGTTCCCGATCTATCATTTTATATTTTAAATTTCCAGTCCCAAAAAATTTTTTACAATTCTGGTTTTTTCAAAATTCGTAACTCTAATTACCAGTCACTTTATCTGCGTTTTAGTTATCCTTTTAAATTTATTTTTACCCAAAATTAATAAAATAAATAAAATTTTGGCAGTCTAAAATATTATTATTTTTAAATTAATTTTTATTTAAAAAAAGGTTGATGGTGTTTTGGTACTTAGAATGATTGCATTACATGCTGGTGTAATGTATTGCACAGAAATAACAGATGCTTTATGGAAAAGATATCTTTCACAACACCCAGAAAATTTAATTGATGAAGATTCGGTGCTTATTAATTTTGCTCGGTATTTATTAAATTAAATTAAAAAAAAATTATTTTATTACAGTACCCAATCAATTCGTAGACGTATTGGTTGTAGTGCCTCTTCTACTTCTCTTGCCCCAAATCATAACGGTTCTTCTGGAGGTAGTGCCGGGAGGAGAGTTATTCAAAGGTTTTAATTATATTTTCTGGTCTATTTGAGTCTCATTTAAAATATTTTTTATTTTTCGGTCTATTAGAGTCACGTTTAAATTATATTTTAATTTTGGTCTATTTGAGTCTACGATATTTGATTTTAATTTTATTTTCAAAATATTTTAAAAATTAATAAATATTATTCAAAAGAAATGCCCATGCACGTCTTTCACGTTTTCTTTCTTATCGTCAAGTACCAGCTGCTGCTAAAAATACTCGTGGTGCTGTAGTTTATCGTCCGAATCCTCGAGGTACTGTTCCAACCAACACATCTAGTGGAACAGTTGTTGAAAGGAGAAGAATTATTAATCGATGCAATTCTCCACTGTCACAGAGGCAAAATAATTTAAAAAAAAATAATTTTTTTAGTCCTAGAAGAATTGATCAAGAGTCTGATGGAGGAAAAGATCAACAACAAACAGTATCCGTAATTTCTCAATCAAGAGTATATGATGCTACTTGTGGCATTAATACGCAAGTGATTGTTACACCGTCGAGTAGGTTGGATTATAAATTAATTTTGGAATTTAAATTATTTATTCTAATAGAAAGGCAGTCTCTTAAATAATGATTCCAATAAATTATTTAAAAATTTTATAAAAATATTTTTTTAATTAGTAAAATATTCGGTATATATTGTAGACCAAGCTCAAGACAAAGCGAAACATTAACCAAATTAAATCGTCTTCATAGAAGACAATCTACATCAGCAAGTCCTCCCCAAATTGAAGGGCTTTTAAGGCATAAGAATATGCTCTCCTATGACCAAGATGACAGTTTGAGTAGCTCAGAGAGTCTTACACAAAACCATCAGACTTCAAATAAAATAACTAAAGCAATTGGTGTTGTTAAGGTAAAAATTGAATAGTACTTTTTAATTGTTGACAAGTGTCCGCATATTTTTGTCCGCAAGTAAAAATATTTATTTTTCTCTGATTATTTTTAAATATTCTTTGTGTATATAAATATGTATGAGCATATTTTTCACCTTTCATTTCCTTTTATATTTTTGTGAAAAATAAATATTATTACTTGCGGACAAAAACTTGCGGACATTTGTCAAAACAATTAAAAAGTAACAATTGAATTAATTAAAAAAACATTTTTTAAATATTATAAGACTCCACTGAAAAAGTTACGTTCTGCAATGTTACCCTCTAGTAGCTCAGCCAAATCCTCAGCAAAAAATAGTACTGCAAGTGATTTATTGCCAAGTAGTGACAGGTTAAGCCTGACAAAATGTACAACTTCTTTGGCCCGTCAAATTGGTAAAAAATCAATGATAGAAAACATTTTTTAAAATTTTAAAGAACATTCAACCACAAATTCAAATCATAATCGAAAAATAAGTTTTACATTGTTGGATACACATGCAGAAGGTAAAGAAACTACAACTACTAGTAGCAGTAAAAGTGCTAGAGAACAAGTTTCAATAGATACTAGCAGGGATAAAAAGAAAAGCTAATATTAATTAAAATTAAGGACATTTGGGTAACTGAACCAAAAAAATCAAATTGTACCGTAATTTAGTTCAAAAACTGGGAGAATTATTTTAAAATTCCCCTAACTTATTTACCGTGTTTCCTCTAATAGAATGACCGTCATTATATTTTCAATGTCTTCAAATTGTGGCATTCAATTAGAGATGTCATTATATTTGAAGAAATACGGTATATAACTAAATATCAATTATTTTTGCTATATTTTTGTTTTATGCCTATACTATATTTTTGTATTCATTTTTACTTTTTTTTTTATTTTGTTGTAAGTTCTTTCTATAATTTTTAATAAAAAAATTTAAATAAAAAATTAAATAAATTTTTTTATTTAATTAAAAAGACATTCTTTAATTGACGGGAAAAGGGCGAAAATGAGTAAGAGAGGAAGGGCATCTTTGGTAATTTATAAATATTAGAACGAGCCTTTCTATTAGAATAAATTATTTTAAAATATAGCATTAGGCCCAATTCCATCACTTTTAACAGCTCTTAATGCTGCTTCGATATCCAAAGGTTGATAATCTAAACGCGTGCCTTTATGTATTGAAGCATTTGAACTTCCAACGTGACCAGAAGCATCAATCTGAAAAATAAATAAAAATATTTTTAATATGAATGGTTTGAATCCCCAATCCATTTAAGAAAATAATTATTACATTTCCAAACAATGAAAATTCTGCATTCAAATAATAACTAGCATCTTCATAACTTGGTTTAGGCTGAACTTGATTTAATAAAGACCAATTCATTACCCATCCACAAAATAATCCGCCAAAAATTGCTGTTAAAAATGTTATCCCAAGGCCTGCGAGTTGAAAAAATGCTGAAAAAGCCAAATTTAAAAAATATCATTTAAATTATTTAACATTGTGTACGAAGATCTCTGTGTGCCCCAGGCGCTCCTGAACCTTTCCATTGTGGGTAAATGGCACTATATTGTTCAACAAAGTTTGGACCATATTCAGATGGTTCATAAAGAAGCACAAAAAGAGCACTTAGAAACTAAAAAAAATTTAAAAAATTAGAAAAAATTTGGAAATGAATAAAATAGAGATTCTAGTATAGAAAATTTTTAAACCCCAGCAAGAAGTGAGGGAAGTCCATGTAGAGAATGAGCACCACAAGTATCTTGTATACATAGACGTTTTTCAAGGATTTTTGGCTGAAAATTAAAAAAATTTTATATTTATCTCAAAGTAACGTGTAAAAAAGTTTTTGTTTGTTAAAATGAATCCAAGAGTTTAGTATAATGTATACTGAATTTTTGAACTTTTTTTGTTTTGAATATTTTTTAAAAAGCATAATTCCATCGAAAGAGCTCGAAAAACTGGATCGAATGAGCATGATAGACCTTCTAAAAAAGGAGGCTTTTAGAGATATTATTTTTTGAAAAATTTTGGGGGAAGGAATAATTTGAATTTTTATAAATCAAATTTTTGTAACTTTTTAATGCTATGGTATTTTGTCAAATTTTTTTGATTTATTGTGATTCCCATTCTATATAGATTATGTAGGTACCAAAATTTTAAATATCTAACAAACCAACTCGCTAAAAAATGGCATAAAACGCCAAAATTCATTTTGGATCTACTTTTTTTTAGATGGGCCAAAAACCCAAAATTTAGTCTTAAATTAAAGATCAGACAAGGATCTAAAATCGATAGTAGAAAAAAGTCTGTACGACATTTTTAGACTGCGATATGAGGTCTAAACCGACCTACAAAAATGGCACGCCTGATTTGGAAAGCCAAAAAATATATAGAAAGTCAGATTAGTCTGATTTTGATATATTTTGTAGAGTTCGTTGATTTGAATCAAATATCAAAAAATTAGAAAGTTCTGACATTTAGAAGTCGAGATAGGTTACTGTATTTTTAGCGTTTTTAATGGATTTTTGAGATTTTTTTCTAAAAGTCGGATTAGTCTGGATTTTATATATTATTTAGAGCTCGAAAAACTGAACAAAATATCAAAAAATTAGAAATTTTTGACTTTTAGAAGTCGAATTAAAAGCCCCTAAACATTAAACAATTTTTGTGGAAATGTCTAAAACTGACTTTTTCGAAATTTTTTTCTAAAAGTCAGATTAGTCTGATTTTGATATATTTTGTAGAGTTCGTTAATTTGAATCAAATATCAAAAAACTAGAAAATTCAGACTTTTAGAAGTCGAGATAGGTTACTGTATTTTTAGCGTTTTCAATGAATTTTTAAGATTTTTTTCTAAAAGTCGGATTAGTCTGGATTTTATATATTATTTAGAGCTCGAAAAACTGAACAAAATATCAAAAAATTAGAAATTTTTGACTTTTAGAAGTCGAATTAAAAGCCCCTAAACATTAAACAATTTTTGTGGAAATGTCTAAAACTGACTTTTTCGAAATTTTTTTCTAAAAGTCAGATTAGTCTGATTTTGATATATTTTGTAGAGTTCGTTAATTTGAATCAAGTATTAAAAAATTAGAAAGTTCTGACTTTTAGAAGTCGAGATAGGTTACTGTATTTTTAGCGTTTTCAATGAATTTTTAAGATTTTTTTCTAAAAGTCGGATTAGTCTGGATTTTATATATTATTTAGAGCTCGAAAAACTGAACAAAATATCAAAAAATTAGAAATTTTTGACTTTTAGAAGTCGAATTAAAAGCCCCTAAAAGTTTAAAAATCAGCGATTTATCGGCGAGTTTTCTCCCAGCGACGAGTTTTCTCTCAGGACTAAGTTTTTGCTCAGGACTGAGTTTGGACTGAGTTCAGGACTGAGTTTTCTCCCAGGACTGAGTTCAGGACTGAGTTTTCTCCCAGGACTGAGTTCAGGACTGAGTTTTCTCCCAGGACTGAGTTCAGGACTGAGTTTTCTCCTATGAGCCAGTTCATGAGTGAGTTTAGCCTCTTACCGAGTTTCGCGCCCATGACCGAGTTTCGCGCCCATTCGCCATGACCGAGTTTCGCGCCCATTCGCCATGACCGAGTTTCGCGCCCATGACCGAGTTTCGCGGCCTTCGGAAAATTTGGCAGTGGAAAATTGGGCAGTAATCGGAAAATTGCCAGTGAAGAAACAGTACAAAAACTTGCAGGAAAATACAAAATACATGAAAAATACAAAAACACTTAAAAAAATTTTGTGTTACTGATGTATTTGTGTTTTTATGTATTTTGTTTTTTCATATATAATTTGGAAAGACACAAAAATGTATTTTTTCTTAAAAAAATACATGAAAAATAAATAAATCTTTTTTTGTATTTTCTTGTATTTTTATATTTTCTTGCAAGTTTTTGTACTGTTTCATCAATGCCCAATTTTCCTAGCACGGTTTTCGCCCGTAGACGAGTTAAGTTCAAGCTTATTTTCCGGTTTTAAGTTCATGTTTATTTTCAGTTTTTGTCAAGCTTATTTTTAAGTTTTAAGATTAAGCTTATTCTCAAATTTTTTTAATTGTTTTCCATTAAAAAACATTGAACCCTGCCAAGAAAATATGAAAAGAAAAGAGATAGGCAGGGATGTTATCCACTCAACCACACCAACGCTTATTAGTTTCTTCCTTTTTTCATTTATTAACTATGCGGGAAAAATAAAAATAACCAGCAGCTTCAAAAAATAAATCGAAGAGCTTTAAATGAAATTGACACATTATAAATTGATTTTAACATGTTTATTTTTTATTAAGCAGTGGAAAAATTGATTATAAAAAACCTCAGTATAATAAACAAGAAATAATATTTTTAAATTTTCTCACCGTAACAAAAACATGTCCAACAACAGAAACAAACGCAGCCGCAGCCCCAACAAAAATTGCATGATGTGGATATAGAATAACATTTGCAAAAGCACCAATAGCAATACCCCCAGCTAAAGAAGAACTTTGAATATGTTGCATATTAAAACGACCCAAATTATCAGCTAATGAGCTTAACATAAAAGTAGCTGTTGTGCAGGCAGCCTTAGCTTAGATTAATTTTTTTTTAATTAAAAAAATAAATAAATAAACCATTGCCAAATAAGAATTTAAAAATGAACGATGTCTCATTTCTGGTGTAGAATGAGGTATTGAACCAGCATTAAAAGAAGGGAAGAATGACCAAATAAACAAAGTTCCTGTGGAATTTAATTTTTTAATTTTAAAATTTTTGTAAAAAAATTACCTAACATAGCAAATAATTCAGAAGAATGTCCACTAGATTCATCATCATCAACTACCATAGTATTTTGTCTATGACAAACTTTAGCTGCAGCCAAACCAAAATAGGCACCAAAACAGTGGACAAGTAATGATCTACCTGCATCATTTATCTTTAAAATAAAAGATTTTTTTAATTAAAAAAATTTTTTTTATACAAAAAGAACGTTGTAGAGTAAATGTTCAAGCAATACAGTTATTGAAGTTTCCAGAAAAGCGAGAACAAGGAATTGGACAGGTGTTAATCGACCTAAAAGAACACCCATTGTTATAAGGACAGTAACACATGAGAGATCTGCCTGTACTAACCTTGAAAAAATTTTAATTTTTTAAGAAAGACCCCTCTAATAGACGCCCAAGAAGGCCTAAAGACCCAATGATGGAAGAGGTCTTCAATTAAATTTTTAATTTATTGTAAAAAGCCCCTCTCTAATAAACGCCCAAAAAGAGTTCTGAAGATTATGGAAAAAATTGATGTGGAGCTTCAATTAAATTTTAATTTAATTAACTTACTCATCAATAGAAATTGTGCAAAGACCAGTTTCTAAAAATTCTGGACTAAGAAAGCCTCTCAACAATAAAGCATATTGCATAACAAAAGAACAAAGCAATAAATTTATTGATAATGCTGAGAGGCCATATTTCTTTAAAAACGAAAGAAGAAAGCCAAAGCCAATAATTACCTTTTACAAATAATTCAAAATAAATTAATTTTTTAAATAATTAAACCATTGTATGAATGTCTTGAAACATTGGATAATTTGCATGGACACTGTGTTTATCTTCTTCATGATTATGAAATTCACCAAAAGTAGCAAATAATGCAACAAAAATACTTTGAAATACAAAAGCTAATACAGAAAATTGTCTTCTTTGTATTGTATTGCTCATACTGATACTTTGCATTATTTTTAATTAAAATGAGTGGAATACTTAATTGTTAAAAAATAATATAACGTGTTTCAATTTATACTTGATCTTAAAAAATTCTTTAAGTCTCTTACTTATTTTAAAATTTAAATAAAACGGTGGTGCGAAGCTTGCGAACTAAACTTGCGGACGTCCGCTTTAGTTAAAAAAAGAATTACCTAGTTTATTTACCTTTTCCTGGGCCAAAGAGTATTTTAATTTATTTGAAAATTTTGTATCTTAATTTTATATTCAAGTTTAGGACCAGAAGTTTGTCCAAGTCCACACCTTTCAGTCCGCAACTTTCGGTCCGCCATTATAAACAGATTGCCTAACTAAAAATGATCTGGTATTGGAGCGCTTTCTTTCTTAATCATTTTTAGGTTGATAATAATTAAATAGTACATATAATATTATTTAAAAAATTTATTAAATATTTTGCGAATATTGATTTACTAATTTACTATCGCGTATTATGAAATTTATTTTGCGTTTATAATTTAATTATTATAACTTTCTTTTATTTTAAAAATTTTATTTTTCCCCCGTTTTACCTTGTTGAAGAATGTGCACCATATGTATTTTTACGTTGATAATTTTATTAAATTAATAATTGGCGCACAGTCATAAATTTTTTGGACAGCTGAAAAGTGATTATTCCACTAATTGAATTGACATTTAAAATTTAGATAGGTAATTATACTGATAAAAATATAAATTTAATTTTAACAATCAAAACAATTTAAAAAATAATAATTATACGTACAAGACTAAACTAAATTTATCAAAATAAATTTTAAAATATAAATAATTTTTGTGGGACATAAATTTCTGATTTTCAATATTATTTAAAAATTAAAAACAAAATTATAATAAAAATCAGATTCTAATGTTAAAAATCAGAAAGTATAATTTTGACAAAAATCAGAATTTTTAAAATTCTGATTCGAATTCTGGGAAATTAGATCAAATTAAAATAAAATAATCAGAAGTTAAATCAGAATTAAAATAATCAGAATTTAAATCAGAATTAAAATGAAATAATCAGAATTTACTTATAAATCAGAATTAAAATAAGAATCAAAATTTAATTAAAGAATATAAATAAATAGTAGAGGTTTTGATTGTTTTCTAATTTAAAAAAATATATATTTATAGGCATATGTATAATGTTCGGAATGATTTTAAATTTTTATAAAAACCAAGGTAGGTATGTTTTTGTAAAAATTAATAAAATTTAAAAATAAAATGACATTTTTAAATCATTTTAATTTTCTCTCTATTTAATTTTCTTCAAATAATTAACTAAATCGTCCTTAGTAACTTCTATTCGTTTCGCATTATTTTTAAAAAACTCGCCTTCATCCGAAGATTGTTGTATTTTTCGAAGAACAATACTAAGCGGAACAAAACGCTTAACATATTTTTGATTTTCAACATAGTACATTTTAGTAATTGTCTCTTTTTCGTTTATTTCCAGCTAAAAAATTAATTTTAAAATTTGGCTGATTTTTAGATATTTTTGTATTTTTCCGGATTTTATCTTAAAGGATAAACATTCTGGTTTTGTATTTTTTATATTTCTGATTATTAAAAAATAATAACCCCGTTTTTGGAGAATAAATAGTGTAATAATGTTTCATAATTTAAGTTATAATCGTCTGTCACGTAATGAATCATAACGCATTCATTTCCTGTATTTTTAATTATATTAATTGCTTCATTTGCATCCAAATGAAAATACTGAATATTATCTTTTATATCATAAGACAATTTAAAAAGTTTAAAATTTGGATATCCTCCTTCATCTCTGCATTTTTTATTCGTTCCGTACTTATAAAAATAAGCAAAAAGATTGGCAAAATAAAGAAGATCATTTTTTTCCCATTTAATTTTTTTGTTAGTTTGATTTTCAGTTTTTTTAGGGGTTTGTGTAGTAAAGTTAAATTCAGTTGTTAATTTAAGACGCATATTTTCCTGGGAATCTATTTCATATTTAATTTTTGTTTTTACGCGCAAACTCGAATTTTTCGGATCTTCTCCAATATTTTTGACTTTAGTCTGGGAATCGAAAGGAGTTTTTGCTTGCGAAGCATTTTGGAATTTAGTTTCGAATTGAACATTTTTTGGCGGAGTTTTTGATGTTTTCATTCCACTTTTTAGTTCACCATTTCTTTTATTTTCACTTATTGGTTTAAAATTAGAATTTTGATCGTTAACTTTATCCTCAATATTTTGAGAAAACCCTACTTTTTTACCAACATTTATTCTTCTTTCCTTTTTTACTTTATTAGAAATATTTTGATTATTCCCAGCTGAAAATTGAAATAATGAGATGAGTCTAATATTTGAATTTTTCCTTTCATCTCCCACTTTACTCTGGGAACCAAAAGTAAATTTTACTTGTGAAGCATTAGTAAAATCTTTTTCTGGTAATTTAAATTGAGGTTTAGTTTCAACACGCATTTTAGTTATTTTTGGTTGTTCTTTTTCTTTGTTCGTATCAAACATTTTCAGAATATTTTTATTGTTATCAAATATTCCACAAACTTGTTGTTTTGTTGTGTTGTAAAAATCATCTAATTGGGTATCCCATGGATATTGTCTGTTCAAATTGTAAGCATTTAATAAAGCTCTGACTTTGCTATTTTCACTGGCATTTGTGCCAATTTCTTTTAAAAGTATTTCCTTTTCTTTTTTGAATATATCGTCATTAGTATTATGGTAATTTTTAACTTCACTTTCTTTTAAATTAAATTTAAAGTATTCGTCAATTGAAAATTCAATTGTATCTTTTAAAAAATTTTTGTTTGGCATTCTGTCATTAATTATAGAATTAGTTTCAAGCTGATATTTATTTTCTACTTTTTCCTTTATTGAATTACAAATTTCGTTTTTATTGTAATTGTAAAAAGTTTTTTCTAATGCAAATTCTGAAGGAACATATCCATTATTTACATCTACCTGTCTTACAGCAATAAATGATTTTGCTCCAGGATAATGAAGTAAAGTTATTGAATTATTTGTATTATATCTATAAAGAGTAATTTTATAAAATAAAATTAATTTTTTTAACTTTTTTATCGTCTCCAATTGTGTATTATCTGATGAAATTTCCGACCCTTCATTGTCTCCAGGTTGACCAACATTAACATATGTTGGAGCAATTGGATCCTTCAATTAAACTTTTAATTAATATTAATTGACAAATATCAAAATAAGTGTATTTTTAATTTATTAAAATTTAATATTAACCCTAAATGCCATAAAATTATGTTCTATTGTCTTAGTATTTCTGTCATTATTTACAAAACGTTTTGCTTGCCACCAATATTTGTATGGTATAACTTTATTCTTTTTATCATGTAATTGAATTGGTGGGAATGTTTCAAATTCAGTTCCCTGTCCGGATAAAACCAAATCAACATTATATTTATTGTACAATTCTTCAAGACCATAAATTTTATTTAAAGGATTTTCTGGATCATGAAAGCCATTTTTATGCTAAAATGATTTTAATAAATGGAAGAATTGATTCTTATAAAAATACTTACAAATTTGTTGACGTTACAAATTTCTTTGTTTGTTGAATTGCAATAAAATGATCGATGCTGAACAACAACAAGCCAAGGATGTTGTTGACGATGAGAATTTGCATACTAAAAATAATATAATTATTTTTATTACCAAATCTAATGATGTCCAAAACGAGGGATCTTCAAGAAAAACAGATTGCCAGTTGGAATAGGAGTATAAATAATAAATTGTATATATGTAATTACTTAAATCTTTACCTTTAGGGTTGTATTAATAAATTCATATTGGTTTATCACAGACTGTAAATCATATAAATAGTAGAGTTCCGTGTTTACGCATAAAAAAAAGATTGGGCCAACAGTAAAACTAAAATTAAAAATATTTAAATAAAAAAGCTTTATATTTACTGATAATAATGATTCTTTAAATGTTTATTCATTGGCATTGTAAAACGTGACTCAAAGTGTTTATATTTGTCAGAATCTGATTCAATATTTCCGGCAATTACCTTAAATAATTCTGATTATTTTTATTTTTTCAGAATATTATTTAAACATGTTTAGGTTGATTGTTTATGTTAGATAATGTTTATGAATGTTCAGATTTTATTCTGATATTTAATTAATGTTTTTAGATGTTGAGGAAACTGTTATATTTTTTAATGTTTATATTATATTCTGGTTTGTTTTAATTTTTATTATAAACATTTTAAAATCAGAACAGTTTGAACATAATATAATATTAAAGAATTACATGATATGGAACATATGCAGAAATATCCTCAATAATTGACATAAAATGATCCCCCACATTGTAAAATTCACCATTTTTCTTCTCATTTTCCCATTTTGATAAATCAGAAGAAGCGTCTTAATTAGTTTTAATTTAAAAATATTTTTTTAAACTTACCTATATGTAAAATAAGTTGAACATTTTGCATTTTTAATCCACTACTTTCCGTATTTAAATGAGAAAAATAAATTGGATGATTAGGTTTATAAAGAAGTTTATGCTTTGGATTTTTATCTCTATGAACAAGTTCTACTAAACCTTTCAAAGCATCAGGTGAACGTTTATCATAATTCGAAGTTCGTTCAAAAAACTTTAAATTTAAGAAAATTAATAAATAAATAACTCTTTTATACCTTTCTTTTATTATTAGGTTTTTTCAGACTCATATTGCCAAATATTGCAATTGTAAAGGGAATATCGCCAGTATTTGTCCATGGAAGCATTACAAAATTAAAAACTTTATTTCTATATTGTTTTTTGCATAAATATTTATAATTCTTTTCAAATTCAAATTTTTTGGAGATGCAAAGAATTCCATTAGTTTTTGAAGGTATGTAATAACCAACTTTATATTCTTTAAATTTAATATTATTTAAAAGTAAAAATAAATAAATAACCATATCGTTTATGTTCAATTAGCCCTTTAAGAACAACTTTGTGAATGTAGCGAATATTTGCATAATTGTTCCAGTCATCATTTTCTGAATACAAATAACCCTAAAAAATTTTAAATAGTAATAATTACAACAAGTAACCACATACTTAAAGCTATGCAATATATTTTTTATTAAATTATAGAAAATATTTACTAAATTTAATTCCTTACAACAATTTTATCTGAATATTTGTATTTAGTTCTTTCTGCCGTAACCGTTTTTAAAGAAGCTTTCTCATTTTTATATTCCCAATAATCGACAAATGTTTCCACTCCGTTTGGATATCCTTAAAAATATAAAAAAATACACAAGTTGTGCAAATATATATTCCACCTAAGCATTTAAATGCTAACCAATCTGGATCTATAACATTTAGTACATACTTTAAAAAATAAAACAAACTTGTAGTGTGAAATGTTATCCAAGTTATACTCATTTCATTAGGATTGCCAGTAAGTGCCAAATGAACTTGTTTTGGTAGTGATTGATAACTTATCCGATGAAGTCCATTACATACATTATTTAGAGAAATTATTTTTAGCAATAAAATGTAAAAATAAAATTTAATCATTTTTTCATTAGAAATTCTTTAACCTTAAAATTATTTGTTTAAATTACAAGAAAAGTTGGGATTATCTTCTAATGATTAGGAATGTTTATAATTACAAAATAGAGTGAGGGTGACACAAGATAAAAGTTTGATTATGAGAAAACCTCAATTTAAGGGCCCGTTTTAATAACAAAGTTAGCCTATTTGATATGTTAAACACTTAAACACCAAAATTATTAATTAAAAATATAATTAATACTCACGTAAATAAAAAAGAAGGTAAAAAGTGCCCCAAATCACATGGCAGGAAAATTCACATGCCTGCTCTCGAATATAGATTTTGTTGAGAGAAGTGATGCCATATTCTTTGGTTGGCATATAAAATCAATATTTTAAGTTATTGAAGGCTATTAGAGTCAGAAATTCTTAAAAAAAATTTTTTTGTTTTCTCCCAACTCTACAACTTTTCATATTAGAAATTAGATTAATTTAAAAAAATTCTGTTTTTATTATTAAATTTATTAAATAATATTTTTATAAATTATTTACATATTAACAAATAAAATTAAAATTAAACAAAAACAAATAATAATATTTAACATAAATTTGATGTTAATTGGAAATGCTATTATGTAAATGTTTTATTTTTTATAAATATTTTTTTATTAAACTGGATTTACTTTTAACTTTAATATTTTGCTTTAAGGTGTTCATTTATTTTTTTACTTTTTATTGTGGAATATTAAAGTTGTCGGTGTTCACTTCAAATCAAAAATTGTGTAATGGCCTTAGGCTATCATTTACAAATATTTTTTATTTTTTTTTATTGTTTTAATCGCTCATTGGTCTTTTATTTTGGATCAAAGTTCGTCTTTTTATTCTTTTATTTTTTGTAAATTTTTTATAGAAATAAGTGTAACGTTTTTGGCTTATTAAATGGCCTACTATATAAGGCAGCTTCAATTAAATTATTATCAACAAAAATTTGTTTCAAAAAAGATTAAAAATACTAAAATTAAATATTTAACTTAAAAATGTCTTCATTTAAATTTTCTTCAATTTTTGTATTTTTCTTATTAATAATACTTGTTATTGAATTGCCTTTGTCTCAATCCTTTCTAGTTGGAGGGTTAGGTGGTGGTGGAGGTGACAAGGGTTCTTGCTGTTGTTGCTGCCAACAGTCATGTGGACCTCCTCCAGCTCCTGCTCCTTCACCCTGCTGTGGTACTTCACCCTGCTGTTGTTGCAATTCTTGTGGCTGTGGAGCACCAGCTCCTCTTCCTCCTCCTGCTCCGTCCTGTGGAGGTATTATACTTAGTTTATAAAAATTTATTTTTAAATTTTTCAGGTGGATGTGGCGGTGGATGTTGTTCTCCAGTTGTGCCAATTATTATTAATTGCCCAGGATGTGTGTGTGGTTGTGGCAAATAAAGCAATATGAAGATAATTAACGAAAAAATTAGATAAAAATAGTAGATCTATGCTTTTGAAAATAAAATCAACCTTTTGTTTTTGTATTAGCTTTTTTGTAAATTTGTAATTAAAAGGATAAAAAACTCAAAATATTTTTTTAATTTTTTATAATTTTATAAGTTCGGTCACAGTAATATTTAATTATCCAAATAACAAAACTCGATTAAAATCTTTTATGCTTCTAGAACTATTAAAAAAAGAAAAATATTCGCACAATATTTTTTAAATTAATATTTACACTTCTTTGGAGTACAGTATAAAAAAATTAAAAACAAAAAAATTCACATTTATTTAACCATTTTTAATTTTGAGAGATCCAACATCCTATTTCTTCATAACTTTTTTAAAATTTTTCTGAATATCCCCCTTGATTATTATTGCTATTATGACGATTATTATTGCTGGCATAAGGTGCTTGATTATTATTATTATTTGGACTACAATTTGCTGTATTAGAACCACAACATCCTCCTGATGAACACAAAGGAGCATTATTAGCAACTGGAGGTGGTGGTGGCGGAGGTGCTGCAACAACATTAGAAGCACAGGAAGAGCAACCAAAGCTATTACCTTAAAAATTAGCTTTATTTTAGAATTATAATAATTTTAGCTTTATCTAGATTTATTTAATAATATTTTCTAATCATAAAATGTTATTATGCAAAAATACGAAAATAAACTTGGAACTTAATAAATAAACCTTAAAAATAAACTTAAAAATAACCTTAAAAATAAACTTTAAAAATAAACTTTAAAAATAAACTTTAAAAATAAACTTGAAAGTAAATAATTAAAAAATAAACTTGAAGCAAAACATATAAACTTTACAATTCTAAAACTTACCAAATGTAGGTAATTGTAATTGAGGAAGTTGCAAAGGTTGTAGTGGCGGTAAAGTTGGAAAAGAAGGAAAAGAGGGTGCACAAAGAGGAGCAGGTGGTGGGGGAAGTTGAGGGGCACATACTGGAGTAGGTGGTGGTGCTTGTTGTGGTTGGCAATTACAACTTGAACAGCTTGACCCTACTCCTGAACCTCCTAAAATTCCTCCAAAACCAAGGGAATTAACTGATTCGACGAAAATAAAAAATGAAAGAAGAATAAATTTGAAAGAAAATGTTAATTTTAGGTATTTTGGAAACATTTTTATTAAATATTTAATTAGAGATTAATAATATGTAATCTTATTTTTACTAATTATTTTTATTTTAAACTGATTTTCTGAGTATAGATTTCACTCTTTAAATGGATACTACTTTTATAACCTTGAATAAATTTTTTTCCAAAAGCTGCTTTTTTCGTTGGCTAGTTCCGGTATTTGTCTACTAAAAAAAATATTATTTAAAAAAAAGTAACATCTACGCCGTACCATCCACTCATATTTAATTTTTTAATTTTATTTTTTCATAATTTCTCTTCTTTTTAAAAAAATGTGAACATAAAAACCAGAAAAATATTAAGTCACTCTTTTTTACCGTCCTTCAAAATAAACGCATTTGTAATCAAATTCCTTTCACTAATAGATGTTCGTTTTTTTCTTTTTTTTTTTGCCGTTGCTTTTTTCATTAGAGCTCAAAAAAGCCGCAGGCTGGAATTTTTATAGACAAACTATTTTTTTATAGAGGAAATAACCTTGAAAATATTTTTTTTTGGTTTATTTTTGTTGGAATAAAATTTTTATTTGAAAATAAATGAAAATAAACTTTATGCAACATAAAAATAAATACTATAATAATAGAATATGTATATTTTTGAGGTACATCATAAAGTTAATTTTTAAACTAGAGCCACAAAATAATTCATATAATATTTGAAATCAACAGGTTTCTTATTTTTTACTTGGGCTATCAACTAAAACTTGCAACTTTCTAACAAATCTAGAACTTGAACAGAAATCTTTAACTATTCTAAATCTCTAAAATTCCCTTATTTTATGAATTTTTAAAATTTCTAAATATAAATTATTTCTTGGCTCTAATTTAAATGTTTGTGTTTTACATCACTGTATATAATACGCATTTTTAGTAATAAAAAAATAATTTAAATATATGTACAATCTCACTTTTTCACCTTTTTCTTCAGTTTGTTGTTTTACTCAAGAAATCCTCACTCCATCTATAAATAAAAATTAAATATAAATAATAAAAAAAAATAAATTTATTAAAAAAATTCACTTTTCAACATCATGATCCATGAGGTAATCTCGAAGTTTTTTTCCTCTCTTCGCTTGCTCTTCTTCTTTCAAATCAATTGAAGCTTTCAAAACTTTTGCAAATTGTTTAATAATTTTAATATTTTTAAAAATTTTAACATATCTAATAAGTTTAATAATTTTAATATTATTATCATCATTAGTATTTATAACATAATTACTTATAATATCCTCAATATTTATAACATCATTACTTATAATATCCTCAATATTTATAACATCATTACTTATAATATCCTCAATAGTTATAACATTATTACTATCTATAATATTCTCAATATCTTTAACCTAAATTAAATAATTAAATTTATTTAAATTACAAATTTTTAAAATGTTTTGAATAGTTATAGTAATACCAAAAAATAGTTGTCTTTCAATCCATTTTCAGAAAGCTGATAATGAGTGCCTACACCTTTTGAAAGAATAATTGAAGCCTTTGGATTTGCGACCATCATTTCTTTAGCTACCTTAAAAAAATATTTATTTTTTTATAAAAAAAAAGAAGAAAAATTACTAAATTCATTCCATCCTTTATAGGCGTTACAATACCAACATCCATAGCCAAATAGCGTAACTTTAATTCGTCACGAGTCAAAGGATTTGTACGGAGAGCTATTGCTTTATAACCTTCCTTAATTTGTTGTCCGTCTTTTCGTTGAAAGTTTTTCCCGAAATGCTTATTGATTTCATCAATTAAATTTTGACATTTAGTCTATTATTAAATTAAATTTTATTTTAAAAGTACAGTTGAAAAAAATTGAAGTGTTGCTATATAAGCAAGTAAATTATTATACTATAAAAGCCTTAGATTTTTCAAATAAAAACTTTGCATGCTAGTCCTTTATGAGCCTTGCTGAATACTTTCTTTTAGAGTTTTTATAGTAAAATTTTTACAAATAAACTTTAATTATATTTGACTTAAGCTTGATCTTAAGTCTTAAAAATAAACTTGGAAAAACTGAGTTAAGTTTAAACTTAAAACTTGATGTTTAATTAAAGCTAGAATCGCTAGTTTTATTATAATAAATTCCCTACTTGGTAGGTTTTGTATGATTTGATAGATTGTCGATTTAATGGTGCTAATTGATAAAAAACATCTCTACCAACACGATCAGGGTTGTCTTTAAGATATTGCGCATATGCCAAAATTCTTTCTTCTATTCCTTTTGTATAATCAAATCGTTCAACGCTAAAGAAGAGTTTACCTTCAGCTAAGGAATTTTCGAGAACCTTAAAAATTGAAATTTAAACTGCTTAGAAATATCATGTTTTTTATAAAAATATAAAATTTACTCCTTTTTTAAATTTTTCTGCCTCTTTTTTATCTTTTTCATCGAATTCTTTAAATTCATCAATATTTATTGTAGCTGGATAAACACCCAAAAAACAACCATCTTTTGGAGTAATATTTCCAATATTTATCTTAATTATATTTCCTTTTTTTTCAATATTGTAGTCGAAGTTCTAAAAAATGTTTTAATTTAATAAATTTAAAATAATTGAATTATTCAAAGATGGGGGATTAAGTTAAAACATGCCAATTTTTACATTTTTTGATGAGACTCAACCTGAATTTGATAATCTAATTTGGAAAATCTTGCTTTAATAGGAATATTTTTTTTCAAAAATATAAAAACAACCTTAAAACTTTTCATAAAAAGATTAATAAAATTTTGACGATCTTTATTAGTTTGAAATCCAACTTTATTAAAGCTTAAAATTCCTTTTAATATTTCCTCTGTAAACTCGTTAAAATTATCAACAAATTTTGTTCCAAACAATTCAAAAGGTGTGTGTAAAAAAAATCCTAACTTCATTGGTTTTGTATTTTCCTCTTTTTCTCTTAAATATTTTCCAACAAGTAATAATTGATAATCTTGTATCCAAATAAAATCATTTTTTTTACTTTCAATGCTCATGATTTTATCGGCAAATAATTCATTGACTTTTTTATATTCTAAAATTTAGGAAAATAAATATTTTTCAAAAATAATAAAACAAACCATTCAAATAATCATTTTTCTCATTGTTTGAATATTCACTTATATTTTTTGGAATATTATGTAATGCTGGCCATAAAATGCTATTACTTATTTCTTTATAATAAAAACTATATGTTGTACTATCAATTAAAACCTAAATATTTATTAAACTTTATTTGTGTTTTCCGGAAAGTTTTATTTTATATATTTGTTTTGTTTACAAAAAATTAAGTATAAATAATTTTTATGAATTATTTGTGTTTTCCGGAATTAATTAAAACTTGAAACATATGTATTAAACATTTATATATTATTTTATTAAAACTTGCCGGTGATAATTCAAATGCATCATCCATGTACTTTTTAAGTTTTTTAAGTTTTGGGTCATTGTCTTTTGTATAACGTTGTTCGTCACTTACTAAAAAATATTAATTATTTTTTTATTAAATTTAAAAACTAACGTGTTACATGGAAGACCCAAATATTTTTATTTTTCGAGTTACTCTTTTTCATCATTGGCATAACTGCAGAAACGAGTCCTCCAGAAGCCTAGTTATAATTAATAAATTTTTTAATAAAAAAATTTTTATTTTTAATAAAAAAATTTTTATTTTTAATAACTATTTTGTATATTTTATTTAATTTTTTTTATTTATTATTATTTTAAAATGCCTGTGAAATTTCCCAGTTTGATTCTTTTTTTTCCAATTTAGTTTCATCATATTTTTCAATTGTTTTTAATCTTCTTTCTTCAAAATCTTCTTTATTGTGTGCATTAAACGCTCCTTTTTCTTCTTGTAAATGAATTGGTGGAGCATTTGATGCCAAAATTATTCTTTCATATTTTTCCTCGTCTTCTTGTTTACTTTTTTCATTAAATGAATGATCTTTTTTATCACCAACTTTTCGTTCACCAGCTTGTTTTTTAAAATCCAATTCACGTCGTGCTACTCTTGGAAGGCTATCTAAGGTTGAAATTGTCAGTTATTATGATTATTAAATTTATATAAAATTTTTCATAGTAGAGTAAAAATCAAATTTAATTAAATAAATACATCTAATATACTCCATTCCTTGGTATTTATTTAATAATTTGATTAAAACTTGCTTTCATGTTGCATCTGTTCAAGGTTATGGTTTGGGTTTAGTAGATGTAATCCATGGTTTTTCATTCCTTCAATTTCAATTCCAACAAAAAAGAGAAGGATCAGTTGAAGAAAAATAAAATTAATTTTTAAAGACATTTTTTGCCTAAATATTTAAAAAAAATTTAATTTTTAAATTAATAAAATTAGTAAAAAACTAATCTGATTGACCCCAAATTCTTTATTTATGTATATAAGCATTTTTTATTCATAATTATTTAAATAATTTTCACATGAATAAAAAATGTTGGTCTTTAATATTTTATAATGCCTATTGCCCTAATTGTTTGTTAAAAAATATTTTTTTGATAATTTTGAAATTATTTTTAAAGTATTAAAATTTATAAAAAATAAATAAATATATTTTAAAATAAATTTATTAAAATAATAAAACTTGAGAAAATTTAATTTTTAAAAGTCAAGCAAGTGACATTACCTCTATTCTGAACGTCTTTTATAAAATAAAAAAATGGGAGGTTAGGGGTGGATTTTTGAACGATTAAAGAATACGTGGGTGGAGGGGGAAGAAGAATTTTCGAGGGGAACAAAAAAATTTTTTGTTGTGCGCAAATTTTTTTTTAAAATAAAAACGTAAATATTAATTTAAAAAATTAAAATTAATTTTAAAAAAGTTTAAACAAAAATTCGAATCCGTATAAGTTTTTTCTTCTCCCAGGAAAAGGGTGGGGTTTGGAAATAGTGATTTTCTTGGATTTTTCAAAATTTTTAGGAAAAAAACGCTCGGATGTGACCCGTCAATTTAAATTAAATATTTCTTTTTATACAAAAAAAAGTTAAAATTTAAAAATTTTTTAGGTCAAACATCCTAGGTAAATTTAAAAAAATAATAAAAAGATGAAAACACTAAATAGGTATTTTAATATTTTAGTTAAAATTTGCGCACACCCTTTTAAAAATTTTAAATTTTTAAAATTAGAGAATCAGAGGCGAATTGCGCTTGCCTTTCACGTGAATTTAAGAAAAATTTCCTTTCTCTAAATCTCTCATTTTGGCAATTTGCGTCAATCAAATTAATTTCCGTTTGCCTTTAATGCCCTATCCCATGCCGTTCCATTGTCTTTTAAAAATTAAAGAAAAAAATAAAATCGATTGAGAATTTTTTTTAGATTTTTATTTAAAAATTAAATTAAAAAATTTAAAAAAAGTTCTAAAAAAGGCCATTTCAACATATAATAATAATAATAGTTTTTTAAAATTTCCAAAGTTTAGTAATAAAATATTTCTAAACAATTAATCATAAATAATTTAAAAAAATTCATTTATTAATTTTTTTTTTAAAGTGTTATTCGAACTCTGATCATGCCCTTTTATTAATAAATATGCGTGGGATAAATCTTTTTACAATTTATTTTTATTTTAAAAATCACGTGAATTTAAAAGGAAGGGCATTTCTAATAAATATTCACGTGAAACTCACGCTTTTAATATGAAAAATATTTTTTTGGAATAGTATTTTTTTATAAATAAATAATTGATAAAAATGCCAAAATATTATAAAAAAATTAAAAATCTAATATTATTTAAAATAAATATTTATTAAAATATTTTTTAATAAAAGAAGAGATATTTAATAAAAATAAATGCTAAACAAACATAAACAGTGATTAATTAGTTAAAAAGTATGTTTGTACATGTTTGTATGGGAACAAACAAACCCATTACCAAATATGCGCATGACGGAATAATATTAGGTCACTCGAAAGTCGGCCACTTTGTTGATGTTTTTATAACAATAGCCAACAACTTTACTTATATTTTAAATACCTGTTTTATTTACAAACTTTCCGGAAGCTTTATTATTGTTATACTTTTCCGGAAAATATATACAAATAGAATAAATATCAAAAAATAAAAGATTTACTTAAAAATTAACGAAAAAATGTTTTTATCTACATATTAAAAACATTAAAAAATAAAATTATTTTTTAATTTATCTCGATGTTTTGTTCTTTTTAATTAAAGAGGTAATATTTGACTGTTTGAAGTTTATTCATCAATTTTTTATTCTTGAAAGAAGTGAGCCAAGTGAGAATTTTCGTTCTGAAGATCTTTAATATTTATTTAAAAAATAAAATAATTTTTAAAAATTTTACTTTGATTTTCCTTTTGATTTTTCTCAGAATTTTTTGATTTTTGATCATTTTTTTCATTTATTTGACTACTTTGTTTTTGACTTTCACAAAACTTTCTTGTTGTAATAGAATCACCAATTAATTTACCCCAAAGTTGTTCTGGTGGTTTATTTTCTGCTTCTAATTTACCTCCAATCATTCTTCGACCATCTTTAAAGTAAAAAAAAAATATTTTTAATTGAAATAAAAATAATTTTTATTTAATAAAATATACATCAGTATTTTTAACTTGTGGGGCTTTAGTCTCTATTTATGTATTTGGCCCAAATTTTTTAATTTTTAATTTACCTGGAGTATAACTAATTTTTGGCCGTCGTTTTACTTCACTAAAAACCTCTAAACCTCGTTGTTTATTTTTTATTTTTTCTTCATCTAAAGAAATACTGTCAGATTCATGTCTACTTGATTTTGGAGAATTTGCAGTTGATCTTGAAGAATTTAATTGTCTAATAGCTGAAGGCGATGCTGAGTAGAACTCAAAGTTCTCCAAAAAAATTATAGGAAAAATATTATTAATTTTTATAATTTTTAAATGATATTTTTGACATTTTGACCTTTTTAAAATTTTGACATTTTAAAATTTTGACATTTTGTCGTTTTGACATTTTGTCATTTTGACTTTTTTTCTTGAATAGGTTAAATATTAATAAATTTTTTATTAAATTTTAAAAATTGTGTAAAATTAATAAATAATAAAAATTAAAACTTACTTCAGTAGGACAATTCATCATTCCAAGCATTTTTATTTAATTTTATATTTTAATTAGTTTAATAAAAATAATAGTTTTAGTCTTTAAAAATTAAAAAAAAAGTTTATTATTAATGAAAATAAACTTATCAGACAAAAATATATTTATATATAAATAAATTTTAAAACTTTTTTAGTAACACGCCTACTATGAATTTGTGACGTTTTAATTTAATTAAATCAAAGTTGATGAACTTTATTTATTTTTTTTATTATTGTGGGGGAGAGTCTCAGTGATTAAAAAAAATATCAAAGAAAATTAAAAGAATTTGGCGAATTTTTTGTGACGTTTATTTTTTATAATATTTCGAAATTATGCAATAATTTTTAATTTTTATGTTAAAAAATTAAATTTTAATTAAACAAATAATGGGTCAGATTAAAAAAAATTATTCCTAAATTAAAAAATAATTTTGGATCATTTTAATAAGATTATTCTACAATTTATTTAAATAATTTCAATAATTATTAAAATAAATATTTGGAGTGGAATCTCCGATAATTTTGAAGGAATTTTCCTTTGAATATAGGAAATGTCCTAAAACTCTCCGGAATAGTCCGATATCCTACTCTCCAGACATTTCGTCCCCAATAGGTGAGGTATACTACTAAAAGCAATATTTAAATTAATATTTAATAAACTGACTTGTCTAGACTTGGAAAAATATAAATTAATTAATTAAATATGTTATATGTATAATATAATCAAATGACTAAAAAAAAATGAACATCTTCAATAAAATAAAATATAATTTATATTAAAATTAGTCATAAAACATTATTTTAAAGTTTTATAAAAAAGTTGGTTATTTTACACAAAAAAAGTTGTAGTTGGTTTATTTAGTGAATACAACAACCCTCTTCTCTTCTCTTATAAATAAATAAATATTTTCTCCAAATAAAAAATTTAATTAAAAAAATTTTTTTTGTCTTTAAATCAATCATTTATATTCTCTCTTTTTTACAATTAATTAGATCAATTTCTTTTTTTTAATTAATAAAACAAATAAATTTACCCAATTTAATTAAAAATAAATTATTTAATATTGTGCAATGGTGTAATATTTATTTAAATTAAATTGAGGGTACTTCAATTATTTTTAAAAATTAAATTGAGGGTACTTCAATTATTTTTAAAAATTAAATTGAGGGTACTTCAATTATTATAAAATATAAAAAAGTAAAATTAATTGTATTAAAATTTAATACGATTTTTAAATAATTTTATTTTTAATTTTTAGCAGCTAAACTAAGATTTAAGGCTAATGGTACAGTTGAGTCTCAAACTTATTCTTAAACTCTTCGATTTCACAAAAATATTTTAATAATATCTATTTGAATTTAATTGATTTAATTTATTGTTTTTAATTTATTTTTTCTATTTTTAAATATTTATTTTGATTAAATTTTTTTTTAATTGACGAATAAAAAAGGATGTTATTAAACAAATAAAAATATTTATATAAATTATTTTATTAATTTTTGTAAATAAATTATTAAAAATATTTTTATTTAAAAAAAAACATTATTTTTGCAAATTTTAAACATTTGGCGAATTCTTTTTTTAATAATTTTTAAAAAATTCAATTTGTTATTTAATAAAAAATAAATAATTTTAATAACAAAATAAAATGTTCATTGATCACTTTTAAATTTAAAAAAAGAAAAACAGCTGTTCAACACAGCAAAACAATTAAATATTTTATAAAAAGATGTTGCCTTTTATATAATTAATTTTTTTATTTAAATGTGGTTTTTATAAAAAAAAAATTTAAATAAATTGGTCAAAATTATTTTTTTGGCGGTAAAAATAAGAATAATTTAAAAAATTAATTTATTTTTTTTAAATTAGTAATATTCATACAAAAAATGCCTTCTCTATCTCTCGGAATATACCTACATAAATTAGAAAAATAAAAAAAATGTCTCAAAAAATTAAATACAAATACATATATTTAATATTTGAAGCTAATGTCGCGCACTTTGTTTGTCTAAACTTGTATATTTTTTAATTAAATTTTCTACATATTTTTTGGTTTTATTTATGTTAGATACATTAAAAATATTAAAAAAATATTTTTTGAGGTATTGGAATTTTTTAATTAATTTTTTTCTTTTCGTAAGAGACTAGACATTTGTGACGACATTAAAGTATTTGAACTTAATGAATAATAAATTTAAAAATTCTTAATTTTTGAAAGGAGATAGTCAAAAATATGGGAATTAATTCTCAAAAAATTTAAACACTTTTTATTACACAATTTAGACACTTTTTGAGTATGTGCCATAACGCCCTCGCGCCCAAATAACTAAAAAATTAATAAAAAATTTAAAAATTTTTTTAATTAAAAATGAATCAACATGAACGATTTTCTTTATAAAAATATATATTAAAAATACCACCCAAAATTTATTCTTTTTTTTATTCAAAAAAGAATAAATGTATGTATAAAACAATTAAAGCTGTGCAGGTTTAAAACAACAACATAAAAGATAGGTTGTAATATTACAAAGTTGTGCGCAATTGTATTTTTTAATATTTATATCCTATAAATATTAAAGGTATTAATATTTTTATTTAATACTTTTAAGGAAAGTAATTAGAAAAATTTATTATAAATAAATTTTCAATCAATCAGAGACTCAAATGGTCCATTTTTCGTTTACTTAATATTATTTGCGCACAACTAAAATTAATTTTCTTGTAATTGTCCCGCGTTGTCATTCAAAAACAAATTTACGAGCAACAACAACAAAAATATAAAAAAATATTTATTTTGCTACCACACCCCTTAATTTTCTAATATCAAGTTTAAGTACTTTGCGCAAGTTTCTTTTCTTCAAGCTACTTGTTTGTTTTATGCTCATTTTTATGATTACTGTAGAAAATTAATTATTTAATTAAATTAAATAATTTTTTTTAGATATTTTTATTAAATTATTTATTTTTATGAAAAAAATAAATAAAAATATTCCTTTATTTTTTAAATTTATTTTTATGTTTTTTGTTAAATATACTTTTCAATTTTCTCCATTTAAAGAATTTACACAATTTCAAGAACAACGTCCATTAAATATAGAAACATTTTTAAATAATAATTATAAACCTGAAAAATTATTTAAAGTATTTTTTGATTAATTAGAATATACTTTTATATTTAAATAAATTAAAAATAAATTAAAAAATATATATCTATATATTTAGGGTTGTCCAAGAGAATTGACTCAAATTAATACTTTTCGGCAATTTCCTCTTTTATGTAAAAAACAGCCGGCATTGGCTATTATAGCTTATGAAGTAGTAATTTTAAATTAATATTTTAAATTAATATTTTTTTAAATTAATTTTAAGGGTATTTTGGATGCAATGGACGAGTGCAGGCAACAAATGAAATTTGAACGGTGGGATTGTTCTCATTCTGGAACTGTGTTACATGAGCCTATTATAACTAAACATTGTAATTAATTAAAAATATAGAGTTGATTCAAAGTAGTGGTTTTAACGTACCATCTCTAATAAAAGCATGTCACTCTCAGATGCTTCTATTAGAGAGTCCCTTTTATTAGAGAGATAATGAAAATAATAATTTAATTCAGTAAAATAATTCAATCTCAGACTTTTTAAATTCAACTTTTTTGAGGATATACAGAAAAAGTTAAAAATTATTATTAGCACTTCCTGAATCCGCCTATTTGTGGGCTATTTCTGCTGCTGGTATTGCCTGGGGAATTGCCACTGCATGCGCTCAAGGATGGTTAGAAGAATGCAAGTGTGTGAATACTTTAAATGAATTAAAAAGGAAATCAACACAGATATCAGAATGGAATTGGGGAGGGTATGTTTTTAATATACTTCGATACATAAGGCTAAATTAGACATTTGGTCACATAAAATAAATTGTTTCTTTAGATGTTCTTATGGAGTTCATTACGGGGTTATTACAGCAAGAAAATTGCTAACACGTACAGTAAACGTTAATAATGGAAAAACAAATAGCAAACTTCAGTTATTAAGAAAGTTGGAAAAACACAACTTGAAAGTTGGAAGAATGGTAAAAATAAACTTTTAAGTTTGTAAACTTGAAATTTATTTATAGGCTGTTAGAAGAACTTTAACATCTTCGTGTACCTGTCATGGAGTTAGTGGAAGTTGTCAACAAGTAAATTTTTTAAAAATTTACTAATATCTTTTTTTTAGAAAACTTGTTGGAAAAAGACTGCAGATTTAAAATATATTGCAAAGCATTTAACTCATAAATATAGAAATGCTAAAATGGCAAAATTTTTGCCTAATGGTCAACTTAATGCTCATAATTCAGAATTGGTAAATTATATTAATTTAAATGATTAATAAATATTTTTATTTATTTTCAAGAAATTATATCTTTTAATTTTGGACATTTTGTCCAATCAAAATTTTGGACACTAATAGCATTTTGTCATATTTAAACCATTACAATCTCAACCATAAATAACTAACCTTTAAGGTATATTCAGAAAACGGATTAAATATTTGCTCCCAATTTCATTATGATAGTCAAAGAAAACGATCATTACCACGTATTTGCAGTTGGAGGAATGCTACATATACTGAGGGTGATTGCACTAATTTGTGCTGTGGGAAGGGCTATACGGTAAATCAAAAGAAAAATTATTTTATAAAGATTTTTAAGGTATCACATCAAGTAGTTCCTTATAAATGTAATTGTAAATTTATTTGGTGCTGTCGAGTAGAATGTAAGGAATGCCTAGAACATCGATGGGTTTCCACTTGCAATGTTTAAAATAAAATTTAAATATTTTACTTTTTTTTTTTAATAAATTTATATTTTGTAAAGAAAAGTTTAAAGCAAATAAAAAATAAATTTAAAATTGAGAGAAGCAAATAAACTGAGAGTTATGGCTGTTTGGACCATTTGAGTCTTTTATATTATTTTGCAACTATTTACAATTTCAAACAAGCCATAAAACCTAAGTTTTATTTTCTAATTAAAGTTGTAGGTTTTTTAATTCTACTTTTTTGTTGTAAAAGCCTTTGTTGTTGTTGTTGAGAAGAAGAAACTCCACCCGTTTGTTTTTTCTTTGTTTCAATTTTAGTACCTGTTTTGTTGTTTGAATTGGAAACATTTGTTGTTTGTTTAATGTTTCTCCTCTCTTTTCTTTCATTTAAACTTAATAATTGGTTTGTTGTTGTTGAGACTTCTGTTTTTGTTATATTAGAGGGTTGTCCAGTAAATTTAGGCATTGGCCTAACTATTGAGTGAGGTTTTGCTGCATTTTTCTTAAAATAATATTAAATAAATTAAACTACCTATTTTAATATATATTTTATGAAATAATTTTACAAACAGGCTCTTTAATATTAAAATAAGGAGAACGAGTATGAGGTTAGGCCCCGCGCAGACAATTAAAGTTACAAAAATATAATATTTATTTTTAAAGTTAAATTTATACCTGATTTAGATTATTTGAAGCATTATTATTTATTAAAACATTATTATTTTGTATTGATGCAGCAATGGTTTTTTTATCAACATTTAATATAGTATGAGTTCTTTGTCGATTGCGTAAAGTTGTGGTAGGTACAGATTGCTTAAATTATTTTTAATTTTAAATTAATATTTTTTATAAATTTAATATTTATTTTTAATCTAATAATTTTTTTATATTTAAATCTTTTCCTTATAACAAGTTTAAGCTTTATTTTTTCCTTACCCTTCTTTCTAGATTACAAACTTGAATATTCTCCTCTTCTTTACCTTTCTCACACTGAAGTTTTTCTTCCCTTTTTAAAATTAATAAAGCTTCTTCAACTTTATTCTGTGCAACCTTTTCCTCTTTTTCTTCCTCTTTTTGTTCCAACTTTTTTAATTTTTCATTATTACAATTAATTATAATTGACTGAATATTTTCATTTTTTTCTTCAAAGTTTTTCAAATCTTTTATATTTTTTTCATTTTTAACATTTGTAGAATTTTTTCCAATTTTTGTTTCATTATTTTGTTCAAAATTTTTTTCTAATATTTTTGTTGTTGCTGCAGACACTTTATCCAACTTTTTATCATTTTTATTAGTAGAAATACCAATTTGTGATAAATTATTTTCTGATTTTATTGTAGTAATTATATTATTATTATTTGTTGATGTTATCTGATCGTTTTCACAAAAATTTTCTTCTTCAACCTAAATAATTTAAGGGTTCAATTAGATGCTGAAAGGGTTAGGCACCAACCTTTTTAACTCATTAATGAATTTTTTTATTTTATAAAAGAAAATAAATTATAATATTTTAAAAAATTACGGATAAAATTTGCGAACAAAAGAGCACCCCAAACCAACCTGAATAGCTAATGAAGAAGGTCTTGAATAACTACCACCACCAATTTGCCTTGTTCTTCGATATGAACTATTATTATTACCTCCTCTTTCCATTGATCTAGCTCTTTCTTGAACTAATAATATCTCATTTTTGAATAATTCATTTTCTGGATAATTTGAATAAACTCCAACTGAAGAAGATCGTTTGCAATAATTATGGTTTGAAGCACTTGAAAGACGTGGTGGGGCAATTCTGGGCATTCTCATTTCAATAAATAGTCCAACTTAAAAAAAATTCATTAGAATTTTTTTTAATTTTTGGAGGACGATTAGAGTCAGGATAAATAAATTAATAAAAAGAAACTAACATTCATTAACTCTGTTTTGATCTTCAATACTTAATAAATGCCATTCTTTTGAATTTACAATCGAACAGGCATAATGGAATATATGTCTCTCAATCAAATCTATCAATCTAAGACAAAGATTCTTGAAACGCTAAAAAAATATATAAACTTAATATTCTAATCAAAATAGGTTTTACAAACTTAAGTTTGTAAAAAGAGTTGTGCAGTAAGCAAAAATAAAGTCTTGACAAATTTTATTAAACTTAAGTTTGTAAAATAAAAATGTTTTACCGGATTCCATTCTTCAGCAAGTTGTGCAGTTAATATATTGCTAAAACTTCGTTTTTGATTACTACAAAACCATTTTTATAAACTTAAGTTTGTAAAATCAAAATTAAAAACCTTTCTCTTCTATTATTTTTATCTTCAAGTAAATGTGTTATTATAAATTCTTTTAGTGCTACAAATGTTCGAATTGTTGTTTCTGGAGAAAGTGAATGAATTAAAGTTGGAAGAATATCTTCAAGTAATGCTAAATTTAAAGCCAGCCCTTTCCCATAAGAACTGGAAATATTAAAAAAATATTTTATTTAAAATTTTAGCTAACCAAAAAGCTTTTGATTGAATTAAAGAATCTAATGAACTTGTTAAAAATTCCATACAATATTCTTCTAAATCATTAACTAGTTTAAGAACTTGTTGTGCCGCTATTTGTTGTTTAACTCTTGGTAAAGATAAATTAAGCTTTTCGCAGCCAAGTAAAACATCAACAACATTCTCTTCGTTTATAGATTGCAAAATAATATCTCGACAATGCTTTTGCCAATGATATGATAGATGGAGAAAAATTCGACCTTAAGTTTGTAATATTAAAAACAAAAACTTAAGTTCGAAACCTAAATTTTAATTAATTTTTTTAGTAAAAATTTAAGTTTGCAAAATCAGAACTTAAAGTATTTCAAAAACTTAAGTTTGTGGATTTTTCAGAAAACTTAAGTTTGTGAATTTTTAAGAAAACTTAATTTTTCAAAATCAAAAATTAAGTATATTTTTAAAACTATTTACGGAAAAAATCATAATAATAAAGTATTTCAAAATTACCTTTCCAAATTCGAGTAAAATTGGCTGCTTGCCATTGCATTGCATCATTGAAAAGTTTCTTTAGTTCCTTTAAGAATATTAGTAGTTAATGAAAAAGCAGAAATTTAAATCATACGGGAATCTCACGCTCAATTTTTGGCAATGCTTCAAAAACAGAAGAAACACAAGAAGCACATGGACGATGGAAAAAATGACAATGCTTAATTTTTTTTAATTTTTACGGAAAAAAATAAAAAAATAACCACAGCTCTGAGATGAAGAGCCACAACTTTAACAAAAGTTTCAATTTTAGTAAAAGCTCCCAACTCTAAAAGCTCCCAAGGGTCTAAAAGTTCTGCATCATTATCGGTGCCAACAGTGACAGGAAGGCAAGTCAATCCACCATAAATAAATTGAAGCAAAAAGGCAACTGAGGTACGAGAAAAACGAGGCAAGTTAATAATATAAAGGCGTCCAGTTTGGGCAGATATTTGCTCCTAAAATTGAAAAAAAAATTTTTTTTAAAGTAAACTCATTACTCTAAAAAATTCTGATTCACTTGCAAAGAGAATACAAGAATGTGCCTTTTCCTCTTCTCCATTAGCCGTCAAAAGACGTACATCTGTTGATTCTTTTTCTTCAGCTAACATTTTAAGCAAATCTCCAGCTAATTTACTTGCTGGCGAATTTTGATCGTCAAAAAATGGTACTTGGGCAATTTCCTGTGTTGGAGTTAATACATCAATTGAAGTTAATGAGCTAAGTGATGAACACAAACTTTGGCGACGACGAGCAGCTATTGCACGACCGCGGATTGTATTACACTTAAAGATAGGGAAAATCAGTGTTGGGGAAAAAATAATTTTACATCAAAAATGTCTTTTGAATGTGGAGATTCTCCTCTACTATTGTTGTTTATTGAAGGAGGCAAACTTCTACTCATTACCCCACTGCCTGTACTACAACCTTCTTCCTCTTCTTCTATTCCCATTTTAATAAAATATGGAAAAATTGCAGAATGTTTTCTAATAGAATATTCTTCATTTGTTTGTCTAAACTTTTAAAATTAAAAAAAAAAATAAAAAATTCTACCCATAAAGTTCTTGACTCAAACACCTCCTTTCATTATTTACAAACTTAGAACTTGTTGTTGCACTTAACACATCACGTGGTGAGTTGGGAGAAGGAAATGAAGCGGACATTTGTTGATTTTCATGAGGTTTAATTTTATTATTTTGAGAATTTTCATCATTTCCGCTATTTTGATTGTCAAAATTCCCTTCATCATTATCATCATTATTTTCGTCTATAGAAGATCCATTTAAATTATTTTGACTAGTTAAATAACCCATTTCGACTATTTCCTCATCCGTATAGATTGAACGAATAAAAAATTCTAAGGAAGTATATTCGATATTGACAGCTATTTCTAAAAGTTGAGGTTGTAAACTTTCTTCAGTAGAAATAGGCTTTACATAACGTTTGTAGAAGCTTGGAGCACGTTGCTTTAATATGCACAAATGGGCTGGTAATTTTTGTCCTTCTGATGATAATAATAATAAATCAGCAGTTGGGAGATGTCCTATTAATAATTTATTTTATTTTGAGAAATATTTTTAAATTTAAAGTGAAATTTTTTTTAATTTGTTAATAAAGTTATTTATTTAATAAAGGTGCTTGCACTTAAGTTTAGTACTTCCAACTAACCAACAATTGAAGTCATTTGAGTAGAAATTTGTTTTGCAATTTGTTTGCGAAGAAGTTGACGTTCAAATGCAAACTGTTCTGTCCATGTATTTTGTTGTTGTTGGGAAGAACGCGATGAATAAATTAACATTGAATAATAAAAAAAATAAAAAAACGCGGTCCCTTTTTCTCCGTATTTTGTTGCTCTTGACGACCAATAAAATTCTATATAAAAATAATATTTTAATATTATTTATTAAAATAACTAAAATAAACAATAAAATTGTATTACTTATTTAATTATAATATCAAAAATAATTAATGAAAACTTGAGTTAGTAAAAATATTTTGGTAAACTTAAGATTTTAAAGTTGTAAAATTTAAGTCAGAGAATGTTTTTGTATACTCTTAAGTTTGCAAACTTAATATAAATATTTGTAAAACTTCAATTTAAATACATAAAATATTTTTATAATATGTAATTGTTAAAAATTCTTTTTTTAATTCAAAAGTTTGGAAAAATTCAATTTAAATTGAAAAATAAATATATATTAGTTTACTTGTTCATTTAATTCAAAAAAAAAATTTTCATCAATTCAATGCATTTTTTCGCAAAAAAAAAAGAAAAAGAGCTAGCATGCTAGCTAGTGTGTGGATGCGTGTGGAATAGAATTAGCATGGATGGCCAAAATGTTTTATGGGTAAAAGTATATATACTACCTCTAGTACTGCTAACATAAACAAATATATATAGGAGGAAATGGCTAAACAGAATAAAATGGTATCCGAACGAATGCATTAATACTAAAATTGGTGTTCTATCAAATTTTGCATGGTCTAAGTGCTGTAGATTTTTATTTTAGAAATCCAGGACTACCTAACTTTTTTGATTTAATTCATTTACAACTAATTCTAACAATAAGAACAAAATAGGACAGCATTTCATCAATTATCAAGGCCACCCACTCTATTTTCAAATTGTTCACCATCTGGGTAATTTTAGAAAATTAAATAAAATAATGATGAAAAGTAGACAAGAATAGGCTAGTTTTCGGCCTTAAAATGCGCTTTTCCCATGAGATAAGCTTAAATAATGGAAAGAAAGAGCGCTTTCATTTCCTTTTTGTCTAACAAAGTTGATGTTCTAGTACAATAAAAGCATCAATCTTTAAAGACAAAAGAAATTGAAAGAAAAAAGTAAGAATTATAATCTTAAATAAAATACACTTACTAATCTCAAAATAGATTTTTTGTGTTTTACAAACTTGTAAATAAAATTAAAATAAATTTTTGTGTTTTAGAAGTAAAACTACTGTTTGTTAAAATAATTTATTCTGTTTTGGAAAACAAAACAAACTTATTGTGTTCTGAAAACAATATTTAAAAAACAAACACAAACAAGTTTTTAAATTTTAAAACAAGTTTTTTGTATTAACTTTGTGTTTGTCAAGTTTATTTATTATAATTAAATAGAAATTTATGTTTTTTTTAGAAAATAAACTTGTTTTATTTATTTGTTTTGTAAATTTGTTGTTGTTATAAATATAAAATTGTAAAACATTTACATATTGTAAAAAAAATTTACGTTATCAAGTCTCAAGTTTGAGGATTAAATTGCTCTGCCAATTATTTATTTTTTCCACTCAAATTTCACTCAATCGCATACCTTTAGAAAAACTATATCAAAACAATTATAATGGAATTATATACATAATTGGTGTAATGTACTTTTTTGTATAAAAAACTTAATAATTCTCGCGTTTGTTCTGTCAATTATTTTGATTTTTTTTATTATTTTAATAGTTGAATATTTTCCAACGTTACTTAAGATTAGATTATTTATTTATAACTGACCCCAAGTAAAAAATATACATAATGTGCCTTTATTTACTTTTCCCCGTTTTCAGTCCCAATCTTTCATTAACTCGCCTAATTTTTTCTTACGCGCAAAAAATCGATTCATTCCACCAAATAAATATTCTAGATCTAAATATTCTATAAAATTTTAGAAGTTAATCTTTGTTTTTTCTAAATGAGAAATTCAAACTTGATTTTTTTCCTAATTTATACTTGTGTAATTAAATAAGGTTTTATAAATTTAAAACTTGTTTGTATTTTACAAACTTAAAATTTATTTATCAAACATGTTTTGTGTTTTTTAAATAAAACAGGTTCTAATTAAAGTTTAAAAATGCTAACATCATTACGTATGCTAAGTAACGGAAACCAACTTTTTATTGGCATTGCTGTTGGTATATTTCTAGGTTTATGTATTAGCCTTTTTAACGACGATTATTTCCTCACAGTTAATATTCATTCGACTGGTAATTATTTTATATTGTTTCCAACTATTATATATTTTTTATTAGATCCATTTTTTAATATTTTGCCAATTCATTTATTAACTCAAAAAAATAAACAACAACAAACTCCAACATTTAGATGTATTATTTTATTAAACTCAGGAAAAGGTCAAAAACCAGAAAAAGAATTTTCTGCAATTTTAGACACTTGGGGGAGTGATTGTAATGAATGTTTGTTTTGTACATTGTTGTATAAAAAAGTTTATTTTTTAAGTGTTGTTTTTTACCGACTCTTCAAGTTTGCAACAACGTTATGCTGGTAAAAATTAAACATTTTTTTAATTTGTGATTAATTAAACTTTTTTTACAATTTGTAAAGATGAATTAAACATTTCTTCTCGAATTTTACTTGTTCAAGGACACAATTCTTTTAATGTAAATGAATGGCCACTTATTCAGTATATTTTTCATTATGTAGAAAATAATTCTATTGTCGATGAAAATAATATTGAAAGGAGATGGACTATTATCTCAGATGGAAAAAGGTAAAAAAATTGAAAAAAATTAAAAAATTATGTTTATAAAATAATTTCTTCTTAATTCCAAGTTATGTGCACACAAAGAATTTGCGTGATTTATTAGAAAGAATAGATGTCAGTGTTCCTTTAATTATTGGTTCAAAACATTCAAAAATGTAAAAAAAATATTTTTTATTATTAATTATTTTAGTAATTTACTTCATTCAATATTTTCCAAGTTATTCCCATTTGTTGGAATATCTTCAACAGATTGGCCCGTATCTGCTACAATATCTACAGATACCCCAATAATTATAAGTTATAGAGCATTTAATACTATAAGTAAATTATGTGGTAAACAACAGTCAAACTATGTTTCTAGTTGGTGGGAGAAAATTATTTCAATTTATAAAATTAACAGCAAAGGAATACCAAAACATTCCGGAAGAGTTTTTGGTGGATGTGCGTTACAAATGGGTATTGCGTTATTTGATCCACTTGATGAAGTTTGTAACTTGTTTTTGTTTTAAAATAAAACTTATTGTTTTAAAACTTGTTTTTAGTTGATATTTGAATTAAATTTGTGTTTTTTAATAAAATCTTGTTTAT
The DNA here is from genome assembly GCA_015183035.1 of Meloidogyne chitwoodi. Lineage (NCBI taxonomy): Eukaryota > Metazoa > Nematoda > Chromadorea > Rhabditida > Meloidogynidae > Meloidogyne > Meloidogyne chitwoodi. Next base: position 115,169 of record JACZZP010000015.1, read on the forward strand.
TCTTTAAATTAAACTTTGTTTTAAGGAATCAAGACCACTTATTGTAAAACATAATTTGAGAGCAATTTTCTCCAAATCTGAGCAAATTCAAACTAAAAAGGTTAAAATATTCTTATTACAACTTTAAAAAATATGTTTTAGTCTCAAAAACAAATGATATCAACATTAATAAATTCAACTATTTTACAAGTTTCTGAATGTTGTAGTGATCGTGCAATTGCTTTTGGATTATTAAATCATAAAGACCAACGTTTACTTGATTTTGGGGGTTATTTATTAAAATTAAATATATAATTTATTTTTTTATTTTTAGTTAGAAGGCTTAAGGTTTTTGGCAGAGAATGATTTTGAGAAATATTTAATATAGGACAAAAGTTCAACTCGAAAGATTTATTTCATACGGGCTGTATATTTAAGAATTTGTCTAAAACTTAAAAAAAAGATATTTTATAGTAAAATTTAAAAGTATAATTCACAAACTAGTAAACCGATAATTATTTATACATTTCCTCCTTAAATAATCTTTTATTTATTTATATTTGACCTTATTTATATTTTTATCATTTTATTTGTATATTAGTTGAATTTTATAAAAATTATTTTTTTTTTAATTTTAAAAAATTATTTAGTATTATTTTTCTTAAATTATTATTTTTCTTCTTTTATTTAATGCAGTTTTGGAGCATTTGCTGCTGTCGGTGGATGTGCAGCACCATTTACAGGGGCAGGTGCATTATTACATTTTTGCCCACATTGAACACATTCTGGCAATTTAACAGAGCCTTGAACTTTATGGGCAGCAGCGGCTGTTTTTAGTGCTGTACAACATTTTTGAACCGCTGGATCAGCCGCATTTTGTTGACAAAATGCTGGAATAGCTGGAGGAGCAGCCGCAGCCGTAGCATTTGTTTTCTGATGTTGTGGTGATGTTTTGTCATCTTCATCCGATTCAGAAGAGTCTTTATTTGCTCCAGGCTTTTGTTGTGGTGATGCTGCCCCAGGCTTTACAGCAGTAACGGTTGCTGGTTTTGGTGGTTGTTGTTGAGCTGAAAATTATTTTAAAATTTCTTTAAAGTATAAATAATTAGTCTAAATAAATTTTAATTTTTTAGTTCAAATAAATAAAAATTTTGAATTTTTAAAATTATTTTTTTTCAAAATATTTAAATTTTGACTGTATTTTAAAATTAAGCATAAATTAAAAAATTAAATACCTTCACTTTTAAAAGAAAAAAGACCAAAAACGGCCAAGAAGAGTAAAAAAACAGTATAAAAAGAATAATTCATTTTAAAAAAAATTTAAAAGTAAATTAAATATATTTAAGTTTGTAAGTTTGAATGTTTTGTGTTTGTGTTTAATCCAAGTTTTCTCGTCAAGTTTATATATAAACACAAAACTTAAGTGTTAAATTTAAAAATTATATAAAAAAATTTCTCCTCCTCTTGAAATTGAATAAATTTAAAAATTATTTCTTTTATGTGTCATAATAATTTTTAAAATAAATTTCAAGTGGGAATATGGCTAAAAACCATAATATTTATTTTATTAAATTTTCTTTTATTTTCTAAAAATATACCTTTAAACAAAACCCCTTTTTTGACAATTTTTTTATTTAAAAATTATATTTTAACCACACAACTTATTATTTTATTATTTTTCTATTATTCTTAGTTTTACACCTTTTTTATTATTTTTTTCTAGGCACTCGATGAGAAAAAAATTTTTCTAGTTGTGCAACAAACTTTACAATAGTAATAGAAATTAAATTTTCATCTTTAAGAACTTTTTTTGAATTTTTATTATTTTATTTATCAATAAAAATATTTAAAAATTATAATTAAGGTAGTGATTTTAAAATTTATAATTGAATTTATTTTTTTAAGCCAATATTTATCAATCAAAAACCAGGTCTAATTTATCAACATAAAGTTTTGTAGAAATTGGCTTTATTTTTTTTGATCCTCAATGTGTTATTTTTTTCCATGTATTTTCCCCAAACTTTTTAGTATCATGCCAACCGTGTTTTACACCATTTCCAATGTCGTTCCAAACATTACTTTCAGCAGGAAGTGGTACTAAAAATTTAAAAATAATTATTTAATTAAAAATTACCTATAATCAATAAATAAAAAGTAATTAATAAAATTGAAAAAATAAAAATATTATTTTTATTTAGGTGCATTGTATAAAAAATCTGAAAATATTATAAATTTTTACAAAATTTAAAGGCTTCTTAAAAAGAATTTTAAGCTATTAATTTTAATAGAATTAATCATCTTCAAATAATATTGGGTGTGTTTCAATTTTTAAGCATAAAAACTTTGTTTTGTTTGCACAAAATATTTCTTAAGTAGAATAAATTTTAAAGAACGCTTAAAAAAATTAATTATATAAAAACTTAAGAAATTAAGTATAGTAATTTATAGAAATATTTAAAAAATGGGAAAACACATGTGACATTCTTAAGCTTAAACTTTAGTCTTTTAAAATTTGAAAGCAAAAACTTAAGTTTCCTAAACAAACTCAGATATCTTGTAAAACTTAAGTTTCTCAACTTAAACTCATATTTGTAAACTTAAGTTTTTCAACTAAACTATGGTATTAGAAATTATTCAACAACTCTTCTATAGACATCTAAAAAAATAATAATATGCATAACTTTTCAATTTTATAAAGCTAAAATTATACTTATATTCAAAAAAATTTTTGTGTGCATAAACACAATATATTATAGAATAATATTGTCATCGTATTTTTATCAGCAAATTCTTTTATAAACTTCCAATTGTACAGGTCCAACAGGCAAACCTTTAAGCAGTCTTAAGGCTTCGAAACGAGTGAAATTATTTAAATTTGTTGACCCAATCCTTCGAATTTCATCACCTGGAGAAATTCTACCTTCCCTTGCTGCCTCTCCAGCTTAAAAAATTAATTTTTTATTTTTTGAATATTTAACATTTCAAAATTATTTTCAAGCAAAAAATTTCATACCAGCAAAAACTTTTTTGACAATAATTGGACGATCACCAAAACGTGAATTTAAACCGCCATCAAGTGAAAGGCCAATTCCAAGATCTGTCTTCAATAGAGTAACAAGAATAGAGTCAGGAGCATATCTTTCTAATGCTGGATCAGTCAAAACTTAAAAAATTAATTTATTATTTATTTTAATTTAAAATTTATACAAAGAAGTGATTGTTCATCATATTCAGATAGAGCAGTAAGTGAAGAAGTGCTTGAAGCACTTAAAGCTGTTCGACTACCACTTGTCGATGAATTTGTCAAACAATTTGCAATATTATTTCCCAAATGCAAAAGATAATTATTATTGCTTGTTGAGGGTTGTTGGTATAATCCACTAATATGACGACGCCCAATTATCAAATTTACTGAAGGTGATGGAGATCGTAATAATGTTCTTGCTTCTTTGGAGCGCATCTAAATAATATTTTTAAATTTAATTTGAAACTTTAGGCATCAAAAAATTTTTTTTTACATTTTCGGTTGACTTGTGTTGAATGAAGAAAATCTTTAAAAAAAAATAAATGTAAAATAATTAACTTAAAAAAAAATACCCTATCTCCCTGAATCAAGCGATTATCTTTTTCAGCAATTGAGCCACCTGTTACCCTGCCAATCTTAAATTTATTTATTATTATTTAAAAATATTAAAAAAAACCTCAATAGATGTAAAACGACCAATCGGCCTTTCAAACAATAAAAGGCCAACACTTCCTTCATTAAGTCCAACCGGTCTTTGTAAAATAACACAAAATATATGAGTTTTAGGATATTCGTCTCCTAAAATTCCCCGTATTATAGCAAGCTACAAAAAAGATAATTTTAATTTTATTATTTAAAATAAAAAAAATTTTTAAACCTCAGATTGACTTGGCCTTTGCTGTTGTTGATCAATACTTGAACTTTTTACCAAAGGAGGTGATGGTGAAGTTAAAAAAGAATTTGTACTAGAAGACCGGTTTTGTTGAGGAGATAAATCAAGTTTAATATTATTAATATCTTCAGTAAGTGTTTTATCACTAATAGAAATATTGGCAAGATTTTCTTCTTTAAATGTTGTTGTTGTTGTAGATAAACAAAAACTTTGAGAAGCTTGTCTATGAAAATACTCTTTTGATATATTCTGTTCTTTTTTGTTGTTGTCTGGTTCCAAAGTTTGAGAAATAATGGAAGGTTCTAATGGAGATACAGGAGAAGATACTAGAGAAGTGGTAGTTAACGAAGTTAGAGTACTTTTTAATTGAGCAGAGGGTAGAGAAGAAAAAATTAAAGTTTGTTGTTTCTCTGACGACAATAAAGTTTTTGACTAAAAAATAAAGTTTACAAAAGTTAGTTTTACAACTAAGTTTATTAAATTATATATAGTAGAAAACTGTTGTATTTTTGTAAACTTAAGTTTTACAAAAAAGTTTTATTTTAGAAAAGCAAATAAATTTTAATAAAACAACCTTTCTCTTATCTACATCATCATCACATTCACAATCAGATTCCGATGAATGTGGAAAACAAGGAACTGTACGACCAATTACCTTAAAAAATTAATATTAATAAAAAAATTAAATATTAAAAAAATATTTCAAAAATACTTTATCCGGTTGAAAACGTGACAAGTCCATGCAGCTTTGTTTTTGTTGGAATAGCAATGGACACTGATTTGTAAAGCTAAATATAAATTTAATTATATTTTATTAATTAATTAAAAAATCTTGCGCAAATCCCAAAACTAGAAAATAAAATGCCTAAAACAGTTTAATTGTTTTTAGTAATTTTATATACAATTTAATAAATATATATGTAAGCCTATTTCTCATTTGCCTCAAAATAATTCGCCCTTCTGTTTTTATGCTTTTGATGATTAAATATATTTTTTTTAATGTAAAAGATGTATATATTGATGGTTGTTATTCTTTATATTAAAGAATTTGTGCACTTTTTTCTATAAATGAAGAACAACCAAAATAAGATGAGCGATTGAGGAAAATGAGAATAAAATGGTTAATGATGAGTTGGAGGACAAAAAAGTAGTAGGCTTACAAAGAGGAAGGAACGACATTTTTGGTGAGTATAAAGTCTTAATGAAATTATATTTAAATAAATAAATTTATTTAAATATTTATGTTGCGTGATTAAAAAAATAAGTAAAATAAGAAAATTGAGATAAAATGTCACTTTGGATAAAATGTCACCTTTCAAAAAGTCTAAATCATTATTAATTTAATTTTTTTGAAGAATTTTTCAGTCGCGCTTCGTTTCTTCTCTCCCGATTGCGCAACTATTTAAGAGAAAAAGAGGAAAATAACTAAAAGAGAAGCTCTTCCACGTTAATACACGTTGAAGAATTTTGTTGATTCCAACAGTCGATAACAACATTAAAAAAAGCTTTTTTTAAACGCATTAAAATAAAAACCAAAAACGCTTGGCGTTCTCTTTCCCTTTAAATAAATGCAAAATTAAGTTGGCTAGTATTCCAACATTTTTTAATGAAAAAATATATAATATTACACTCTTTTTCTCTAATTTTTCCCTCTCTCATCCTCCCAAACGAAAAAGGATTTTTTAATATTTAAAAAAATTTCGGTTTGGAACGACATTTTTGCGCACAAAAGAGGTGCGTGCAGTAAAAATGGGTATGCAAAACGAAAAAATTAAAAAATAAAAAATTTATTTTTGAATTTTTTATTGTTAAAGAATGATGTTTTTTGAAGTTTTTATTGTCCAAAAAACTAAAATTAAAAAAATGCAAAATTAATGCAAACATATAATGCACAGCGCAAATTTTTACTCACTCCTCTATTCAAATTTTTTTTATTGTTTTTCTCTTTTTTTAATGCTTAAAAACTGTGTGCCTGGCTGTACAAGGATGTTTTAACTCATCAACTTTTTCTTTACTTTTTAAAAATTTGACCTTCTAGCTTCTACATTTAAGAAATTTTTTGCGTTTTAGGTTACATATATGCTATTTTTCTTGGGTGGGAAAATTGCTCAAATTTGAAGAAAATATATCTGATGAATATAATAAATCATTGAAACACCCTAAAAATTCAAAAAATTTTGCATATTTTTTCGCAATCGTATAATATCAATATATTTGGTTGAAATTGGAATACCTTTTCAAAATTTAGTAGGTTAATCCAAAATTCTATTAATTCAAATTTTCCTACCTGTCAGTCAAACTAGCTCCTCTTTCTTCTTTATTGGGAAATTTCTGTATTTGATGATCGTCAAAATCTTCCTCATTGCTTTTAAAATCGTTAGAAGACGTTAATTCATCTCTAATACCAATTACTTCTGTTTCCTCTCTTTCCTTTTCTATTTCTTTTTGACCGCTGCAAAATTGTTGTTGTTGTCGTCCCCAACCCTCACTACTACTATTAATTGTTTGTGTACTAGTTTCAGCCGAATCATTATTATTAAAAGGCCGTCGCTCCATGCCTTCGTTTTTTCTCAAATCTTCTGCTGTTTCTGAAGATAGTTTGAATAAAAAATACTTTTATTGACCCTGTTTTATTTAAAAAAGAACCCAAAAGATCAAAAAGCACAAAAACAAATTTTCCGGAATAATTAAACAATAATTCCGGAATATTTATATAAAATATTTTGCAAGAAACTGATTCCGGATAATAAAGCAAGTTTCCGGAACATCATTCACAAAAATTTAAATAATTTTTTGTATTTTATAAGTTTTCCTGAAAAAATACAATAATTCCGGGATATTTAATAATTCAAGAAAGAAAGTTTCCGGATAATAAAGAATACTTTCCGGAATATTTTTACACAACTTTGTTCTCATTATTTAAGTTTTTATAAGTCTTTCCGGAAAATTAAGTATAAGTTTTCCGGAAAATCAAAAAGTTTTGTTGCATGTATAAAAACAAATAATTAATTAATTTACTATTATTCTGATACAGTTTATTATCATTTCCATCATCATAATTAGAAAAAGAAGAATAAAAAGAAGTTGAGGAAGAAGAAGAACCAGCTTGAAACCTTTTAATATTTTTCCTTTGCCGTGGAATTGGTGGTTGTTGCTGATTTATGGAATTTTTATTTTTATTATTTTCTTCTTCATTAAATGATGATATTGGTTTAGCAGAAAAGGGTAACAAATTTGTTATTGTTGATGATTGTTGTTGTTGTGAAAATGATTCTTGGAAGCGATCCATTCGAGAATTTCCTGTTTTAATTTATTTAATAATTAAATTTTATAAAAAATTTAAAAATGTGAAAATCAAAATTAAATAAAATTTTTGAAAATTAATAAAAGAAGGAAACAATGGGTTCGCAATTTTTTTTAGATTGCGTGTGGCCTTGATTCATCTCACTTACAATTTTAGTTAAAAAATTTTTTTAAATAGTCTGTATATGTTTTTAAGTTCAGACTTAAAATATTGAGAAACCAGACTTAAAGTTTGTTTAAGTTGAAAAATATAATTATTAAACTTAAGCTTAAAATAAAGAGAAAGAGTAGCATTGTAAATTTGCCTCTTATTTTATTGATTTTGAGATTCAAACCAAAAATAATGAGACAATGTCTAAGAAAAATATGGCCGGATGTATAAAAGAAAAGGAAAAATGTGTAGGGTAAAAAAGGGGAAATAATAGCGCGAATGGCCAAATGAAGCAAAAATGACCACTGACTCTGCTACATTAAGTAAATATTATTATTTTTGGTTTGTAAAAGAGAACAAAGGAGAAAAATGGACAAAAATAAAATAAATCGATTTATTTAGTAGTGGAAAATTAGGTGCGCGATTAAAAAAATTTTTTTTAATTGATTTAATTTAATTATTAGAATTAATCTTTTGTAGGAAATGTCTCATATAAACATTAAATAATAAATAGGTTTTTAAATTCTATAAAATAACTACAACATACAAAAAACTTTTTTTGGTTAGAAAAAAACGATAAAATATTATAATAAATTATTTAAAAAAATTAATTAATTTCCAAAATTATTGTGGGAGAGAAGAAAGCTTTAAGAAGAAAGAAGAGGGGAAATGTGAGAATAAATGGCGAAAAAAATAAAATAAAATTCCGATTAATAAAAAGAATTAATCGGGGGGAAGAATAAAACTTGAATTATTTAAAGAAAAGAAATAAATAAAAATATGGGAAAAAATAAAAATAATAAAATGCTCGATAAAAAGGTTATATAAAAATGGAAAAATTAAAAAAAAATTGTGATGGGTATAAGGCTAGTAATGAGTCATAATTTTAAGTTGTGTTACTTAAAGAATGCCTTTTGAGTTTATACAAAAAATTAGAGTATTTTTTCCTAAAAAATAAAAAAATTAAAAGACGACTTTTTTAAAAAATAAATAAATATTAAAACACAGAGGAGTGAATAAATTGAAAATTTTATTTTAATGATTCAGAAAATGAGAGCATTTTATGGTCATAAAAAGTGTCTTAAAAAACGTTTAAAAATAATATTAAAATAATTCAAGTATTTTAAAATTAAAAAAAAATAATTTTTTTTACCTTCAATATATTTACGTTCTGGTTTTTGAACTTTTTTGCTGTTTTTTAAATTCTTAAAAGACTCAGAATTTTCACAATTTTCAATTTTTTCGATTGCTTCCATTCTACAAAATTAATTAATTTTAAATTTAATTTTTTCATTTATAAAATCTTTTTCCATCAACTTACATTTCAACAGGTAAAATAACCAATTCAGTTACAAGTTTAGCATCAGCAAAAAGTCTTAAGCATTCAATTCTTGTACAGTTTTGGACATATTGCCCATCAATTCGTACAATTGCGTCTCCTGGCAAAATACCACTACGTTGGGCAGGTGAATCCTCTTCAACTTGTTCTATTCTAACGCATAAAACTCTAAAAAAATATTTTTTATTAATTAATTTATTATTGTCAAGTTTCGGTCAGGCTATGTCTTCACTGAGGTTTGAGTCAAGTGAGGGAAAATTTAAATTTTTTTACCTTCCATTATTTTCATCATTTTCTACTGCTATTGCAATTCCTAATCTTTCGTCTAAAGATTGACGTTTTAATATTATTTTTGATTTGATCATTCTTGTTGATTGAACTCCCAACAACAATCTCTTACCCAAACGACGTTTTGTACGCAAAATGATGTTCTAAAAAAATTTTAAATTTTTTTTTTAATTTTTTAGAAACTAGTTTTAACCTTCATTTTTTATTTTCTAATAATAAAGTATATAAAAATATTTTAATATTTAATAAAATCAATTTTAAATAGACTATCTAAATAAATTTTTATTTTTTATTCATATAGGTAAAGCCAAAAATGTGTATTTTTAGAAAATAACTAAATTAAGTAGTATGGGAATATTTGTGTAAACTTGATTGAGTGAGTGTCCACTCTCATCATTTTCCTTTTTTTATTAATTTCCTAGCTTTTAAGCAGCTGTTTAAGCAAATAAAATATTATAAATAGGTATATAAATAATATAAATTTATCAAAAAAAGTGGAATTTTCATTGAAAAGTGGACATTAAAAATGGAAAATTTTTTTTAATGTTTTGTAATTTCAAAAAACACACTGCATATTTTTAATTTTTCCCAGAAATAGAGAGATTATAATATTAACGTTGCCTGCCTGAAAAAGAGTAATTTTAGAGCAACTTATACTTATTTGAATGTTCAATGGTTAAGTCTATATAAAAATATTATTTTACTCTTTACAATTTTAATAGAATAGATATAAATAAACTTAAGTTTAAACTTAAGTTCATACAAAAGTCTTAAGTTATTATAAGTAAACTTAAATTTATTGAGTATAAATGCAAATAAACAAGTTTATTATTGCTTAATTTTTCTGATTAATAATAAACAAGTTTATTATATACATTAATAAAACTAAGTTTATTTAGCTTTAACTTATTTTATAATTGTAAGTTAACTATAAATATTTAAGTTTCTTAGTTAATGTTTATTATAGACAAGTTTATTTAAATACTTACTTTTTCAACATCTTTAATATCAGAAGAATGTCGTCTTAATGAAGAACAACGCTTCTCAAAAGATATTTTATTATTTTCCAAAAATGCATGATTAAATTGAGTTGTTTCATTTATCAATTTTTTGTTGTTATACAAACATCTTCTAATACACAATACAACTTCTGTAAATTTTGCCGTATTGTAAAAAACTTGTATAGCTTCTGCTTGAGTTTTTCCTTGTAAAGAAATACCGCAGACACTGAGAATTTCATCAGCTTACGGAAAAATTTGTTTTAGATTAGATATTAGGTGAATGAAAATTGCGGAACAATATTTGCGGAAAGTTGAGTCTACAAAATTAGTCCGCAAATAATATCCGCAAGTTTCATCCGCAATTATCGTTTTTAAAATTCACTCACCCATTTTCAAAAGTCCGCTCCTAGCTGCCAAACCATTTGGAAAAATAGTTTTAACAAAAATACCCATCGGTCCTCGAGGAGAATCTACACCGCCAACAACAGAAAAGCCTAGACTAGTAAAATTTCGCCTTTGTTTTTTCCATTTACTGAAAATTGAACATTTAAAAAATATAAAATTTGAAATAACATTTTCAAATTTTGATCTTTATAAGAGGGCCGTTTTCGATAGAGTACAATTGTCTGGATACTTCCAATATTAGTTTTTTGTGTATTTGATTGAGTCATGATATTTTATAAAAATGAAATTGAACTGAAAAAATTAAAATTAATTCTAAAAAGAAGAGGAAAGTATTAGAAAATGCCTATTGTTCCACTTTAAAAATGATCACTAGAAATACTTTTTTAAAGAAAAAAACAATTTTATAAGAAAAAAGTAACGCTCTAATTCTAAGACAAAATCCCTCTATTCAAATGACAATAATCCCCCTTACAATTCGGTAATTTTTTGGAAGCAAAAAGGAAAAAAAACTAAGTGTAATTAAAAAAAGTAAAGGATATAAAAAGGTAAAAGTACAAAAGGTTTATAATTCCAAAAGATCAACAAGGCAAAATTTCAAATTTAAGAAGAGATAAAGTCATTTTAATAGCTACTAAAAGATCATAAAGAATGATGAGAAATGATTTTTCGATTTTTATTTTTATTAAACGCCTTTTAAAAGAACACTTTTGTTATTGTTTATTGTCAATAAAAATAAAATGGATTTTTATTGTTGGTTGTTTTTTTACGAGGAAATAAGAATAGGATGTAAAAATCGCTCAGGCGATACAAACAATGGCATATACAAGTTTAGATCAATCGAAAATAAAAATAAATTTTTAAAAATAGTGAGGAAGATTTTAATAGAATAATTCAAAAAATTTCCTTTTTTAGAGTTTTATTATTAAATCCACACATTTCCGTCGCCACCAAATAATAATTATTTCTCACCTCCAATTATTCGCATAAATCGAAGAGTTTAAAAACAGCCTTGCATTAAAATTGCGCTAAAGTACGCCTAAAAATGTTTGAGGGATGACCTCATAAAAGCTGCGACTTTTTACTATATTCTTGCCGTAATTAAGGTAAAAATATTTTATAATAAAAAGAAGTCAAAAATCTAAGCAAAATTTAATTGTATTCCTGTGTTGATTAAAAATCAGAATTTAAAAGTTGTTGTTAAATTAAACAATACAAAAGCAAAGAAACAATTAAAAATCAGAACTTAAAAGTTGTTAAATTAAACAAAAACAAATCAGAAACAAACAAACAATTAAAAATCAGAATTGTTGTGTTTTTGTTTTTAATAAAATATTCTGATTTTTTATTTAATTTTTTGTTCTGATTTTTAAGTGTTTAGAGTATACATATAAAACTAGTGCGTTTATTTTATATAATTACTTAAGTAAGAATAAACGTCGGAAATGGAATTTAAAAATAATAAAAATTAATTGACAACTGAAAAGAAATAACTGGTTGCCTAATATGGAAATTATTACATTTAATTTTGTGAATAGGAAATCTATTAGTAATTCATTAAATTTTTTTTTTGAATTTTTTAAAAAAGAATGATTTAAAGGAAAATTTATTTTTTAACTAAACCTATCATTTTTAGAAAAATAGATATAAATACTTAAGTAAATTATTTTCCGGAAAATAATTGTTTCTCTCAATTATCCTCTAATATTATTTAATTATGTGAACATTACTAGTGTTGACTTTTCTTCCCTCAATAATTTAAAAAAAAAGACCACACAATCTCAGTTACAATTAAATTGAGCTAATTTTGAATAATCTGTTAAAAATTGGAAATTTATATTTTAAAATAAAGGTCATAAACTGAACTTCATTTTAAATAAAAAAATTGAGAAAAACCATAGTTTTCAAAAGTTACAAAAATTTTATGTTTCCAAATTTAATAAAAATTTTTTTTTAATTTTCGAGATAAATAATAGAAAATTACCAAAAAATAAAAAAATTTTTTATTTTTTTATTTCTCACCTTTTATTCCTATATTTTTAAATAATTGATTTAAAAGAACCACATGGTCCCTATTTTGATCTAAATTATTTTCTTCATTTTATTTATTAAAAGTTATTTTTTCTCTTTTGAAATATTTCTTAATTAAGTTATAATTAAATGTTGGATACTTTAATCTCTTTTCCTCTCGTTTATTTTAAAATATTGGTTTAAATAACGCAATAAGCTTTTAAGAGTTTTAAAGAGTTTTTGAAATATTTTTTTTTAATTTTAACTTAATTTTATAAAAAAATTATTTTCTTTTATTGAATCTTGATTTTTGTATTATCATTATTCAATAAATTAATCACATAAAATATCAATTCATCATCATTAATTTATACAAATAAATAAAACTTCTTCTCTGCTAGACTCCTGATTAATAATTAATTTTTATCATTACCCCAAAAAATTTTTGATTATTTGAGCATTCTAAAAAGTGTCAGCCCATTTTTTCCAAAACAAACATGTGTAAGAGACCTTGAGTGTAAAAAGGAGGAAAAACCTTTTGTCGGTTAAAAATCAGAGTATATATTTATTTACAATTTTTTCCTTTTTATTAGTGTCAAGTGAGTTTTTTAATATAAAAGTTGCACTTTAGAGAACATTTTTATTTATAAGTATTTAAAAAAGTAAGAATTAATCTAATATACTTTCAAAAATATTTTATTTTTTATTCTGCCGATTTACAGAATTAATTTTTTAAAAAGATAGTTTAATTAGAATAAATTTAAAAAACCCTTCGTTTTTCCACTAGTAATCTCTAAATTCCTTTTTATCTCTAATTCTCTTTATTTAAAATAAATTTTGCTTCGCTTGCGATTAGTCGGGCTCTATACTTATTTTTATTTACGAAATAGTGTGCTAAAGAATTTGAGGCGTTAGAGAATTAAAATATTAAAGAAAATAGTGTGCATTTAATTTTCACAATTTTTTAACAGAACTTTTCCTACTAAATTGACAATATTAAATTTAAAAATATTCTAAAAAATGAATTATGTTTATTACATTTTTAACAATGTAAAATATCTTTATAATTCTATGAATTCTGCAACACTTTCGGGTATTTAAAAAAAATGATTTTCGTTGATTAAATTTTTAAAAATCTATATAAAGGTGCAATAGATGTTATTGTTGTTGAACAACCAGATGGAACTTATTTATCAACACCATTTCATGTTCGCTTTGGAAAATATGGAGTTTTTAATTATGATGATAAGGTTTTTTTGAATTTTCTAAATTTTTGAAATAATAACTTTTAGTATGTGGATATACAAATAAATAACGAGGAAATTGATTTAAAAATGAAATTGGGTGAGAATGGTGTTGCCTTTTTTGTAGAAAAGCCTAGTGATGATGAAAATGAGTTGCCTTCACATCTTGAAACAAGTCCACTGCCTGATGATATTGAAGAAGCGGACAATTCTAGGCTCACTCCTTCAGCTAAGGTTTTCTTTTTTAATTTTATGATAGGATATTTTTTTAATTTATTTAATACTAAAAATATTTGATAGGAAAGCCGAGGATTTAGCGACCAAATCAGACCGGTAAAGCGATCGCCTCGAAAAGATTCAACACTTGTTAGGCCTAGAAACGGATCTAGCAGTAGTGATGAGGAATTACCCATGCAAAAGAGGTTTTGTAAAATTAAGTTTTAATTTTTAAGTAATATTCTTCAGAACACCCCAACAACAAAGACTGAAAAAAATGCTTCCCTTTTCATCTTCAATATATTCATGTAGAAAAAATCGTTCACTTCCTGATTTATCAATTTTGTCTTGCGATTACAATCAAAATGATATTAATTCTCAAATTATTTCTGCAAGAGTAATGGTTGTTGGAGAGGGTGAAAACAACAAAAAGAAGATTAAACATAAAAGGTTTTATTTTTTTTTTAATTTTAGAGACATTTTTAAATTTTAAGAAAAGCAACTTTTGGGGCAATGGATATACAAAAGATGATTAATGAAAATAATGTTGTAAAAAATTTAAATGTTGGAGTAATTCATCAGTCCAAATCTGCGGCAAGTGCACTTAAAAATGTATTTTTTTTATTTATAAATTTAATTTTAAATAAATGTAAAAATAGGTCAACTTTCTTTTTTTAGGTTACTGATCTAGAATTGAACCTTTTGTGTTCTGTTGAGAAAGAAAAATCTTCACCTTCTGTAAATGGTGAACAACAAACATCTTTTTTTGTTACTCCTCCTATTCCCACAGAAGATAATTTAAAAGAAGAACAAAAACAACAAAGCTCGAATTCACCCGAATCTTCTACCACTAAGACAACTTTTTTTTGTTCTTCAGATGAAGATGATGGAGATTTGCATAATACTGAAAATCAGAAAAATAATTCACTTAAATTGCCGCTATCATCAACTGTTGGTAGTGATATTGCAGATGGTGCTCTTTCAGACCCTGAAGTTGATCGTCATGGAAATACTCCTGATATGGTTTTTTTTTAAATTGATTTTTAGATTTTATAAAAAAATAATTTTTAGAATGATCCAGAATGGAAATGGGGTGAAATACCAAAATCTTCAAAAAATAAAGACTCTTGTAGTCGTGCTGCCAAGAAAAATGAAAAACAAGGTCGTTGGAATTGGTTTAGATGGTCTAGACAAACCCAACAAGATGAAGGAACAGACACCACAGATGGAGAAAAGTTGAACAAAAATAACAATTTGACTGAAAAAAAGGATCAAAAACAAGAAGGAAAAGGCCTTTATTTACAGGATTTTGGCAATGATCCGGCAAAATTGGAAAAATATTTTGGTACTAAAAGTGGTCCAATGAGGTTTTTTGAATTTTTTTATATATTTTAAAATTTTGGAAATTTTTAAAATAATTTTTAATAAATATAAATTAGTGGTCGGCTCAATTTTGAAGATTTTTGTGAGGAATTTAATACTTTAATTTTTGATGTCGACTTTTCTCATTATTATGTTCATCCTAACATTGATGAGTAGGCACAAATAAAACCTAATAATTTTTTTCCTTTTTCTGCTTTTTAATTTAAAGTTAAATTAAATTAATTTTTTTACCCTTTGTAATCTTCGCTTTTTATCCCTAACTTAAAATCTTCAAAAAAATCAAAAAAATAATTTCATAGTATTTCTTCAAATGCCTCAAATTTTGATAGTGGAAAAGGTGTTTCTCTTGGTGCAAGTCCTTCTGCCTTGAGTATAAATGAGGATGCAGAGACAAGTACAATAACGGGAAGTAATGGAATAAATATGCAAAATAGTACAGCACATTCTCTAGAAAATTTGCAAGTAAATTATTTTGAAGGTTTTTTTAAATTTTGTGAAAAATTAAAAAATAGAATGACGTTTCATTTTTTAATTTTTGTATAATTTAATTTTATAGACTTTGACAGCTGAAAATATAAATAGTGCAACTACCTCAATTTCTACACCAACAACAACCACTTGTACAATATTGGAGTCTAACAAGAACAAGACAACAACCAGAAATCGTTTTGACAGTGCTCAGTCAGATACTTCATGTGCTACAGATTTGTATTTTTTTATTTTTATCAGACTTTTTTTTTTTAATTTTTATTTAAAGAAATCTCAGTGATGAAGAATTTTTTGCTAGCACAGCAACAGAAATTATATCTGGTACTTTAAAAAAATATAAGCGTTCTCTGCGTTTGTCTAATGATCAATTGAAATTGTTGAATCTGGATTATGGCTCAAATGATGCAAGATTCAGTATTACTACTAAATTTCAGGTTTTTTTTAAATGAAATATATAGTTTAATTTGCTTTAAATTAATTTGGGTTTGTTTTTGTGTATTATTTTCTAAAAGGAGTGAAGTACACAAAAACTCAATATTTTTCAACGCGAACATTGTATAGTCACTTAATAAAATTAATCTCATCAGGTTGAACAATAACATCTATGCACCTTAAAAATATAAAATTTTTTAAATTATTCTCTCTTACCTTTTTGAATTGATAATTTTTTTTAGCAAATTTTTAAAAAATATTCTAAAAAATGAATTATGTTTATTACATTTTTAACAACGTAAAATATCTTTATAATTCTATGAATTCTGCAACACTTTCTGGTATTTAAAAAAAATGATTTTCGTTGATTAAATTTTTAAAAATCTATATAAAGGTGCAATAGATGTTATTGTTGTTGAACAACCAGATGGAACTTATTTATCAACACCTTTTCATGTTCGCTTTGGAAAATATGGAGTTTTTAATTATGATGATAAGGTTTTTTTAAATTTAAATTTTTGAAATAATAACTTTTAGTATGTGGATATACAAATAAATAACGAGGAAATTGATTTAAAAATGAAATTGGGTGAGAATGGTGTTGCTTTTTTTGTAGAAAATAATGCAACACACCATTTATTTAAATCATTAAAGTTGCAATTTGGTTGCAATGATGCTCGTTTTAGCATCACTACTAAATTTCAAGTGTTTAAAATAGAATTTTTTATCTATTTTATTTTTTTATTAATATTTAATTCTAAATTTTCAGGGGACTGCTTGGTGCAGTTGTCACATTTATTTACTTCGTTGGTGCGACAAATTGGTAATTTCTGATATTGATGGAACAATTACAAAAAGTGATGTTCTTGGACATGTAATTCCTGCTATAGGTGGTACATGGGCGCATTCTGGTGTTGCTGAACTTTATACTCGAATTAAGAACAATGGGTTAGTATTTTTAAATTTTTTTTAGTTGCGGACAAAATTTGCGGACTTTAATTTTCCTTTAAGTAAAAAGCCTAACAAAATTAAAAAAATTTTATTTTGAAATTTTCAGTTATCAAATGGTTTATCTTTCATCTCGTGCTATTGGCCAATCTCATTATACAAAAACTTATCTTCAAAGCATTGCTCAAGGTTCACAAACTTTACCAGATGGTCCTGTTCTGCTTTCTCCTACCTCTGTATTAATGGCATTTAAAAAGTTTAAATAATTTTTTTTTAATTATTTTTTTTAATTAATTAATTTTTAGAGAGGTTATTGAGCGTCGACCAGAAGAATTTAAAATTGCTTGTTTAAATGATCTTAAATCACTTTTCCCTGTTGATAAACCATTTTTTGCAGGATTTGGAAATCGTGAAACGGTTTAATTTTTTTTTAATTTATTTTTTTATTTTTTTAAAGGATGTAAAATCATACAAATCAGTAGATATTCCATTGGAACGTATTTTAATTATTGACCCTTCTGGAATGCTTCGTCGTGCTGACAAAATTGGTTATGTTTCTGATTATATGAGTATGGCTATAGATACTGTTGATTATATTTTTCCGCCTATTCCGTTTGTTGAGGATATGGATATTAGCACATTTTGTGATCCGTCTTTACAAATTGAATGCAGGTTGTGTTTTTTTAATTTCATTTGTAAAAACTTAAAGTTTGTGAAAAAAGATTTTTGAAACTTTTGTAATACTTGAATATTATTGTCAAAACTATAAACATTTCCGATAATAAACTTTCCGGAAATGTTTTTTGTTTCCTTTGTAAATTGTTTTTACAATCTCTCCGGAAACAAATAAAACATTACAGATAAAAGTTTACAAACTTTTTTCATGTTTTATAAATTTAATTTTAATTTAGCGAGTTTAATACATGGCGTAACAATCCTCAAACATTTGAATATTTAGTAGATCAAGAATTGGAAGAATATGAGGAAAAAAGAAAGAAAAATATTGCTGCAGAGAAGGAAGCTTTTAAAAAGAGGAAAAGTATGAGTAAAAAATAAAGGAGGGAAATAATGACGTGTTTTAATTAATTTAAATGACCAAAATATTCTTTTTTAAATTTGTTAAATATATCATAATATGATTTTTAAATATTCTCTTTTTTTACAGATTACAAAATTGGGTATAAAAAAATTTTTCTATTATTTTTCAAATTATTCTTTATAAGTAAATATGGACGGTCCTAGATATTTAAGAGAATTTGGCTTTTTCACTTTAAAAATTTGATTTTTTGTAAAAATATTTCTATGATCGTCATTCACAAAGAATACAATATCATTAAAATATTACATCTCATAAATAAAATTTAATTAAAATATAATTATTATTTATTCTCATCGAAAATTGTTTTTTTATTGTTTGATAATTATTAAAATTTTGACGTATTTAAAATTTTGATTTTTATATTCTACATACCTTACTAAAAACAGAATAGATAAGAGTATTTAAAAACATGCCTTATTTTAATGATTATAAATTTTTCCTATTATTTTTTTATTTTTTTTTATTCTATTCCTCATTTTTAAGTTTTTCTTTTGGTGTCTGCTGTAAATTGAACAAATTTAATCATGAAAGCCAAAATATAAATAAAGGAGGAAAAAGGGAATGTACTTTTTCCTTTTTTTAACATTTTTGCTCTTTCTCTCTAATTTTGTTTTTTTCAATTTTGAATAGTCAAAAAGGATATTCCTATTTTTTATTTTTTAAGAAATTATTTAAAAATAATAAAAACAAAATACTTAAATATACCTACTATTTTTAATAATTAAATTAAAAAAAAACAAATTAATGTTTTTTAAATATTAATAAATAAAAATTTTCTAATATATAAGTACACATATCCTCTCCATATTTTTAATGTTTAATTATTTTATTTGTCATAAACAGGTACATATTTGTGTATAAATTTTTATTCACTTCACAAGTGTTGTTTTAATGTTTTTATTTGTTTAACAGTCAAAGTTGTAATTTATAAGAGAATTTTTTCGATACCTCGGGAGAATTGTTAATTTAAATAAAAAATATAATAAATTATGTCCCTCAATACTTATGGCAAGTGGAAAAAACCTTTAAATTGAACTTATATAATTTTTTAGTTATTATGTTCAAAAATTTATTTTATAAATTTAATAATTTGCTTTTTGCCTTTTTGAATATTTTTAAGGAAAAAATCCTTGGGGATGTAGAAAATATTACTACCACAACTATTTTTAATAATTAATTAATTTTTTTTCTTTTTAATCTTTTATTTTTTGACGTTTGTCTACAATTTTTTATTTAATACATGCATGTACGTGTATTTTTTTATTTAACAGAATTAGCAAGTAAAAAAAGACAATACTAAAGAAAAAGCCTTATATTCTTTTGTTTATTTTAAGGAATTTTAAGCTTGTTTTAAACATTTTTGGAAACATTATTTTTCTTGTGACATTTTTTACTTTGTTTTTACTATTTTACAATTCCTGAATGTTTTTTCCGGAAAAACATTTACTTTGTTTTTGCTATTTTATAATTCCTAATGCTTTTTCCGGAAAAACATTTGTTTTTATATTTTATAATTCCTGAATGCTTTTTCCGCTAAAACATTAAATAAAAACTATTAATATATTTTATAGTTATTTTTTAGACATCACACAAATGTTTGTTTAATTAAAAATGAAATCTTTATTAAATATTTTTTAATTTTTTTTTTTTAATATTTTATAAACAATTTCCTTTTCCTATTTTCTATTCAATTTTGTTCCTTTTATTAAATGTATAAATCTTTTTTTCTCATAAATATTCACAGTTGTGAATCCTCTAATTTATTCTTATTTACAATTTTCTTCGTTTTATGAATTTTTAATTTTAATAAATAATACTTGTTTAAATTTTAAAAATAATTTTAAAAATTTTTCCAATCCCATTTTCTAATTTAAAAAAGACCTCACCCAAAGAAAATATAATTTTTTTATTACAAAAATAACTATTTATTTAATTTATTTCTATATATTATTAAACTAACTTTTTAAATTGATTTTTAAGTTTTATGCCTTTTTTATTAAATATTTATTACCTATTAGCTAAATATGTAGTTATTTTTTCCATTGAAAATATATTTTTTATTTAAAACTTTCCCGAAACTATTTACTTTTGTTTTTGAATTCTTTTCCGGAAAGTTTTATTCTAAAACATTTTACTAAAGTATGTAACTTTTCTTCCGGAAAGTTTCTCTGATAATAAAACAGATTGTAAATTGTTTTTAACTTAAAATGTGTAAATATATTTTCCGGAATATATTTAATTTTCTTAGTGAAATTAATAAACTTTTTTTAAAACTTAGTATTTAAATCATGTTTAATTCAGCAAACTTTAAACTTATTTAAATTAAACTAAGCTTTTATATTTTATTAAAAAGCTTAATGGATTCTTACTTTTTTCGATACTAAGATTAATTTCTTAAATTATTTAATTTTTTAAGTCTTAAAATAAATATTTTTTAATATTATTATAAATTTAATAAAATTTATTCAAAGAATTTTTTAAAAAAGATTTTGGTTTAATTTACGAAATGATTTTATTAGAATTATTTAATATAATCCCTTAGAGATTAAATCCAAAAAAAGAAAGTAAATATATTTAAATTTACAATTTTGGAACATTTCGATAAGTAAAGTTTCGCTCCAATAAATAGAAAAAACTACATACAATTAATATAAATATACCCTATCTATATAAGTATATAAATAAAAAAAGTTAAGATTGTAAACTTGAAATAAAACAAAACTAACAATAAGCGACTGGGCTTCAACTTTCACTCATTTCTTCCAGAAACAGAAACCTCAAAATTTAAGAATTTCTCACCTTTTTAGCGTTCATTTTGGCGCACACTTCAAAATTTACCAAGTTTCATTATTTGTGTTTTTTGTCACGCGATATATCTTTTCTTTTGTTCTTTTGACTAGATTAAAATATTTTATTAAAATTAAGGAAATGAATTTATTATTTGTCTACTAATTGAGAGCAGCTATAAATAAATCTGTTATTATATAATTTATTATTTGTTCAGTTTTTTCTTTTCCTTAAATTTATATATTTTCTAGTATTTTTATTATTATTATTTTTCAATTTGTGGTGTGATTTCGCAAAATAAGATTTTTCACTCTTTTACTTTTTTCCTCTCAATGCCAAAAATGGATCCAATTTCTTTCAAGAACGGCGCTTTTTCTCTTTTTTTACCTTTCCATAAATAATTGTTGGGTGCCCTCGTTGGTTAATAGAATTGAGTTAATGTTTTATTTATTTACTTCTTTGTCAATAAAAAAGAGAGTAAAAGCAAATAAAAACGAGATAGTTTATTTATTTTTTTAGTAATTTATTTTTTTTAGAAAAATTGCTAAAAGAGTAAAAATTTTAAAAAAATCTAGAATGCTCAAAAAACGTTCAAAAATCGTTTTTTACAATATTTTAAATAAACTTTCAATTTTAAATATTTTTTATAAATTTAAAATAGTTTCATATCTTTACATTACTTACTTAGTTGTGGGATTATAAAAAATGTATACATATAAATCCCTCCCATTTTAATATATAAATTTAATTAAAATACCAATTAATTTATTTTTAAAATTTCTTTCATCTCTTTTTTATAAGAACAATTTTAAACTTGATAAAATTAAAATATATTTATTTTATTTTTTTTTGATCGTAAAATTAAAAAAATTGTTAAAAAACTAGACTTTTTTTTGTATTTTTAACATTATAGTGTATACATATTAATACTTGGTTTATTTTATTCCATTTATATATATAAATTCATAATTCTTGCGTCAATGACCTTCTTAAGCATTAAAAAATATTTATTATTTCTCCTATTTAATATAAATAGCTAAAGAATAAAAAAGGAAGCACGAACTCTAAAAAATAAATTTCCAAATGTTAAGCTTGACTTATTTTTTGAAATTTTGTGATTATACGTATTTATAGTTATGTTCTTTATTTTTTAAGATATTTTTAAGACCAAATATTATTTTTAAGTTTTTCTTAAATAAAATAAGTTTGTATAATTTAACAGAAACAAATAAGTTTGAAATATTATTTCACACACTTAAAAAAATGTTTGGTGCAGTAGCCGGATCTAGCGGAATCAGTGGAAGATTTATCACAAGTAATTGTAACTCGGTGCTGCGTGTTTTTCGTATTTGCCTTCCTTTTCCTTCAAATAATGGTGATCACTCTGATTTTTACAGAGATGAGGTATAAAAAATATTTTTTTTAACTTTAATTTTTTTTAAAGTTTAATTCGTTTTCTGCAAAAACAACTGGATTTTATAAGCCAACAAAAACAAGAGATTCACTTGGGGAAAAATCAATTACATCAACTCCTAATAAATTCTCTCATCAAATTTCTACAAGTACACTAAGCAGTAGAGTAGCAAATACCGAAGATGGAACTTACGAAAAGTAAATTGAACACTTACTTTTATTAATTTTTGGAAAAGCTTACATTTATATTTTTATAGTAATAGGTCAACACCAGACTCATATGGAAGTTTACACTTGAAACTTGATTATGATTTTACTTCTAGCAGAGTAAGTTTATTTATAAATTGTAAAACTTTATTGTGAAAAATAAGTTTATTTATAAATTTAAAACTTTGTTTTAAAACTTTTCCGGAATAATTAAGTTTTCCTATAAAAAAAAAAGAATTTTATCACATACATAGTTGTAAAATCGCGAAATTATAAACTTGAATTGTAAAACATGGCATATCGTATATTAAAATAAATTTCAGTTATCTGTGACTATTCTTGAATGCAGGGATTTACCGGCATGTGATAGAAACGGAATGAGGTAGATATATAAGTAATTTAAAAAATTAAAATTATATTTTTAATATTCTATTTTTTGTTTCAGTGATCCTTACATCAAATTATCTATTTCTCCTGAACGAAAGCCCAAATTCGAAACTAGGATAAAGCGAAATTCTTTAAATCCGGTAAGAATATACGATAAAAATATTTTCTATTTATGTTTGTAAAATTTAAGGTTTTCAATGAGACATTTGTTTTCAAGGTGAAAACTAAAATTTAACAAAAATCTAAAAAAATATACATATAGATCCCATTCCCTGATCTTGGACGAAAAACAATTGAAATTGTTGCGTTTGATTTTGATCGCCTATCTAAAGATGACCAGTATGTTTATTTCTCTATTAGAAAAATATTTACAATTGTAAACTTAAAGTTTGCAACTTTCCGGAATTAAGTTATAATTGTAATACTATTTTGTATTAATTTTGATTTGTAATCAAGTTTTGTAATTTGTAAAAAAATTATAATTCTAAAACTTTCTCATAAAACTTAAGTTTAAATTTTTACATTTTGTAGAATGGGTCAAATCTCACTGCCATTAAATACAGTCGATTTTGGGCAAACAAATGATAGATGGATAAATTTTGAAGCTCCACACGAGATCGAAGAAGTAGTTGAAAAAATTATTTGTTTTATTTTTTTAAATTAAAATTCAAGGAATCTCGTATGGGCGATATTTGTTTTTCAACACGTTATCGACCAGGTAATGAAAAAATGTTTATTTTGAGAAATTTTTTAACAATTAAAAAAAATTAAAATTAGTATAATAAATTAAAGAAAGTTTTTATCAAAATTTATTTGAATTTCTCAGCAACAGGAACACTAACCGTTACAATTATGGAAGCTCGCAATCTCAAAAAGATGGATGTCAGTGGTTCTTCTGGTGAAAGAAATTTTAAAATATTTTTTTATTTTTTTTCTTTTTTAGATCCTTATGTAAAAATTTATCTTTATGAAGGAAAAAAAATTTTGGCAAAAAAGAAGACTGCTATAAAATTTAAAACATTAAATCCATAGTTAATAAATAATTAAATTATAAAATAAAATAATAAATTTAGTTATAATGAAAGCTTCCAATTTAAAATTTCTGCTGATAAAATGGAGGTAAATTGAATAGAAATAATTTTAAAATTTTTAAAAAAATTTTAAGCGTGTTCATTTGTGTATATCTGTTTGGGATTATGATAAAATGAGCAAAAATGATTTTATTGGAGAAGTAAAAAATTAATTAAAAATAATATTTATTTATTTATTTTTAAAGGTAATTCTTTCTTCTATAAATTTAAAAAATCCTCATGTTGCTCTTATTGCTCAGGAACATTGGAACGAAATGATGCTTACACGAAGACCAGTAATTTTAAAAAATTTAATAATTAAATTTTCTATTATTTATTAGTATTTAAGGGAAAAATAAAATTAAAAAAACATAATCTCAAAATTAATTTATTTAAATTTAGGTTGTTCGTTGGCATTCTCTCCAAACGCGTGAAAAATTATAAACTATTTTTAATAAATAATTAAAAATACAATTTTAAGCAAATAAAACGTTGTATATTATTGTAATTAAATATTAAAAGTCATTTTTATATTTTTTAAAAATAATTGTATAAATATTTGGATTTAACTTTAAAAGTACTTTTTAGGGTGTGGAATGAATAAAATGTTTCAACCATTTTATTAATAAATTCTAAAATCGGTTATTGTTTAATAAATGAAATTATATAATTTAAAATAAATTTTAAGTTAATTTAATTTTTAAGAAAAAATATAAATTTATATTATTTTTTATTTAATTAAAATTTATTCAATTACTTTACTACCTATTTTAAATTTTTATATTAAATTTATAAACAATTAAGTTAAAAAAGAATTGTAAAACTAATAGCAGTTTTTATAAAATTAATTAAGTTTAAACTTAAACTTGACTTAAGCGTTAACTTATGAATTAATTTAAGCATTAACTTAAGATTTATATTAAAACTTGAAACTAGTTTGTTGGTTTTAAGTTTTAATTGAACTTTAAAGTTTGATATTCAAACAACTATAATAATATTTCACAAACATTTTTTACAAACTTAACTTTTTAGTTTATTAGGAAATGCCGGAACAAGTTTTTGTTGAAGAAATTTATTTATATACGTTAATAATAACGTTAATACAACAATTTATTTCATTGTTTGGGATTGTTTTTAATTTGGCTATTGTTTGGATTACTATTAAAAACAAGTAACAAATAATTTAAATATAACTTTGTTTTAACTATAATTATTTTTATTTAAGATCATTACAAACAAGTTTTGGTCTTTTAATTGCCTTAAATTGTTTATATGATACTCTAAATGAATCATCAACATTTTTACCTACAATTTTAATATTATTCCAAACAAAAATATCTTTATTAAATTGTTTTTATGTTTCAATTTTACAATCACTGCTTTGTGGATTAAACGCTATTTTTATCACATTTTTTATTAGTATTGATCGCTTAATTGGATGGACATGTCCAATTTTGTAAGTATTCTGGCTAATATTTTTTCAAATTTATTAAATTACTAATTAATTTTTAGCTATAGCTTTGTACTTGAAAAAGGTGCAAAAGTATATGTTTTAGTGTTAAATATTATTGCATCATTTATTTGTTTTTATTTTATTTATACTGATTATTTAAACATTCTGAAAAATAAAGATGTGTAAGAATCAATTATATTTTATTAAATAAAATCAAAAATAATTTTAGCCAAACATATTGTGAACCAACAGATATGGTCATTGGAGATGTGTTAACCGTTTTATTAAACATTGCTATTTTTTTAATATTATTAACATTAATTATTTATATTATTCTTGGGTGTTTAATTAAATGTAAGCTTTAATAATAATATTTAAATAAATTAAAATAATTTAAAACATTCCAATATTTTTTAAAATAGTTTCAAAAAATGAAAACAAGGAAGCAAAAGTGACACGACAAATGTACAAATCATTAGCAATTATAATAACATCAATCATTTTTTTAGACTTTTTTGGTCTTTTTGCTGGTAGAATATTTGTTCCACTTTTATCTGATGATTTACAAATCAGATTTCTTTATTTTCGACTATTTTCTCAATTTATTACAGTTAGTGGGGCACTAAATTGTCCAATATTATATTTATGCAGGCAAATTTTTATATTTAATTTTTTTATATTTTTAAATATTTAGTACATTATATCGTTCAACTTTTAACAAACAATTTCCATTTATTCCTGCTCTGTTTAAAAAAATTGGAATTAAACAAGTAACTAATAATGTTGTAACTGTTGTTGTTGTAAAACCTGTTACAAATTAGAACTATAGTTGTAATTGTGTTTTAAAAAGAATTTTTTTCTCGAACATGTTCGTTTAAAATTCTGGTTTTTATATATAAGTGTTAATCCGTTTATTTTTTTTGTTTGTTTTTGTTACCCGTTGTTTTTTCAATTATTTGTAACAAGGCACAGGCAAAGATCTTTTTTTGATGTTAATAAAACAACAATTTATCTAAGTCTTCTTAAAAAATTAATAATTTTTTTTATTTTAAATAAATATTTTTAAAATTACCCCATAAAAATCAACCAATACCATAAATTGAAAATAACAAAACATGTAGGAAAAAGAATGAACGAAACCTGTTTTTAGAATAAAAATATAGTTTTTTAAGTTTCAAAAAATACTTGATCTATTTTTGAGGCAGTTAGTTCAGGACAGCACAGACAACCCCACCAACAATCATGACTAAAAATTTAAAATTTTAATTTAATGTAATTAAAATAAATTTAAACAAAATTTACATTTTTAACTTTTTCTCTGTTTGTGTGCTGACTAAATACCCAACAACTGCAAGTCTAAAAACATAAAATTATTTTTTTTTAATAAATTTTTAACTCAATAAGTGAAGAAAAAATAAATCCCATAGCTATAAGTATCATAACATCAATTGCTTTAATATCACTCGTCTTTGGCAAGTTTGCAACAACTGATCCAAATTGATAAGTTAAGGAAAGGAGAGAATTAACCTATAAATAAATTAACTTAAAAAATTAAAATTTTTTATTGCCCCAATAATCGTGCGTGAAGGAATATTATTTTTTCCCAAATAGAAAGAAATCCAACTCATGCAAACAGAAATGTATGTTGGAATATATACCTGAAAATAAAAAAGATAAAAATAATATTCCGGAAGATGTTTATTTAATAATTCTATTTTTCCGGAAGATGTTTATTTAATATTCTGATTTTTCCGATAAATATTTATTTAATAGGTAATTTTGGTTTTTCCGGAAGATGTTTATTTAATATTCTGGTTTTTCCGGAGGTGTTTTTTAATATTCTGGTTTTAGAATTTAGTTTATATTTTAATAATTTACTATTTAAAAAATATTAAATGTGACCTGTAGAATATAGAAACCATATAAACGTTTAAATGTAAATGTAGCGACTAATTCATTCCATATACCGGGTGGATAAAGCTGAATTGATAGAAAGTTCATTATTATTTAAAAATTCGTAAAATTTAAGACACAAACCCTTTTAACACTAGATGCTTTAAAATCAACTAAAACATAATCCGGTAAAGTTATGTTTGGTTTAAGCAAAATAATTGGAGACAAAGTCCATTCCATTTGTACTTGCTCCTTAATAAAAATTTTTAAAGAGTTTATATTTTAAATTAAATTAACATAATTATGGTTGAAAGACTCATAGAAAAGCATACACCTAAGAAAAATTTTAAATTTTATTTAAAAATAATTAAAACCTCTGTTGGTCTATTGGAAATCTATTAAATGTATTTGAACAAGGTCCTGTTAGTTTTATTCTATTTAAATTTAGAAGCAATTAAAAATTAGAGTTATTAAAAAATTACCTGTAATTATGCCAAACAGAGCCATTTTCATATCTTAACAATATGAAAGGAATAATAATTGTATAAAAATTTAATTCATTATTATTGTTGGAAAATTCTGGTTTTTCCGAATGCTTATTTAATAATTCTGTTTTTTTCTGGAAGATGTTTATTTAATAATTCTGGTTTCCGGAAAAATAAATAATATTTTCTGGAACAAACAGAATTTTTTAAATAAAAAACCAGAATAACGTTCAAACATATAATTTTTTAAATTACAATTGAAGAAAAATGTTGCTGAAAGGACTCTTATGGACTGTAGCATCTTTACTATTTACAAAACAACCCAACGGATTCCAAATTTTTGGTAGAACTCGTGCACCATCCACAGACATATTCCTTAGAGAATAAAAATTAATAAATTAAAAAAAATAAATTTGCTTTTTGCAAGGATTAAGATGAGAAAATGCTAATCTTGAGTCCAACCACCATTCAGTAACATAAATATCTAATTCAAATTCACTGGTAATTTCAATAATTTTTGATACTTCTTGGACCCAAATCTAAATAAATATTTATTCCTTTAAATTTTTTTAGTTTTTACCTCTACTTCAACCCGTACATTGCCCTCTCCCGGAATTCTAAATTTATCATAACCATCTAATAAATGTTCTAAAATCCAATGTTCGTCTGAACAATTTCTTTGAGTTTTTACTAAATCTTTATAATTAAGTTGAACTCTTTCATCCCACTCTAATGTTGTTGTTGCTATACTTCTCTTTTGTTTATTGGGTTTCCACTCCAATTCTGATACTAATTCATGACTGAAATGTTTTTAATAATGTTTTCCGGAATTATTTTTTCATTGTGTTTTCCGGAATTGTGTTTATGTTTTCCGGAATTGTAATAATAATTTATTTGAACAATTTATTTAACATTTCCTTTTTATACCTTAAATTCATTGAAATACCATATTTACTAATATAATTACACACTGCTCCATCTTTCCCCTCCATACCACCCCAAGGTGAATGACCAACTGAGAATCCATAACCAATTGAATAAATAAGTGGTGGTAATAATATTAATAAAAATAATTGAATAAATAATAAAATACTCATTTTAACTATTTTTAGTATATTTTTTGAAGGTTTTGTTTATTATTAAAATTTAAAAATAAATGCATGATAAATTAAAAATAAAAGTTTATAAAAAATATTTTTATTTTTCTGAAAAATTTTAAAAAATGTTGTTTGCCAATTTTTATTTTTATCGATTTTGAATGCAATACTACATGCTGTTGCCAGTAAAAAATGAAGCTTATTTTTTGGATTTTATTTTCAGCTTGCAAAGAATTCGAATAAAATGCTTAGAGGTTTTAAATAAATGGAAAAAAATTGAAGGAAATATTAATACAAAAATATTCTTTTTTTTAATATAAAATAGGTATTATGTTAATATTTTGTTATGGATGCCTTGTTTTTTTATCTAGAAGCTTCAAATAAACTTTTAAACTTTTAAATTTTTAATACAAAATTAATTTATAAGAAAATATATAATTATTTAATGACAAAAATCCTTTTAATTATTTTTAAAACATTTACAAATTTAAAATTTTTTATATAATTTTTTAAACCTTTTATTTGTATTATTTTCATTTCTATATTTTTCTGTCCCGATTTTATAACCAAAGCGTGAGAATGCATGAAAAAAGCTTTGAAAAAAAATTGAAGAAAAAAATTGACTCTCTGTGTTCATTGCATAAGTCATTCCAATGTGTGTGGTCTAATGCTAAATATTTTTATTTATATTTATTTTATATTTGTTTGTACATAAAAGGCATTTTGTGCCATATAAAAATTAGTAGTTGACTTTTTAAGCTTATTTTTTTTTCTAAATAATAAGCATTAATTCTAATATTTAAATAAATTTATTTTTTTCATTTTTAGTAATAATATTATCAATCTAGATTTTTCTTTTTTAGTTTATCCCTTTGAGAATTAAAAGATTTTTCTTATAATTATATTTAAAATTATTTTTCCATTTTCTCATTTACTTAAAAATCTTTTAAAATTTTTCTTTTATTCTGTTTTTAAAAATATGTTAAATATAAATTTTCTTTAAAAAATTTTTTCTTTTTTAAACACACTCAAATTTCGAGACTCATTAGCAGAAACAAATAAAATTTAATATTTAATAATAAAAAATAAAGTTTAATAAATATTTTAATATGACTGAAGAAATAAATACAAAACTTAAAATAATTGTTGCGGCACTAATATCCCCGGTAAATTTTTTAAAATTTGAAATATACAAACTTGAATATAAAAATAACTATAGTTAATTTAAATCTTAATTTTGCAATTTTATTCAGGAAAGTTGTAAGAAATATTTCTGTTTTTAAAGTTTCCGGAAAATTGCAAACTTAAAACATTTATTTTGTTTCCGGAAAAAAATAATTTAAATCTGGAAAGTTTTAAAATATTTTTAACAATATTTTATTAAGTTTGTTGCCATTTTTCAATTACTTGATACCAGCTGTGTTCTAAATAAGCTTAAACCTGCTATGCAACGACACGGATTGTATACTTATTACTTAGAAATGCCAAATGGTAGCAGGATGAGGCAAATGGCTGATGTATTTTATGATGACAGACAAGGTTTGTTATTTAATATTTCTTTCCGGAAAGTTTTTACAATTTTCCGGAAGTGTTATTTTATCCATACTGTATTCTTTCCGGAAAGTTTAAATTAAATTTCTTTCCGGAAAAGTTTTAAATTGTATTAATTTTATTTTCAGTTCAATTTTACATTTTCCATGGCTTTCTAATTGTTTTCGTTTTGCCTGGATTTTTTATGCCTTATTTGTTGTTTTTGGCAGAGAAACGTGTAAAAGTTTTAATTTATATTTTAGTTCAAGTTTTTAAAAAATTTTAAATTTATTTTTTAATAATATAATTTAGTTTAGCAAAAACAAGAACTTCTCATTTGGTGGGTATGTTGGATAACTCTACACAATGTTCACGCCATAATGCAAATTTCTACTTATATTCTGAATTTCGCAGTAAATTTAATTAAAAAAATTAAAATTAATTTTTTAGATGTTAATATACCTCAAAGGTTTTGAACATTTTATTCGTTTTGATTATTGGAGTCTTTTAAGTATCTGTCAACTAGGCTCAACACTTAATTCATTTGGAGTCCCATTAAAGGTTATAAAAAATTAAATTTATATAATTTTTATTCTTTTTAGATTTATTTAAGCATTTTTATGATAAAATATTATCAAAGTGCTAAAGATATTTCCCCAAAAGAGAGTAAAAATGGAAGCAATTCACCTACACGTTTGTTAACTTTATTGCCTCTTTCATATCAAAAAAGAGATGTAAATATTAAAAGGACACGTTCACCATCAACTCCAATATGTCGAAAAAATACTACTAAAAAAAGGAATATGTCCCTTTGTCAATGAGTTACCATGTATAGCATTTTAAATATCAAAATAAATGTTTTATTTTAAATTAAAAAAAGTAATATAAATCCCATATTTAGTTGAAAAAGTGGTTTAATTAATTTATTATTTTTTAAACTTGTCCCAATGTAAATATTTAATATTGTTCTTTTTAAAACCCAAGCGCATGTTTGTGAATCAAGTATTAATATTAGGTACATGAACAATATTCATCACTACCATAACACTGAAAGTATATAAATTTTAATTACTGTTTTCTTTCCGGAAAGTTTTATAATTATTTTTTACGATTTATTTATACATCTTTTAAAAATAAAAAAAGTTTAAATAATTTACCGGCCAAACACAGCTGCTAAAATTTCCCAATTGCTGTTTGACTTTTACAATTGATTGGCGATGATCAGAAACAAGTTTAGTTGCTTTATCAGTAATTGTTTTAATTGTTGTATCATCCAATATAGGGTACAATTCATAAGGATCTTTTTCAAGATCATAGATTAATGGTGGATCGTGTTTAATAAGTTCTTCGTCAGGGCAGAAAAAGCTAACAAACCTTAAAAAAAATTTTTTAAGTTTTTGTATTTATTTTTGTAATTGGCGCTTAAAACTTGTTTTTCTTAAGTGTACAAAGTTTATTTATTTTTAATGTATCAAATTTATTTGTTCTTTAAGTTTACAAAGTTTATTTGTTTTAGAGTATACAAAGTTTGTATAAACATACCACTCGTTTTTTGGTTTACCCCCAGGACAGTTTTCCTGAACACTTGAAGTATTATCATTAAACAGTAATTGCGTCATAAAATGAACCTATAAATTAATATGAAGATATATAATAATTTAATTAAAAATCACTTTATATTTCCCTGTACGTATAGCCATTAGTTTTTCGTTACAATAAAAGAATATTGGCCGACGATCAATTAAAGGAGATAAACTAATATTTGGTAATTTATCTTCTGAAGAAAAACCAAGTAATTGAGGCCAAATATCTATTCCATCCATTTTTCGTGTTTCATTTGTACTTTTTGGAGGGACATAAAAAGGATTTCGAGCAGCTGGATTTGTTGCTATTCTTTCAAATGTTGGGTAAAGATCCATTGCAGAAATAACCTCATGGGAAACTTTTCCAGGAAAAATACTTCCCGGCATCCATGCTGCCATTGGAATTCGAAAACCTCCTTCAAAAGAGTTGGATTTACCACCTGTGTGACAAAATGTAAAATTTTCTTCATGGTGACCAAATGTCTAAATGACCTTTTAAGCCAGCAGTTGATCCTCCATTGTTACAAAGCTCTTTGTGAGGGCCATGATCAGAAAGAAAAACAACAAGAGTATTCATAGATATTCTATTTTTTCTCAAATCAGAAATCACTTGACCGACGTACCAAGCCATTTCGTTTAAGTTATCGCCAAATATTCCTCAAAAAATATTAAAATTAATTAAATTTAATATTTAAGCTGTTACATACCTCTTACTGATTTCCCTTTAAAATCTTTATTTGCAAATTGGGCAACATGAACGTGTGGAAATGAATGAAAATAAAAAAATGGTTTGTTGTTAATGTTTGGCATTGCTATATTTTGAAGAAAAGTGCGCCAATCAGCAAGCATTTCAGCAGTAAAATTCTGATAAGTTGTTGGATGTGGGACAATCTGATAATAATTTAATTAAATTTATAAGAAAAATAAATTACTTTATCTAAGAGAAAACTTTTATTATTAAGAGAAAAAATATAAATCGGCCAAATTCTACTTTTTTTTTCAAAATATTTGATCAAATAACTTTTTTTCTCTCAAATATTTTAATTTGAATTTGATTAATTTTTGGGAAAAATTAAATAATTATAAAATTAAAATTTATCTAAATTTTAATTTTAGCATTTTCCCTTCTCTCTAATTTTCAATAAAATTAAATTACCTTATCTCCTCTATAAACAAAACATCTGTCTTGATCTGGTCCAGAAGGATAAAGTTCTCCAGTTTCGTCACATTCCCAAATTAAAGTATAAGGCAAATTTAATCCAACAAAATCAAATCCTCTTTTCCCAGGTAAATGATTTCCATCAGAATAATTAAATTCATTAATTCCCAAATGCCATTTTCCACCCATTCCAGTATTATAGCCTTTTGATTTTAACATTTCTGCTATTGTTGGGTCTTCTTTTGGTAATCCACCGGTATCGTATATCATAAATACACGATTGCCACCTGTAACGCCTAGTCGAATAGGGAGACGACCTTTTTGAAAAAGAAGTTCAATAATGTCAAAATGTCAAAAATTTCAAAAATGTCAAAAAATTTCAAAAATGTCAAAATTTTCAAAATTTTCAAAAATTTCAAAAATTTTCAAAAATGTCAAAAAATTTCAAAAATGTCAAAAATTTAAAAAATGTCAAAAATTTTCAAAAATGTCAAAAATTTCAAAAATGTCAAAAATTTCTAAAATTTCAAAAATTTTCAAAAATGTCAAAAAATTTCAAAAATGTCAAAATTTTCAAAAATGTCAAAAATTTCAAAAATGTCAAAAATTTCAAAAATGTCAAAAAATTTCAAAAATGTCAAAATGTCAAAAAGACAAAAGGGTCAAAAATTAAGTTTTAAAAATAAACCAGTCATAAATCCAGCTCTAGCAGGAGAACACATAGAATCAGCAGAATAAGCATTAGTAAATCTAACCCCTTCTCTTATTAATTGGTCAACAGGGTTAAATTCTTGTTCCAAATTTCCAAAACTTTGTAAATCTCCATAACCAAGATCATCAACCATAAAAACAACAATATTTGGTTTTTGTTGTTTTAAGGGGGAATCAAGACAATTATAAAATTTAAAAAATAATAAAAGAATAAAATAAAAGCAAATAATTAAATTTAATAAAATCATTTTTCTAAAATTAATTTAATAAAAAAATTTTATTTAAAAAAAAATTTTTTTTTTAAATTAAAAAGGAGGGGGTTGATTCCAAAATTTGGGATTCCATTGGATTTTGAAAAATTTAATTTTTTAAAATTAAATTTGTATTCAACAGAGTTAAATATTCATATTTATGCGTTTTTCCGCTAACTGTAAATTCGAGGTCGTTCCAACATATAAAATTTAATAAAAAAAAAAATATTTAAATTAATAAAATTTTATTTTTAATAAATTTTATAAAATTAAATTAAAATTTAAAATATAATGAATTATAAAATTTGTTGTTTTTAGCCTTCTATTTATTTATAAAAATTGTAGTCAAAAAACAAATATATATTAACAAAATAAAATAAAAATTCTGAAAAAAAAATTTGCAAAAAATTACTATTTTTGGCATAATTTTAAATTTTTGCTATATTTTGTCAATTTTTATAAATAAAAAAAACGTAGTATGGGCTAAATTTTTGTATTTGTTTAAGCAATTTTTTTATTTAATTTTTTATATTTTGTAAAAATTTTATAAAATTAATAAAAAATTTTTTCTCGCTAAAAAAAGGGGCCATTTTTAGAATTTTTTTTTTGCAAAAATTTAATTTTTTGCAATTTTTTTAATTATTTTATTAATATTCAGCTTTTCGAGCTCTTTCGAATGAAACCTTATTTAGAAAAATTTATCGATAAAAACAAGAGAAAAATTTTTTAAACATTTAAAAAATTATGGTAAAATTAATATTTTGTAATTTTATATATAGTAATTTTTTCCTCAGTAGCGATTGAAAAAATTAAAAAAAAAATTAAATTAATCCTTCTCCCCAAATTTTTTGAATATTCAAAAAATTTTATCTCTACAAAAAACCAATAATTTTTTTAAATTAAAATCTTATTCGATTCAGTATTTCATCCTCTTTCGAATGATACTATATTTATCCAAATCTGTGAAAAAATAACTGATATTTTAATGAAACAACACTTAAAGTACTACACTTGAAAATACTAGTTGTGTTGTTATTTATTAAAATTAATAATATTTATTATGATTTTTCAAGAAAATTTTGTACAAAATGGAGAAAAATAAAAAAATTAAAACCTGCAGGTAGAGAATGGAATTATTAAAATTTAGATTTTTTTGATTTTTTAATATTCCAAAATTTTAAAATAAATTAAATTCCAATCTATATTACTGCATTAAAATATATTTGGCACATAAATTTAAGTAATTAAAAATAATTTAAAAATAATACTTTAAAAATATTTTATAATTTGTTTAAATTTTTTTGAACTTTTAATTATCCCCCATAGGTCTATACATATGTTGTTGTATGTGCCTTAAGCGTTGTTCAAGTGCTCTGGTTGCGGAACTCGGGGAACTTGAAAAATAAAATTATAATTTAATTTTATGAAGGTTTTTTGAAAATCAGAATTTTGCAAAATCAGAATTTTTATTAAAATCAGAATTTTTATTAAAATCAGAATTTTTATTAAAATCAAAATTTTTATTAAAATCAGAATTTTTATTAAAATCAGAATTTTTATTAAAATCAGAAACATTAAAATAAAATATTCTATTTTAATTTTATTATTAAATAATTTACCCTTTACTACTATTTGTTGTTTCAGTTGTTTTAATCAGACCATTGTTGTTATTAGTGTGTTGTCCCCCAGGGGAATTTGAGGAAGAAGTTGAACCAACAATAGCATTTACTTCATTATTATTATCAGAGCTGGTTAGGAAAATACTTTTCATCTAAAATATTAAATATATTTTTTAAATTTTTTTAACCTACTTCTTGACTATTTTCACGTCCATGCCTTCCAATATTATTATTATTAACAACTCCCCCATTTTGTTCATATGGTGATTGTTCATCTTCATAATAAAAACCAATTGGAGGTATTAAAGAATTATTTCCACCAACTCCACCAGCTATTGATGAAGAATGTGATCTTTCTAATAAAGGAGGAGGACGCCCATAAAGAAAGTTGGAAGCTAAAGGAGAATCTGTAGTACTTTGACTAAATGAAAGGGCTGAGGGTTTGTCAAGATGAGAAGATACTGAAAAAGAAAGTGTTGAATAATATATATGTATTAAATAAGTTTATACAAAAGGAATTATCAGATGAACGGCTAAAACGCAAAGAAATCATCCAAATTACTACAACAATAACAATTAGAAGAAACACAACAGCTACAATAGCTCCAGTCCAGTAGACAAGTTTTTGAGAGCGTGGCTGTAAATTATTTATTTAAATAAATAAACTTGATTTACAAATATAAACTTAAATTACAAAATAAACTCTTAAATTACAAATATAAACGAATAATAAAACTCAGTTAAAGAATACTGTATTTTTATTACCTGGAATCGTATTTCACATCGTTCTCCAGAAAAGTTTTCTTTACAAGCACACTCAACATGTCCCAATTTATTCTTTCGACAAATACCATCATTCAAACAGAAATTTAGACAAGCATCTTTTTTGTTTGAATAAAAATAAAATTAAGGTACTATATGTCAAAGTTACCAGTGCAATTTATTCCATTTCCTCTGAATCCAGGGTTGCAAACACATCTCCATGATGCAATATCCTTTAAAAACTAAAATTACAGAAATATAAAAATAATATTACATTTTCATCTGGTAAGTCAATGCATTGAGCGTTCCAAGAGCAATTATCCTGCCCAAGTGTACACTGATCCGTTGAATAACATTGTGACTCTCGAGTCGCGCCTTCCTCTGCTGTCTGTAAAAAAATTAAATAAATTACTTTTATTTAAAAAAAACTTGCATTAAACGATGGTGGACACTTTTTACATTCAAATTGTAATTGTTGGTCTTGATAAGTGCCTCTAGGGCAGAATTGGCAACGCTTAATGTCAGCAATAAGGAATTGACCAGCCCCACATTTTGGTGTGTTACAAAGCTAAAAACAAATTTTTTTTAATATTTTTAGTAAATTTATTAATTTTCTTACCGCTTTTTTACCAGAACCAACACCTTCAGTTGTTGTTCCACTTGGACATTCCAAACATTGTTTGTCTTGACCACGAGTTCTATACATTCCTTGCGGACAAGGTTGGCAATTCCCGCTTGCTACTAATTGCTGCCCATCGGGACATTCATCTCTACACTGATCTTCACTAATGGCAGTTCTTGAAAAATAAAGATAAAAAAATTACAAAAATAAAAATATATTTATTTACCTTTCCAAAGTTGTTTTGCCTATTCCACAAGGAAGGCAATCAAATGCCCCAGAGTCAGTTTGGAAAAAACCATAACTACAGGGTTCACATTGACCAGTAGAAATATTTAAAAAATGTCCAGGAAGGCAACGAACTAAAAAATAAATTAAAAATAAATTAAAAATAATAATATAATATTTAAAAATAATAACACACTTCTACATTCGTTTTGCCGTATTGTGCCCATTCCAACAGTCATTGGGGAGTCGTTAGGACATTCAATACATAAATTCTGTGCTTCTTCAGGTTGATATTGTCCAATTGGGCAAAGCTTAAAAATAGAAAAATTTTAAATTAATAATATATTGCAAAAAAACTTTGCATTCACTAGTAGGAACAAAGAAAAATGTTCCAGGTGCACAAGGAACGCAACTACCATTATTAAGTAAATAACCATCAGGGCAACGGAAAGCATTTTCAACTCGAAATGCTCTGAAATATTTAGCTGATTTATAAAAATTCTGATTTATAAAAATTTTGATTTAAAAAATTCTGATTCTAAAAATTCTGATTCTAAAAATTCTGATTTCCAAAAATTCTGATTCTAAAAATTCTGATTTCCAAAAATTCTGATTTTCAAAAATTCTGATTTCCAAAAATTCTGATTTTCAAAATTTGATAAATTCTGATTCCACAAATAAATTAAATCAGAATAAATATAAAAATTACCCAATATCAGGCCGTCCATTAGGCAAAACTTGTTCAAGAGAAAAAAGTCCATGAGCCATTGCTTCTTCCCGAATTATATCAATCGGATTATTTTGTTGTTGGTTTATAAAAGAGTTTAAAATTGGTTTTTGACGTATTGGTACTTAAAAATAAAATTAATTAAAAAATAAAATTAAAAATAACCATCAATAATAACATCAAATTGCTGTAAAACTGTTTGACGTTTTTGTCTTCTCAAACGGGAAGTGGAAAAAATGTCTTGACAGTTAATTTGAATTTGAATTCCAGAGCAATCAGAACTTTAAAAAAAGTTTTTTTTTATTTTTTCCTTTGAAAAATTTTTCCTTATTTTTTATTGAATTATGCAAATTATATGCAAATACAACTAAAATAAACTTTAAAAAACATCCAAGTTTATTTTTTAAATTAAACTTTGTTAAAGTAAATATTCATTTTTAAAGCATTATTCTCCATCATTTTTAAAAAATTAAAAAAAATCAGAATTTTCACCTTTTTTCATTATTAGCACAAATATTCCATTTATTATTTAGCTGGGTAATCCTTTCAAGCAATTTTTCTGTTAAAGTTGATTTTCCCGCAGAATTGCATAATGCCAATTGTGGATAGCTTAAATAAATTCTTGCCAAATTTTCGGCTGGGGATTGCCTAAAATTAAATTTAAAAAAAATTAATTTTTTTTTTAATTAAATTGCCTAGTGCATTGTGGATAACGGAAGGGGCGTTGTTTCCCCTCATTTGGACGCCATTTTCCGTCTTCACCGCATGAGTAAAACGCTGCAGGTGGAAGACTGAATCCATAACCATTCTTTTAAATTAATTATTAATAAATATTTTTATTTAAATAAAATTTTTAAAAATTACCTGGCAATGGAGAGAACAAGCTTTATAACGCAATCCGGGTCCCCATTGTTCACATCTCTGTAGTCCATTGATTGGTGCTTCAGGATCGGGACAAAATTCTTTTAAAACATTTATCTGTTAAAAAAATAAATAATTTTATATAAAATATAAAAACCTTAAATTGACATGTGGCCAAAGGAGAGGATTGATTGTCTAAAGCTACATAAATAGCTGAATATTGTCCCCAAGTAAAGACCTAAAAGAATAAATTAATTAAATATTTCAAATAAATTCTATTGCCTGTCCAGGTTTCAAATTCTGCTCAATTTTAGCAATTTGTATGCTTGGATTAGTTTCAAAAAATTTTGGTTCATTCCAAGAAATATTTAATTCTTTTAAAGGTGTTTGAACATAAATTGGTTCAATCGGACATTCGTCAATTTCAATTAATTCTTCTTTGTTTAAATTATAATCGTTAGAAATAGGCGAATTTTGTCGGCATTGTTGTTGACTACTAGTGTTATCATCACCAGATGAATGGCAAGTTGAAGAAGATAAAAGGTTTATTCGACCACAGGTACTAAAAATTAAATTTTAATAAAAAAATTTCAAAAATTATCAAAAAACACCTTTTGGTAATTCTTTCCACTTTTCCTTGAAGTCGATCGTAATTTGCATACCGTAAAGAAAGTCCCTCATAAAGATCATGAGAGCCTTGACAACGTTGCACAATTGAAGGAATTTCAGTTTCAAAATCTAACATTCTGTTCCACTAAAAAATAAAAATATTGTTACAAAAATATTGCGGAAACGCATAAACACAAAAATCAGAACTAACAATAAAATTCTGAATGTTTGTTATAAAATACAAATAAGAATTTGTAATAAACTAATAAGAATTTGTAATAAACAAATCAGAATTTGTTATAAACAAATCAGAATTTGTTAAAAACAAATAAGAATTTGTTAAAAACAAATCAGAATTTGTATAAACAAATCAGAATTTTAAAAGAAACAAATCAGAATTTATAATAAACAAATCAGAATTTGATATAAACTTACCATATTAACTCTAGTAATAGATCCGATGAATTTTGAACCAAACATTTTCTTATCATTTTCTTCGTTATTTAAATCAGAGATTATTTTATTAGACAATAAAGGTTGTTTATGTTGTTGTTCAATACCCTTAGGATCACCCAAATTAATCCAAGCATTTATTTCTAAATGTTTTTCTGGTGCATATCCTTTATCAGAATAAAGGCGAACAGCATTCCATAAAAGAGAATAACTCCCTTGTTTTTGTGAATCCCACATAAATATTATATTGTTCCAGGCAAGTTGTGTGTCTGGACGTTGATGAATTGGGAAATGGAGAACCTAAAAAAATTTTTTTAAGAAAAATAATTTTTTATTAATTGAGGGGAAGACACTTACAATGAAAGGCTCTTATTCTTTATAATATTATTCTTTAAAATATTTTTTATAATAAATTTAAAAATTTACCAAAGGCTGTTTATCTAGTCCAGGGAAAAGCCGAACATGTATTGCTTCAGAAGAGATAGTCAAAAGTTCAGTTAAATTAGTTGGTTGGTTAGGCGAGCTTAAAAAAATATTTAAAATAATTTAAAAATTCAAAAAAATTTTTACCTGCTACTATAAAGTGTGAAAAATATTGGGGGAGACTGTCCTTTATCTTTAATGCCAAAATCACGCTGATTCTTTTCAAATTTGACCCAAATATTTAAAGTTAAGGCACTTGAGGAAAAGTAGAAAGGAATTCCTAACCCAGCAGAAGCTGGTTGAGTTGTAGATTCGAGAAAACGTAAATCATAATCCGGATCTATTCTCTTCTCACAATTAGCACCAGTCACTTTAAAAAAAAAAAATTAAAAAAATGAAATAAATTTAAAATTAAATAAACGTACTGTTAAAAGGACATTTACAGTAATATCCATTTATTAAATCAACGCAATGAGAGGTTAAAGGACATGGAGATGGTTGGCATTCATTAATGTCAATTTCGCATTCATTTCCAGTAAATCCTTAAAAAGAAGAGTAAAGCTTTAGAGATTGAATCTCGGACATATAACAGTGTGTCCTTATAACCGGATTTTTTGAGGAACATTCAGCAAAATTTAATAAAATTATTTAAATATTCTACCAGGAGCACAAATGCATTTAAATCCAATTTCATTAATATTTTGCTCTTCAACAACAACAGTATTTTCAGTTTTAGACATTTGACGTTTACTAATTTCATTATTGTTAATACAAGTTGCTCCATTTTTGCATAAACCATCATGACAGCCATCAAAACGAAATTGGCATCCATTACCACTATATCCCTTAAAATTTAAAATTAATTTAGTAAATGAGAAAACAAACTTTTGGACATTGACAGTCCGAACGGGAGCCAAAATCGCCGCAAACACCACCATTATGACAAGGCTCTCCTAAACAGCGATTAGGTGCCAATTCACAATTTTTTCCGCTTACTCCTTCCTTAAATTAAAAGAAAAATTATTTTTAAATATTTATATAAATTACCGGACAAACACAAAAATAGTCATCAACTAAAGGAACACATTTGCCTTCATTCATACAAGGTTTTCGTTCACATTGAGTTTCCATTTCTTGGCAACGATCACCTTAATATAATATTTTTTTGAAATTTATTAAAAAAATAGAAAAAACACACCCTTCCAGCCTAGTTGACATTCACATTGAAAACCAGCACCCAAATCTGTACAAGTACCGTTATTCATGCAAGGATCGTCATCACATTGGCTAACATGTTGTTCACAAAATGTTCCCTCATAGCCAGGATGACAATGACATTTGAATCCATTAATCAAATCTTCGCATCTAAAAAATACCAGAATTTAGAAAAACATTCAAAAAAAATCACCTTCCTGTCCCAATAACATCACAAGGTGTCATCATTTCACATTCATCAACATTATGTTCACAATGAGCTCCCTCATAGCCAAGCGGACATTGACATTCATAAATTGGTCCTCGATTTATACATGTTCCATTATTACGGCATGGCTTGACAGCACAATGATCTACCATATACTGACATTGATAACCGTGAAAACCGGGTGCGCATTCACAAGAATAATCATCCTCCTATTTATATAAAAATTAAAAACATTCTCTTTTCCCCTCTACTCTCCCATAAAATTATAATTCTGTTTATGTTTTATAAACATAATCTGATTTTTAGTTACTGTATTTATATAAAACATTTCTGATTTAATAAATTTTGAAACAAGAATTCTGTTATTAAAATTCTGATTTTTATAACATAATTATAGGTAATTTAATGTCAGAATTATTCTGATTTTTATTTTAAAAGAATTTGCAGAATTCTGATTTTATAAAACATCTGAATTCCTATTGTATAAAAATTCTGATTTTTCTGATAATTTTTCCCAAAATTCTGATTTGTTTATTTACTTGATCGCGACATGTAGCTCCATTCTGACAAGGTTTTTGAGAGCATTCATTAACTTCCTGCTCACAAAATGTTCCGTTCCACCCTCTTTTGCATATACAATGTTTATCAAATAAAGTATCAACACAATGAGCTCCATTTAAACAAGGATTTGGATCACATAAATTATCCTTTTTTTAAATTTTATATTTTTTTATTTTATATTTTATTTTCACCTTTATTTGACAGCGTTTACCACTAAAACCGTGAGGGCATTCACATTCAAAGTCATTTATAAGATCGTGACATTTGGCACCTAATGTACACGGATTTTCAATGCAATCATCTAAATATATAATTTTAATATTCAAAAAATATTTTTTTAATTTAAAAAATTGACCAATATTCTTTTCACAATTTGTACCCTCCCAACCAGGCAAACATTTGCATTTATAACGTCCCAATTGTAAAGGAATGCATTGAGCACCATTTTTACAAGGTTGTTCAGACTGGCAAGGATCGGAAATTTGAGAACAATCTGGCCCAGTAAAACCAGTTCTGAAAACAAAAATAAATGTATACTTTAAGACTCTAATGCACTTTATTACCTGCAAATACATTTTGTTGTTCCAAGTCCAGGTAAGTCTTGACAAACACCACCATTTGGACAGTGACCAGAAGTAATACACTCATCTGGTCCAAATTGACATCTAGAGCCAGTATAATTTTGAGGGCAAATACAACGAAAAGCTCCATTGTGCAATTCACATGTGCCCCCATTCAAACAAGGATGAGAGTCACAAAGAGGTATTTGTTGTTCACAATGTGAACCCATAAAACCTGGACGACATTCACAAATTTCCTGCGGGAAAATTAAGTTATTTTTGTGGTTCGAATACTTACTTTATGATTAGCAACAACACATTGCCCCCGATTTTGACATTTTAGTGTTTGACAATCAAGCTTCTTACAATGCTCATCAGCAAATCTGCCGGTCTCAGAAGTAAAAGAATCATTAGAGCATTGAAGACAATGTTGCTGACCAATATTTGGCTAACATACAAAAATTAATTATTAAATATTTTAAATTTAAATTTACTTGGTAAAAGTTAATTGGACACGGTGAACATGGTTCTAGTCCTGTTACTGAAAAGTGTCCTGGAGCACAAGGTTGTTTGCAATGACTGGGACCAACAGATCCAAGGCGAGCTGTATATGTTCCCTTTTTTAAATATTTTAAAATAAAAATAATTTTAAATAAATTTACTTCAGGACAAGGCTCGCATTCCTTATACCCTCCAATTGAAGGAGGCCCAGCAAATGTATGTCTTGGACAGAGCTGACAAGGAATCATTCCAGTTGAGGAAAACATTCCGTTACCACAAACATCTATTTAAAATAATAATAGAATATTTATTTTAAATGAAACAACCATAAAAACATGAATTAATTATAAAACAGAATAAATTCTTAAAACACATGTTTTTAAGAAAAAAACATTTATTTAAACTTAAGTTTAATCCTAATCTTAAGTTTGCAATCTTCTTTTTTAAGCAAAAACAAAGGAAACTTGAATTATAAAACTTAAGTTTAACTTGTTAAAACATCTTAGACAAACATTTTTATAAAACAAGTTTGTAAGTTTATGAACAAATTTACAACTTTTTTAACTTACCCAAACACGATTCATTAGATTGAGCTCCAGATTGCAATGTATAAGTGTTTTCAATACAAGGTTTGCAACGTATTTGTCCCTCTTGATCTTGGAAAGAACCCATAGGGCATTGTATACAACTGTTATTGACAAAGGCTGTTCCTTTAGGGCAGGGAACTTTAA
Organism: Meloidogyne chitwoodi; assembly: GCA_015183035.1. NCBI lineage: Eukaryota > Metazoa > Nematoda > Chromadorea > Rhabditida > Meloidogynidae > Meloidogyne > Meloidogyne chitwoodi. Next base: position 159,473 of record JACZZP010000015.1, read on the forward strand.
TGATTTTTAATATGTTAAACAGATAGAAATTATTTCTTACAGCATTCTGGAAGGCCCGGAGCGGAAGAAAAAGAATCTGGAACAACGCTGGGTTGTGGCATTTTGAGCAGTTCGCCCTGCGAACAGCCAAAGCCTTGAGAGAGTGTGATAACGGATGCATTTATTGGCGGACAACCAAGATTCTAAATATTTTTTTTAATTCTAAGCGTTTTGAATTAATAAATACCAAAAAAGCTGGGACAGAATCACTAGAAAGTGACAACAAAGATCTAATCGGAATTGTAGCACCAGGAATTCGAAGGTCAAATATTGTGCGTAGTGTAAGTGAGCAAAGTTCATAAAAAACATTTTGCAAAACAGTGGGCAAAATTTGCAATGTAAACTTAGCACTCATCTGAAGAATAAAAAATTAAAAAAAATAAAGTTTAAAAACAAAACTATCTTCTCGCCCATTTGGGAGAATTTCGCATCCAAAAAGCGGACATAAATTTGTACAGTACTTGAACAACGTTGACTCAATACATGGTCAATAGTATCAAAAAGAGAGCCAATCATTAATTCATAACTCTAAAAAAAATTTAAAAAAATAATAATTTTTTTAAATACTTTTGCACAATCACTGGGTAATGGTGAATTAAGGGTATAATTCATGTGAATCTTCATTTCGTATCGAGCGGGTTCCATAGCCATTGGAACACATGCGGGAGGCGTTGAACTGTAAAGAAAAAGATTAAAATTTTTTTAATTAAAGGAGAACTCTGTAATAATTAAATTTTAAATTATTTAAAGCAGTTAGAGTATAAAAAAGAAGAAAAAAGCCATAACATACGATGGCAACCACTTCCCGGAGTGTTGATCTTCTGAACAACTATATCGTTGTGGGAGAGTATTAGTGCTCTGTTCTTGTTTTTTACTCTCATTTAAAATTGTTCTTTGATGTGGGAAAGACTCTAAAAATCGAAATCCTTTGCGGCATTGAACCTGACACACTGTGCCACTAGAATGGCGTTGACATTGTTTTTGGACCGTAGCTTCATCAATTCTTAATGACCAAGGACTGCAAGGCTCGGGTAACAAAGCTACTTGAAATTTACATTTATTTCGATTTGAATGTGCATCTAGAACGGAGGCTTCTACCTAAAAATATATTAAAAAAAGAGATAGATTGCGAAGTTCTTAAGTAAATATGTGTAATCAAGATTGCGAAGTTCTTAAGTATGTGTAGTCAAAAAACCTACAGTAACATGTGAATTAAGTTTAATTCTTGCTTCAGCTGGTTCATAAGAAATTTGAGTTATTGGTGATTGATCTTGTACTACTAGTTTAACTGAGGATTCGTTGAAATTTAAATAAAGTTCAGTTTGATTTTCTTGTGCCCATACAGCATAAGAATCCGGGCATTTTATGATTGGGGGGACTGTATCTAAAAATTAAAATTTTTTTTAGAAATGTAAAAATAGACATTTACCGGGTATTCTGATTCTAACGGCACACTCAGCCATATTTCCTGCATCATCAAAAGCTTGGTAAATAATATCAGTGTCTTGACTGACAGGGTAAGGTGGATGGAAGTCCTCTGGTTTTGTTATCCTAAAACATTAAAAATTGTTTTAAATTTAATTATAAAATTACATATAAGTAATCCGTCCTGAATTATCAGTAGCTTCAGGCACTATATAATTGGCAGGAAATAGCTGTCCGTTCTCATCAGTTTGTACGATAACAGGGGATTGAGGACAATTTTTAAATGTTGGTGGTTCAGAATCTACACATTGAGGAATACTTGCATTCCAACCAACCTAAAAAACATAATTAAAAGTATTTAAGTTTGCGCTCTCAAAAAATAAATTAAGTTTGCAATCTCAAAAAATAAAGTAAGTAGGATGTAATCTCTAAAAGTATTTAAGTTTGTAATCTCAAAAGTATTTAAGTTAGCAATCTCAAAAAATAAATCACTTGTAAATGTGCTGGAACTTCATGTGTAGAAGATAAAGGAGCTAAACATCCTTGTATATCGAAGCGAAGACAAGGATTTTTTTCATATTCAGTAATACCCAAGAGAATGTAACGAGCACGTAAAGGTGGATTTAGAGTAAATTGATAAATTTTTCTGTGATTTCCTGATGGAGTAGAGAATTCCTTGAAATTTTTTAAAAATTTTTTGAAAATTTAAAAATCAATTAAATTTAGTTAAAAAATTATAATTACCATTGGATAATTGTCATAATTTTGACTAAATTGCACTTTATAGAAAAGCTGCATTTTTGTAACATGACCAGCCAAATGTCCATTACCAGCAGTACCTGCTAACCTCAAAGTCGTAAGTGTATAAATACGCTGTAGATCAACAGATAGGAAAATAAAAGCATCTTTTGAGCCACACCAGCCAGAGGATGACATTCGAGATTTGTGAGGTTCATATCCCCATATTACTTTGTCTAAAAATTGAAAAATATTTAAAAATTATAAATGACAAAGTCAATTGTTAAAAAACATACCAGAATTATCAGAAAAAGCTCCATCCGGAATAAAACCAGAAGAAATTCCGACATCCTCACTCAACACACAAGGAGTTCCAAGACTACAAGTTATCGTTTCAGCAGGGAAAGGTTTAAATCCTGGCCTATTACAGCTAAAACTTGCAATAGCTCCTTCTTCAACAGAGTCTAAAAATGTTTGTCCATCATCTGGATGACCAGGATCAACACAGACGGGGCCTATAAAATTTTAGCTTTGAAAATTTTTAAAATTTTCAAAAATTTACCTTCACACCGTAAATCGCCCAAATCCCAAGTGCCATCCACATTACATCGAACCATTCTATCGTCATATGAAGATTTACCCACAAGTGCATATGGCGCACGGCACTTAAAGTTTTATATGTTACGGAAAAACTTAAGTTTTACATAAATGTTTCCGGAAAAAGTTAAGTTTTATATAAATGTTTTCGGAAAAACTTAAGTTTTACATAAATGTTTCCGGAAAAAGTTAAGTTTTATATAAATGTTTCCGGAAAAAGTTAAGTTTTATATAAATGTTACCGGAAAAACTTAAGTTTTATATAAATATTTCCAGAAAAACTTAAGATTTATATTCGAAAAACTAAATGTTTCCGGAAAAACATAAAAACTTGAGTATTTAATTTAATTAATCACCTGGAATAAATATACACTTCCCACTTTGAAGGTTCCACCATGATGTCCCTCATCTCCCTCATAATATGCCCCAGAAAGGGCAGGAGGTGGTCCACAATCAACAAGAGGGCAATCAACTTCTGGGCCACTTAACCAATATTCTGTTCCATCAGTTCGAGGATCATAAATACATTGACGAATTTCTCCAAGTGCAGAATGCTTTGGGGGTCTATTTGTTTGAGAACAGACAAAACTTAAATTCTGACCAAAAGGTATAGAAACGGTATCAGGCTGTACAAATAGTCCAATTGCTGTGCTATTTTTTATGCCGGAACAGGTGGCAGCTAGAAATAATAAAGGAAATAAAAAGAGTATAAAAGGGAAGAATAGTCACATGATTTTTTATAAGAATAAATTATTAAAACTATAATTTACGTATGCAAGTTGGAGCTGTCCCATTCCAAGTTCCATCTGCCAAGCATTTTAAATGGGAAGGTCCTCGCATTTGATAACCAAAAGTACAGCGAAATTCCACAATTGATGGAAATGCAAAAGAAGAAACGATCATGTCATTATTTTGTTCATTTTTGAAGGATTTTTCCAAAATTTGGGCAATTAATTGGCCATTCTCTGGTTTTGTTAAGGGTGCACAATGTCGGGGAATACAAGAATAATTATAACGTAAAGAATCAAATTCTCCAAAGCCTGTTTCACCTTCACGCAAATGTACACCTCCCTGCCCTATTTCAGTAAACAAATCAAAGCCTTCATCACAGCTACAAAATAAAACTTGAGTTTTTGTAAAAATGTTTTTAGTAATTTTTTGTATAAAAGATACCGGAAAAACCTGATAATGTTTTCTGGAAAAACAAGTTTTTGTAAATATTTTTACCGTAAAACTTTTAATTAAAATATTTTCCGGGAAACTTAAGTTTTTATTTTTGTTTTTAAGGAAAACAAGTTTATTTATAAATGAATAAATTAAGCTAACCTGCAACGATGACTGCCTTGTGTATTATGACAATGTTGCTCACAACCACCATTACGATAATCTTCACATTCATTAATATCTGAAAAATATTTTTAATTCTCTTCTGTATAAAAGTTCAATAGATGTTTACCTATACAAGCAGTCCGTTGGCAACCCAGAAATTCGAATTTCATACAAGGAACGCCTCCATGAAATTCTAAGAATTCTATTTGCAATGATCTTGCTTCGATTGGTTTATCCAATACCAGAATTTCAGAGCCAATAGCGCCTTAATAGTATAACAAAATTGTTGGAATAAATTGCTAATTAATGTTTCCGGAAAAACATCATTTTTGTAAAAATAAAAATATTTGTAAACTTAAGTTTCAACAAAACTAGGCAAATAAAACCTTTTTCCTACCTAAAGCTCTTGTTTTAAGTTCAGCACTAGCGGAGTTTAATTTTCTTTCTACTGTCTTCGTATCGTTATTTGTTTTAATGTTATTTCCTCCCAACTCAGCAAGTCCACCACTATAAACCTCAAACGGCATTCTCTCATCTAGCGAATAAGAAATTATGAAACGTTGAGGCCAAGCTTCAGGAGTTGCAGTAATTGCTCCAGCTATTCCAGATGGAGGGGAAGAATTTGGATCAACAACTTTTTCCAAATGTAATTTTTCAATTATCTAAATTAAATTGTAGAATTATATTGTATTTTTAGTTTTCCACACCTTAGGAACCGAAAATGTAAATATTAATGTCAGTATTGAAGAAGATCCATTCATTGACTCATTAAGGGGCATCATTATTCTTTTTTCAAGCATTTGAGCATTTGTAATTGATGATTCTGCACACCATCCATTTTTAGAGTTAATTTGTTGAACTGGCACAGGCACTCCATGAGATGTATATATTTGTTTTGGTATAATAGTTATAGGGCTAGAACAGTCTAAATTAATTTTTAATAAATTAATTTTAAATATTTTTTAAATTTAACCCAATTTTGGTTTATATCCTGGTTTGCACTGACAATGAAAACCACCCGCCATATTAACACAAGTAGTTGATTTTGATGCACAATTGCCAGCTGATTGGAGTTCACATTCATCAATATCACGGCACTTTGGGATCTAATAAAAGATTAAAAAATATTAAACAAGTATCAAAATTAGTCAATTTTAGTGTTATTTACTTACTCCACTCAGTGTTTGATTAGCCAAGCATTTAAGTGTTTCCGCTCCGACAGACTGAAAGCCAGAATGGCATTCAACGCGTAATGAATCCCCAAATTGCAATTCACGAATACTTTGACTTCTTTTATTTTTAAAATCAATTTTTTGTTTATTTGTTATGTTTTTATTATTATTATAGCTTTTTTGTAATTTTTCTTTCTTTGTTTTTTCATCATTTTTATTATTATTTCCAGGCAGAAGGTGTAATTCCCCATTTTCAACTACAGGTAGATCGGTACATGTTTTCTCTAAAATTTAATATTATTTAAAAATAATTTTAAATAAAAAACATTACTTTTGCAAACAGGTTGTGGAGAAGACCATTCACCATTTGGACGACAAACAATACTTAAAGGTCCCTCAATGAAATAACCTTCTGCACAGTGAAATTGATAAATGCTGCCGAAGCCTATACCATCTCCAAATTGAAGAATTCTTTCACCGAAGAGGAAGACAGGTAGAGCGGGGCAAGCATCAGCTGAGAATGAAAAATATTTTCAAGCATCTATATATTGACCATACTTTTGCATTTCGGAGATTGTGTCCAACGGCCTTCGTCAGTACAAAAAATCTCCTCATGTTGCTTCCCAGAAGCAAAGCTAAACCCTTCATAACAATGATATCGAGCCATACCAGCATAGGAAACGTTAGTCGCGGAGACTGCGAAACCGTTAGCAATTTGAGGAATTGCTGAGCAATACACGGCTAAATAATTTTATTAAAATTTTAAAAATTTTAATAAATTCAACAAACGTTGACAATCAGGAACAGGTGCAGAATTTCTCCAAATACCACCTAATTCACAATGAGTTTCAAAATGTCTACCAAGGCCCGTAGAAAATTCAAATCCACGTTCGCAACTTATAGTTACATGAGTACCGTAAGCTGTGTTTTTAGTGGATAGAAGAACGCGACGAGAAGGTAAAGCAAGTGGAGGACAACCTAAATTGATAAGCATGTGTAATAAAACTTAAGTTTATAAAAAATGTTTAAGAACTTAATTTTTAATGTTTTCGCAAACTTAAGTTTATAAAAAATGTTTAAGAACTTTTTTTTTTAATGTTTTCGCAAACTTAAGTTTATAAAATATGCTTAAGAACAAACTTGTTGAAAAAGAAATATTCCAGCCATTCCCACTATTTAAACCATTTGAACGCCAGATAATTTCAACTTTTCCTTGTTTTGAATAAGTCTAAAAAATGAAGATTTAATAAATTAATAAAAATATATACAGTTTTTGGCGGTGCATTATTAACAGTAAAACCATCACTTTCATGTAAAGGTCTACCATTGCTACTACCATCTTCTCCTCCTTCAAAAATTTGTAATTTATCGCCCAAATCAGCAACATCCCAATAATTTAAAACTAAAGATAATGAAGGAATTTCTGCTGCTCCTTCAAAATTTTCCGGTTGTTGAGAAGGAGATGGAGGTAATTCTATATTCCACCGACAAATTTGAGAAGAAGCATAAGGCAAATGTGAATTTCCTGGTGATGTTATAATACCATGTGAGCGGCGAATATTGTTATCACAACCTTTAATTTTTAATAAATTTAAATAATGTAATATTATAGTTGCAAAAACTTAAGTTTATAATAAACGATTAAAAGAGCAAACTTTAGTTTATAATAAAGGCTTAAACTTTCAGAGTGAATTTTACCTCTTTTGTAAGTAATTGAAAAGCCTTTTTGAGAAACAGTCTCACTACTGAAGAAATAAATATGAACTTGAGATTGTGTTGAAATTATTAGTTGAGGCTCTTTCTTAAAAAACAATTTAAAAATAATAAAAAAAATCACATAAATTACCATTTGCCCGCTGAATTTTGCCAGCACGGGAGCAGAAGGATTAGACCCATCATAAATTGTAAGAAAATCATTTCCATCTTCAGTATTAAATTCATCAATAAATAATGAAATTAATTGTCCTATAGGTGCTTCAATACGCCATACACATTCTATGCCCTTTGGATAATTCCTTGGCCATTCTGGACTGTGAAATTGTTGGCCAATTGATGTGGCTTTGAGTTGTTGATTTCCACAAGAAATTGGAACTTAAGTTTATAACATTAAAATACTGTACAAACTTTCAACTAAAATCATAGAGTTAAATTCAAGTTTTATAACTAAACTTAGAATTCAAGTTTACAAACTTGTCACCTGCTCTCCAACTAGCTTGAAATCCTCTAGCTTGAATACTTTGATCTGCTCTAAATTGTACAACCATTCTATTTGAGCTAGTCTCAAAAGTAAGTTTTTCTGTATTGCGTGGGGTACCAGAAATTGTGGATAATGCAAAAGTTGAATTTTCTGAAGGGCCTCCGTCTAGTATAGTAACCAAATCATGGCGTTCTTCAGTTTCTAATGAGTCAAAGTTTAACTGAAAAGAGAAAAAAATTAGAGTTTATTTATTTCCAATATACCTGTATTTTTGAATTAAGCGGTCCCTCAATCACCCAACGACAATTTGCCCCCTGTCGATAACTCGAAGGAAAATTGGGTGTTTCAATACGGCCTGACTCTCCTTTCTCATATTTTTGAAAAAACATTTCATTATGAACAGCTAAAGAGAAGAAAAAAAATAATTTAAAAGATTTTTTTCTAAATTACTTGGACAATTAAATTCATCACTAGAATCTCCACATTCATCAATTCCATTACATTGTGCACGTTTAGGAAGACAAACACCATTATGGCAGAAAAATGATCCTGTAATGCAAGCATTTTGTTCACAGATGAAAGGTCGAAGTTGGTTACATACATCTAAATGCCAGGTTGGACCTTCTGTTTGTTGACTATCAACAATTATCTTAAAAAGTTTCAAAAAAAAAATTTTTTCAAATTTTTAAATAACTTACTTTTGTACAACTTCCTTTTGTAAAATCTGGTTGTCCATTAGACCAAAATCCTATGTAACGCGAAGTTTCAGATCCATCACTCCATAAAAATGAACCATCAATTAAGGATTGAGAAATCGGAGAAGAAATTGTTGAATCCATCATTAAAGGTCTATATAAAAGTCCAATCCAATACTCAGAAGAGAATGAAGATTGACTTCAAATTTATTTAATTAATTGGGGAAGAAGTATTAAAGTTAAATAACCTACCCAGATGCAAGATGAGGCTTTATTAAATATTTTGCCATAAATTTATTTTCCTCTGATGATTCTATCCGTACTAATTTAGCTCCAAATCTGAAAAAATTAATAAAATAAATAATTTTAAAAATTATTTTTTATTGCCTAGAGCAAAAGGCTAGAGCTTGGGGCCATGATTTTTCTATAGAAATTTGTTTGTAGCATTTCCCTGTAAAATGTTCCCATCCTTCAGCACATTGCATTTGTACATCGGCTAATACAAACGGAGGAGGCTAAATTTTTGAAATTTTTTTTTAATTTTTCAATATTTTTTACGTTTTTTCGATATTGTCTATGTGTTTTTGAAGCCTTTAATTGTTTTTCAACATTTTCATTAGAATTTTCATTTGTAAATACTTTCCGTGCTGATTGAGAAAAGATTGGCTCTTCCTCATCTACAGAAGTAGTTGACTAAAAATTATTTAAAATACTTTTAATTTTATATTTTGATACTATATTTTGGACTCATACAGAATAACTAGCATCATTTAAATATCAATCCAAGTAAGTGCTAAATTTAAAATCATTGTCCAACAAAACGAAACCCAACACACTACCCACTAAACCACAAGAACATCAAGAAATATTCTTATTTTATTTTTCTATGTACATATTAACAAATAAAATATGTATAAAAATCAGAATTATTTAATAAAGTTGAAATCAGAATTATTAAAAAATCAGAATTATTTAAATAAACTTGAATCAGAATTAATAAACATAACACAAAAATCAGAAATAAGTACCTAACTAAACTTAAATTAAAACTTACTTCATCAGATTCAGAACAATATAGAAATCCAACTAATGTTGTTAATACAAAAAAGTTTATTAATATTACAAATAAATTACTTTTAAGCAAATATAATTTTATTTTTTTATTTCTAGGCCTTTTATGACCCGTTTGAAATGTTTTCATTGACTTAAAAACATTAAAATAAAACAAAAATACAAAAATCAGAATTTATTATTTAAAGGAAATAAATATAAACGCTGCGCGCGTTTTATTATGAAATAATTTAAATTATTTAGATAATGATGGTTTTAAATATGGGATATTGACAGTGCAAGGATATTATTGAATTTATTTTTATGATAAATGAACGGAATTATGCGAAGGAGTGGGAGAATTGTCTAAAAGGGGGATTAATATGATGTAAGGACAAAATGACCAAAAATTAAATATCCAGTCAAAATATGCAGAAAATCAGAATTATTAAAATAAAGGGAAAGTTAAACAAATAATTCAGATAAACACTAAATCCATCAAAAACTGCGAGTTTAAGAAAATTTACTTAAAAATAAAAATCATTGGACATTTTATCCATTGAACGTTATGTTACTATTTAAAATAATGACGAGATAATCAAACGAGTTTTTACGTGAAGAGGGTAAAAAGATGATTATGTGCTTATAATGAGAGAAGTACAAAAATAATATTGGAAGAATTTGGGCAGAAAATCAAAGAAGAGAGTGACCCCATTCTAATAATAATAAACAATAAGAGATTTGCAAAATAAGGTTGTCGGTTCCGGGTATCCGGAACCGAAAAAAGGCCGGATACCCGAAAATTTTCGGTTCGGTTTTCGGATCCGGTTCCGGATACCCGAAATTTTCGGTTCGGTTTTCGGTTCCGGTTCCGGATACCCGAAAGTTTCGGTTCGGTTTTCGGTTCCGGTTCCGGATACCCGAAAGTTTCGGTTCGGTTTTAAACCTAACAAATAATTTATAAATAAGCTAAAAATTGACTGACGTTTTGGAATATTTTATTATCTTACCAAAATTTTACACTTTCTTTTCCTCAATACATTCTCACCAGTACGTGCGCAGTGCGTTATTTGCGTTAATTTTTTGCTTTGCTTTGCGTTTTTAGGGCAAAAAAGCGCAAATAACGCAAAAATTTCCCCTCTAATTATCACTGAATTTCTTTCTCTCTTGCATTGAAAAGAAAAAAATAAAAAGGAAGAAACTTTCCATAATTTATTTAGTTTTATTATAGGTGTATTTATGGTTGAGTGGTTATTGTGATAAACTATACTGGTAAATGGGTTAGGTTCGATCCATGTTATACTTGGTAGATTAGGGTACTGATTTTGTTACGGTTATTTTATTCTCTAGCTTTTAAATTTTAGAAGCATAAATAAAAGTTAATATTTTTGCCTGAGGCGCTAAATTGGATAAATTTTAGCAACTAAAGTAATTTTTCTTCTTTATATGGAAAAATAATCTACTTGTCAAAAATTTTTAATAAATATAAAATAACCCATCTAAAACCTTCAGGAAAAAAAATTCAATTTTTCGGTTCCGGATATCCGAAAATTTTCGGTTCGGTTTTCGGTTCCGGTTCGGATATCCGAAAGTTTCGGTTCGGTTTTCGGATCCGGTTCCGGATACCCGAAATTTTCGGTTCGGTTTTCGGATCCGGTTCCGGATACCCGGTAATTCTCCAGGAACCGACAACCTTATTGCAAAATAATAATAAATTATAATTTTTACTTGATTTTGAATTTAATTATTTTAAAAGAAATGTTTAAAAAATTTAAAAAAATGAATAAGCTTACAAAATGAATTATAATGAAAGAGTCATGATTATTATTGAAAAAAAAAGAATTAGAAAATTAAAAGCAAAATTCATGAGCAAGCATAAAAATAAAATAAATGTTAATAAATCACTAAAAATAATTTTTCTAACAATATTATTTAAATTCTTAATAAATAATAAAAAATTTAATTAATTAAAAAAGTAATAAAATAATGCATTCATAATAAAAGGGATAATAAAAGGTTATTTTACTCGCTATAGCGAAAAAACTAAAAATAAATTGCTGATTTATTTAAATGATAATTCTTTTTTTAATAAAAAAGAATTTTTTTAATAAAACAAAGAAGAAATAATTTTTTAAATAATCTGAGGCGAATGCCCTTTAAAGAAGGAATTTTATTGTTTTAGAATAAAATAAAGCTTTTGTTAGCCAAAAATATTTATTTTTAATTAATAATCAGAATTATAAATTAAATACAAAATCAGAATTATTAAATGAAATACAAAAATCAGAATTATTAAATAAACATGAAATCAGAATTATTAAATAAAATACAAAAATCAGAATTATGTAATAAAAAATACAAAATTAAAAATATGAGCAAAAATTTTCTTGAATTAAAAAAATTAAAAATTCCTTTTTCTTCTTGTAATTATAGTCTTTTTGCAATGCTTCCCTTTATTTATTTTAATTTATGTGTGGGGGGAATATAAAATAAAAATAAATGAGACTTTGCGCGAGTAAAAGCTGCTGGTCAATTCTTTTTAGTCTTTTTATTTTAGTTAAAGCTATTCAAAACAGATGAAAAGAAAAATTCCAATGTGTTGGGTGGGCAAGAGATGGTCAATTCCCAAATTCTCGAAAATAATTCTTTTTTTCCTATTTCTCTATTTTTTCTTTTTTCCAATGACGATCTAATCGTCTTTCTCGGGTAGCACGCAAAAATAGTTAATAAAAAAGTGTAAGATTGGAATATTTTTTGGGGTCAACTTTTTAGATTTTTTTATTTTGATTTTTTAGAAGATTTTCTTAAGATTTTTTCAAAATAAAATCAGAAAATTTTATACCTTTTTGTAAGAAATTTGATTATTTTTAATTATTTTGGATTTTAGATAAATTTAAATATCTCTAAAAATTGGTCAAAAATAGAATAAAATTAGCGATTTTCTAGTTGAATCCGGCAGCGAAACGATGTGCTCAGTTACGAACTAATAATCAGAAGAAGAATAAAAAAGATAAGATTAATTAAAAATAAATTTATAATTTAGATTTTTATTCTGATATTAATGCTGTTTTAAGTTTTATTTAATTATATTCTGATATTCTGGTTATTGTATATACTTATTTCAACTCAATTTCTTTTGTAATTCTAATTTTAATAAATTGTGTTTTTTACAATTTCTGATTTAAATTATTTCATATATTATTTTTATTTAATTTAAGTTTCCTTTAATAACTATAAATATTAAATTTAATGATTAATGCTTGACAAAATTACAAAAATAGAAATATTTTATCAACATTTTTTCTTCTAAAAATTGCCAAAAATGGCCTTGAAGAGTGCTAAATGTGATTTGAGCATATTTTCGACTAAAAAAATATTTTTTCTCTTTAATTTTCTCTTAAAAGTCTCACCAACTACCTTCGCCACGTCATTTCCTTTCTGAATCATCAGATTAATAGTAACTCTATTTTTTTAGTGCAAAACCCAATTTTTACATTTTTGGAGGTCGAGGAAGGTGTTGAAATGATTAAAACATATATTTATTAAAAAATGGAAGGAATTTAAATTTTTGATAATTTTTACAAATATAAAGCTTAAAATATTTATTTAGGTAATTTAATATTCATTTTTATAGTTACAATGATTTATTATTTCCGTCAATTAATATTTTTAAATAATAATAAATTCTGATTTTTAAATTCTGATTTGTAATTTAGTATAATTAATTCTGATTTATAAATTCTGATTTGTAATTGAGTTTAATAAGTTCTAATTTATAAATTCTGATTTGTAATTTAGTTTAATTTCTGATTTGTATTTCATCATTGTAGTAGCAATATTAAAACAAAAATCAGAATTTTAAAATTTAAAAAATCAGAAATAATATATAAACAGAATTTATATTTATACATTATATATTTTTTACAATAATCATGACCTTGCATTAATTTTTTATTTAACCAATTTATTTTCAATCATATTATACCTGCCAAAATGTTTTTTTGCTACTTCCGCTTATTTTTTCTCTTTACTGTCCAATAATAAAATATTATATTTTTTTTTCTCATTTGCTAATAAAACTAACACCAACTTTGTTTAAAACTTGTTTTTACGCTTTTGTTTATATTTTATTAATATAAAGCTGAGAAAAATGAAAGTATAACAAATTATTTTATTAATTAATTTAGGCATAATATTTTTAATATTTTTTTAATATTCAAACAAATGGTTTAAATTTATTTCTTAAACAAAATTTGAAAAAATCCCATAATGTGTTGAAAATATTTTTTTAAATAAATTTGTACCAATTCAACAAATTTATGTATTTATTATTATTTTTTATTTTTCAAGTATTCGTTTACATGCTGTGCGCATTTTAAAAAATTAAAAAAAATAACGGAAAGAAAAGAAAATTAAAAATATAACAAAAACAAAATTAAAAAGTTACAATAACATACTATAAAAACGCTTTTTTGTAAGTCTAGCCAATTTTGAGGCGAAAACAACAAAAATAAAAAATAGTCTGTAAACCAGTTTTTTCTTTATCAAATTTTAACAATAATATCATAAAATTAATATATTTTGCAAAAAAATAATATTTAAAATCAGAATACAATCAGAATTTTTTATTTCAAGTATTAATTTTAAAATCAGAATTTTTTATTTCAAGTTTTAATTTTAAAATCAGAATTTTTTTATTCAAGTTTTAATTTTAAAATCAGAATTTTTTTATTCAAGTTTTAATTTTAAAATCAGAATTTTTTTATTCAAGTTTTAATTTTAAAATCAGAATTTTTTATATTTCAAGCTTTATATTTCTGTAAGGTGTGTTAGGGCGTAGACTGTTTAGATGTATTTATTTATATATATGCATTAATTAATATTTTCTTTTATTGTAAAATTCCGCAATAAAAATTAGAATTTATATATTTTGATTTTTAGACGTGCAACATTTTTTATCATTAAATAAATTAATGAAAAAAAATATCAGGTTTCGGTTAAGATTAAAAAGCTTTTTTTAAACTTAAAACTTACACCAAAATATCAACATTTTATTAAATTGTTATTATATTCTTATTTTTATTTTTAATTAATAATGTATTTTTTAATCCATTAAATTTTATTAGTTAATATAAAAGCTTTGCCCAGAAATAAAACCTGACATAAATCAAACAATTTATTTTCTTCTAGTTTTATAATTAATTTTCTGCGCTTTTTAATTTTTGCGCAACCACAACCTCTTTTTTAATAAAAATAATTATAAAATAAATAAATATAAAATTACTAAATATCACATTTTGTCCCTTTTTATGTGTCCTTTTAATCATTTTTCCTTCCTTGTTTTAATATTTTTTTCTTTTTTAATTTCCGTTACATGTGACAAATCAAGAAAAAAAGAAAATACAGACGGATGTCTCCTATTTTTTCTTTTCAAAATTAAATTTAAATCAAAACATTATTTTTAACAAGTAACGGAAATGTTGTTTTCGTTACTGTATTTTAATAAACTTATCAGAATATATAATAGAAATTTCAGAATTTATTTTTTTTAAAAATCAGAATTTATTTTTTTTAATTAGAAAAAATCAGATTAAAATCAGAAAAAATCAAAATTTATTTTTTAAAAATCAGAAAAAATCATAATTTATTTTTTAAAATCAGAAAAAATCAAAATTTATTTTTTTAAAATCAAAAAAATCAGAATATTTGTTAAAACATATAAAAATTAAATAAAAAATCAGAATTTTTATCAGATTACCACTCAAACATTTCTGGTTTATAAATTAATATTCAAATTTTAAATGGAATAAATTTCTTTTATTTTCCTATTCTAATTATCTTTTTATGTTTATTATAAAAATCGCTCATGTAGAAATTAATTTATTAAATGAATTAATGTGTGCGGTCGCAGAAAAATAATTTGTTTTATAATTAAATTTTTTTCTTTGTTTCTCTTTTATTTAGCTATTAACCCCAAAGCTATTTAAGATTTCATTATCAAATTAAATAAAAAATTTTAAAGCTGGATTATAATTATTATAAAAAATAAATTAATTTTTTATAAAATAGCCTGTTTATTTTTTTAATAAAAAATTAAAGAAAATTTCCAAAATAAAAATAATTGTTCAATTTGCACATTAATTCCTCCCAAATAAATAATAATAAAATTTATCTCATTTTTTTAATTTTTATATTTTTTAATTTAAGCATTTCCATGCTTCATTTTTTCTCTTAAATTTCTTTAGTTTTTTTCTTGAATATTTTTATTTTAAAAATTTCTTTAATAAAAAGCCTAAAATCATTAAAATTAAATAAATTCATTTATAATCATTTTGACAATTAAAAAAATAAATTGTGTAATTTTTCTTTTATATTTAATCATTAAATAAAAATATAATTTTGTTCTTTATTTTATTAAATTTTTGCTTTCTTTTCTTTTTAATTTTTTCAATTAGCGCAGTTTATGAGCCTTGACTAATTTTTACTAGTTTTTTCTGGATGAATGACTCAGTAAATAATTTTTTTTTATTTTTTTGTTCTTCCACCCACTCAAACAAAAAATAATAATATTTTTTAACAACGTCATGAGAGGATAAAAAAATTTTTTTTAATTAGTTTAATTATTATATATATATTCAGCGAATAATTTAAATTTTTAATTACTCTTGTTATCCAATATTTTATTTTCTGGGATAGGTCGGCCTCTTTACTAACAGGTGAGTGATTATGTTTAATAACCTTTCCTCCATTTCCCCTTGTTTTTGATCATATAAATATCGAAAAACAATTTTGTAATAATTAAAGTAGTATATATTTTCTATATTTTCTCAGAATCTAAATTTTTACTATATTTATGTACTCTTTATTTTAACAATTGTAATAAACCATCTAAAAATAAATTCTGCTCTATTTAACACAATTATACTTTGAATATATAACTAAATTCTAAAACTTCATATTTTAAAACATTTGTAGAATATAAAATATATACATAATTTTCTATTAAATTGAGTATTTTCGCCTTATAAAAACATTATTTTAATTAATTAAATTTTTCAGAATTTAATTAAAACATTGTTTTTATTAATCTTAAAAAATGAAAGAAAAAACACCAAACAAAACAAAATCAGAATTAAAATCAAACAAAACAACAACAAAAACATTATTAAAAGAAAAGACAGCAACAACAACAACATTAATATCAAAACATATGCAAAGGTTAGAGAAAAATAAAATTAAAAGAACTTACAACATTAATAAATTACAAATGTTTGCAACAATTTTTGTTGTTTGTTTTTTAATGTTTTTGTTGTCAGTTGATTCATCAGATGCTATACCTGTGAAAAAGAGAAGAATGTAAGTAAAAATTCAGTTTTAAAAAAATTAAAAAAATTTTTTTAATTAAATTATTTTTAGTTAGATTTTAAAATTAAGGCAATTAAAAAAAATTTTTTTAGTTAATAATTAATTTATTTATTTAATTTAGTTATAGCCTTAGAAGAGGAGGCAGACTTGAAAGGCATCATAGGCGAAGTTTGAATGAATGGGTTAATGCAGCTAAACATTTGGATGGAGAAGAAGAAAATTTTGCTAAAAAACATCCAAGGCATAGTCACAGACATAAAAAGTGAATTTTTAAAATTTTTAAAATTTTTGAAATTTTTAATTAATTGAATTTTTCAATTTTCCAGAAAAATCCCAAAAATTCATAAAATGGATTTGGACCAAATATTAAAACAAATGGATTCGATTGTAAGACCTCGTTTTGGAAGATAAGATGGAGAAACTTAAAATATTACCTAAATTAATCTCATTAAAAAATTGAATATTTAATAATGTAATAATTAATATTGTTTATTTATTGACCTCATTTTTTACTTTATTCACCCCCACAAATCTTTTGTTGAGTAATTTTTTGAAATTTTCGAAATTTCGAATTTTTCGAAAAATTCCAACAATTGATTTTTTAATATATTTTAATTTTAAATTTTGCCTTTTTCATCCGAGCTTTATTTTTAACATTTTTTCATTTTGCTGCCTTATTATTTAAATGTTTATAAAAATTAAGTTTATTTCTTTAAAAAATTTTTTTGTTTATTTTATTCAAAAAAGCACATTTTTAAAATATAGGGAAAAAGGATTCAAATAATTTTTTTTTTATTTTTTTAAATCTTTTTTTTTTTTAACATTTTATAGGATTAAAAAATTGAATTTAAGCAATTTAAATAAAAAATATTTTTTTTTAATATTTAAATAATATAATTAATTATGGGTGCATTGTGTAGTACTACTAGACAAAATCAAAAAAATGAGGATTTTTCTCAAAAATTATTTTCAAAAAATAAAATAAATAAAAAAGGAGTTGAACATTTTAAAAAAGACAAAAATTTACAAAAATTAATTGCTGGCTCTCACCCGGAAGAAGTTGGGGGACTAAGCGCTTATTTATTACAACATATGAATAGGTTAATAATTTTTAAAAATATGTTAAATTATTAAAAAAAATTTTTTAGAGATTTGGATAAAGGAAACAACAATCGTGTAGAGGTAAATTATTTTTTTTGATTATTTTTAAATTAAAATAATTAATTTAATAGATATCAGTCAATATAATTAATTTATTGCTGGATAATTGCAGAAAAGTTTCTAGTTGGACAGTTTTAGTACAAAATTATTTTGAAATGATAAAAAGACTATTACAAACAGAGGATGAAAAGTTGGAAACCTTGGGAACACAACTTTTCCAAAGGTAAAAATTAAAAACAAAATCATAATTAAAATAAAACAAAAAAAATTAAAATAGAACAAAATCAGAATTAAAGTTTAAAACAAATCAGAATTAAAATAAACAAAATCAGAATTAAACTAAAAAAATTCAGAATTAAAATAAACAAAATCAGAATTAAAATAAACAAAATCAGAATTAAAATAAAACAAAAGCAGAATAATTCAAAAAATTTAAGGCACATAAATATTCATTATGATATAGGAAATACATTATATAAAGAATACAATATTATTGCAAAAAAATTTGTTGCATTTATGGGAAGGGAAAATGAAAATAATAAAAAATTGAATGGATTTAATGGAATTACTGGTTATTTATATATTTTTATAATTTAAAAATTATTTTAGTAATGTCCACTAATTTATTATTAAAAAATTATTCGAGAAATGAAAATAAATGGAATATACATTTATTTAGAAAAATATTAGACTTTTTACTTGATGAATTAATTTTTATATCGAAAGACGATACTTATGGTAAGTTTTTGAAGTAAATCAGAACTAAAATATGAATTAAAATCAAAAAAAAATCATAATAAAATCAGAATAAAAAATTGATAAAAAATCAGAATTAAAATCAGAATAAACATCATAATAAAAATCAGAATAAATTATCAGATATTACAACAAATAATCCTGAATCAGAATGTACTGAATCAATAGTCAATTTTAAATCATTAATTATTGCTTATATACGTGAATTGGTCTTAAGATGTACTTCTACTATTGAAAATTTAATGTAGTTTTTTTTTAAATTTTATATTTAAACAAAAATATTTTTCTTAGGATAATTGTCAAGGGTATATTTACATATTTAAGTATAAATAGTTTATGGAACACTCAAAATGAATTTATTACAAATTTTTTAGTTACAATAATGGATGAATCATCAGAAGAAAATTTTGACGTTTTCTTACATGTAATTAAGAAGTTTTTTTTAAATCTGATAAAAAATCAGAATTTAAAAATTATCAAATAATAGCTATATTTTTTCAGTGTCTCATTTTACACATTAAAAATATTCAAAATAGTTCTTCAACATTTGAACTTGTTGGTATTGCCAAATTTTTAGCAACTTTTGTTACCTTATCTGGTATTTTTTATAATTAATTAAAAAAAAAATTTTAAAGAACAACATCATGAAATTGAATCACAAAAATCAATAGTTTCATTCAGTCCAAATGCTTCAAAATTAAATTCAGAGATAAAAAAGCAAAATTTTATGGACATTTTAGAGATTATTCAAAGGTCGATTGAAATGAGTAAAATTAGAAATGATATAAAATTAATTGGAGAATATCAGGCAAGTGAAAAAATTATAAAAATAAATTTAATATTATTTTTGAAGGATAAACTTATTGAAACAACAAATAAATTATCTTATGCTATGCCAGAAAAAATAAAAATAAATCCTGTAATTTCAAGCGGAACTTTACCTATTATGATAGCTGAAAAACCTTTTTACTTGTCATAAGAGAAAAAAAGTTTTGGAATAACTCTAAAATACAAAATAATCAGAAATGTAAAAATAAAAATTTATAGACATTTTTTAACTAAATACAAACTTGTTTCTTAATAATATGTATACAATAATACCTGTTTTTGTCGGAAAAATTCAATCCGTTGTTTCCGGAAATTGTTCTGATTTTTGTACTTTTTTGTTATATCATAAGAACATATAAAAACAATGAATAAATTTTAAATTCTGATTTTGCATTTCTAAGTTTATAAAGTTGTTCTGATTTTTGTATTTTTTTATGTTTAAGGTAGTTCTGATTTTTGTATTTTTTGATGTTTTTAGTTGTTCTGATTTTAGTAGGTATTATTAATTTTTTTAAAGTTGTTCTGATTTTTGTATTTTTTAGGTTTTTGTATTTTATATTTATAGTAAATATATGTTCTTTTAATTAATTCTAATAAAACTTCTTTTGAGACAGTGACGACACAAAATTACACTAAACACAAACTTAAACTTGTTGATTGATAATACCTCTATTCTTGTAAAAAATAATTAGATAAAATAAAAGTAAAAAATGAATGGGTGCGCAATTTAATATTTTGGGCCAATTTTTTTCTTTTTAATTTTTTAAATTTTTTCTACTTTTAATCTCAAAAACTTTTTCACCTTCTCTATAGGTCAATTTAATCAATTTTTTGAAGCAAATTATAACTCTGTTCGGTAAATTGAAAGTAAAAACTAGTTATATTTTGTTAGTTTTTTAGGCAAAATAAAAATGTTTTTTTAAATTATTTTTGTTGTTTATTATTTAATTAAATTCATTTAAATAATAGACAACCTATTTATTTTAGAAAAAATGTTTTTATTAATAATTTATCAAATTTTAATATTTTTTATAACATCAAATGATGCACAATTTAATTTGGATCAACTTGGTCTAGGCAATCTTGGGGGGGTTTTGAATGGTCTTCTCGGTGGAAGACAACAGCAACATCAACAACCTATTCAACAACAAAATGGTAAATATATTCAATTATTTTCCTTTTTTCTAATTAATAAAAATTATTTTTAACCTCTAAATTCACATCTCGCCTTTAATTAATTTTAAATTAAATTAATTAAAAAAAATTTTTAAAAAATCTATTTTTTGGTCGTCGAAATTTTGCTAAACCTTCTCACCGTTTTCCTGGTTTTAAACAACGTTGGGGCAATAATAACCCACAAAAGCAACATCAAGGACCTAAGAACTGGAATTTTCACAATGGCTAGTTTTTTTAATTTTTGATAAAAGGCGGGATGGGCAATTTTATAGGTTTTTTACCCTTTTTTAATTTTTTTCGAATTAAAAAAAATTTAAATTAATTTTTTAGGTAATAATATGAACAACAACCTTGGGGGTCAAGTAGAAGGCCTTTTAAATCAATTTGGTCTAGGAAATCAATTAACACATCAAATTGGAGGATTAATTAATGGAGTAGCTTCAAGCTTTGTAAATTATTTTATTTTTAAAATTTAAAAAAAAATTCTCAAGTTTGCCCCAAATCCGAATTCTCCAATACCCCCACACGTGCAAAGACGAATTATGCGTTATTGCAGCAAACATCCTAATGATCCTAAATGCCAGTAAGTGTATAAAAATATTAAAAAGAAACATACAGTATATCTTGAATTTTTATAAAAAAAATTTTGTTTGAACATTTTTTGTTTCAGACTCTAATATCCACATTTATTGTATTTTTATTATAAGACTCTAATGTTCTTCCAAACAATTTTACTTTTTAATTTCAGACTCTAATTTAACGCTAATATTTTCGTGACTCTAATATTCTCCCAAAAATAATTTTATTTTTACAGACTCTAATGTCATATTCGGACATTTTGAGTCTCAGATTCCATCTTTTCTATAATTTATCCTCAGACTCTAATATTCTAATAATTCATTTTAGAAGTCATCGAGAATGGATTCTCCCTCAGGGTTCAATTCCAGAAGCACCAAATGTTGGAAATTCAATGGACCTAAATTCAATGTTCCCAAATATTGTTAATTTCCATTTAACTCCAATTCCTCAATTGCCTTTACAAAATCTTTTGAATGGAGGTATTGAATTAATTAATTTTAATTAAAAAATATTTTTTTTATTAAAGTTCCCAATATTTTGAAGCAAATTGTGCCGTTAGTTGGACAAATAACTGCTATTACTAAACAATCATTATTGGTAAATTAAATTAAGTTTGTAATATTTAAGTTAATAAGTTAGTAAATTTAAGTTTGTAATATGTAAGTTTGTAATATTTAAGTTTGTAATTTAAGTTTGATATTATAAATAAAAATCCACACCCAATAGATCAACGCACCCCAAATACCATTTTGCTTTATCTTTTCTCTCATTAAGAATATTTGTTCTCAACGGGGGGATTGTTTGAAACAAAAACCAGAATCATTAAATATGCGTGCAGGGATTGCTGAACAAGAAGCTGCTGTTGCTAGAACACACAAGTTTTTTTTTTAAATTATTTTTTTAAATAATTTTAAAAAAGTCCGGGAAGGCCACAAGAACAATTAGACAATGAAGTAGAGCTTCGTTTAGCGAGAACTTATCAAGTCAAAAAGGCGCTTATCAGAAAAGCTGGTTTGGAAGGATCTGTAATTTTTATTTTAAAAATAATAAGCAATTAATAAAAAAAATAGATCGAGCCAGCAAACAATGGTGTTTATCAGGAGGATATTTTATTAACAGAGCAACAGGCAAATGCCCTCATTAATCAAATAAATCAAAATTCTGTTCGTTTTTATATTTTACGATAATTTTTCAAAATATAAAAAACATATTTTTCAAAAAATCAAAAAAAGCTATATAAAAACATCTAAATAAGGCAAAAAATTTAAAAAATTAATTTTCGGTGGGTGTCGGAGTTGTCCCCCAACAAGGTCGTTTTAAAAGAGCAGGCAATTCGCTATACTTGGAAAGTGTACCAAACCAACAATGGCCTATAGGACAACCAATTCAATATATGTTTGATGTATCCATAACATGTAAATTTAAAAAATAATTTTTTCAAAATAATTTTTTAAATTAATAAAAGCGGAAGCAGATAAAAACTCTGTTAGACAAGCTATCAGTGAAATTCAGTCAAAAATACAATGTTTAAGTTTTCAAGAGGTTAGTAGCAAACCAGCAACATCACACTTATATTATGTTAAATATGCTCTTCCAGGCTTGTAAAAATTAAAAAAAATTTTAATAATTTTTTTTTAATTTTTTCCAAGTTGTGGACAAAGCTATGTTGGTCGTCTTAATGTGGTTAACCCAATTTATTTAAGTTTTTCTTGTGGAAATCCAGCAGGTATTGCACTCCATGAGACATTACATGCACTTGGATTGCAACACGAGCAACTTAGAATTGGTGAAAATTAAAAAAAATATTCATTTAAAAATAAAAAATATAAAAATAATAACCATTTTTTCTAGATAGAGATCGCTTCATTACAATAAATTGGCAAAATGTAAATCCTCAACATTATGATGCTTTCGCTGTCTCAGACGCGGCAAAATTCACTAGTTATGGTAGGTATAAAATTATTTTAAAATTAATTAAAAGATTGAAACTTAAAAATATTTCCATTAGGTGTTCGCTATGATTATGGGTCTATTATGCACTATTCTAGTACAATTGCAACTCAAAACTTTGGACAAAAGACAATGACTGCTAAAGTTTGTTTAAATCAATTTTAAATTGTAATTGTAAATTAATAGATTAATCCGCAAACAAATGACCCATTAATGGGACAGAGAAACGGATTAAGTGAAACTGATGTGACTGAACTTAAAAGAATGTATTGTATGCCTGGTTGGTCACTTTTATTATTTGCAGAATATAACTTAATCGCAAACTTGAAAAATTAAAAGAAAAAGTTTTGAGTCGATATTTAGATCAAACTTGAAAATTACATGCGCCCCCATTTATATTCACAATCTTAAGTTTAAGTTATATATTCGCAAACTTAAAGAAGAAGAGTAACATATATATTGAATATTTATTTTTTAAGATTAATCTTAAGCTTGAGAACTAATATATTCGCAAACTTAAAATAATAAAAACAAATTAAATAAAATTTTATTTTTAAATAGAATGTCGTGATAATAATGTTTACTGTGGTATATGGGCAGTTAGTAACCTTTGCTATTCTAAAGATGGATTCGCACAAAGCTGGATGTTACAAAACTGTAGAAAATCTTGTTCTTTTTGTGGAAATTAATTTTTTTTAGTGAATTTCTTTTTTTTCAATTATTGTTTCCTAGTCTAACAAAAGTCATGCAACTTGTGTGGTCAAATTAAATTTACTATTTTTTTTTCAATTTTTTTATCTTGTAATTTTTTAGAATATTTTATTTTATTGAAAAATTAAAAATATCATAAATTTTTTATTACCATGGAAACACTAGAATAAAAATAGGTTTTAGAAAAGTATTATTTATTTTGTTATGCTTAAAGCTTTAAAAAATATAAAAGCCTTTACAAATATTAAAAAATATTTAAGTAAATTTAATTAAATTTGAGTATTGTAAAATGAATAGTGTAGAAACTGATCTTGTAGCAACTTGGATTGTTCCAATGAGTGACAAAGTTTATAAAATTGAATTTGAACATGGAACAACGACTGGGAAGAGAATTTTAAGAGTTAATGGAAAGGTAAAAATGGCAAACTTAAAACTTGACCAAGTTTTAATAAATTTAAAAAGCATTACTAAATAAAATTAAACTTAAAACTTAATTTTTCGCAAACTTTGATTTTTAGACTTTTTTAAATTTACAGGAAATAGTTAAACATGAGTGGATGTTTAAATTGGTGGGCAGAGAAATTTTTGAATTAAATGGAGTTCGCTGTTCGGTATAAATTATATTTTTAAAAATTAAAATATTCTTAAGGTTAGCATTGATGCTGTTGGCATTTTCGCCTATGAATATACACTTCAAGTTGGTGGAAAAACTTATGAAAAATTCAGGGAACAACAAAAGAAAGCATTACAAGTAAATTAGTTTTAGTAATATATTTGTAATTTTAATTTTCAAGTTTACGCTTAAAAACTTAAAAAAATAATTTCTTTTCTAAGTAAATTCACAAACTTAAGTTTGTAATTTTAATGTAATATATGTTTGCGCTTAAAAACTTAGAAAAAGAATCCGCTTCAAGTCTGCGAATTTATTAGCATTAGTAAATTAACAAACTTAAGCGAAGAGGTAAAATTGTTAATCCTTAAGAAATTATTTTAAGATTTGGCATGTTCGAATGGCAGAAGCAGAGATTAGAATATGCCTAGGTTTTTTTCTTCATTTTCTGACTAAATAATAAATTTAGAAAAAGAATCGATGGATATTTGGGTTAACGGTTCTAAAGTAGAGACAACGGTAATTGATAAACAATTTTATTTAAAAAAAATTTTTTCAGGGAGAGTTTGTAGATGAAGGAGGAACTAAAACACACTTTGAAATTGGGAGTGGGGCAAGTGCTTATATTTTATCTAAAAGTAGTGGCAAAAGACAAATTGGGTAAAAATAAGAAAGAAAAATGCTTAAAAAATTCAAAAATATTTTTAAAGACTTGTGCACCAACTTTATGTCAATGATGCATTAATTAGACCTTGTGAGGAAAATGAGGATGAACCTGCTACTGAAACAGTCGAGAACGAAACAGAAAAAGATTAAAATTATTATTTAATAATTTTTTAAAGTTTAACATTTCTTTATAATTTTATTAGATAAAAAACGGTAGTTTATTAAAGTAAGCTTTAGAGCCTGAAATAACATTGAAAAGAACTTCCCTTGAATTTTAAGTTATAATTTGAATTTAATAATTTTACCAAAATTTATAAAAACACTAGTCCTTAGACATTAAAAAAGATAAAAAATTGTTAACGATTTTCAATGCCCTTTAAAAGTTTAAATCTTGTGATTTCAAACTTATTCCCTAAATAGACGTCTGTTAGTCATACACTTTTATTAAACATACATCTTACACAGTTAGAGATAGAGAGAAGAAAAATGCCTTAATATTTCTTAATTTTAGCTAAAAAATTTTTTTTTATCAATCTATCATGTGAAAATAAAATCAATTTGCTATATTTTCTATCGCTAAAATTATTTTAAATTATTTTACCTTCTACAATTATATTTTTTTAAGAGAATGTTTAAATAAAATGTATTTATTTACTAAATTTATTTTTATTATACAATTTATATTATTTGTTTATACAAATGATGATAGTGTTGAAAATAAAGAAATAGAAAAAACAGAATTTATTTGTAGTCGTAACCATCCAACTGTTGGATTACCTTCTAAAAATGGAAAACATTCATTGTTGACAATATTAGAGGAAATTAATATTGTAAAAGTGAAAGCTGATTTTATTGTTAAACAATCAGAAAAAAACAAATTTAGTTTAAAAGCAGAAGTTAGACGCAAGCTAATGAATAAATTGTTTTTTTCCCTTCCTCAATGGAGAAGAAAAAAAGTTGCTTTATTATATTGTAAAAATGTTTTAGGAAAACAAAATGTAGGTATATTAATAATTAAACTTTTTTGTAAATTATAAGAATGCTAAAACTTAAGTATCTAAGTTTGAACTTAAACTTTTACAATTAAATTTTTAATGAATTTTACAAATTTAAAATTACTTTAAAGTTATTTTTAGAGTTTGATTAAACAAATCTTAACTTTCTAGTATAGCTTTAAATTTTATTCCAGCTGATACTGGGATAAACTTAGATTGTAAAATTAATTAATCATATTTTCAAACTTAAGATTGTAAAATTAATTAATCATATTTCTTAATTTTATTTAAGTTGGAAAATTGTTTTAATCTTCTCTTATTAAATAATGAAGGACTGAATGCAAGATTATTGGAATTGCTAATTATTGATAGAAGTGAAGCCTTAGCAGAGCGTCTTTATGCTACACTTTCAGGTGGGTATTTATAGTTTTTATAAAAGAAAATAAAAATAATTTATTTTTCAGAAAATAACACAGATTTTGACATATTGTATGACATTATTTTAGCCAGTCCTAAATTTGAATTGCAAAAGATCATTTCCCAATACCCGAAATTCTATAATAAGAATAAATTGGAACGTTCAAAAGACGAGGAATTTAAAAACTTTGTATCAACTTTTGAAAAAAATAAAAAATCAAATATATCAAAATTGGAAGAGCATTTGTATTTCAAAAAACATTTGGAAAAAGATAAAAGAAAAAATGATGAAATATGGGAACTTCTCATTGGTAAAATTGATTCTGTCAATAAAGGACTTTTTTCTGATGATGAAGAAATTGAAGAGGTTCGGTTTATTTTAAACCTTTTTTGACTAATATGATTTTGTTTTTGCTTAAAATTGCTTAAAACTTAAGTATCTACTTTAAGCTTAAACTTTTACACTTAAATATTTGAATGATTTTACAAACTTAAAAATTATTTTTAACCGTTTTTTAGTGAAAGATTAGTTTCCGCGAATTAAAAATTTTAAGTTTAAAGTTTAATCTTAAAATTTTTACTAGATTTTCAAACAAATTATTGAATTTTGCAATGATTCCAAAAATGCTAGTAAAAAATTAGATGTTAAAAGTAATATTCATGTAATTTTGCGTAATTTTGTTTACAAGTCAAAATACATAAAAGAAGTTGGAAACATGTTTTTAGAAAAATGCGTAGAAAGTTCTGGACCTCAAACACTTGCAGATTTTTTACATAAGTATTTAAATTTTTAAATTTAAAACTTACTTAATCTACGACAATTAGATTAAATACTCTTAAATTAATAATAATCATAAATTACTTAACATGAAAACTTAAGTTTGTTTTCATTAAAAAATTAAACATAAACTTAATTTTGTTTTTATACTTAATAAACTTATGTTTGTTTTTATACAAACAAAGAAAACAATAACTTAAGTTTGCGTTTATACTTAATAAACTTAAGTTTGTTTCTATACAAACAAACTAAATATGAACTTAAGTTTGTATTTATTTTCTATATTTATTTTTAAAGAATTACACTTCCGGAATACATGATAAAAATGCTCATTATAACCGGATTGGTTGGAGAACAGAAATATGAAGAAGATTTAACTAATCGTTTAAGACAATATATTGAATATAAAAAAACTAAAGGTTATAAATTTAACTTTTTTTAATTTTAAAAATTTTATAAAACAGAATTATTGTCTCTTGTGGTAATTCATCACGGGAAAGATCTGTTTAAAATTATTAAATCATTGAAAAATAAAATAAAAATAGATGATGATATTCTTGGATTTTATTTTGAGAATATTGTGGAGAACTGTGGTGAAGAAACTGAGAAAGAATACAAGTTGGATTTGGAATTGGACGCTTTGGAATATGAATATAATAGTAATTTATTAATTTTTTAAAATAAATCCCGTGATTTAAAAATAAAAAAAAATATTTTTATTTTTAAGCAAGAGTTGAAAAAATGAATAAATTGATTAGAAGCGAAAAATTTAAAAATATAGCTGATGATGTTAGTAATAATGAGTGTAGTATGGAAAAAGTTTTAAAGTTTTCTACAGACTTTTTGCATGAAAATGTTTTTTTAGGTTATAAAAATGAAAAAAAATATTTTGAAAAAATTTTTGATAAATTTAAAAACGATGCAAAATATTTAAAAGAATTGAAAAATTTAAAAGAAGAGGAAAGAGCAAATTGCCTTATTTTTGCAATAAAAAAAGAAAAGGATAAATTTTATAAAAAATTGGAAAATTTTAAACAAAAGTTTGAACAAAAATATTTACAAAATGAAATTGAAAATAGAGAAGATTTTGAAACTGTTGGAGAATGGAAGGAGGAGAAAGAAAAATTAATAGATAAAGTAATTAAGAATTCTTTATATATAATTAAAAATATTTAATATCTTTAATTATATATAAAAACTTGCGAAGAGTTTTCAAGTCATTTTATAATAAAGTTTTGCAACTTGAAAGTGAAAATTGTAATTTGACTTAAGCTTAAACTTAAAAATTAAAATTGTAATTTGACTTAAGCGTAAACTTGAAAATTAAAATTGTAATTTGACTTAAGCTTAAACTTAAAAATTAAAATTGTAATTTGACTTAAGAGTAAACTTAAAAATTAAAATTGTAATTAAAGATTTAACATAAAAGATGAGTTAAGTTTAATCTTAAAACTTGAAATAATCTTGGATTGTAAATTGTAAACTTAAAAACTTGAAAAATTAACTTAACTAAATATACCTTAGTTTATCTTAAGATATTGCTTATTTTAAACATTTATATTTAATTTTTAGTTGGAATTACCAACGTCAGACGAATTGTTTGAAATTCAGGATGCACCTAATAGTATGACTTATGGATCAAATCATGTATTTATTTAAAAAATTAAATTTATAAAAAAATTAATTTTAAATTTTTAGCCGTCATTTTCGCGTTCTTCAACATTTTCAATTGGAGAATCTTCCACTTCAAAAGGATGGCCACTTAGCGATAAAGAAATGGTTAAAAAGGGGTTTATTTAAATTAATTTAAAATTTTATAAAAGGCAAGAATGAGTGAGCATTTTCCTCATGATGATTTTATGGAAGTTGGCAGTGAACGTGATACATTAAGCAATGCAGAAAGTGAACAGATGAATGCTAATAATTATGAAGGTTTGTTGTTTTTTGATTTTTTAAAGAAAAAAAAATCTTACTAAAAAGACCAAAAAAACAAATTTGGTACTACTGAATAAGTTCGCGAAATTTTATGGTTATTTATTTTTTAATAAAAAAATTAAGCAAAATTTGTCCACACAACAAAAACTCTTCAATAGTACCAAAAATATGAAAAACTAAAAAATTTAATAGTTGATAATTTTCTTTTCTGTTATACTGTAAATTAATTAAAAAAATTTTAGAAGATGAATTATTTGGTTTTTTTGATTTGAATTTTCCTGTTCAGAATTATCTTCCTCCGCAAGGTAATTATTATTTTATATTCTCTTTTTTAATAATTATTTATTTATTTTTTAAAATAATTCTTTAGTTGAACAAGATGTGATTAATATTGAAGAAAATACTTCACCACCACCACTATATTCACCATATTCCTCTTCTGATGAGAAAGAAAAGAAGAAAAACAAACATTCAAACTCAACTTCAAAGAAAAGTTTATTTAAAACAAAGTCTACAGTATCTTCAAAACAAAAATTAAAAAAGAAAGCAAACTTGAAGCGCAGAAAAACAGTTTGAGGAAAATTTTAATTCTGATTTTTAGTTCTGATTTTTATTTTTAATTATCTTTTATACTTTTTTCTTACTTTTTTTCTTTTAAAGTAGTTGATATTATGTTCAAAAATTTATTTTTATATAAAAAATTTAAATAATTTATTTTGTATTATTTAAATTAAAATATTTTATTTTCTAATTTAACAATTCCAACATTTGAGTTACCTCAGATTATTTTTTGAAAAAGACATAAAAGATTAATTAAATTTTAATTATATAAACTTTTTTTCAAAACTCGGAAAACAGGGCGGTAAACCGTAGATTTTCAATTAACCGCTTACGTTATACGGGTCTCTAAAAATCCATTTCAAAATTGTCAATCATGATTTTTATTTGTGTGAATAAAGTCCATGTTTGCCGCCTTACGGCAAAAATAAAAAAACATTAAACTTTGCCCGCAAAAAACCGCAGAAAGGGCATGATATTCTTAAAAAGTGCCAAAATATTATATATAAACACGATTTGTTGAAAATAATCAAACATTGTGGTCCCTCACGTTATGTCTTAAGCAATAAATTGCTTGAGTTCCCTCTTATGATTTTTGTCGCGTGTGAGGCCCATCACACACTATTTGCCCTTAAATTCAATTAATTGAATAATATTGGAAGGAGAGAAAAAAATTAATTGTCCCATCTCTCCCTTTTTAGGCCTTTTGAAAGAGATAAAATGTGAAATTAATCAATATGCTTCTCGAGCGAGACCTTTCCACATGATTTTACCTCTTTTCTTCTCTTCTTCTCTACTCTCTCTCTCTCTCTCTCTCTTTCTCTCTACAATCAATCGAGTAATACACATATATTTATATAACACTTAATTCTTCCATAAGCAGTCAGTTTTAAAAAATAATTTTACCTCAACCTAACCAAATGTCTAATTTCTAAAAATTTTCTTCTAAAGACAAAACTTAAGGTAAAACAAATGTGTTCGCTTAAGTTTTTACTTTTGTTGTGTTTATTCTCGTATGGAAACAATGTTGAGAATGAAGTCAAAAATGATAAAGATCCAAAATCTGATAAAAAAATTTCTGGTAATTTAAAAAAATTTTTTAAAAATATTTTTTGACCTTTTGATTAACGAATTTTTCCTTTCCGGAAATTTTCTCCTCAATTTTTATGATGGTAAATGTGTAGTTGGCGGTCTACCTGTCCGCAAAGAGAATTCGCTCTTTTCTTTCCTTCTCTTGCATTTTTTGCGTTAGGAGAAGTGCACGCTTATTTTTCCTTTTCAATTATAGTATCCCTTGGCACATAGGAGAAAAGGGGAAAATTAAAATAATAATAAAGTGAAAATATATTTATTTTAAAAATGATCAAAGATCATAAAGTTGGGACATGGCTTCGTTTAATAAGTATAAATATGTACATAATAGAATTTTTTAATATTTTTATTAAACTTCCAATATGTCCTTTTCTTCCCAACTAATAATTCCTCGAAAAAAATTCTGGATTCTATTTTTCGACGATCAAACTCTTGATATTGAATCAAGGAAAAAATCCAATTTTAATTATTGAATATCTACAAGGTTTCCGATTATTGAAGACTAATTTGATCATTTATAAAATATATTTTCACTTTATTATTATTTTAATTTTCCCCTTTTCTCCTATGTGCCAAGGGATACTATAATTGAAAAGGAAAAATAAGCGTGCACTTCTCCTAACGCAAAAAATGCAAGAGAAGGAAAGAAAAGAGCGAATTCTCTTTGCGGACAGGTAGACCGCCAACTACACATTTACCTTTTATGATAATTCCTCATCAACGGAAAATTTTTCTCCGAGCAAAATTATTGGAAAATTAAAGAATATAAAATTATTCCAAAATAATACATTTTGGTACTTTTGAAGATGAGGGTGCCCCTTCTGCGGACTTTTTTTTTTTTGGACAAAAATTAATATTAAATTAGTAATATTTTTTGATTGATTTTTGCCTAAGGCAATATGTAAGAGTGTACATAGCTTTATTCACATAAATAAGAATCATGATTGACAATTTGTGAAATTAAATGGAAAAAACAATTTGGTCCTTTAAAACGTTGTCTCCAAACAAATTCATGAATATAGCTTTCATGTGTTGTTTCTGCAGTTCCAAATTCAGCTTTATGTCGTCGTTTAAGTTTCTGCCATAGTGATCAATCAAAAAATACTACTAATTTAACATTAATTTTTGTCCGCAAAAGAAGGGACACCCTTATCTTCAAAAGTGCCTACAATTTTTTTAAATGATTTTTAATTATTTTAATAATTATTTCTGAAATTTTTTCTGTTAAATTGGAATTTTTCAGAGAAGAATTTTCCATTTATTTTTATCGGGTCAAGGAAATTTCGTCACTGGAAAGTTAGTCACCAAGATTTTTTGGTCGTCAGTGACGAAAATTCCGAAATTTTGGTGACGAACTTTCCAAAATTATTGGTGAATAAACTTCCAATGAGGAAATTTCCGGCCAAAATTTTTCTCAAAGAGGAATTTTCCTGTACACCTGAAATATTTTATTGAGAATTGTTATGTCCGTATACTTGAGAAAGTATATGAGTGAATGAAAAATGACTATCAGAGGGTTGGATGGTGGCACAGTCGGTTGTGCTCTGGTTTGGGCTCATTCCACGATGGTTCGATTCCATCTACCATCCACACATTTTTCCGCAACATACGAACATAATAAGAATTATGTTGTCTATAATTCAACAAAAAATCTTATTTTCCATTTTAGAAAATCATCCTAGCAATCATCTTTTATCTAATTCTGAAAGACTAGATGTCTGTAGCCGTTGGTACCCAACTGAAACTAAATCTGAAAGACCAACTCTGCGTTCACCTTTGTTGAAAATTTTTAAAGATATCAATTCATTAAGAGGAGAAAACTATGGCTTGGAAAGTAGTTGGACATTAATGAATAATTTGTTTCTTCCTCTTCCTCAACGGCGTAGAGCTGAAGTGGCTTTAGCATTGTGCAAAAATGAAAAAGTTGAAGAGGTGAGTTAATTTTAAAAAATTAAAAATAAGTGTTAGCTTCACTATCTGTCCAAGATTACCGTGTAGACGAGCAATTACGATAGGAGTTGAACGTAGAGAATAGGAGTAGGACTGTGACTGTGTCGTTGACAGTTGAGTGATGACTCAACGACTGGTGTATACTCGGTGCTTATGGTGTTTATTCTAGACCGTTAAATATGTCACCACTACTCATATATAACAATAAAGGTTGTTCACGGGAAATAACAACCCTTACACAATTTTATTGTTAGTGTGTGGAATTAAGTCTAATTTTAAGGGAAAATCAATTTTTAAAATCAAATTATAATTATTAAAAGGGATTATTTTAAAATATATTTTTCTAGGAATGCTTAAGTGCTCTGTTTCATGGAAATAAACCAAAATTGTTAAGATTATTGGCTACTGACAAAAACGAAGCTTTAGCTGAACGATTGTTTCATACATTGGATTCAGGTATATATTTTTAAATGTAAAATTCAAAAAATTAATCGAATAACGCAACCAACATACCGCTTGAGATTCCCAGCAACCTCCGCTGCCGAAAAAAAATTTTATCTCCAAAAAGAAATTTTTTTTTTGTGAAGCAGCCTCGGTAATCAAAGTGAGCTTACTCCCCCCTATGGTTTTTCGATTTCTTAGAACTTGTAATTTGGAAAATAAGTATATGGAAGCTTGTTCTACCATTTAAACATTCTTTTTTCAGCGACTCCTGATTTTGATATTTTATTTGATATCATTTTGGCTCGTCCAAAATCCCAGTTACGGAAAATAATTAACGTATATCACAAATTTTACAATATGGAAATAAATTTTGAAAATGAAAAATATTTAACAGACTTAGAAAAACATTTATTAATAAAAAAAAATCATGGACGAGAAGAGGAAATTAAAATATGGAAAATACTTTATGACCGTGTAGAATCAGTTAATAAAAATCAATTTATTGACAATGAAGATTTTAGTCAAGTGAGCAATTTTTTTAAATTATGCTTAATTTTAAAGTTAAAATTTTGTAAAAATTAATTAAATTTTTTTTTTCAATAGGTTACTACAAGAATACTAAAATTGTGTAAAAATTTCAACGAAAATATTGACAATTTTATTAAAGATTTTGGTTCAATTTGGCATTATGTTGAATTTAATTCAAATATTTTTGTTAATTTTGGCGCATCTTTTTTAAGGAAATGTGACAAAATTGTAATAAAAGAAGAGTCAGAAACTAATGAAATTAGTACATTTCTTGAGTATTTGAGAAAAAACTTTGAAAGAATGTTAATTGTATCTGGATTTTTGGACAAAGAGGAATATTATAAAGACATGGTTAATCGTATAAATAATTATGTTATTAATGATAAATTTGAAGGTATAAAAATTATTAATTTTAATTAATTTTGGAAAATTCTCGGGTGAAAAAACAATAAAGTCCCTGTCCTTATGTATAATGGCATATTTATCTGGTGCACGGAAAATTCGGGGTCGCTTTAGTATATGGGGTCCGAGATAGAAACATGTAATACATAAAATTCGATTCCTCTTGTAGAGCTGAGCACGATTACATAAGTTTTATTTCTAGGAAAAATTTCTGAACCGAGATACAGGTCCCCGAATATAGGAAAACCATAGGGGGGAGTAAGCTCATTTTTGGGTGAAAAATTCGATTTACACATGATAGCTCATACAAAAGAGCTCTTCGAGCTGAATCGAATTAGACCAAAATGAGCGTGCTTCCATGATTTTGAACAAAGTTATGAAAAATCGAAGTTTGCTGGAAACACGTCAAACTTGGCTCCATTGGGAGTGTTTTATTGCTTCTTCCTTTTTTGGGCCGATGGCTGGTTGGTTCTTATTATGTGAGTTATTCTACGGCTAAAATTACAACAAAATAATTAATTCATCGAAAATAATTAAGGAGTAGCCGCGGTAATCACTCAGAAAGCTTATTCCCCCTATGATTTTTCTCTATTCGGAGACCTTTATCTCGGTTCAGAAATTTTTCCTAGAAATAAAACTTATGTAATCGTGCTCAGCTCTACAAGAGGAATCGAATGGTATGTATTACATGTTTCTATCTCGGACCCCATATACTAAAGAACAGCCGAAAATTCATCTCCGGAAAATTCTCTTCATCGAAATTTTTTACCGAACAAAATTATTAGAAAATTGCTTTCTGGAAAATTATTCTTTTAAAATAAAAATCCTCAAAATAATTATTAAAAGGATTTTAGATCCTTAAAAAATGTGTTAAGTTAGAATATTTTATTAAAATGATCTAAAATTATTCTTTAAATAGGGTGGCGTTTTTTTTTAATTTTGTAATAAAATAAAATTTAAAATAATTAAAAACAGAATTAATAACCCTTATTTTAATTCATCATGATAATGATTTATTAAAAATAATGGAACATTTAAAAACATGGAGATTTGAAGAAAATAATAAAAAATTAAAAGAGACAGAAAAATTAGAAGATAAAATTTTGAGTAAACAATTGGAAAATGCTAGATTAAATGATTCAGAAGAATTAAAGGAAGAAAAAATTGAAGACAAAGATAGAAGAGAAGAATTGGAGAATTTATTGAAAGAAAAAAAAATCGAAAATTATTTGGTTGAAATTAAATTAAAAAATGTTGAATTGAATATTTTAATGAAGGAATTGGAGAAAAATAAGGAATTGGAGCAAGATATGAATGAAAATATAAATAAAGGTATTTATAAGTCTTATTTTAATTTTCGTTCCAAAAAAGTCCGAAAGTCATAATTTTATTTTCTAATTTTATAATATGAATCAATGTTGTTCCCTCTTATGTATTTCGGGTTAAATAAGTCTCTTCAGAGCGCATGTGATAAAGACCACTCTCTCGTGTGATAAAGACGCAGAAAAACTGACCAGTGGATAGTTGAGGTCAGAGAAACGTCACGTGACATGCTCTTTTCCAGAACTGTACACAGTTCCTGCGTCTTTTTCTGACGAGAGAGTAGTCTTTATCACAGGCGCTCTGAAGAGACTTATTTAACCCGAAATACATAAAAGGGAACAGCATTGATATGAATATAACTAGTACAAGTCGGAATTTGAAAAAACCGGGAAATTGAAATATAAAATAATCTAAAGTGACTTCGAAACTAGGATAGGGACAATTTTTTTTTGAAAATTTATGAAATTATTTAAAGTTAAAAGTGAAACCGAATTAGAAGAAATTGAAGAAGAGATGGAAATTGAAGAAAAGATGGAAAAATTTCAAAACGAATTAAACGAAAAAATTGTAGAAATTAAAGAGGAATTTAAGGAGGAAGAAGAGGAGGAAGAAGAGATTTTAGAAAATTTGAAAGAAAGGAATAATTTGAATTTAGAAGAAGAACTGTTAAATGAAGATTTATATAGAAAATTAGAAAATGAATTGGAAGAGATTAAATTAAGAGAAAAATTGAGAAAATTAAAATTTAAAGAAAAATTGGAAAAAGAGAAGAAAAAATTGAAAAAAGAGAAGGAAAAATTGGAAAAAGAGAAGGAAAAATTGGAAGACGAAAAAAACAAGGAATTAAAAATGAAAATTGAATTTAAAGAAGAAAAAATAGCTGAAAAATTAAAAAAAATTGAAAATGAAAATTTTAATGAAATTGAATTAAATAAAGAATTAAGAAAAATAATATTAAAAAAAGAAGATCAAAAAAATAAAAAAATAAAAAATAAATTGAAAGAGGAGATAATAAAAGCAAAAATTAAATTAATACAATTAAAAATAAATTTAAAAGAAAGGACAACATTTTTAGAAGAAGAAGAAAAGAGTAAAATTGGTGAAATTATTTGTAGAGATAATTTTTTTAAATATTTGATCAAATTTAAATTATTTTTATTCTATTTGACTTAGTAAATCCTCTAATACAAGCGCAGTGCTCGTTTTACCTTTTCCGAGACTACATCAGTCTCTTAAGAGCGCCTGTGATAAAGGCTACTCTCTCGTATGAAAAAGACGCAGGAATGTGTACAGTTCTGAAAAAGAGCAGGTCATGTAATTTTTCTCTGACCTCAACTATCCACTGGTCAGTTTTTCTGCGTCTTTATCAGACGAGAGAGTGGTCTTTATCACAGGCGCCCTGAAGAGACTGATGTAGTCTCGGAAAAGGTAAAACGAGCAGTGCGCTTGTATTAGAGGATTTACGTATTTTTTTAAATCAAATAATTTTCAAATTTAAATAATTTTAATTTGATTTGAATTGATTTTAGCATTTACCCGAGTAATATTGAATTTTATGGGCCCCATTTTTTATTTTTCCTTATTTACCCTTGAACAATCATCAATCGCCTTTTTTAATCTCTTGAGTGTATAAAATGGAAATGGTTATAAAAAACGTTATTTTTTAAATTATTAAAAAATATGGAACAACTTTAATCCACAATAATTGATCTTTATGAAAAATTGAAATTGAACAAGTGCCGAATAAAAGTTAAAACATTTATATTTTATACACTCAAGAGATTAAAAAAGGCGATTGATGATTGTTTGTTGTATCCTCAAGTAGGATACAATACTAGAATAACACAGAAGTCGAGAAGCTAGCAAAAGCGCTTTATCACAAGGGGCAATAACAATAGAAGATGAAAGCAATAAAGAGAATAGAATAACTTTGGGACTTTGGACTTAGACTGAATACTAATACACCGACTAGTAAAAGGCTTCGCCTTTTATACTATCTATTCGCCACCCCAACATTGTTCAAGGGTAAATAAGGAAAAATAAAAAATGGGGTCCATAAAATTCAATATTACCTTTACCCGTTCTATAGTTTTTAGTGAATCGGATAAAGAGGAAGAATCACATGAAATAATTGAAGAAAAAAATTTTCGAGAAGCGGAAAAGGATTCTGAGGAAAAATCAACGGAAAATGAAGAATTTGCTGAAGAATCAGAAGATGAATACGATTATAGTATGGAAGAAGAAAAATTAAAAATAAAGACATTGAATTTAATAAGACTGGAAAATGCACTTAAAAGCGTAGAATTAAAAGAAAATTTGATAAAATTGAGAATTACAAATGAAGAAATTGAAGAAAATGAAGAAAATAAAGAAAGAATTAATTTGGAATTAAAAAAGATGACTGGAGTAAATGAAGATAATTTTAAAAAAATATCAAAAGAAAAGGGAATTAATGAGTGTCAAGAGAAATTAACAGAAAATAAATTGGAACAAGACAAATTAAAAAAAATTTTATTAGAAAAAAAAGAAAATAAATTGGATGTTGAAGAAAATATTTTAGAAAATAAATTGAGTGAAATTTTTGAGATTGAAAAACTGGAAAAACTTGAAAAAGAAAAGGAAGAAATTGAAAAAGAAAAATATAAAAAAGTGAAGGAAGATGAACAATGGGATGAAGAAAAGTTAAAAGAAAAATTAAAGGAATTGAAAGAAAAATTAAAAATAAAAAATATTGAAAAAGAAAAAATTAATTATAAATTTAGTTTATTAAAATTGAAAGATTTGGAAACAAAATTAGCTTTGAAAAATGTGGAAAGAAATGTTGAAACATCTACTGAAGAAATTAATGATGAATTGATTAAATTAAATTTTAAAAAGGAAGAAGTAGAAAATGAGATTAATAAGATTAAATTAAAAAATGAGGAAATGGAAATAAATGAGGAAAGAACAGATTTGAAAAATTTTTTAGAAAAAATGATGGAAGAAAAAAATAAGAATTTAATAGAGGTAAGGTTTCAAGAAATTAATGTTAGCAAGTATTCGGAGCTGAAAAATCCGCAAAGTTCAGAATACTCAGAAAATCTAAACTTATTTTGGAATGATTCTTTAGGGAAAATTTCTCTCTTCTTTTTATATGCACTAGAGTTTGTCCCCGTATGGCGTGGAAGGCTTTAACGGGGGACGGGGACGAGAAATTGGCTCTACCTTAGGACATGCGTCCCATCAACTTATATGCGTCCCATCAAAGTATATGCGTCCCATCAAGGGACATGCGTCCCATCAAAGTATATACGTCCCAAAATTAGTATATGCGTCCCATCAAAGTATATGCGTCCCAAAATTAGTATATGCGTCCCATCAAAAGGCTGTTCTTTAGTATATCGGGTCCGAGCTAGAAACATGTAATACATATCATTCGATTGCTCTCGTCGAGCTGAGTACGAATATATAAATTTTATTTCCAGGAAAAATTTATGAACCGAGATACAGACCCCCAAAAATCGAAAAACCATAGGGGGGAGTAAGCTCCCCTAAGTGATTACCGCGGCTGCTCTTAAAATATTTCACTGAATTAATTATTTTGTTGTAATTTGCGCCGTAGAATAACGCATGTACCAAAAGCCAACGAGAGATGGGCTCCCAAATGAAGAAGTCATTAAACACTCCCAATAGGTCCAAGTTTGACCCAGCAAACTTCGATCTTTTCATAACTTTGTTCAAAATCGTTCAATCAAGACAATTTTGGTCTCATTCGATAGGTCTCGAAGAGTTCTTTCCAATGAGCTATCATTTGTATAATCGAATTGTTCACCCAAAAAACGAGCTTACTCCCCCCTATGGTTTTTCGATTTTTGGATGCCACTTAAGCAAGGCAATAACATAAAATAAATAATTATGAAAAAGTACTTTTTTACTAATGGGACGCATATACTTTGATGGGACGCATATACTAATTTTGGGACGCATATACTTTGATGGGACGCATATACTAATTTTGGGACGCATGTCTCTTGATGGGACGCATATACTTTGATGGGACGCATATAAGTTGATGGGACGCATGTCCTAAGGTAGAGCCGAGAAATTTTGCCGAAGATGGGGGAGAGTATCAATTGCCGGGGACAA
Organism: Meloidogyne chitwoodi; assembly: GCA_015183035.1. Taxonomy (NCBI): domain Eukaryota; kingdom Metazoa; phylum Nematoda; class Chromadorea; order Rhabditida; family Meloidogynidae; genus Meloidogyne; species Meloidogyne chitwoodi. Next base: position 199,064 of record JACZZP010000015.1, read on the forward strand.
CTAAAAAGGACCCTTTTTGATTTTTTGAGTCAAAATCCTGACGGGGAATGGGAACGAACACTAGTTTTATGAAAAAACGAAATTTGCGGGATCTCGTATCCCGCGAAATTATTTTAAGAAATGTAGGACGGGATCTAGTTGTAATAATCTTTCAATTAGAGAAAATTTTTCACGAAAGAAAAAAAATATAATACTTTTTAAGGATATAATTAAAAATAAATACGCGAAAGAAACTAAAAAAATAAAATCTTTTGATAAATTTCTTGAATTTTACTACACAAAATTTAAAAATGAATTAGAAATTGTAGAAACAAAAGAAAAATTGAGAAAAATAAAATTAAAAAAAAATTTGGTTAAAAAATTGGAAAAAATGAAATTTATTGATTCCGAAATTTTTCTATTAAAAAGATATGTAATGTCAATAGATTTGGATAAAATTGAAATTGATGGAGAAACAGATGAAAAAGAACTTGAAAAAATATTGAAAAGAAATGAAACAAAAAAGCAAATATTTGAAAAAGAAATGAATAAAAAATTGAAAAAAAAAGAAATTCTTGAAGAAATGACAAAACTAAAAAAGAAAATTGAAAAAACTTTTAAAGGTACATAGGTATTTGTTTACTTTAGGCGTCAGCTAAAAAAATATGGAACTTGTTAAGATGGGGCGGTGTGGACAAGTATTCGCAGGATATTTATTCGCATATATATTTTTCACTATTTACAATTTGTGAAATCAAATTAAATAAAGAATCGTCTCCTCCAAATTGTCGCTTCCAAATAAATTCATACAAATAACTTTCAAATGTTGTTTCAGCATTCCCAAATTCAGTCTTATGTCGACGTTTCAATTTTTGCCACATGGACTCGATGTTCTGAGTATGAATGTTTCTGTCTTCTTTTCACATGTTCTTTTTTATGAAGCATACATAGACTTGTAATCTATTGTTAAATTCATCTTCGATTAAATTAGGCTTGACATGTAATTTAGTTAATGTAAAATTTTTAAGTGATTGTAGCATCTAGAAAATGAAAAAAAGTAAATATAAAATGATAAAAAATATATGAGAATAAAATATTATACTCTTATATATATTCGAATAAATATCTTGCGAATACTTGTCCACACCGCCCCATCTTAACAAGTACCGAAAATATTGCCAAAGTGGAAAAATTGAACATTTTCCCACTTATTTAATGATAAATTAGTTTATTTGTTTAGCTGACATAAAGTAAAAATTGGTACTTATTAACAGTGCTCGGAAAGTTCCAGTTCCGGAACTGGAACTGCGGAACTGGTTGATTCCTGGAACAGGTTTGGAATTGGAACTGCGGAACTACCAAATTATTGGAACTGGAACTGGTTCCGGAACCGGTTCCTCACCCCACAATAGTTCCGAATATTTCCGGAACTGGATCTGCAAAAATTAACCAGTTCCGGAACTGGAACCGGTTCCAGTGGAAATTTTGGAACTTTCCGATCACTGCTTATTAATCGTATGTATCCAGTTTTACGGACATTTCCTATGATTTTTTGCGGATTATTTTATAGTACATCTGAACAAAATGCCATCTGTCCAATAAATAAATTAAGTACATATAAGTGTTGTAATAATAAAATAATCCACAAAAAACTCTATAGGCGCAATGTCTGCAAAACTGGATACATATAATTAATAAATACTATAATAAAAAATTACCCCTTTTTATAGAGAAAATAAAGGAGGAAGAGTTAAAAATTATTTTGATAAAAGAAAAAATATTAAAAAATAGATTAGAAACAAATGAATTTTCAAAAGAATTGAAAGAAATTAATAAATTTATAAATTTTGATAAAGATAGATATGGTTTAAAAACATTCTTTTATTATGCTTTATCTGAAAAATATAAAGGATGTTATGGAGAGACTGAAAATGAATTTAACTTTGAGCAGGAATTGGAGAACTTAGAGTATAATAAAACAGGTTTTTTATACAATGTTACTCCACTACTGACATTTTGTCATATTTTCCCTTAATGACATTTTGTCACATTTTTCCCTTAATGACATTTTGTCCATCAATCCTAATAGCTTAAATAAATATTATATTTATTGAATAAAATTTAAAACTTACTAATTTTTATTTTTAATAAATCCAGCAAAAAATCAATTACAAAATCTTCTCAAAATGGAAACATTAAATGAAAAATTTGGAAAAATTATATGCGACAAATTTTATTCTTTTAATAATAAATTTGAAAGAAAATATTCACAAGTTAAAATTGAAAAAAGAAATGATTATGAGACTGTTTGGGATTGGTATATTATTATGAAAAATCGAATTGATGAATTAGAAAAAGAATGTTTAGAATATAAAGAAGAAAAGGTAGGGGTATTTAATGAGAATTTATCAGAGTAAATATTTTAAAAATTTTATAAAAATATAACAGGAGAATCTAAATATAAAATTACAATTTAATTAAGGGAAATTTACTTTAATTTTTACAAAAAAAATAATTTTAATGAGAATTGAAAAAATTCAAAATTTTTAGTCAAATTAAAATTTATCTATTTTATAAATTAAAAATAATTTATGTATGGAATAAAAAAACTTTTATTTTTATAATTTTATTAATATTTAAGGCGAAAACTGTGATTAGTTGGGTTGACAAAAATACAGGTAAATTTAAAAAAATATTTTTGTGCGTTTATAAATGAAAGAAAGTATAAATTTTATTTTTTTAATTTTAAGTTGAGAAAGAACAACCTTTGGTGAAAATTCCATTATCTAAACAATTAGATATAGAACAAAAATCTAAAAGTTCTGGAAATTCGGATAATGAAGAAAATCAACAACATTTGATTAAAAGCAAAAGTCAATTAGAAAAACTAAAAAATGTTGGTGGTGAAAAGCGTTTAGTCTATGCAAATTCTTTTTCGTACATATCTAAAAATAATGGTATTTATATATGTAAAATTAGGTTTCGCCCCTAGGATGAGGAGGGATTTAACGGGGAAAGGGGACAAGAAATATTTCCATGGAAGCTCCGATAGGGGATGGTTGTCAATTGACGGGGACAACTCATTGGGGGACCTTTGAGTCGTTTCTTAAGTCCAAAGCCCTCATGGGACGTGAACGAACACTATTTAAAATATCGTTAAATATTTTAGATGCGGAAGCAATGGAAGAAGTATTTTCTGATAAAAAACAAAACGAAAAGACTAAAATTAAGGATATTTTAAAAAATAATTTTAACGAAGAAAAAGATAAAAAACCCAAAACAAATAAGCTTAAAAAATCATTTACATTTCCAAATTTCACTCAAAATATGCAAATAAAAAAAGGTTTATTTATAATAAAATGATGTATAAATAGGCTAGTCTAAGTTGTTTTCACTACAAGTTTAAATTTTTATTTATTTTTAGGAAGCAAAAGAGTGACACCAATTAAAGTTTAAGAACATTGTTTTGAATGTGTAAATATGTAAATAATTTTATTTTAATTTTAAAATTGACTAAAAAATGATAGATTAATTGTATCAATTATTTTATTTTAAACAATTATTTAAACTGTTTATTATTTAAAAATTTAGTTGCTGATAAAAACTTTTTTAAATTATTTTTTCTTTTGGTTTTTCAAACAATCTGAGATATATTTAACCAACAAACAATTAAAAAAAAATTTTTATTTGTGTAAATAATGTAATAATTATCATTAGCAAAAGGTTAAATAGTAAAATATTGGTCACGTTGGTAAATGTGTAGTTGGATATTTACTTAGTACGCAAAAAAGCGTTTGCAGTTTGCAAGCGAAATTTGCATTATTGGCGTTAGGAATGTCGCTCGCTTATTTGTCCTTTTCAATTATAGTATGCCTTTTGGCACATAGAGGGAAAAGGAAAATTATCATCAATAATAACCATTGAGCCACTTTATATTCATCTCGCTACCACATTTGAGGCAGATCATTTTAGTCTTCTATAGTCGGAAACCTTGTAGATATTCAAGGGATTTTTTTCTTGATTCAATATCGAGTTTGATCGTAGAAAAATGGTCCAAATTTATAATCTTTGATCATTTATAAAATAAATATATTTTACTTTATTATTATTAGGGACCGGATTTATAAGGACTATAAATCAAAAAATATGGACATATAATATGGACTAGAAATCGAAAATAGTGACTGAAAGATGGATTAAATTTCTAGATATGGACCAAATATGGACATATAAATGCAAAATTTAACATTTAAAATTTTTATTTCATATTCAAAATACTTCAAAAATCATTATTTTGTTCACAAATTAGTGATTAAGTACATTTCTAAGTTTTCTGGTAGTTTTGAACCGACCCATTTGTCAATGTTAATTTTTGGCATTCTGTCCATTCGTTTCTACCTTTCGTCTCTTGTTCTGAACGGGCCTGCAAATAGTAATATTTATGGGCTGAAATATGGATTAAAAGCCAAAATATGGACAAACATGGAAAATATGGACAGAACGCCAAAATATAGAAAATATTGATTGAAAACTTGAATACTATTAACTAACATATTAAAAAACATGTTTTTTGGACGTTTTAGAGCCTACCGAGTCCAGGAAAAAATATGGAACTCCATATAAATCCGGTCCCTAATTATTATTTTTATTTTCTCCTTTTCTCTCAATGTGCCAAAAGGAAGCGTCACCCTAAGATCAAAAATGCAAAGAGCGCTTCCAAATTACAAATGTCTTTTGCTTAAAGGTAGAACATCAACTTGACATTTACCCTGTCCAATAAATTTGAAAGTTAAAAAATATTTTTTTCAAAAAAGACTCCTAAGATTTTATTTAGAAAAACATTGGCTCTACTTCACTTTATGAGTCCCATCGAACATTAAGAGTCCAATCGAACATTAGGAGTCCAATGAAAGTTTATGAGTCCAATAAAAATTTATGAGTCCAATCTAAACTTTTTGAGTCCTATCAAAATTTATGAGTCCAATGAAATTATTTAACTATGATTTTTTGTCAGGTACCTTATTTTTTGAAAAATTTATTTTCGGCGATATCAAATACAAACTATTCTATTCGTCTCGTCGAACTAAGTAGAATTATACTAGATTCGACTCGCAAAAATAACTATGAGCCAGGATATAGGTCATTGAAAATTGAAAAATAATATGGGGAGTAAGTCCATTTTAGGTGATTATCGAGGCTGCTCAAAAAGTTTTATTAACTAAGCTTAATTAGTATAACTTTGTTCTAATTTGTCCAACTTAGACTATTTTGGTCTCATTCTACTAAGCCCGAAGATCTCTTTCGAATGGCATATAATTTGTTAATATTTAAAAGTGTTGGAATTATAAAATGGCCTCCCCACTTCTCCCTGATTGACGAAAAATCATAAATTTTTATTGGACTCATAAACTTTTGTTTGGACTCATAAATTTTGATAGGACTCATAAAGTTTAGATTGGACTCATAAACTTTCATTGGACTCCTAATGTTCGATTGGACTCTTAATGTTCGATGGGACTCATAAAGTGAAGTAGAGCCAAAACATTTACTCAACAAACATGTGATTCATCAAATGATGCCTTAATAATTAAATTGTATGAGGTCTCCCTCTTGTGATTTTTGTCACGTGATAGCACCATAAATTGCCCTTTAAATTCAATTTAATTGAAAATAGAAAAAGAAAAAAATTAATTAATTATTTACCTTTTCCCTCACTATTTTATGACCTTTTGAAAAGAGAAGAATAGGGTAATAAATCAATACTACTCGAGTGAGATTCGACTTGATTTTCCCTCTTTTCTCCTTTCTTCTCTACTCTCCCTCAATCATTTGAGAGAGGAGAAAGGTAAAAAAATTTTTTTATTTATATCATTTTAAATCTCCCATAAACAGTTAGTTTTAAAATATTTTACTTCATAACCTCCAACCAAATGTCTAATTTCTAAAAAAATTTCTATTCGAACACTTAAGTTAACCCAAATGTGTTCGCTTAAGTTTTTCCTTTTGTTGTGTTTATTCTTCTATTCATATGGATTCAATAATGCTGAGATCAGAGTGAATAGTGTTAAAGAAAGTAGCCAAAGTGCACAATTTGTTAAAAAAATTTCTGGTAATTTTAAAATTATTTAAAAATTTTTGATATTCTATTTATGGTTACCCTTTATTAAAAAAACAAAATTAATTAGGTATATTAATAATTTTTATTTAAAGATATTCGCAACAAATTGGCTTCATTTTCGGCTACAAAAGAAGATAACTTTTTCTATCCAAAAATACTGCAAGAAATTCAACTTATTGAGTGTCCTGATTTACTTGAAGATTTACCTGAATCTAAGAAAATAGATAAAAATACAAAAATTCGTTGGCCATTGATTAATCAGTTGTTTTTGTCACTTCCCCATTGGCTTAGAAAAGATACGGTATTTATGTACTGTGAAATGAAACAAATAAAAGTAAGTAAGTTAGATAAAATTAGGCGAAGGGTCATCTGTTTTTATTTGTTTTGAAAATTTATAAGATGCGAAATTATTAAAAAATTTTTTTAAATAATTTTTATAGGAAAATGATTGCATTGAAATAAACTTTAAAGAATATAATCAACAGCCAGGGCAAAAGGAAAAATCTACATTGTTGGAATTATTATTTTTAGACAAAAGCGAAGCTTTAACCGAACGTCTTTGCTACACATTAAATTCAAGTAGGGCTTTTATAATTTTATTAATGTAAAAAGTTTTGATAGTTGGCATTTCCTAAAATTTAGGGTATCCAGAACCGAGATCGAATCGAAAATTCTCTGATATCCGGTACTTTTTCGCTTCTAAAAATACTGAAACGCCAATGCCTTACTCTTTTTAAATAACTCTAATATCTGGATTTTGGTTTCTTGAGTTTTGTTTTTCGAGTTTGAATAAAATGTTATAAAAGAAGAAAAATTAAATAAATACACTTTTCAGGAATAAACACAGATTTTGACATATTATACGACATCATTTTGGCAAGACCAAAATTCGAATTGAATAAAATTATACAAATTTATTACAAATTTTTCGAAAAAATATTAATAGAAAATAAAGAATTGCAAGAATTTATAGCCCAATATTATCAAGAATCGAAAATTTCAAAATTACAAATGCATTTGGAATATAAAAAAGATTTTGAAAAAAATGAAGAAAATATAAAGATATGGAATATTCTTATTAAAAGAGTAGAATACGTCTATAAAAATAAATTATTTAAAGAATATAAACAGGTAAAAAATTTTTAAACCTTTCTCTATTGATGATTTTCTAAGAAATTATATGAGTGAATAAAAAAGAAACTTGAATAAGTTGAAGAGTGGCGCAGCGGTTGTGCTCTTGTTTTTCGCCCTTTCCATAAAGGTTCGATTCCAACAACCATCCAAACACTTTTCCGCAACATAAACACACAATGAAATTCTCCTTTAACATTACCGTTCACTCCTATAAATACTAAAATCATATAAAAAGCGCACCAACGCAAAAAAAAATTATTTATTTTGAACAGATTACTGAACAAATCCTTTCTTTATGTGATAACAATGAAGAAAACACAGAAAATTTAATTGAAAGTTTTGAAACACATCTGATTAAATATGAATTTATGTCAAAAAATGTTGTTGAATTTAGTGAGCAATTTTTAAAGACAAAATGTAGCAAAGATATTTTCTCTAACAAAAAGCAAAAAAAATCAGAATTTAAAATTACAATTCCGGATTACATGAAAAGAATGTTGAAAATAACCGGATTTGCAGGAAAAGGGAAATACTTGGAAATTATTGATAATCGAATTGTTGATTATATAAAAAATGAAAAACACTCAGGTTAAAAGTTAAAAAGGATTAATATTAAATTTTATTATGTTAGAATATTCTTATTAAAATGATCCAAAATTTTTTTATTTTTTTAAATTAGAATTATTGTCTCTTGTGGTAATTCATCATGGAAGTGACTTGATAACTTTAATTAAAAGTTTGAAAGATGAAGTTGGGGAAAACAAAATTAAAAATTATAAATTAAAATTGGCAGATTTAAATTTCAAATTTGAAGACTTGAGAACTGACTTAAATAAAGAAAAAATGAAAGAAATTGATAAAAAATTGCAAATAAAATTTGAAATAAACCAACTTGAAACAGAAAAATTTAAATTTGATAATTTAAACAAAAATGAAAATATTGAAGAATTGATACAAATAAAATATGATTATTTGAAAATTAAGCAGGAAATGCAGGAAAACAAAAATAATAAATTAAAAATTAATAATGAATTTAGTGAACTAAAATTAGATATATTAAATAGTACAAAAAAAGGAAATAAATTAATATCAGAATTAAATAATGATGAACTTTTAAAAGAATTAATAAAAATATACACGGGAAATAATGAAAAAGATGAGGTTGAATTTAAAATAATTAAAAGAAAACTTGAAGATTTTGAAAAAAATATGAAAACAAATGATTTAGAATTGCAAAGAAATTTGAATAAAATAAAATTGGAAGAATCAAAATTAAAAATTGAAATTGAAAAATTAGAAAAATTAGCTGGAAACGAAGCAAAAAGAAAAATAAAATTAGAGTCGTTAAAAAAGGTAAACATTAAAGAAAGTTTTGATAGAATAGAAGCAGAGAAAAAGAAAATTGAAAGAGAGTCAGAGAAAGAAAAAAAGATTAAAGAAGAAACAAAGGAAAAAGTGAAACAATTAAATTTAAATAAAGAAGAATTATTGAACGAAAAAATAAAAAGTGAATTAAAAATTGAGATAATAAAAGAATTTATTACTTTAAATGATGGATTAATCAATGAAATTAACATAAATTTAATTGAACAAAAGAACCAAAAAATAGAAATCATGAAACAGATACAACAAAAAATAAAAGAATACACAAAGTTGACTAGCAAAGAAAATGAACTTAAAAATACGATCTATGAAAATTTAAATGAAATATATGAATTAGAAGAAAAAATAAGAATTTTAAAAATTGATGATGACAAATTCAGTTTACATTCATTTTTTAACTTTATTTGGTCAAAAGAATGCAATTTTAAATTAATTAAAGAAATTGAGGTTGAATTTGAAAGGGAAAGAAATTTGGGAGTTTTGGAAGATGAGTTAAACTTTAATTTAGGTAAAAAAGAATTTTTGAATTTAAACGATTAGTTTATGACTAGATAATTTACTTAATATATATTATTTTATTTAAACTTTTATTTAAGTAAAATTCAAAAAGAATATGAATTTATATAATTCTGAATGGCAAGAATTTTGCAAAAAAGTAGAAACATTTGAAGAAAATTTTGAGAAAAAATATCCAAAAAATTTAATTTTAAATAAAGAATATTTAGAAAACGAGTGGAAGTCTGTTAAAAATCAAAATTCAATGAAAAAAAGAATTAATGAATTAAATAAATACTGTACTTTTCTAAAGGTTATAAATAATGCTAAAAATATGAAAAATTAAGAAAGGCAAAAACGCTGTCAGAGAAAATTTCATAATTTTTCTTAATTTGTTTATTGGTTTTAAGGAAATACGCTGGCCGGTTACCTTGGTGTCCTTCTAACTAGAGTCAACTGTAATATTTCTCAGTTACTTGTCCCCTCGCCTACTCCTTTTTAATGTTCTTAGTTGCTAGAAAGTGTCAACTCAACAGCACTGTCTCTCCGAAGGTTAACTTAATCTCTCGTTTGTAAGAGATGCAGAAAAGTAGTAGTCACTAGAGAAAAGATGCGCAGCAAAGAGAAACTGTACAAAAAGAACAATTATCTTTCTCTAGTGACTACTAATTTTCTGCATCTCTTACAAACGAGTGATTAAGTTAACCAGACAGTAGTCAGTTGACATTTTTTTAGCAAATAAAACTTCGCAATATTAATAATATACATATACTGTCATAATAAATTATTCATATACTAAAAGTGTTGTTTAATCTTTCTATTTTTTGTGTAGATAAACGAAATAATAAACAATCTTACTTTGAAAATTGTTCAAAAAAATTATGAATTTATTGATGACATAAATAAATCTATAGCCGAAATTATATTTAATATGTTGAATAAATGTTGGATTTAAATTTTTTAATTAATTTTGTATATTTTTTTTTAGCGGAGAAGACAGATTTTGATACATTATACGAAATTATTTTGGCACGACCAAAAGATGAGTTGAATAAAATTATGGACAATTATTACAAATTTTTTGATAAAAAGCTAACAATGGATAGCGAATTGCAAAAATTTATAGGAACAAATTATCCAAAGTGGAATGTTTCAAAATTAAAAATACATTTGGAATATAAAAAATATTTGGAGAGTAAAGAATATTTGAAAAATGAAGAAAATAGAGAATATTTGGAAAGTAAAAAATTTAAATATTTGGAAGGTAAAGAATATAAAAAATATTTGAAAAGTAAAGATTATTTGGAAAGTAAAGAATATAAGCAATATTCGGAAATTTTGAAAAAAATTCAAGAAAATATAAAAATTTGGGAAATTCTTATTAACAGAGTTGACAATGAATTACTTGAAGAAAAAAAATATAAAAAGGTAATAAGTTTTAATTGATAACATGAAAAATCCCAAACATCAAATTTCCTTCTCTTCGGTGACTAAGCTTTTTATGCTTTTCTTTCTTTTGCAATAAATATACCGTATTTATTTTTCCCACCTCGCCTTTTCTTTTACCGATACTACATCAGTCTCTTCATTGCGCATGTATAAAGGCTACGCTCTCGTGTGAAAAAGACGCAGAAACTGAGTACAGTTCTGGAAAAGAGCAGGTCACAATATTTTTCTCTGATCCCAACTACACTCAGTTTTTCTGCGTCTTTTTCACAGAAGAGAGTAGCCTTTATTACATGTGTTCTGAAGAGACTGAACTAGTATAGGAAAATGAAAAGGCGAGGTGGGACTATATTAAAATAAATAAGGTATAAAACTTTTTTTCATAGATTACAAAATTTCTTTCATTATGTAAAAAAATGAAAGCAAAGTCTGACAAAGTATTTTCTACTTTTTTTCAAAAGTTTGGTCAATATTTTAGCGAAACTGATTTTAATTATGAACACAATGCATACTTTTATAAAAAATTTATTAAAAAATGTAGAAACATTTTTAATGAAAAAAGACAAAATACGTCAAATAATAGGCAAGTTAAAAATTTAAATAAGATTTTAGGTTAAATATTAAAAATTTTTTATTTAAAAATTGAAGAGAGAAGTAGAGAAAATCTCTTCATTTTCCATACTATTTTTCTGCGATTTTTCTGAATAAATTTTAAATTAATATTTTCAGAATCAAACTACCCCAATACATTGAACGTATGCTTATTATAACTGAAATTACAGGAGAAGAAATGTATAAGAAATACATTACTACTCGCTTAAAAAACTTTATTAAAAACGAAAAATACGAAGGTTTGAATTTATTTTCGTTTTTTCCCATTTCAGTGCCAACATTTGAGTGCGAATTATAACGCAGTTTAATTTGATTATTTTAATTTTTAATTCATTAATCTTCAAATATTAATGAATTAAATGTATTAGTTGGCACTCAATTTTTGGCACTGAAATGGGCGAGGGGCAAAAATGAACAAATGTAATATTTTTAAACGAATTATAAGATTAAGAAAAATTATTTTTATTTCTTTATAGAAATTTTGATACTTTTGGTAGTTTATCATAAAAATGATTCGCTAGAAATAATCGAAAAACTTAAAGACGAGCTTAAAATTTTGGAAAAAAAATTGATGCATACTAAGGAAAATTGAAAAATAAAAATTTATTTAAAGAAACATATATTTTTTTTGTAAATGATAAATTTTTATTTTATGAAGAGTTTTTGATGAGTCATATGTCATTCGAAAGAGCACAAAAAACTGTTATGAAAAAACATAGAATTAGTCAAAAGTTATAGAGCTAACTCGAGATAAAATTTTCGGTGTTATTCAAGTTTATGAGTCCAATAAATTTTTATGCGTCCAATGAAAGTTTATGAAATATTGTTGATAATTAATTTTAAACTGGCAATTGGATACGCATATCTTCTAATATATGATGAAAAAATTAGGATGGTAACATTTGTTTATTGGTACCAGGAGATGCCTGACATTAGACTAGTCAATACCATTTGTGTATTCTTGTTGACGCATAAACTTTTATTGGTAAATGTCCAGTTGACTGCCTATCTGTCCGCAAAGAGAATTCGCTCTTTTCTTTCCTTCTCTTGCATTTTTGGCGTTAGGAGAATTGCACACTTATTTTTCCTTCTCCACTATAATATACCTTTTGGCACTTTGAAAGAAAGGGATAAAATAATTAAAATTAATTAATAATAAAGTGAAAATATATTTATTTTAAAAGTGACCAAAGATTAATAACCAAAGAACATAAAGTTGGGACAACATCCTCAAATATATTTCAAGATCAGGTGGATAACAACCAGTAAAAGGACAAATATTTAGGTAATTCAGCTTCTGTAATATTCGCCAAAAGGCATATTACAGTGTAGAGGAAAAATAAGCGTGCACTTCTAACCAGTGATGCAAAAGTTCCAAAATTTCCACGGAACTAGTTCCAGTTCCGGAACTGCATTTTTAATTTTCATAGTTCCAGTTCCAGTTCCGGAACTATATTTTTAATTTTCATAGTTCCAGTTCCAGTTCCGGAACTATATTTTTAATTTTCATAGTTCCAGTTCCAGTTCCGGAACTTTTGTGGGGTAAAGAACTAGTTCCGGGCCAGTTCCAGTTCCAAAAATTTGGTAGTTCCATGGTTCCAGTTCCGAACCAGTTCCAGAAATTTGTAGTTCCATAGTTCCAGTTCCAAACCAGTTCCAGAAATTTGGTAGTTCCGTAGTTCCAGTTCCGGAACTGGAACTGCATAGTTCCGGAACTGGAACTGGAACTTTTGCATCACTGCTTCTAACTGCAAAAGAAGAAAAGAGCGAATTCACTTTGCGGACAGGTAGGAAGCCAACTGGACATTTACCCTTTTATTTGATTCATAAAATATGTTGGGACGCATAAAAGTTGAATGGACGCTAAAACTTCATTGGACGCATAAACTTGAATAGGAGCATTTTCTGAACAGTAAAAAAATTTTTACCGCATCTCGCTAAAAGAAGAGGTTGTTAACAGTAATTGGAATTTTCGATTTTGCTCATATTTACTACCGAGGTATGCATATGATTTTGGTATGACCTTCCAATCAAGATTTAAGTTTTTTGTTTTTTTATTTTCTAATATTTACTGGTTGTTAAACTTAAAAAAAATTAGATTTCTTTAATTCAACAGACAAATTATTAAATTGTTTAATCTTGGCTAACAATAAATATTTTTATTAATAGAATAGCTCTATAGATATTTTAAACTTTTGAAGAAGTAACAAACAGGTTTGCTTCTAAAAGCTCAAGGCGCCAGTAATTTCGACCTTACTGTATGCTATCTAGAATTGTCATGTGTGGACCCACATGTTTTAATGTTATATGTCTATCAATTCATTATAAGAGTTTGACCTTTTTTTTCTCTATTTCTTTCTCTCCCAATGTTTAATTGAGTTTATTAATGATTAATTCACACGTGATAAAGCTCAACTGACTCTACTTATGATTTTTCACTCCCCCTGACTTCTCTATTTAATTCCTCCTCTCATTCCACAATCGTACCACTTACAATTAAAATCATCCATTCAATTAAAAGATATTTAAAATTTAATTTTAGTTTAAATTTTTTAAAAAATTTAAAAAGGCAGAATTGTCAACGAATGAATTTTTTAAAATTTATTATTTTTCTTCAACTTTTATTACTTGTTTACTCGACTGATAGAAATGTTCAACAAAATTCACACCCAACATTTAGTAAGAATGGGCAAATAAATTTAAAAAATTTAATTTAAAAAGATTTTTTTAAATTAGAATAATTATTTTTATAAATTATTTCCTTCATTTTAGATTGTGAAAAATATAAAAAAATCTTTTTAATTTTAGAAAATCGTCCTCGCGATGTTCGTTTACCACAATCTCTAACTCCAGATGTCTGTAGCCGTTGGTACCCAAGTTCTGATGAAATTAAATCTGAAGGAAGTGAAAATTTGCGTTTACCTTTGGTGAAAAGTTTTGAAGAAATCAAAGAATTAAAAGATAAATCAGTTAAAGTTGAATCAATAAATCATTTGTTTCTTCCTCTTCCTCAGTGGCGTAGAGCTGAAGTTGCTTTTTTATATTGCAAAAATGTTGAGGTTGAAGAGGTAAAAGTTAATTTTTTAAAAACTCAAAATAAAAGAGTCGTCCCCAAGAACCCTTAAACATTAATATGAGATAACAAAAAATTAAAAATTTGGAGTTTCATAATTGTTACGATTGTAAGTGTCCTACTTACGAGTGACAGATGTGTCCGAGATTTACTGAAGAGTAGACGAGCAACAATCAAACAGTTTATCACAAGTAAAGTCAATAGAAGTGTAGAGAATTGGTAGAAGTGTAGCGGTAGACGAGAACTAATTCAAAGACTGGTTATTTACTGGCGCTTATATAGTATGTTGACTAGACAGTTAAAGTGTTATAAAAGACCACCACTCATATACAAGAATAATTATCCCCAACTATAATTTAGGAAGAGTTGTAAAGTGCGAAATGACAACAAAAATAAATTTTTAATTTTATTATTATTGCTAGTAAAAATGATAACTTGAAGGGAAATCTCTTCATTTCTCCCCAAACATTAGTTTTACTTTTAACATTAAATTATAATAATTAAAAGAGATTATATTTTAAATATATTTTTCCAGGAAAAATGCTTAGATACTCTGTTTAGTGACTACAGTGAAAAATTGCCTGATAAAAACGAAGCTTTAGCTGAACGATTGTTTTATGCATTGGATTCAAGTATACTATATTTTTAAATTTAAATTGTAAAATTAAAAAAATTTTCTACTGAGAAAAGATTTCTGGGAGCAGCCTCGGTAATCACCTAAAATGAGCTTACTCCCCTCTATGGTTTTTCGATTTCCACGAACATGTAATTTGAAATAAACACAAAACACTCTCTGATAAAGCTTGTTCTACCATTTAACATACCTTTTTTAAGTAAATCCTCCAGATTTTGATATTTTATATGATATCATTTTGGCTCGACCAAAATTCCAGTTACAACAAATAATGGACGTTTATGACAAGTTTTACAATAAGAAATACAAAAACGAATCAGAAAGTGGAGAATATTCAGAAGAAATTGCAAAATTAGAAAAACATTTATATAATAAAAAAGAACTGGGAAGAAAAGATGATATTAAAATATGGGAAATACTTTATTACCATGTAGAATCAGTTAATAAAAAACAATTTATTGACAAAAAAGAGTTTAATCAAGTGAGTATTTTTTAGATTATATTTTTTATTTATACGATAAAAAATAAAAAAATAATTCCTTTGACGTCAAAAAATTCGAAGAGCGACAATTCTAACTTTTTCCATAAATCTCTCAAAAATTGATCAAATTTTGAAACCTTAAGTGTTAAATAAAGCTAATTTTCTGCTTTATTTTTTAAAGTTTAGATCATATTTTTATCTAAATTAAAAAAAAAAGTTATTTTAAAATAACCAAAAGTAGGGTAGTTATGTTAAACAAAAACAAAGACAGAGAGTGCAGTGTTTTATTTTTCTCTGCATTGCTCATCGCGCCTCCTTTATAAATAATTTTTTTCTATGTATTAGATTGCTGAGAGAATATTCGAATTTTGTGAAAGTTATCAAGAAAATACTAATCAAAATATTGACAATTTTGTTAAAGATTTTGGTTCAATTTGGCGTTATGTTGAATTTAATTCAAATATTTTTGTAAACTTTGGCGCAAAATATTTAAGGAAATGTGACAAAAAAGAAAAAATTAGCATATTCCCTGAGTATTTGAAAGAAAACTTTAAAAGAATGTTAATTATATCTGGATTTGTAGCTAAAGAGGAATATTATGAAGACTTAAGTTATCGTATAATTAATTATATTAAGAACGACAACTATCAAGGTACAGAGCTGGAAAAAAATTTTTTATGATAAATCGGATCCGAAAACCGAAAATTTCCGGTTCCAATTTGATTCAGATTTCTTCAAAAATAAATATTTTATTTATTAAATATTAATTTAAGTTAAAAAGAAATTTAATTAATATTTTATTTATTAAGAAAATGGAAACTTAAAACTCGAATATTTGACTTTTCCATTTTCTAAACTTACGTATTATCCCCAAACTTTTTGCGGACAAATTTATTTATAAATACTGCGGAACAATCTCTCTAAGGTGAATATACAATTCAACAATGTTGAACCAGTTGCAACTTGAATACCAAGTTTGACACATTTGCTACATTCCCACACTGAAAGAGTTGTCTTCCGTGAATTTGTCCGCAAAAACTTGTCCGCAAAAAGTTTGGGGGATAATACATAAATACCAAATGAAGTTCGTTCCTTGCCTAACCATTTGAGTCTCAGAAATTGAAGGGATTAATAAAATTAATTGAAGGAGTCGTCTCTCTTTACTGTAAATTAGAACACCTCTCTGTAGTATTCAATTTCTGAGACTCAAATGGGAGGTGTGTGTGTAATTTAATTTGGTTCTTTTCGGTTATGCGGCCAAAAAGTCCGCAAGTTTTCTCTGCAAGTTTTTAAATTTATTTTCTCAAAAGGATTATTTTACATAAGAAAAGGATTATTTTGGAGGCATAAAATCAACAACTTTTTCTAGAATATCATTGAATGCATCAACTCCTCTTTAGCTGAATGTGTTTCGTCGGGAATCTCAGCAAGCAATTTTTTATAATTATAACTCATTTTTGTAAAAATATAATTTTTAGATAATTTCACTACCTTATATATACAAAAAAATTTATAATAATCCTTTATAATCTTTGTGGAAAATATGTACTTATTTTTTTAAATAATCCTTTTGAGAAAATAAATTTAAAAACTTGCAGAAAAAACTTGCGGACTTTTTGGCCGCATAACCGAAAAGAACCTTTAATTATTTTAATTTTGTAAATTAAAATAATTTAAAATTAGGAGGATTAATAACCCTTATTTTAATTCATTATGGCAATGATTTCTCAAAAATAATAGAACATTTGAAAAAATTAAATTTAAAAGAAAATAGTTTAAAAAAAATAAATGAATTAGAAAATAAAAAGATTAAAATACAAATGGAAAATGGTAAATTAATTGAATCAGAAGAATTAATAGAAGAAAAAGAAAGAGATGATGATAGAAGAGAAGAATTGGAGAATTTAGTAAAGGAAAAAAAATTTGAAAATTATTTGATTTGAATTAAATTAAAAAAAGATGAATTGAATAAATTACAAGAAAAAGGAAAATTAATAAAAAATGAAGAAAAGATGAATAAAATAAAAGAGGAATTGAAACAAAAACTAGAAAAAATTGAAAATGAATTTAAAGAGGAAGAAAAAGTTTTAGAAAAATTAAAGGAAAAAGTAAGGGAAAAATTGGGTTTAAAAGAAGAACAAATGTCAATTGAAGAATTTTATGAATTTTATAAAATAAAATTAGAGAATGAATTAGAAGAGATTAAATTGAGAGAAAAATTGAGAAAATTAAGAAAAAAAGAAAAATTAGAAAAAGAAATGGAAAAATTAAAATTTAATTACGGTAAATGTCCAGTTGAATCCCTACCTGTCCGCAAAGAGAATTCGCTCTTTCTTTTTTCTCTTGCATTTATGGCGTTAGGAGAAGTGCACGCTTATTTTTCCTTCTCCGCTATAATATGCCTTTGGCACTTGGAAAGAAAGGGATAAAATAATTAAAATTAATAATAATGCGAATACTCGACAGATCGAACCTCTTTGGAATAGATTAAGATTCAAAATTGTCCATCAGATGAGACATATTACAGAAACTGAATTATCTAAATATTTGTCCTTTTTACTGGTTTTTATCCCTTCATTATAATCCCATTAAAGGTTATTACCTCCCTGATATTTTAGAAATTTATTTGAGAATGTTGTCCAAAATTTATGTTC
This sequence comes from Meloidogyne chitwoodi, assembly GCA_015183035.1. Lineage (NCBI taxonomy): Eukaryota > Metazoa > Nematoda > Chromadorea > Rhabditida > Meloidogynidae > Meloidogyne > Meloidogyne chitwoodi. The sequence goes on from JACZZP010000015.1 coordinate 217,073, forward strand.
TTTGATTATTAATCTTTGGTCACTTTTAAAATAATTATATTTTCTCTTTATTATTAATTAATTTTAATTATTTTATCCCTTTCTTTCCAAGTGCCAAAGGCATATTATAGCGGAGAAGGAAAAATAAGCGTGCACTTCTCCTAACGCCATAAATGCAAGAGAAAAAAGAAAGAGCGAATTCTCTTTGCGGACAGGTAGGGATTCAACTGGATATTTACCTTTAATAACGAAGAAAACAATGAAGAAAAAATGAAAATTGAATTTAAAAAAGAAAAAATAGCTGAAAAAATAGAAAAAATTAAAAAGGAAAATTTAAATAAAATTGAATTAAATAGAGAATTAGGAAAAATAATATTAAATAAAGAAGAGCAAGAAAACAAAAAAATAAAAAATGAATTGAACAAAGGGATAATAGAAGCAAAAATTAAATTAATAAAATCAAAAATAAATTTTAAAGAGAAAAATTTTTTGGAAGAAGAATTAGGTGATGAAAGTGAGCTTAAGGCAGAGGAAGATGAGCAAATTGAAAAAGAATTTGGAAATGACAAACTGGAAATTAATTTAATTAAAAAAATAATAAAAGAAGAATTTTATTTAATAAAATTGGAAAATGCACTTAACAAAGTTGATTTGAAAGAAAAGATAAGAAAATTAAAAATTTATCAAGAGAACATTGAAGAAAATAAAGAAATAGATGAGTGGGAAAATAAATTAAAAGACAATAAATCAGAACAGAATACATTAAACAATGAATTTAATGAGATTTTAAAAAAAGAAATGTTATTTGAAAAACTTGAGGAAATAAAAAAGAAAATGATTACAAAGGGTGATGAAGCAGAAAAAAAGTTGAAAGAAATTGAAAATAAGTTGCATAAAAAAGAAGTAATAAAACATTTGCTTAAAGAATTAAAAAAAGAGGAGGTTACTGTAGACAAATTAAAAGAAGAATTGAACCAACTTGGAAAGGAAAAAGTTGAAATTAAAAAAGAAAAAATAGAGCAAATTAAAAAAATGGAGGAGGAGTTGAAAAATGATTTTCAAGAAAAATTAAAAATAGAAGAAATTGAAGAAGAAAAATTTAAATCTGAATTTGATTTATTAAAAGAAAAAGATTCAAAAAGAGAAAAATTATTTAAAATATTGGAAAAAGGTATGTTAAATTGTTTAATTAGAGTTGAATTACAAAACTTAAATTATGAAAAAAGAAAATTAGAATATGATGCTGATAAACTTAAATTAGAAAAAGAGGAAATTGAAGTAAATGAGAAAATAAAAGATTTGAAGAATTTGAAAGAATTTTTGGAAGCATCAATGAAAAATAATAATGAGACTAACATTAAGAATTACAAAAAAGAAATTAAAAAAATAGAATTAATTGATAAATTTCTACAATTTTACCAAACAAAATTTAAAAAGGAATTAGAAATGATAGAATTAAAGGAAATGTTAAATTTATATGAATGTGAAGGAACAAAAGAAGGTTTAAAAATGATATTGGAAGGAAAAGAAGCAATAAAAGAAGAATTTGAAAATCAATTGAAGAAAAAATTGGATGAACAGGAAATTTATCAAGAAGAAATGAAAAAATTACAAGAGAAAAGTGAAAAAAATTTTATAGGTATTTTGTTTAACTTATGCCGGTGAACGAAAAATCCCTCTTGGAAGATTCCTCTCTGAACAAAATTATTGGAAAATTCCTTTCTGAAAAATAACTAAAATAACTCTTTTAGCAGAAAAATCCTTAGCAAATAATTATTAAAATAATCCAAAATTATTTTAAACTTTCAAATAATTCTGCTCGGAGAAGAGTTTTCCGAAACTCTTTCGATAGGAATTTTCTGAAGAGGAATATTTCTGTAATCTTTAAGTCAGCTAAAAAATATTATTTTTCAATTAAGTAATAAAATTGACATTTTTTCACTTATCGATAAATTAGTATATTTATTTAGCTGAAGTAAACTAAACAAATAACTAGGGATGCTCGCTTTTCCTCTTTTTATTCGTGATAAGTCTCTTCAGGATGCCTGTGATAAAGGACACTCTCTCGTCTACAAAAGACACAGAAAAACTAACCAGTGGATAGTTGAGGTAAGAGAAATGTCACATGACCTGCTCTCTTTTCCGGAAATGTGCACATTTTTTTGCGTCTCTTACTTCTTTTTAACATGAGAGAGTGTCCTTTATCACAGACGCCCTGAAGAGAATTGTTTAAGGATAAAAAGAGAAAAGCAGCGAGCACCCCTGCAAATAACCTCATTTAGATGTAAATCAAATAATAGATGAAAAATTAAAAATTATTTTGATAAAAGAAAAAATATTTGAAAATTTACTAAAACAAAATGAAATTTCAAATGAATTGGAAAAAATTGAAAAATTTATAAATTTTGATAAAGATGGATATGGTTTAAAAACATTTTTTTATTATGCTTTATCTGAAAAATGTAACAAAGAATGTTATGGAGAGACTGAAAATGAATTTAAATTTGAGCAGGAATTGGGGACCTTAGAGTATTATAAAACAGGTTTTTATACAATATTACTACACTAGTGACATTTTGTCATATTTTACTATTACTGACATTTTGTCATATTTTACTATTACTGACATTTTGTCATATTTTACTATTACTGACATTTTGTCATATTTTACTATTACTGACATTTTGTCATATTTTACTATTACTGACATTTTGTCATATTTTACTATTACTGACATTTTGTCATATTTTACTATTACTGACATTTTGTCCATCAAATCAAAATAGATAGCATAAAATATTGAATAAAATTAAAAAAAAATAATCTTAATTTTCAGGTAAAAATAATCAATTACAAAATCTTTTCAAAATGGAAGATAAATTTGGAAAAATTACATGTGACAATTTTAAATCTTTTACGCATAAATTTGAAGGAAAATATTCACAAGTAAATATTAAAAAAAGAAATGATTATGAGACTGTTTGGGAATGGTATAATAATATTAAAATTAGAATTGATAAATTAAAAAATGAATGTTGAAAAAAATTAAGAGGAACAAGTAAGTGGTGTATTATTGAGAATTTACTAGTGAATATTATTTTAAAGTTTTTGTTTTAAAAATTTTAAAATTAAATACAAAATCCTAATTTAATTTAGGGGAATATTCTATTTAATTTTTATAAAAAAGTATATATACGATTTTAAAGAAAATTGGGGAAAAATTCAAATTTTAGTCAAAATTTATTTATTTAATAGAATATAAATAATTTTTTTTATTATTAAGTAAATACTTATAATAAAATTATTTTTTTATTTTTATAACTTTATTAATTTAGGTTGAACATTTTGTTCGGGAATATGAGTAAGAATTTTGTTTTGAACAGTAAATATGTAAAAAAAATTATTTATTTTAATTTCACATTTAACCAAAAAAAGATAAATTGTATCAATTACAGGGTCAACTCTGAATATCTTTAGCCAATTGGTCAAACAGCCAAATCGGTCAAGTGATTAAACACTAATTAAAACCAAGTTTGCGCGAAAACCATCAGGCCATGGGATCTAAAATAGGAAAGTAATAGAACATCCCCTATAGAACCTATTTGTATGGGACCAATTAGTTGTAGATATGTATTGACAGAATTGGCTATTTGACAAATTCGCTAATTAGATATTCAATGGTGGACTCAATTACTATTTTAACTTTAAATAGGGTGCGTACCAAGGATGGGCAAAATTGGAAAATAAAATTCGAACTACGAAATCCGAAATAAAAATGACCTAAAAACCCGTAAACTCCGAAACTTGCCCATCCCTGGTGCGTACCCTATTCGTCGAGTTTTGACTCAAATATCACAAAAAGGTCCGCTTATGGGTTGTTCCGACAATTTATCATCTCTCCCAACCCCGGTATGTCCCCGACAACATTTCTCGTTCCTGTTCTCGTTAGAAACCTCGACGCCCTACAGGGACGCACCCTAATTTTATACGCTGATTAAGACTATACATATAAATATTATTTATTTAAAAAATTTAGTTACTGATAAAAAATCTTTTAAATTATTTTCTTTTGAGTTTTTAACAATCTAAGATATATTTAAACCACAAAAAATAAAAAAAAAATTTTTTATTGCTACAATTGTCAACTATTACCCCTTAAATTTCCCTTTTTTAATAAAATAAAAAAGAATTTGCCCTTTAACATTTCATAAAAATAAGATTGAGTAGTAAAGTGTGTTTTACTCATTCACATGTAAATAAATGTGGCTTTTGATCAAATTGCCCTTTTCCTTATTTTTTATTTTTTTCCCCTTTATAAAGCGGCAAATCATATGTTGTGTATTTGCCAACCTGTACTTTTTATATTTTCTCTTCGTAATTCCCCATATTTTTCTTTTACCTTTTTTTACCTTTCGACACTACCTTCATTTTGTATCCCAAAAAATATATTTTAATTTTTATTTATTTAAAATATTTAAAAAATATGTCAAAATCCCTCTATTAAAATAAATTCTGATAATCTTACAATGAGAGGAATACTTCCTATACTTTTGTATTTTGCACTATTAAAGTTGACAAGTTTGTTTTAATAATGTTATAAATACAAAAATCCAATAAGTTGTAAAAACATCTTTTAAATTAACATAAAAAGTTGTTTCTGTAAAATATATAAATGTTGTAAATCAGAATAATTTCCGGAAAGTAATAAATAAATTTCCGGAAAGTGAATAAATAAAAATCAGAATCTTGTGAAATACAAAAAACAGAATTATAATAATGCAGTTAAAAATAAGTTCAGAATTTCTGAAAAATACAAAAATAGAAAATCAGAATATTTTTTTAGAATTTTTTCCGGAAAGTAATAAATTTATTCTGTTTTTAGCGTCAACAACAAAATTTGATCCAAACTCGTTATCGTTTGATTGTTCACGTAATAATAATGTAAAATATCCAAACTATTTAAAGAATGTTATGTTTCACAATATTTATGGCAATTTTGGTATAAAACAAAACAAAATTAATTTTAATTGGAAATTGTTGGTAAATTATTTTGTACCTTTGCCTAGGTGGAAACGTCAACAAATTGTTATTGAATTTTGTAAAGCAAATTCTGAGGTAATTTGTTTAAAATTAATTTATTTTAATATAATATAGATGGAAGTTAAATTGACAGATTGCTTAAATTCCTTATTTAAATTGGAAAATGATTGGGGATTTGCTGCAATAAATAAAAAAGGAAAAATAAGAATGTATAAACAGGCAGCAGAAATAATAATAAATTTGATTGAGGAAAAACCAAAAATTTTAGGAAAAATATTATTTGAACAACTTGAGTCTAAAAATACTGGTTTATTATTTTTTTAAAAAAGCTCTTTAATTTACCCGAAATTTTACTAAATTAATTTAATAAAATAAATTTATTTATTTATTTTTTTAGATTTGAAATTAATTTATCAAATTTTATTTGCCCTTCCACGCCATGAAATTAAACCAATTATAAAGAAAAAAGAATTTTACCCGTTCGAAGAAAGAGTTGATAAAATGTTTGGCAAATATATTAATTTATTACCCGAAAATAATAATAATTCTGAAGAATCGTTATTGGCAAAACACATTCGTGTAAAAATTTATGAAACAAACAATGAAGGAATTAAAAATATTTATAACCTTTTTATTAAAAGAATTGAAGCTATTAATGAAGGATTTGTAATTATTGATGATCAAGTGATTGAAAAGGTTTTGGGGATATATTTTTTTTTAATATTTATTTTTTATTTTATTTTTAGCATTACGAAAAAATTTTTAATGATTCGTTTAAAAAAGAAATTATAGAAGAAAAACTAATGGTTGAATTAACCGAGTTAATTGAAAATTTGTTGATACAAGTTGAATTTAAATCGTCTGCTGCAGTTAAATTTGAGCAACTTGTAAAAAAAGAAGAAAATCGTAATTTACATCCATTATTTAAGGATAAAATAAAAATACAAAAATCTGACAAAAGAAATTTTTTATCAAAAATTTTTAGTAAAAAAGAACAAAATAATGAAAAAAAATTTAATAAATTTTATTGGGATCAATTGAAGGAAATTTTGTTTTTGACTAGATTGACTGAAGATAAGGATGGCTACATTTTGAGGTTAAAGGAAATGTTTGCAAAAATAAATAGAAATGGAGAACATAAAGGTTTGATTTATTTAACGGTATATTTGCACTAAAATACAAAAATTAATTCGTTATGTTACTATGAAGTTTTCCGGAACGAATAAGTAACGAAAAAAAAATACCAGAATTTTTGTTAAAGAAATTCTGATGCTTTAAAACCGGAATAAATGTTAACATTCCTGAAATGAATTTAAAAATACAAAACAAATTCTGGAAAATAAAAATTAATCAGAATTTCCAAAATACAAAAATACTAAATAATTAAAAAATCAGAATTTAGTTAATAAGAAAAATACAATATTTAACAAATTATTTAATATTTTTCAGAAGTAATCAACTTTTTAACTTTACATATAGACAACAATATGACTGAAATATTAAATAAATTTCCAAAAGAAAAAATTCAAAAATATTTGAAAAATTTCCTTATTGGTCCTTTATATACAAAATCACATTTTTTCTATGCTTATAGCAACATTTTTGATGAAATAAATAAAAAAGATTGTTCTTTAATCACAGAAAATGAGAATGCTTTGGAACTTGAATTTCAACATTTTAAATTGGAAAAGAAAGGTATTTTGTTATTTATAAAAATTTAATTCTACTATAAATTTATTTTTAAACTTGTCTTTGAGTAATTTTTAAATTAATTGTTAGTATAATCTATTTTTAGTGGGAAAATAAAGTTGAAAATTATTTTTAAAATAATTAATATTAAAATCAGTTAATGTTGGCTTTAAAGGGGCCAATGAATCGTGTTAACTGACTCAAAGGTCGCGTGTTGTTAATAAAAGAAAATACAAAATAAAAATATATATTTCAAATTTAATATTATAAAACAAATGAGTCGGGGATATTTCCTTTTTTATAAATATTAGGGAAATTTCAGATCAAGCTCAGAATATGGACTGAGCTGATCCTGGGAGGTTAAACCTCACTTTTATTTTTCTTTATTCGCTGGAAACTAACGAGTGGCATTTTCCAACTGTTTATATAGTATTTACCAAGGTAATACATTCTGTCCACATGTTGACCCGGTAATAGAACAAAAACTCATAATTAAGATATGAATTAAAAAATATAATTTATATAAAAAAATTAATAAAAATTTAATTTTCCAGTAAAATACAAAATTCTAAAAAAACTTTATGATCATTTAAATGCCTCAACTCGTTTACGTTCAAATTTAAATAAACAAAATAAAAAAATATCTTTTTTGGAGCCTGTGGATAGTAAAAAAATTGAAGAATTTATTATAAATAATTTATATGGAAAATCATCAAAAAAATTTTATAAAAAAAATTTTTTTGAAAATATTGAAAATGAATACAAAAAAAATGAATTTCCCGATGATAATAAATTTGAATTAATTAAAATATTTATTAAAAATGAATTTGAAAAATTTATTATAAAATTGAATAATTTTGTACATACGAAAATTCCCTCAAAAAATGAAATTGAAAAAATGAAAGATAGTTTAATTAAATTGGAATATTTTTACAGTGAAAATAAAGGATTAATTGATAGAATTGATAAAATTAAAAATGAATTTATTATATCAAATTCACAAATTATGAATAATGATGTAAGGGATATTAGAGGTGTTGTATCTTAAGTTTCCTACTTAAGTACAACTAGAGTGTCCGAGATACTTAAGAGTAGTCGAGCAACAAGCAAAGAGTTTATCACGTAGAGAAAGACAGTTGAAGTGTTGAGAATGGTTAGAAGTGTAGCGGTTGGTTGAGGGTTAAATCCAAGACTGTTATTTACTGGTGCTTATATAGTCTGTTGACTAGACCGTTAAAGGTGTCTATAAAAGACCACCACTCATATACAACAAGAGGGTTTTAAAATAAATAAAAAAATTAAAAATATTTTTTTATTTTTTTAATTTTCTGAAAATAAGATTAGTTGAAGCATCATTTTCCTTAAATTCAATTTTTAATATTTAAAAAAAATAAATTTATTTTTCGACTGAGAGTTTAGTTAAAATGTACGCTTAAAAAAAGAAAAAATTTGATAAAATATTAATAAAATTTTTTTTTATTTTAAATCGAAAAAACGCTAATAATAGACCCATTTATAATCCTTAAATAAAAAATTAAAATAAATATTTTTAAATTTTTTAAAATTTTAAGTTTGAAGCGTCTTCCTCTTCTATTAATACAATTGTTCCTAGCCAGGCATTTTTAAAATTTATTTTTAATAATTTTAAAATATTTAAAGGCTCATACTATAGCAATAAACTCACCTTCAGCACCAATATCTCCACCTGATACTCCACATAATAATTTTGAAAAAAATGTTGATAAAAAGGAGGAAATGTTGTCGAATAAAAATGTAAGTTTTTAATTCAATTAAAATTAAAAAATAATTTTAATAATTTATTTTTAAGTTGACAAAAAAGAAGAAATTTCTTCGTGTATTAATTCCTCCAAGGGTAAATTATTTAAAAAAAAAGAAAATTTTTTTTTAATTTTTAAAGCTTTAAGGGTCTTAAAAAATAATAAATTTAAGAGAATTAATTTATTAATTAAATAAAATTTTTTTTATTTTTTAGGAATCACCTAAATCTATTCTAAAATTGAATAAAGTTTATTTTTCTTTAAAATTTAATTTTTCTTTAAAATTTAATTTTTAGAATCAATTATCAAAAAGCCCACAAACAAATGATACACAAACAACTCCTAAAGAATATTTACCGTTCTCCCCACTAGGAAAACCTTTTTTTGAAACTTTTAATGATATAGCAAGATCTATGAATGTTCAAGTATTTTTTTAATTTTCGAAATTTTGGTTTCAAAATGACCAAAGCCATTTCAGTGCCCGCACCAAAAAAGCGATATTATTATTTTATGGACGCGCGCTTTAAAATTTAATTTTTTTAATATACTGTATTAACTATTTAACAAAAAATTAAAAAAAATTTTTTTGTTAAATAATTTTTTTATAGGAATCAGCAGTTGAAGAAAAAAAGAAAAATCTGCTGAGTATGAAAGTATATTTTTAATAAAAATTTTTTAAAAATTTAAAATTTAGTCATTTCCGCCGAGTAAAATTATTAATAAATTTGTGAGTTTATTGGAAAGAATTAATTAAATAAAAATATTTTCAAATTTTTTTAGTTAAAATCGACAAAATCTCCAGAAACACCGAGAAGAATTTTTGATATTTCAGATCCTACAACTTTTATCTCTAGTTATACTGTAATAAATAAATTTATTTAAGTTTTTGAACTATTTTTTTTTCAGCCTCCAAGTAATGCAAGTATTGCGAGTAAGCGAAATTCTTTTAGACGTTATTTTTCTCCGTCAGAAAAAGGAAAGAAAATACAAAAACAAATGAATACTATGGTTGGATTTATAAAAAATCAGAATATTTCAGAATTTTTTTCAGAAATCAGAATATTTCAGAATTTTTTTCAGAAAAATCAGAATTTTATGAAAATAAAGTTTAATTTTTCTGCAGAAAATACCTACAATTTTTTAATAAAAAAATTCATAATATTTTTTAAGCCTAGTAATAATGCAAATGAGCTTAGAACATTTTCACAGTCAGATATTAATGAAATAGTAAAAGCATTAACATCACCAAGACCACAAGCAAACAATTATTTAAATAAAGTAGCTATTTTGCTTAAAAATATAAAAATAAACTAAATTAATTAAAAAAAATATTTTAGTCTGACATTCCATCATCATCAAATGGAAATTTATTATCAGAATATTCAAATATTTTTGATAAAAATTCTGATAATTTCGAATTGCCAGAAGGATCAATAGCAACGGTTATTAAATTTAAAAAATTAAATTTAAATAATTTTAGAACTATTCTACCCCAAAATTAGCGTCACCAACTAATGGTCATTACAATGCTTCAGAAGATAGTCAAAGCTTTGTTGAATCGGTAAGAGTTTGATTTAATTAAAATAATCTTTCCCAACCTTTTTAGGAAACTTCTTCAGAAAAATTTGAAATAGATTTAAAAAAATCTGAAAAAATAAAGGGACAAAACTTGGAAATATTTGAAAACGAATCAATTGAAAATATTGAATTAGTAATAAAAATTAATTATTTTTTAAATAATTAATTTTTAATTTAGGAAATTTATTCTGATTTTAATGGTGAAAATAGTCAAAATTATTTAAATTCAGAAATAACTGAAATTGAGGAACTTAATGATGAACCTCTTGAAAATATATACGAAAACATTTTAACAGAGGCAAAAACAGTTGAAAATAAACTTTGTCATACAAATTCGAATGGAAATTTAGTTTGTGAGTGGAATCCACATAGAAATTTTAGTGAAGGTTCTACAAGCAAAAGTATTGATAATTTGACTTCAACAAATACTAAAGCAAGTTTTTTATTATCGGAAAATATTTCAGAATAAAATTTAAACTTTCCGGAAAACATTTCAGAATAAAATTTAAACTTTCCGGAAAACATTTCAGAATAAAATTTAAACTTTCCGGAAAACATTTCAGAATAAAATTTAAACTTTCCGGAAAACATTTCAGAATAAAATTTAAACTTTCCGGAAAACATTTCAGAATAAAATTTAAACTTTCCGGAAAACATTTCAGAATAAAATTTAAACTTTCCGGAAAATAGTTCAGAATAAAATTTAAACCTACAGAAAATATTTGAGAATAAAATTTAAACTTACAGAAAATATTTGAGAATAAAATTTAAACTTACGTTCTAATAAAAATTAAATAATTTATACAGAAAAGGCATAAAACACTTCAACAACTTTTCAATGAAGACAATTAGAGAAATAAAAGTATTGGAGAAGTAATTGTAGTTCAATAAATACAATTATAATAAAAACCTCATATTTAACCTCATATTTACCTTGTCATTAGTGTCAAAAATATTAAAAATAAATACCTAATAGAAAAAATTTACAAATATTACAAATCTTTTTGTTTTTGTATCTACTCATTTTTGGACATGAAAAATTTACACAAATTATTCTTTGAATGTGTAATTAGTGTTATTCAAATACAATTTTCTGGTAAAACTGTAATTATCGTAATGAAAAATTACCAATATTTTCCAAAAACGACCTACGGTAACTAATATATTCACCGCCCGAAAATTACCTCAGTATTATCGTACCGTTAATAACACTAATGTTAATAAAAGAGTTGCAGTTAAATTTCAAGTTGATTCTCTGAACTACAATTTATAGTCTTAACAATATAATAGTTAAGAAAAATTATAGTTAGCAAAAATCAGAATAATCGGGAAAAAATCGATTTTCAACATTTTTATCTTTAAATTTTATACTTTCAAAATTTACTTTTGGTCATAATATGGAGAAAAGGTAATGAAATGTTTTAAATAAAAAATTTTCTAAAAATCTAGTAAAAATAACTTTTCTTCAGTTATGGGGTAGGTGAATTCCTCTTCGGAAAATTCCTCTCAAATTTTTTAGAAAATTCCTCTTAATCGGAAAATCCTCTCCAAACATAAGTATTCTCTTTGTAAAATACCTCTTTTAACAGAAAAATCTTACCTAAATAATAATTAAAATAATTTTGGATCACCTAAAAAATTGTACTATGTTAAAATAATCTTATTAAAATTATCTAAAATAACTTTAACTTTTCCAAAAATGTTGCTCGGAGAGGAATTATCCACTAAAAGAGGAATTTTCCGTTAATCGCGAGAGGAATTTTGAGGGAGGAATTTTACGGTAATTAAGGTAACGAAATGTTTTAAATAAAAAATTTTCAAAAATCTAGTAAAAATAATTTTTTTTCAGTTATGGGTTATGTCTTTACGTTCTCACATAGGCTGTCTTTATATTCTCAAATTTTTCAATCATCAGTTTTGTCACTCTCTTAAAAATATAATTAGTATAAATTTTTTGATTGAATAAAGCACAAAACGTTGTTTTTTATTTTTATAAAAATGTGTTAGTTCAGAAAGGTAAAAATATTTTCTTACCTGTAGCTTCAGTGTCAAAAGTTGAATTTTCTCCAACTAAATTCTGGTGTTGATCATCATATTCAAAATCATCAAAAGTATTTAAATCATCGAGGTTCTCCATCTTAAAAGGTTTATTTGAATGTTAAAAAATTAAAAAGTGGGGACATAAGCAAAAACACTAAAATTAGCAATTATTCACCATTTAATAGAAAAAGTTAAAAGAATGTTAGAATGTCTTAAATAGTATAAAAAGCTGATCTTTCAGTCTAATATTAGATGTTATTTTTTTAATACTCTTTAATAACATATATTCTGTTACTTATACTAGTTTATAGTGTTCTCCTGACCGGCATTTTTGAGGTCACAAAAATGACTGACCAGAGACCGTCATGACCGAAACCCTGTCAGGAGAAACAGTTTTTAAACGTAAAAAATTGAGACAGATTAAGGAAATTTGAAAATACCGTATCCATATAATCATTTTGAGTTGATGGTCCCGCTGGGTAGTTTAACAATTCTGTAAAAAATACATCATCGTTTGACGGTCCCTCTTGTTCGTTTAACGGCACCATAGCATGACTTTGACCAGAAAACTGATGAGGTATTTGTTCTTCTGTTGGGATAGTTGTTTCCACATTATCATTTCCTTTAAAAAGAAATTTTCAAAGAATAATTTAAATTTCTCCCTTATTAGTCTGCCATGTCAAAAAAAATATTTCCAACACGCAAGCAAGAATTTTTAATTGAAAAGAAAAATAAAATGTTGGGTATAATCAATAAAAAGCTTGGGAATATTTTTGAAGTTTGTCTCCAGTTTATGAGTCCAATCTAGTCCAAGCAAAATTTAGTGTGATACAAGAGTCTACAAAACACGCGTGTTTTTATAAGAAAATATTTATGCTACAATTTAATATTTTCGCTGTTTTTGGATAGTTAATCAGCTAACTTACCTTTATGACCTTGTGGCCATTTGTCGAAATTTAGTAGATTAAAGATAATAATATTCACGCTTAAATGAGACTAATTTTTCTTAAAAAAAACTTGTTTAGACCCAAAAAGTTTGATTGGACTCATAAACTGGAAATGAGCCCTATTTTTTGGTGTTTGACTATTATACCGACCAATTATCACCCCTAGATTTCATTAATTAAATAAAACAACCTTTTTGTTCTCCCCTAAATATTCTAAACCATTTTTCCGCATTTGTATGAGAAATCTCCTTTTGATGATTTTTTTCGATATTTCTACGCGCTTGAGCTGCATTTTTGGTTGTTTTAAACTCCTCTCTTAAAAGCTTTACATTTTCTTGAGCTTCTTCGCGAGTAGGCCATTTTGAATAAGCTATGAAATAAATTTCTATTCAATGTGTCTATTTAAAAAATGTTACCTTTTTTTATTGCTTTTTACTTTTTTTGAAGCTTGTTGCATTGAAGTTTCACCTCCATCTTTCTGAGCTAAAATAAAATTTCTTTCATTAATATAATCCCGACATTTCGTGCCACGAAGTTGCACGACATTTCGTCGCAACAGCAAAAAATCGTGGGCTCGGGTAAATTAAATGTAGTTTTTTGCAGTAGTGACGAAATGTCATAGTGGCACGAAATGTACATGCAAAAATTGAGTGTTCTTATTTGACAAGAATTAAAAAAGCTTCTTTAATAGGCTTTAATGTTTAGTTGGTTAAGCTTTTAATTCTCTTACAGTGAATAATATAAAAGTACATCTTATTAAGACAAAACCTTGTTCCTTAAATTTACGAAACCATCTTGATGCAGTTTTATAATGAATATCCTTATTATGGTTTTTTTCGATATTTCTACGCGCTTGAGCTGCATTTTTGGTTGTTTGAAACTCCTCTCTTAAAAGCTTTTTAATTTCTTCAATTTCTTTTTTACTATGCCGTTTTGGATGATCTATGAAATAAGAGGTACTTACGTATTATCCCTACAGACTTTTGCGGACAAATATCAATTTTTCTTCCTCATGTACTGTTGTCACTCAGAATCAATCAATTAAATTTGATTCATAATATATGAAAATTAAGAAAAAATGCTGTTTTCTCATTTCTATTCCAGTTTATTATCTATTTTATAATGAAAATTTGGGACAAAATGACGTAATAAGAAACTAGAGGGAGCAAGTCATTATTTGGAGTTGTTTTGATGAGTTTATGTGGAGGAAAATGATTGGTGATGACGTTTTTGAAAAAATAATTCTTGCTTGGAGGAAATATTTGGCATTGGATTGGTTTTTTTTGTAATTGTTTCTATTTACATATAAACTTGTCCGCAAAAGTCCGAGGGATAATACGTAAGTACCAAATAAGATGCTATTTAAAGTGTCTAGTAAAAAATTTTTGTACCTTTTTTATTGTGTCGTACTTGATTTGAAGGTTGTTGCATTGACGTTTCACCTCCATCTTCCTGAGCTAAAATATCCTTTATTAATATTTAATAAAAAAGTTTTCTTGTTTTTACAACGACAAAAGACCAGAGCTGTTTCGAAATTTCGATTTCGAAGATTTTCAAATTTTCGACCGATTTTCGATATTTTTTAAAATGTACTTTCGATAAAAATTTTTTAAGGTTTTTTACTGCGGCGTTAAAAACGAGCAAATTTTAGCAGTTAGGCTGTAAAAAATTTAAAAAATTTTTGCCTGCGGCGCTGAAAATGGTGAAATTTTGGCACTAAATCAATACTTTTTCAAAATTTTCGCCTGCGGCGCTAAAAAAATTTATAAAAATGTAACAACTGATACTTGCACACAACCCGGAAAACCCTGTTTGAATACTTTTCACTGCAGAGAAAATTAATATATTGCAAAAATTTTAAGACCTTTCATACATAAAAATTATCCCCCTCCAAAATCTCTCTTTTTGAGCATTTTTAAAATTTAAAAGATATACCATTTTGAAAAAATGGTACATTCGCGGATACCCGCGGATGTATATGAAAATTTGGACGCGGATATAAAACGGATACGGCTACCTAAATGCGTGTCCGTGCTGCACATGCCTGATTAAAGTGCACAATAATTATTCAAAATTTTCGCCTACGGCGGTAAAAATGCAATAAAAATGAATATTAAAATTTTTTAGTTCAGTTTTTTCGACTTTCGAGGTTTTTTTTTGTTTCGAAACAGCTCTGCAAAAGATTTTTTTTATATTTTTTAAATTTACCATCACGAAATTCTGAGTACACATGCACTGCTCGCGAATCTGAACCAATATTTTTACCATATTTTTCTTTGATATTTCTAACTGCTTGAGCTGCAGAATAAACTCCATTTTTGTATTGTTCTAATAAGAGTTCGCGCGTTTCTTCCCTGGATATTTTAGCTGAAATAATATTTAAAATATTAAAATTGCCTATTTCTAATTTTAGATAATACATTTTTTGGCAGAAAGATCGGTACGCCCGTCTTTAAATTGATAAAACCAATATTCTATAGTACATTTTTTAACATCTTCATTGTTATATAAGTACTTTTCATTAATTTTTTTTGTCGTATCAATTATTGCTTTGCTAAAACTTTTCTGTTTATTTGAAGAGAAATACATTTTATACTCATTAAACAAAAGTTTGTGAAATTTTTCACGAGTAAGATTTGTTTTCTTGGCTGAAATTTTTTTATTCAAAGTTTCTTTAGAAAAAGTGAAACTATTGTGCACACCCATATATTCGCAAAAAAATATTTTGACAAAAAATTACTTGAATATAAAAAATTTTCTTGCGAATAAATGGGGTGTGCACTTAAACTAAACTACTTAAAATATACAGCAGACCTTTCTTTCTAGGTTTCTTACTAGTGCCAGCAGACTCATCTGGACGTTTTTGCGAGTTAACAGTTTTATTCCTCTTCCGCTTACAATTTCTTTCAACATTCGTTTCATGATCCTGATTGTTTTGAATTTCGGTTGAATGTTCTGGTTGTTGTAGTGATTCTAATTGATTTCCCTGAGAATATTCTGGTTGTTGAGATGATTCTACTTGATTTTCAAGCAAATGTTCTGGTTGTTGTGGGAAATCTAATTGATTTCCATGAGAATATTCTGATTGTTGAATTGTGGCGTGAATTTCGGTTGAATATTCGGGTTGAGTTATATTATCTTGACTTCTAGGCGAATGTTGTGATTGTTGAGATATATCATTCTGATCTTCAGGCCAATGTCGGAGTTGTTGCATTGTGTCATTTTGATATATTTTTTTAACTGTTTTCCTTTTTTTCTTCTTGCGAAATTTTTTGATACGATATTTTCGCTTATTCATTTCTTTATTCTGATTTGTGTTAATTTGAGTTTCATTTAGGTATTCTATTTGAGGTAGTGTATTATCTTGATTTTCAGGGGAATGTTCGGGTTGTACATCTTGATTTCCAAACGAATCTTGATTTTGTATAGAATTGCTGGAACTTGTTTCAATTACTTGTTTACCAAAATTATGTCTAATGTAACCAGTCTCGTTATCATTTTCCATCCAATCTAAAAGGAAAATAAAAAAGATTAACTTTAATATTTAAAACCATCAAGAAGAACTTCTCCTTTTTCATTAACTAATATTTCTTCCATATTCTGATCCGTAAATGCTTTATAATTATTTAAAATAAATAAAAAATTTGTAATAACACTTTGTTCAGATTTGTTTAATTTACAATTTGTTTGACCTTTTGGATTGTTAAAATCAATTTCATAAACATTTAACTTGTCATTTGTGTGAATTGCTGCATCGCATTTTAATAGCTCCTTTAATAATAAAAAATAGTTTAAAAAAACTTTAATTTACCTTTTTAGAAGATATACTATGTTCGTGTTCGCATAAGTTTGTTTTATTCAAATTTACATTTTTATCACTGTCAGTCCATTTTTTAACTTTGCAGCTCTTAAAATCACATTTCCATGTTTTTTCGTTTTCTTTTATTTTGCTTAATGCGTAACGATGGCCTTCGTGCATAAATTTTTCTTTTTCATTTTCATAAATATTTGACTTAATTTATAAAATGAATATCCCAATTATAAGAAATTATAGGACAATACCGAAAATCTCCCAAAATTTTTTTCTTAAACTTTTAAAAGATATATACCATTCGATTCGTCTCATCGATCTGAGTCGAATGAGATAACACTCGAAGTTCAGAAATAAATATAAACAAAGATACATGCATTTGAAAATCGAAAAACCATAGGGGGGACCAAGCTCAAGTGTGTGATTACCGAGGCTGCTTCCCTCATTTTATTTTAATATCAAAGCTGGTAAAAATAAAGAATACTAGTGAATTACCAAATATTATATTTCAACTAATTTTATATTATTTTCGTGCTAAGCTTAAAAATTATATTTTAAAAAATATTAATATTCTAATCCTTACATTATCAGAGAATATTACAGAATATTCATCGTTTGGACAAATTATTGTTTTGACATAATTTGATTTATATTCAACTTTTTGTTCATCTTTTTTGTTGAGCATTACACAAAAATCGGTTTCCTCTTTACATCCAATTTTTACATTTAAATCTAATTGTTTTGGATTTTTCCAAACAAATTGCAAAACACGAGCTGGGTGTTTAATTAGCTGGAACATTTGATCAAAATGTTCTTCATTTTTTGTTAATTTTATAAATTTTGTTTTATTATAATGAGCATAGATATACACAATTGAGACATTTTCAATATCATTTACTGTGCCGATACTTAACTGAAATTTACTTTTTTTAATAAAAATAGATATAATGCAAACTATATTTTGCTTCGCTAGTTGGTGGAATAACTGAGGAGGGTAAATATCCAGTTGACTGCCTACCTGTCCGCAAAGAGAATTCGCTCTTTTCTTTCCTTCTCTTGCATTTTTTGCGTTAGGAGAAGTGCACGCTTATTTTTCCTCTACAGTATATAATATGCCTTTTGGCACTTGGAAAGAAAGGGATAAAATAATTAAAATTAATTAATAATAAAGAGAAAATATAATTATTTTAAAAGTGACCAAAGATTAATAATCAAAGAACATAAATTTTGAACAGCATTCTCAAATAAATTTCTAAAATATCAGGGAGATAATAACCTTTAATGGCATTATAATGAAGGGATAAAAACCAGTAAAATGACAAATATTTGGGCAATTTATGTTCTTTTATTATTAATCTTTAATCATTTATAAAATAAACATTTTTTCACTTTATTATTAATTAATTTTAATTATTTTATCCCTTTCTTTCCAAGTGCCAAAAGGCATATTATATACTGTAGAGGAAAAATAAGCGTGCACTTCTCCTAACGCAAAAAATGCAAGAGAAGGAAAGAAAAGAGCGAATTCTCTTTGCGGACAGGTAGGCAGTCAACTGGATATTTACCACTGAGGAGAAGGCATCAAAACATTTCTTTCGTGAGGGCACTCTTAGTAATTGTTTATTTTAAAATATTCGTCCCCGTTCCCCCGTCGGACTTTTTACAAAAAATACAAGTCCTTGTCCCGGCAATTGATCAACTCTTTTCATCCCCGTTCGTCCGCGGCAACATTTCTCGTCCCCGTTAAAACCCTTCCTGTCACACGAGGACGAACTCTATTATAAAAGTAACTGTTGGGATCAAAATGCAACGTTCGCTTATACAAATACCTTAGTTCTAACAAAATTTAATTCTAACAAAATTTTCTTGAAAAAAAGACAAACTTTAAGATCTTCGATGGAAACTTCAAGTTCATACTTATTTTCCAAATCATCGTTTTGTTCAATTTCCTCACGTTTAAATTCAAAAGTATCATAAGAATTAGTTTTTCCAATAATTTCTAAATTGTTTCCAGTCAATTTTAAATTGAAACGTTCAGTCTGTTTACTGTCCAAATGTTTATAATATTCTTCATCTTTATTCATTAGATCATCTCGCCAAGAAATTTTTACCAAAACGGACAATGAAGCGGTATTTTTGTAAAATAGGTTTATAAAAATAAATAATAAAAATAACCACATATTCTATTAAATAAAAATTAATTAAAATTAAATAAAAAATTAAATGAAAGAATTAAATAAAAAAATTTAATAAAAAAATTTTAAATGAAAGAATAATTTTAAATTAACATATGAGCAACGCTACTACACTAATATGCGCGCGCCTTTCACACACTTCGAATTCACAACTCACATATAAATTGTATAGCATTTTTTATCGACCAATTGGTCAAATCACTTAAACGGTAAAGTAATAAAACACTCCCAAAATGCCAACTTTGTGCGAAGACCAACTGGCCATGGGCCTAAAATGAAGAATTAATAAACGCCCCTCGTAGAACCTAGTTTGTGCTAGGACCAATTAGTTGTGAAAGATTTGACCGATTTGGCAATTGGACCAATTTGTTCTGCGATGAATAGTCTTTCGATTTATAGAGGAGAAGCCCGTTCACACACATCGAATTAACAACCCTCATATAAATTTTATAGCATTTTTGTAGTTAGAATGAAGAAAATGATTGATTGGGCAATTTTTTTTAAGAAAATTGAGGGGGAAATTTTTATTTTTTTTTTAATTTTGAAATTTTTTAATTTTTATTATTTTAAAAACTTAAAAGGTGTTTTATAAAAATGTCATTGCTTGACAACCGTTTCAATTTTATGTCCTTTAAATTTTTTGTTTTTTGAAAAATAATTTTTTACAAAAATTATTTTTCATTATAAAACTTTATGTAATAAATTTTTGAATCCATTAAAAAAAATTTTTTTATCAAAAATTCTCGGGGGAATAAATGCCGAGAAAATGGTGGAACTGACGGTCAGCTATTTTTAAATAAAATATATACTAGGGTGTCCCAAAAGTTCTCGCTGTTTCACATGTCAATCATCAATATTCTTGTCCTATTTTCATCTTCTATATACCATTTGAAAGCTTAAAGTCTATCTCGTTTGACATGTTTCAGCGTTTTTTACAAAAATCAAAATTGACTGAGATATCCGCGGATAAAGTGGATTAGGTCGTATATATAAAAGCTGTATCTATTTAACCAAATTTTTCTAGATAATTCTGAGAAGATATTCTGATTCTTTGGATTTTTCTGATTCAGAATCAAAAAATTTCATTAAAAAATCTTTTTCCTTAAAGGAGATATGATTTTTTGAAAAACGACCTTTTTTGCACTTTTTCAATCTTAAAGGATTTTTTGTGGGAGAAAAATCTTCTCTGATGCAAAAAAGGTCGTTTTTCAAAAAATCATATCTCCTTTAAGGAAAAAGATTTTTTAATGAAATTTTTTGATTCTGAATCAGAAAAATCCAAAGAATCAGAATATCTTCTCAGAATTATCTAGAAAAATTTGGTTAAATAGATACAGCTTTTATATATACGACCTAATCCACTTTATCCGCGGATATCTCAGTCAATTTTGATTTTTGTAAAAAACGCTGAAACATGTCAAACGAGATAGACTTTAAGCTTTCAAATGGTATATAGAAGATGAAAATAGGACAAGAATATTGATGATTGACATGTGAAACAGCGAGAACTTTTGGGACACCCTAGTATCAAAGAAAGTTGTGATAGCAAAGAGAAATTAATTAAAGAAAGAAATTATGTTTAAAACACTAAAAAGATTAACTGAAATTTAAAAAAAGACAAAATTAAAAGAAAAATAAAATTTTTGTAAAAATAAACTAATTGTGAGTAGAGTAAATACTATAAGTTATATCTTCAATGAAATAAAGAAAAAAGCTTCCGGAAAATTGGTCAGTGAAGAACAGGTATATAAAGTCAAAAGAAAAATAAAAATACATGAAATTTTTTTGTGTTTTTGATATATTTGTGTTTTTTCCGCATTTTTGTGTTGTATTTTTGTTTTTTAATATCATTTTGTAAAAACACAAAAATGTATTTGTGATAAAAACAAAAAATACATTAAAAATACACAGATACTTTTATGTGTTTTTGTGTTTTTCATGTATTTTTATGTTTTCCATGTATTTTTGTGTTTTCATGTGTTTTTGTGTTTTTCATGTATTTTTATGTTTTCCATGTATTTTTGTGTTTTCATGTGTTTTTGTGTTTTTCATGTATTTTTGTGTTTTCATGTGTTTTTCACGGTAGGGGTCACCTCAGTGTTGCCATTTCAGTGTTGCCAGCTCAATGTTGCCACTTAAGTGTTAGCCAGCTCAGTGTTGGGCCAGTTAATACCAGTACAGAAGTTCCGACATCTACGAACCGGAATTTTAGTAAAAAAAAAGTAAGAAAAAAATAATAAGAACAAATAATGTTAGTTTCTGATAAAATCAAGGTTCCTGGCCCGATCCGGGTCCGATTTCTTATGAGATTTTTAGCCTTAACGGTGACACTGAAATGGCAAAACTGAGCTAGCAACACTGAAATGGCAACACTGAGCTGGCCTGTTCCGTGTTTTTCATGTATTTTTATTTTTTCTTTTGACTTTATATACTGTCTTCACTGACCAACTTTCCGGACACTAAAGGAAAGTAAATAAAAAAGGAAATTTAAAGGAAAAAGTTTCAGTTAACATCACATCAAATTAATGAATTTATGATCATCATTTCTTTGTTTTCTTCTTCCCTTTTCTTTTGGAACTTGTTCCAGCTTCTTTACTACGATTTTGCCGTTTGTAATTAATTTTAGGTGTCCAATCTAAAAATGAATGACCTTAACAAATATCCCCAAAAAAATATTTCAATTTTTCCAATTTATTGTACGATAAAAGATTATTTTAGAAAAAATTAATTTTAAATGAATGAAAGGAACTTGTCTTATTTAGGTACACACCCCATTTATTCGCAAGAAAATATTTTAAACTAAAAAACGACTTTGACAAGATATTTTATTGCGATTAAATGGGCTGTGTACCTAAACAATACAAGTTGTGAATATTCTCAATATTATCAATTTATTACCTGTATAAATTGGTGTTGATAAACGATTACTATTCTCATTAAAAATTTCTTTTATTTGTTCATTTATTTGTATTTCATTGTTTTCTAACATATATAAATAATTTCCAGCCATTGTATTTTCAGTTTCATTCAATTCACAATGAAATTGCCCATCGAAATAAATTAAATATGAATTTATAATATTATCATTATTTGAATAAATAGGTGGATCGCATTTTAATTCATTCTTTTTTGTAAAAAATAGATTGAAGATTATTAATTATAAGAGAAAGTTAAAGTTTAGACGGTTTTTTTAAATTTTGCTCACATAATCCAGGCTCTACATTTGTCAAGAAAATGTTAACTGACAAAATAAAAACACACGAAAACACAAAATACATAAAAACACAAAATACACAAATAAAATTTTGTTTTGTATGTCAAACATAGAATCCAGTTCATCGCCTGACCAGAGTTTTACAAACTTTATCCAAATGTAATTGTAAAAACAACCTCTGTTGTTTATTACTTAATTACCGCATAAAAAATAAATATTCTTAAATTTCAAAAATTAATGGTCTTTGCTTTTGAAATTATTTACTAATTTACTCCCTAACTTATTATTCTTTTTAATAAAAAAAGTACTAAAAAAATACTATTTGAAAACGTTTTTTGATGACAGGTGGATCATGATCATGATTTTCTATTTGCTCAGGCAAATTATTTTCCAAGTCGGTATGAAGCCTAGTTTTGCATTTACGCTGCATGCACCGCCATGATTTCCCTTCCTTTATAGGTTTGTCCAATACAAAAAAGAAGCCATTATGTTTAATTATTTCTCTTCCTGTTTTTGATGTAGGTACAATCTAATTTTAAATAATTTTAATAATGAATATCAATAATTAGAGGGCGGCAAAATCGCATTTGCGGGAACGGGAGTATTTCTAAAAATGGTGCGGGACGGACCCAGCGAGAGTAATTCTAGTTACTTTATATTCCACTTGCCTAAAAATTTAATAAAAATTCAGAATACCTCTTCTTCAATTAAGAGAATATATTCATTATCTGAGCAAAGTTTAGTTTTAATATAATTAGATGATTGATATTTATTTTCTTCATCATTCGCAACATCATTCAAGCTGGTTAGGAATGGCGAATTTTTATCATCTTTACATCCAATTTTTATAATTGATTCATCTGATGTTATTGGAACCCAAGTGAAAAGAAAAACACGAACAGTTTTAATTAAATTAATCATTGTGTTAAAATGTTGATTATTTTCATCATTTTTTAATTTAATATATTTTGTATCGTTTTCTCGAGGAAAGATGTAAATTATTGCATTATTTTCAACTTCATAAATAGTTGCAATAATCGTCTAAAAAATATACATTTTTAATTAAATGCAAAAATTAGGCTTAAATTAATTTATTTGAGGGTAAGCTAAAAGCAAGGAAAATTGTTGGACAACAACTTGTTCTAAAAATGAGCAAAAGAATTACCATTCGATTCATCTCGTCGAGCTGAGTCGAATGGTATCACTTATAAAGTTGGGAAACACTTTAGAGCCAAAATACAGCCTTTTGAAAATCAAAAAACAATAGGGGGGAGTAAGCTCATTATAGGTGATTAACGAGGCTGCTAGGGTTTTATTAAAAAATTTTTTTTGAATTTTTATAAAATTTCACAAACATTAAACATTGTTATCTCCAGTGTAAAATCTTCTCCATAAATTTCTTCATCAAAAAAGTGAACAGTATCAAAAACATCGGTTACCTCATTAATAGGGTATTTAAGTGAATTTCCACTCAATTCAAATTCGAAACGTTCCGTTTGTTTATTAGTTAAATTTTTATAATATTCCTGGTTATTTTCTCCACTTTCTCTCCATGAAATTTTAACAAAAATAGAATATGTGGTGACATTTTGGTAAAAAATGTTTATAAAAATGAGTATAAAAAATACCTTCATTTTCTAAAATTAAATTAAAAATTTATTTAAAAAAATAATTTTTTTTAATTTTGACTGAATTACATTTTAAAATAAATTTCAAATATATTTAAACGACTAATTAAAAAATATAACTATTTTAATTAATTTAAAAGGGCATTTAAAATAAGTTATAATAAATTAACTGGTAATTAATGCCCTTTTATATTCAAATTAAACAATAGATATACTTACTCATATGAATTTTACAGCATGACATCAATTTTTATTACCCCGCAATTTTCTCTCTCTTTCCTTTAATTATTGCGGAAGTGAGGGAAAGATAAATGCCAAAAAAAAATTTTTTTTATCGCCCACTCAATTTTCTTCCCTCTCTCAATTTGACTGTCAGATGTAAAATTCATATGACATTGTTAAAGTCGCGTGAATGCGAAATTGATTGAATAGGGACATTCATCGTTAACTTCTATGCCTTTCTAAATTTTGCTGTATACGGTACACAGATGTAAAATTATTTGTCAAAAGACATACCAATCGATTCTTCTCGACGAGCTGATTCGAATGGTACCACTCTCATGTTGCGGAAATGTCTATAAACCGAGATATAAGTCAATGAAAATCGAAAAACATAGGGGGGACCAAGCCCATTGTTATTCATAAAATTACTTAAATAAATTAAAAATAAATATGCAACATTCAATTTTACTCAAATCAAAATAATTTACTAATAAAAAAATATGTCAAAAAGGCCAATTTTTGTTTTTTTTTAAATTTAAATATTTTTTCTCTCATAAATAAATTTACATAGGAATCGATTTCTAAAAATTTGCTAAAATGTGTGAATATAAATAAAACTTTTTTGTTATCATTTTCTTTGATATTTTCTTCTTTTGCTTCAAAATTAGTTAAATGAATGGTTTGCCTAAAATAAAATAAAATAGAGCTCCCGGGCATTTTATTTTTTTTAATTTTTTGGAAGGCAGTTTTATTTTAGGGGAGCTATAATTTGAGGTCTTTATTTTTAAATCGGTATAATTTTTAAAATTTTGTAAAATTCTCGCTTGCAGCTGTTGATTTATCACTTGATGACGATTTGTATGGTGATGATTGTAGTTGTTCTTCTAAAGGATTTTGATATGGTGGAGTTAGAGGAGACTGATCACGAGGTAAAACATATTCTCCTTGTAGAGGCATAAATTGCTCATATAGAGGATCTTTAAAAAATTAATAAAATATCGGTCAATTTGAGTATCTGTTTAAAATAAAAAAGATTTTTGGTCGGGAGACTCAACTAGCAATAATTAGAGTCTTACGTCCTATTTTAAAACTTAAAATTTTCTCTTCAATAATTTTTGTTTTTTAATTATAAAGGACTCAGTTGGCCATTTTTAATTCTCAAATTTCAATTTAAAAACTCTAAGTACCTTCAAATGGTATGAATTGATTTGTTTGATTATCCTGTTGATTACCTAAACCTAAATAATCTATAGGGTGTTCATCTTGTTGAGTTGATTGTTGTCCTTGATATTGGCGAACAATATCACCTAAAAAATTAAATTTTGGAATAAATTTGACACTAGAGTATAGAAATTAATTTTCCTTAAATAAATACCCAAAAGTCCTTGTCCTTGATTATTATGATCAGAAGCAAAAATATGTTGAGTATCCTCAAATACTGACTTTTCTTTTTTCTCTTCTTCGTTTATTACACTTAATTGATGTTGAACAATATTTTGACTTTTTCCCATTTGTGCTAAATTAAAAATAAAAAAGAAAAAAGAATAAAAGGCACCTAAATTTGCCAAAATAGCAGAATCCACATTTTGATGAGACGATTCTCCTCCTCCCAAAGTTAGACATTTTTATTTAATTATGTATATTAAAATTATTTATTTAACTTACCTAATGAGAATCGTCTAGCTGCTTCCTCATGCATTAGTTGTTCAAAATGTTTTTTATTTTCTACATCTTTATCTTCTTCATTTATTGTATAAAATGAATTATCAACAATATTCTTTCCTTTCTCTAATTGGGCTAAATTTTAAATTAAATTAAAAATATTAATTTACGATCTTTGTTTTGAACGTTTCCTCTTTACTCATTTTCCAACAAATGGTCATTAAGACATAATGGTCAGATGGTAAAAAAGGAGACTGGCAAATTCGTATTTGCGAGAACGGGAGTTTTTTAATGATGCGGGAAGTGACCCCGCGGGACAAATCCCGCAACGCGCCGGTCTTAGAATATACTGTAATATATTATTTATTTAATTTTTCTTTTATAAATAAGTTGTCTGACCATTATGTCTCATTGACCATTGTAGGTAAAGGAGAAAAGAGGCCAATTTCCTCTTTTTTAATTTGCTAAAAAAATAAACACGTGTCGGGGCAAATCAGAATCTAGACAAAGACAACTCACAATTCGACCAAGACACCATCTAAAAAAATATTTTGTTTTTTTTTGTTTCTTTTTGAGTGTTTGTAAACATATTTTTCTGTAAACTTAATAAAACATTGAAAAATACGAAGAAACACGTTTATTTAAATTTAAAATATAATAAATCACTTAAAATTAAAATATTTTTTTAGATGGTGTTTTGGTCTGACGGTGAGTTGTCTGGACTGTATATTGGAAGATTGAGTTGCCCCTTACCCAAATAAACCTTTAAAAAATTAATATTAAAATTAAATTTACTTGACGGTTGTTGAAATGTTTGAATGTTCATTCCAACATTAGATTCTGTTGGAACGTGTGTTTGAAGTATTTGTTGTTGTTGTTGAAAATAATCTAATAGTAATTGTTGCTCTTGTAGGTTATGTTGCAATTGCAAATTACTTGGAGAAGAATGATCATATATAGGCTGATATTGCTCAATTGGCAAAATTGGAAAATTGTGCATTTGAGGATATTGTTGAGACTCAAAAGGTCGATAAAATGCTTGATTCTGTTGAGGCTGTTCTGTTCGAGAATTGTTGCTGCCAATATCCTCTAGTTTCTTTGAATGTCCGACAACAAAAATAGAATCATCAGCTTTAGGAGTAATTTCGTCTATAATTTGATCTCTCTCTTTTTTTCGATTTTCAAGGTTATTTAACAATGAATCAAAATAATTTTTGTTTAGATGAGCAAAACTTCCAAGTCCATTATGTTTCACTTCAATATATCTTTTATCACCTTCAATTTTCAATTCGGAACGTAATTTTGACATTTCCTTCTCTGGGGATACATGCTTATAATTTTTGTTTTCTAAATAAAAATTATTTTTAATTAAGCCTATAAATTTGGTAAAAAAATCGTGTCACCCCTATATCTCGAAACTCTATTCATCGATGAACCAATTGGTCAAAAACGGTAAAGTAATAAAACACGTCCATTAAAGCCAAGTTTGTGCGAAGACCAATGATTTGACCGAATTAGCAATTGGACCAATCGGTCTACGAATAAGGTTTCGATTTATAGGTGTGAAGCCAGTAAAAAGACACATAAACACTTTCTTTACAAAAATATATAACCCTTTTTGTAAAAAAAGTATATTGTAATTAAGTTCAAAACAGCAGACTTTTGAAAAAAATATATCTTTAAAAAAATAAAAAATGCGAGAATTTTCCAAATTTTATAATAAATTAATTAAAATAGAAGTAACTAACCCTTATTTATATCTTTATCTCTTTTCATTTTATCTATTAAAAATTTTCCAACAAGAAATTTTAAATAATTAATTCCTGCTCCAATTTCCTGTCCTTTTAAAATTTCATCATGAATATTTAAAATAATGTTTAAAATAAAATCGAATTTAGCTCTTAATTCTGATAAGCTATCAACTTTTTGTTCAACATTAATTTCAATTTTTTGCTTTTTTATTTCTTTTTCTCTGACAGTTTCAGATTGATGTTTTCCTGTTTTTTTTTAATTTAAAATAATTTAACAACATAATTTTAATCTTACTAGTTTTAGGTTTAGGTGGTAAAGCTGCTGACCAACCAATTTTATGTTCTGATGGCACTCCTTCAAGTTGAGAATTTTTTTGACCATGTTGAGAACTCATTTCATCAATTTTTTTCCCACGTTTATAAACAGTTGTGCCAGGAGTTCGAGAAAAATTAGAAATATTTTGCGATTTAGCTAAAAGTGAAAATTTTATAAAAAATTTTAGTTAAAAATCAATTTCTTTAATCTCCACCATTCTTTCCTCATTCCTACAATTCTTTCAAATAGTCACTTGGACATAATGGTAAGACAGTCGATTTTTTTAAATATTAACCTAACCCGTTATGGTTAACTTTTACTCAATTTAGGGTTCTTCCCCGTAGGGCGGGAAAGGGCTCTAGCGGGGAACGGGGACGAGAAATGTTGCCGAGGAGGAACGGGATGAAGAGAATTTATCAATTGCCGGGAAATCAATGGTGGAGTACTTTTGATTTTTTGTATCAAAAGCCCTGAGGGGACGGGGCGGACACTAGTTCACTTTTAACCCTAATTAATGCTATAAGAAAATTTATTAAAAAATATCAGAATCTAAAACTTTAAAATTACCTTTCTGAAAAACAATTCCATTATTTTCGTTGAAAATGTGTTCGTTTAAATAATTGTTATCCAATTCCTTCAATATTTGTTCATAATTTGGATTAGTTTTTGTTACTTTAATATATTTTGAATTATTCAAAAGACGGGGAATTATAAAAATAATTGCATCACTTTCAATATTTTCAATGTAACCAACAAGTAACTTAAAAAAATATTTAATTTATTAATTTATATTGTTATTCTGCGACTTTGGCGCCGCCAACATTTGCGCCTCGAAACTTGCGCCGCGATTTTTAGGCGCACCAAAAAGGCGCACCAATTTTTAAAGTATTTAACCGTAAGGTTGCGCCGAAAAATCGCGGCGCGCAATGTCGAGGCACTTAAATTGTTAACTTAAGGAAATGTTTAAATTTACAAACTTTGTACTCATTAATTGAAATTTTCAGTGTAAATAATTCTTCAATCTTTTCTCCATTTTTTCCTAACAAATCTTTCCCAAAAAGATGTAAAGTATCATGTTCATTTGTTAAACTAGTACTTGTATATCCCGTATTATTTCCAGTCAATTCCACTTCGAAACGTTTTGTCTGTTTATTTACCAAATTTTGGAAATAATAAGGATTGAAATGTTCTCCATTTTCTCTCCATGCAATTTTAACAAAAATAGAATATGTGGTGACATTTTGGTAAAAAAAGTTTATAAAAATGGGTATAAAAAATACCCTCATTTTCTAAAATTTAATTAAATTTAAAACAAAAAATTAAAATAAAAAATATATAAGGGAATTAATTAATTAATTAAATATTTAATTTTTTAAAAATTTAAAATTTTTTCCTCAAGTGTATATATAAGGCAAGAATAATTTTAGAAAAGACAGAAGTAAATAATTTATAAATGCCCTTTTCAATCACATTGAATTCACGAGTCTTTAACAATGCTTTTCTTCCTCATATGAATTTTACATTGTGACAAGTCTTATTGGAAGAAGGGAAAGAAAATTGAAAGGCCAATAAAAAATTTTTTTTGGCTGGAATTTTTCTTCCTTGTAAATAAAAATTAAATAAAACAAAAATTAAAAATTAATTAAAAACTATTTTTTTAACTTCGTGAAAAGGTAATGACAATGAATTGGGGTTGTTTTTGAGTAAAAAATTAATTAAACTTACCTAAAAAATTTTTTTATTTTTAATAAGATATAATATTTATTTAAACTTTTCAATTCTCTCCTTTATTTATTCAAAACACTAAATTTTATTTAAATTTATTTAATTAATTTTTAATTTTTTAAAAGTATAAGTCAGAGATTTATTAAGAAATTGCCAAAAAAAATTTTTTATCGCCCCCTCAACTTAATAATTTCCTTCACAATTGAAAGGGAACAGTCCAGTCTACATCAAGGCCGATAGGTTATGTTTGGAATTTTTTCAAATTTTTTAGATTTTTTAAAAGTTTTAAATATAGATAATTTTAAGTCTTTTTGACATATTTCTCTTTTTGTTAAATTACCTTAAATAAATTAAAAATAAATAAATAAATATGCAACATTCAATTTTACTCAAATCAAAATAATTTAAAATAAAAATACAAAGTATTTGTAATTTGTCAAAAAAAGACAAAATTTTTGTTTTTTAAATTTGTATCTTTTGTTTAATCATAAATAAATTTGCTTTTTGTTTTGTACAATTTTTCTTCTTTAAACTTCGCCGATGAACGTTGTTGTCATTGTTTTCCTTTAAATTAAAAAAATAATCAAAGTAATACTCTCTTCTCAAAAAAGATTTAAAGAAAATATCATTTAGGTGATACCGTAAATTCTCTAAAATATTAAATAGGTTATTTTTTCTATTTATCCTTGGAGATGGACTATTTTTAAGAGTAGAGAGAGGAAGAGAGATTATTAAGGTGAAAATTTATTTTATATTAAATTTTATAATTAAATAATTCTCACCAGAATGATCGGATGGCTGAGTTGGGTGAAGAATCTCATCTGTTAAAAAATAAAAAATTTAAATAAAATTAAAAAAAAATTACCTAAATTACTATCCTTATTTGAATCGTCTAAAAGTGCTGCAATTTCATCTTCACTTGAGTCGCTTGGAGATAACTTTAAAAATGGTTCTTGAACATTTTGTTGAATATTTTGGTCTTTTTGCTGATTTAAATTATTTTGAGAGTCAGAAGGTATAAATGGAACATTATGTTGTTGAACAGGACCTATCAGAAAAATTTATAATAAATTAATTAACAGTCCAACTAAGAAGCTTTTTTAAACCTTCAGAAAATAAAATATACTTAAAAAGCTACAAGTTGGATAAAAAAGAGGGCTTTTCTATTTTAAGTGTATACCTCATTTCTTCGCTGGAAAATATACAAAATATAGCAAACGAAGAGAATAAGTGAATAAAGCATGGTTAACTATACTTTCCGGGGGTTTTTAAAAACGGCCGAATTATATATCATTCGAAAGAGCTCATCGAGCTGAGTTGAATGACACTAAAATTAGTTCGCGGAAACAAGTATGGACCAAGTTACAGGTCCCCGAAAATTGAAAAACCATAGGGGGAGTAAGCTCATTTGAAGTGATTACCGCGGCTGCTCCTAAATTATACTTTTCAAAAACTCAGGGAAAGTATTTTAGCCTAAAGCATACACCCCGTTTATTTGCTAAAAAATAATTTAACTTAAAAATTAATTAAAAATAAAATATTTTTTCGCGAATAAATGGCACTTAAAAGTTAGAGAAAAAGGATTACCTAAACTAATATTTTCTCCATGGTGTTCCTCTTGTTGAGATGATAGTTTTTGAGATTGAAAAATAATGTCACCTACATTTTAAATTTAATTTAAAATGACACAAGAATCTAAAATTAATTTTTTTAAATACCTAAAAGGCCTTGTCCCGCTTCTTGATTAATATTTTGATCAGTAGCAAAATGTTCAGGCTCCAAATTTTGATGAGACGATGCTTCTCCCCCTCTTCCCAAAGTTTGACCTTATTATTTAATTATTAACATTTTTTATTTTAAACTTACTTAATTCGAATCGTCTAGCTGCTGCCTCTTCTCTAAGTTTTTTCATTTGTTTTTTATCTTTCTTTGAAATTACATTTTTACCATGATCCTAAAAAATTTATTAAATTATTTAATAAAATTGTCGGACTCAAATGTCACTATACAAAAAAGTGACATTTGAGTCTGAAAGGGTATCGGAAAGTATATTTACCTTATTTATAGGCCCAATTGCCAAGTTAGAAGATCGCCCTTGTTCTCTTTGTTCTCCAACAAATTGAACATGTTTGGCTTTTTTTGCTACTAAAATATAAATTAAATGTTTTTGTTTTGAGTGAAAAAATAAATTATATAATACTATTTTCAGGTAAATTAGAATACTCATTCATAATTTGTTTATGATGCAATTCTGTATTGTGCTTAATTTGTTCATGAAATGGATTTTGTTGTTCAGGCCTAAATCTACTATAAAATGGAGGTTGAAGACTAGATTGGGGAATATGTTGCAATTGTGGAAAATTCTGTGGAGTTCTTCTTTGCTTTGCTCGGTTCAAAAATTTGTTTGTTTGATCAAGATAATTTTTAAAAAATTTGTTTATATCTAACTTTTGAAGTCCTCCGTTTTCTATAATATCTACACAAACTTGAAATAGTTTTTCAAGTTCCTTAGAATCTCGATTATTAGCGGCAAATAATTCATCTGATTTATTTAATGGTTGGTTTTTCACTAAAAACAAATTTAAAGTGAACGTTTAATAAATTTTTTACTTTAACTTTTTTAAAAAAGGTTAAACTGTCAAAATGTTAAAAGAAAACATTTAGGCATTTGTAAAATCGAAAAACCATAGGGGGGACCCAGCTCGTTTAGGTGATTACCGCGGCTGCTCCTTTCTTAAAAATAAACTTTTAATTTTAACAAATTAATTCAGTCAATTTGAGGTGAGAAAAAAACAAAAAAAGTTTAACTAATTTCTATTTCATCTTCCAACAATGGAATTTCTCGATTTATATCAAAAAGTTGTGAAACAAATGGACCAGATGCTCCATCATTTGTATTTAGAGGTATTGATCTGTCTAAAATTATATTATTTAGTCAAAATAATTAATAAGATTTTGAAACAATTTACCAATGTTGGTTGTGGGCATGTCGCCGAAAATATTTTTAATTACATCATCAGTAACTTCGTTATCATTTAACAATAATTCATGAATTACCTGATAAAATATATCATTAAAGTTTACTTTTATATATTTTGCATTGTAATTATCAAGTATTATATAGATTATTGTACGATTTTCTATATTATCAACAGTTCCAATATTTTTCTAAAAATTAATTTTATTTATTAATTAAAAGCGCAGAGTTGGCGTCAACTGAGCGTGTGGCCATTTGAACGCCAGCAATATAACAAATGAATTAATAATTTTAGGTGTTTATGGAACCATTGGATAGAGCAAAAATTTTTATACAAAATAACAAAAAATCAGAATTTTTGGAAAAATGGGAAAAAAGTTATGGCCAAAAAACTAGGCTTTGAGAACATTCAATTTTTTCGATATTTTTTGACTACAACTTTTTTTTCTATTTTTCAAAAATTCTGATTTTTTTATCTTGTAGCAAATTTTCCGCTCTATTCAAAGGTATAATATTCAACTAAAATTAAATAATCGTTCATTTGTTATAATTAATGGCGCTCAAATGGCCCCTTGTGACCATTTAAATTCTTTTTTAAGTAAAATACCAGGCATGTCCACGGATACAAATTTAGGTATCCGTAGCCGGGTATATCCGTGGGGTCTATATCCGTATCCGTTTTATATCCGCGTCCAAATTTGCTGTATCCGTCCGCGGGTATCCGCGGATATATCCGTTTTTTTCTCAAAATGGTCAAGTCCTATAAATTTTCAAAATGGTCAAAACTAAAAGAGGTTTTGGAGGGGGCTATTTTTTATGATGTATGAAAAATCTTAAAATTTTTTGAAATGGATTATTTTTCTCTGCTGAGAAAAGTATTTCAAACAGGGTTGTTCAGGTTGAGCACACAAGTGCGAGTCGTTAAATTTTCATAAATTATGTTTTTTTAGCGCCGCAGGCGAACATTTTGAAAAATGATTGATCCTTAGTTGCCAAAAATTCACCATTTTCAGCGTCGTAGGTAAATTTTTTTTTAATTTATTACATCCTACTTGCTAAAACTTTGTTCTTTTTAGCGCCGCAGGCAAAAAATTTTTTAAATTTTTAAATCTGTTGCCAAAAATATAAATTTTATTAGTGCATAGCAGGGTTGTTCCGGGTTGACCTCAAGTGTCGGGTCGGATTTCGGGTAGGGTAGATTTTAATAAATTTCGGGTTTCGGGTAGTTTTAGTGCCACAGGCGAAAATTTTGCATATTTTTTCTTTAATTGCCAAAAATTCCGTTTTTTTGCGCTGCAGGCGAAAATTTAGGAATTTTAATTTATTTAAAAAATTTAAAAACGAGCGAAAAATAAAAGCTGACGGTAATTAATGTACACGAAATTATTTATCCATCTGTAGGAATCGAACCCACATTTCCTATAGAGTAGACTACGCTACTAACCACTCAACCACAAGCGCATTTATAATAAAGCTATTTAAAATAAGAATAAATTTTTCCTTTATTTATTGAACAAGGGAAAAAATATTTAATATTTAGGCATTAAGGGTTACATATTATGTTCACGGATATTACGGATACCCGCGGATAACGACCTCATATCCGTATCCGTTTTGTATCCGTCTGATTTTTAAAAATTAGTATCCGTATCCGCCCGTATCCGCGGATATCCGCGGGTATCCGGATATTATCCGTATCCGTGGACATGCCTGTAAAATACTAACATTGAGATCTTTATGTGAATCTGCAAACGGTACTTTTTCAATAGATTTATTTTATCTATCATACCAATTTCCTTCAAAAATTCTTCACAAGCATTAAAATTTATTTTTGCATCTCCAATGGATTCATCAGTAAAATGAAAAGTATCATACTCATTCGTTACTACATTAACTCTAGTCAAAGTTTCATCAGATAAAACCAAGTTGAACCGTCCTGTTTGTTTACTGGCAAAATATTTGCTAGGACGTTCTAAATTTCCTCTCCAAGAAATTTTAACAAAAATAGACAATGGAGTTACATTTTGGTAAAAAATGTTAATAAATATAAATAAAAAGAATAACTTCATCCTTCTAAAATTAAAAAATAAAATTTAAAATAAAAATTAAAGGTAGTAAAGACAAGAATAATTTTAGAAAAGACATAGAAGTAAATAATTTATAAATGCCTTTTTCAATCACATTGCATTCACGAGTCATTAACAATGCTCTTCTTCTCATATGAATTTTACATTGTGACACAGTATTAGTTAGAGAAGCAGGAGAAGTTAAAGAGTGGTGAAAAAATTTAGAGAAAGAAAGAAAAAATTTTTTTTTGGCACTCACCTTTCATTTTCAAATAAAAATTATAATAAAACAAAGTTTTTAAATATTTTCTAATTTTTTGTTTTAATAGAATTTTTATTTGACAAGGAAAGATAATGCCAGCAGGGCTGAGTCGAAATTGGAAAAAAGTCGAAATCGAAATTCCTTCGAAATCGAAATTTTTTAATTTCGCGAAATCGAAATAATTCGAAAGAAAAACCTCGAAATTTCGGTTTTCGAAATCGAAATCGAAATTTCGTCTCAGCCCTGAAGGCCAGTCAAAAAATTTTTTTTATCGCCCAATCAATTTCTTCCTTCTCCAATGAGACTGTCACATTGTAAAATTCATATTAGAAGAAGAGTGAATGGTTAAATTCGCATAAATCCACACCGGCTCCCGGAAAATGCGTCAGTGGAAAATCGTTCAGTTTGATTGTGTTTTAAATTTTACTCTCCACGTGCCGAGCGAATATTTTTTTGCTTTTAAATTGCAAAGAGAGAAAAAAAATTTTTTTGGGGAGAGGGGAATTTTTTATAATTCCCATCTTTGATGTTTAATATTCCCTTCGAGAATATTAAACAACTATTGAGTGGAGATCTTTGAGATTTACAAAATCAATAAGTTTGACACAGGTAGTATTTTGAATATATTTAATTAAAATTTTTAAAATAATTACTCTTATGGAAATTTAAATTTATTTGTTAAAAAGTAAATTGTTTGGAATTTTTATATTTCCTAGGGAAAACATTAGAGTAAATTTCAATGAATAGATCAATTTTTGTACCAAGACCAACCAGTCATGAGGCCCAAAAAATTAAGAAGTAATAAAACACTTCTAATAGAAATTGAAACTTAGACATAAAATAAAATTTAACACGCCTTTTACACATTAAAGTTTTCTTGGGGCAATATCAAGCACGGCAGTCTAGAGTATTTTTCGGCGCAGAAAAATAAGGAGCGGCATTGAAAAAGTATGTGGGGGCAATAAAAGTACAAGTACCAAAATTACCTTTTAAATAAATTAAAAATAAATAAATATGCAACATTCAATTTTACTCAAATCAAAATAATTTGAAAAAAAAAAATTTTCAAAAAAGAATCTCATTTTTTGAATATATAAATGTTTTTTTCGCTCATAAATTTTCTTTTCTTTTTTTACATTTTTCTTTAACCTCTCGACGATGGAAACATTAATCATTTCCTTAAAAAAAATATTTTTATTTTCTTAGAAAGTACGGTATTTCTCTCTTTTCAATAAAAACATTTAAAAAGAAAAGGTTATTTTCTTGTTCTGCCCAACCCTCAACTTCAGTGCCAAAATCAATTAATATATAAACAAATTAATGAATTTAGAATTATACTATAAATAAAATTAAAATAATTTTAAAATGCCTTAGTTCACGCCAGTGATGCAAAAGTTCCAAAATTTCCACGGAACTAATTCCAGTTCAGGAACTAAATTTTTATTTTCATAATTCCAGTCAGGAACTATTGTGAGTTGAGGAACTAGATTCGACATGTTCTAGTACTGCATAATTCCGGAACTGGAACATTTGCATCACTGGTTCACGCTCAAATAAATTTTGGCACTGAACTAGATGAAGTGGGAGATACTAACCGTGATAATTTTGATAATTTGAATACGGATCATCATCAGATGGTAGAAAGAACTGATAGAGATGGGGATTTTGTTGTTGTTGATCAGAATGATATTGTGAAGAAGAACCAGTTGCA
Organism: Meloidogyne chitwoodi; assembly: GCA_015183035.1. NCBI lineage: Eukaryota > Metazoa > Nematoda > Chromadorea > Rhabditida > Meloidogynidae > Meloidogyne > Meloidogyne chitwoodi. The sequence goes on from JACZZP010000015.1 coordinate 253,664, forward strand.
AGAGCTATTTTAGAATTATTAAAAATAAAGAATTGAAAAAATCAAATTTTCAAGAATTATTAAATGAAAAAGTTAAATTCTGCTGATAATATTAAAGTCATATCCATGAGGGAAATAATTAAACTAATTCCAAGTAAAATAATATTTTCTGGTCTAATGATTTTTGGATTTAACCGAAGCAGAATTAATTGATCTGACTCAGCAAGTTTTTGAATTTAATTTTTCAGAATTTTTAAAATTCTAGTATTTTTTGAGGAACTTATTCGGTTATGTCTAATTACTAGTGATGGCAAAAAACATGCACGAACAAATTTTTAACTAACCATAACTGACCACTGTCTCTCCGAAGTTTTACTTAATCTCTCGTTTGTAAGAGACGTAGAAAAGTAGTGGTCAGTGGTTGCAGGACATTTGCGCCGTTGACATTTGCGCCGCGACACTTGCGCTGCGACTTATGCGCCGCCGACATTTGCGGCGACGACTTTTGCGGCGACGACTTTTGCGCCGGAAATATTTTAAAACGCGACATTTGCGCCGTCTTTAAATTAAAAAAAAAGTAATATTAAAGATTTAAAAAATTAAATTTTAAAAAGAATTAAGTCTAAAATGATTTTAAAATTAAATTTAATCATTTATTTAAAGGATATTATTAAAATTTTCAACAGCCTAACAGGTTTGAAATATTAATTAACAACTAATCAACCCAATTATCAATTCCTTTTGTAGTTAAACGATATGATAATGCATGTAAATGTGTTATCCAAACTTGATCATTAATATTAGCTGGCTCTTGGTTATCAAAGGTGTGAACTAAATTGCTGATTGCCTCATCATTACGAACGTATATTCGTGTTCGTAGAGCACCAGCAAGTTGCCGAGTTGGATCCAACTCATACGGACGCATTCGGTTTCTTTGCTTAAACGAAGATTATATCTTCGACTTGTTCGAAAAACTCACAGAACGAAGCAATTTACAAAAAAATATGTTTATATACTAAAGAAGGAGATTTAAAAGAAAAACATAAATCTCAAAAAAATATGAGCATATTCTTGCTTTATGCTCTAATGAATGAAAAAAGACTGCAGTTATATTTGTGCAGTTAAATATTTAAAAGAATGAATATTTAGAATCTTAATCGGATATTAATTTTTTTTAATAATTTTTTAATCCTTTAATAAATACATATTACTTTTTTTTTTAATTTAAAGACGGCGCAAATGTCGCGTTTTAAAATATTTCCGGCGCAAAAGTCGTCGGCGCAAAAGTTGTCGCCGCAAATGTCGCCGGCGCATAAGTCGCAGCGCAAGTGTCGCGGCGCAAATGTCAACGGCGCAAATGTCGTCGCACCGTGGTCAGTATAGAAAATTGTATAAAATTAAAAGGAATAGTACAAAAGGAATTAAATATTTTCTCTACTAACAAATATATTTCTCTATCTCTTACAACGAGAGATTAAGTAAACCTTCGGAGAGACAGTGTCAGTTATGATTAGTTAAACATTTGTTTGTGCATGTTTTTGCCATTCCTAGTAATTACCTAAATCTGTTGAAACATTCTCATCTGGATGAGTTGATGATGTTCCTTGCAGTGTTGGTTGATTAACATTTTCTGTTTTTTTTTAATTTAAAACTAATTTTAAATAAACTTACGTAAAAGGGGTTGACCTGTTTGATCATTATTCCATCGGTCAGCAGCAAGTTGTTGAGTTAACTGTTTGCTGGTAAGATAATCTGATTTATAAGGATAGTCTCCGACATTCTAAATATATTTTATAATTTAATTAATTAATAACAAAAAATACAAACAATTTTAAAATTAAAGAGAGTATTATTATCTTTTTTAATTTAATTAAATTACATTATATTGGCTTTGTTGATGGACTGGAATAATATGTGAAGATTCTTCCCATCCTTGCCCAAAAGTTTGTTTTTGTTGTCCAAACATTCCCTGTAGTTGTGGTGTCTCTGTATTATTATTTGCTTTAGCAATCTTTTTTCCTCTATCTAAAAAATATAAAATATTAATTAGTCAACCCTATAATTTTTTTGGCCTCATTTAAAGTTTAGAAATTTTTTTTGGACTAGTCTGGATTTCCTTAGGAAATTCGGAAATAAAAAAAGGAATAAAAAAGGCTAAAAGTTTAATTTATTTTTTTCAGTCAAAATTAATTTTAAATGTAATAATCATTATCATACTTCTTTTTCTACTCGGACTGGGAAGAGCATTTTTCCCTGTTGTAACAGTAAATCCATATGGCGTGTCATGTCCAAAACTAGAATTTTGAGGATAGTCCATTTGAAAAGGATGATAAGGATTAATATTTTGATAAAATTGATCATGATGGACATTTTGTTGTTGTTCTTGAGGTGCAACGATTCCTTGATAGTGATTTTGTTGATTTGAAATTAACTCAACTTGAGGTTCAAATTGACCTTAAAGTTTAATTATTTTCTCTGCTCATTTTTCCATAGAAAAATTAAATTAAAAAAATTACTTTGTTCACTATTATTATTACTTTTAGTAATTTCTTCATAGTTTGTTATCTTTTCTTGAGCAATTTTTTCATCCTCAGTTAAAAGAATTATAGGATTTTTAGCTTTATGGCTATATCCTCCTAATATACAATTAGTAGGAAACAATTTAATTTCATAATAATTTATATATTCATTTAGATGAGTTGCTGAATTACAATTTAGATTCTATTTTTCATAAAAAAAATTATAAAATTTTTAATAATTAATATTTCCTTTGTACTTTTTCTTTCTGTTGACAAAGTCCGCAAATTATTGTCCGCAAGTAATAATATTTAATAAATATTTTGGAGGCATAAAATCAACAATTTTAACTAAAATATAATCAAATGCATCTACTTCGCTTCTTTTCACATCTTCCTTCCATATAAATTCAAAAAGAAGCTGAGAAAATTAAATGCGGACAATAACTTGCGGACATTTGTCAAAAAGTCTATTTTAGGTCAGCAAAAAATACCTGACCTAAAGTAGAGGATTACTATAAAAAAAATTTAAAAAAATATTTTAATAAATTTTTAAAAATAAAAAATATTTACAGTTTCATTTATTCCAATTATTTCATTCTTTTCATTTATTTTATATGTAAAAAGAGTGTAAAGATTATTTGGACAAATTTTACTTTTAATATGCTCAGTTTTCCACACAGATGATTTTTTTTTGTCAAAACTAGCATTAAAATTACTCTCTCCGTCAATTGTACATTTAATTTGTATTGGTATTTCTGGAGGAACTTTTATTATAATTTTAAATTGTAAGATATGAACAGGATATTTCAATAAATTGATTATTTGCTCAAACTGTTCTTCTTCATTTTTAAATATTTTTATATTTTTTAAAGTATTTTGATAAACGATTATATAAATTATTGTATTAATTTGAATGTCTTTAATTAAAGCAATCTCCTTAAAAGTTAAATTAATTAATTTTTATGTCGACTATATGGGAGCTTAAGCAAAATAAAAGACGCGAAAAATTAGGGTAAAATATAACAATAGTCCCCTAATTTTTAAAATACACTATTTATGCCATTCGAAAAAGCTCATTGAGTTTAGCCGATAAAATCGATTACCGGAAAATTCCTCCTAATCGGAAAATTCCTCCCCAAACAGAATTACCGGAAAATTCCTCACTAAAAATTCCTCTTTTAGCGGAAACTTCTTCCCCAAATAAAAAATTATTTTAAAAATATTTGAATAAAATAATTTCATTTTACCAAAGTTTATTCGATTAATTTATTTTTTATGAAATAATAAGGATCGAATCAACCAATTGGTCCAATTGCCAATTCGGTCAAATCTCTTACAACATTGTCCCTGCAAACTTGGACCTATTGGGAGTGTTTTATTACTTTTCCATTTAAGGGATTGGACCAATTGGTTGATTGATCTTTCGGGTCGATCTTTTGGGTTGACCCAATCTTTATTATTTCATAAAAAATAAATCCATCGAATAAACTTTGATAAAATGAAATTATCCGAAAAAAGAATTATTATGGCAGGACTCATTAAAAATTAAAATTGCTAAAAAAAATTTTAAATTAACAAACATTAATCACATTATTAAAAACTTTAAGGGTAAATAATTCTCCAATATTTCCTCCAAAAAAATAATTTTCGACAAAATGAAAAGTATCATATTTATCTGTTCTTCCATTAAATATATATCCCGTATTATTTCCAGTCAATTCCAAGTTAAAACGTTCTGTCTGCATATTTTCCAATTGTTTATAATACTTTCTGTTATGTTCTCCATTTTCTCTCCATGAAATTTTCACAAAAATAGACGATTGAGAGACATTTTCGTAAAAAAAGTTGATAAAAATGAGTATAAAAAATAACCTCATTTTCTAAAAATTTATTTAAAAAATTAAAAATATAGAAGGAATTAAATAAAATTTAAAATATATTTAATTTTTAAAAAATATAAAAAATAAAATAAAAAAAAGACTTATAAAGGGAAGGGGCTGTGTTTTAAATTTTTCTCTTCATTTGTCTTGCGGATATTACCAACTACTAGAATTGAGCAAGACATTTATTTTTACATTGAAAATTGAGAGAGAGAGAGAAGAAAAGAAAAAATATTTTTTAGGGAGAAATGGATTTAGTATTGATCATACCCCACCTTTTTTTTTAAATTTTCCATTGTGAATATTGAATGTCTTTTAGTGGAAATCTGAGAGGAAATACCCAAAATCAATACAAGTTGGAAACAAAACTGTAAGAGTGAACTTTACAAAGGATTTTAAATATATTTTATAAAAATTACTCTTAAAGAAATTTAAGGAATTTCTATGTTAGGAAGCAGTCCCTGCAGCTCCGTCCCGCCATTTCCATTCTAATAAAGAGGGCTCATTTCCGTTCATAATATTATTTTTTATATTTTTGTGTTTTCCAAAATATATATGAAAAAAACAAAACAGAAACATACCGTAACAACAAAATTCCACACAACAAGGGTAAAGTGAAAATCCTCTAATCCTTCGACCTACAGCTCGGCGAGCACAACAAGGAAATAACTACAGCTTTCTGCTTTCCCATGGTTCCAACCAGTGTTTTCGTGACCGTTCGATCATGACCAGACCTGAACTGACCTGACCGAAATTTTTGGTCAGGTCAGGTCATTTTTGATGACCGAAAAAGTCCGCTCACGCAAACACTGGTTCCAACTGATGGGCCGTCTTCAGTTGATTATCCCCATAATGATCGTGGTGAGTGTTTTCTTTTTAAATAAATTTAAAACAACTCTATTGAAAAGGGAAAGAGAGCACCTATTTAAATTCTAATAATTTTGTTTTAATTTAAGGAAACATACAACAATCTTTTAATCAACGAGAGTTTAAAGAAGAAAAATTGTACAAAAGAAAAAGAAAATTTATTTATGAGAGAACAAAAGATAAATTTAAAAACAAAAATTATGTCTAGGGATGTGCAAAACGGTTAGCCGACATTTACGGACCAGCATTTGCGGACCGACACTTCCGGACTCGCACTTTCGGACCGACATTTGCGGACCGACTTTTCCGGACCGACTTTTCCGGACCAACGGTTTCGGACCGACATTTGCGGACCGACTTTTCCGGACCGACTTTTCCGGACCAACGGTTTCGGACCGACATTTGCGGACCGACTTTTCCGGACCGACTTTTGCGGACCGGAACAAATAAAAAAAAATAAATTAAAAAATAAAAGGAAAATTATTATTTTTAATTCATTTAATTTTTTTAATTAATTTAAAAATGTTCCCAGTCATCAAATCTATTGCTTGCAAGTCGATATTGTAGGGCATACAAATGTTGTAAAATTTGTTCATTTGTCTGGACTGGGATCTCATCAAATGCAATTACTAGATTTTTTATATTTTGATCGTTTTGTCTATAAATCTGGAACATGATCGAACAGCAATTCCTCTGGTTGGATCGAGTTCATAAACACGTATACGATCCTGCATGATGCGTTCCTCATCTTTTAGCATGGAAATAAGTCTGAAATTACAAAATAACTTATGTTCCAAAAATGGATATTTACCTTGATAGTGGAGGGTGATCTTTCATAAAACTCGTAATAATCAGTTATTTATACTTATTTAATTAGTAGTTATAAATAGAATTTTCCTTTTATTTTTTAATTTATTTTTTTATTTGTACCGGTCCGCAACAGTCGGCCCGCAAAAGTCGGTCCGGAAAAGTCGGTCCGCAAATGTCGGTCCGAAAGTGTCGGTCCGGAAATGCGGTCCGCAAATGTCGTTTAACCGTGCAAAACATGCACGAACAAATTGTTATCTTACCATAACTAACTACTGTCTCTCCGAAGGTTTACTTAATCTCTCGTTTGCAAGAGACGTAGAAAAGTAGTGGTCAGTAGAGAAAATATTTAAAATTCCTTTTGTACAATTCCTTTTAATTTTATATAATTTTCTCTACTGACCACTACTCTTCTCTATCTCTTACAAATAAGAGATTAAGTAAACCTTCGGAGAGACAGTAGTCATTTATGGTATGACAATTTGTTCGTGCATGTTTTGCACATCCCTAATTATGTCTTTTTTGACAGATTTTTATCAAATTATTTTGATTTGAGTAAAATTGAATGTTGCATATTTATTTATTTATTTTTAATTTATTTAAGGTAATTTAACAAAAAGAGAAATATGTCAAAAAGGCTTAAAATTATCTATATTTTAAAACTTAAAAAATTTGAAAAAATTCCAAACACAACCTATCGGCCTTGTTGTAGACTGGACTGCTCCCTTTCAATTGTTTAAAAAAATCAATGTGTTGAGGGGGCGATAAAAAAATTTTTTTTTGGCAATTTCTTAATAAAAATCTTTCTTATACTTTTATAAAAATTAAAAATCAATTAAATAAATTTTAATAAAATTTAGTGTTTTGAATAAATATAAATAAAGGAGAGAAGTAAGAAGTTTAAATAAATATTATATCTTATTAAAAATAAAAAAATTGTTTTAGGTAACAAGTACCTGATTAAAATCATAGATAAAATGAGTGATAGACAAAAGCTGACCTCAGATTCGTGACCAGCGCCCCAAATTACTACCCATAGAAACATGTTTTCAGAATTATTTAATTTTTTCGATGGGACCATAATTCCGAAGGAATGCCATTCATTGTATAATGTTACGCTAAAATTTGTCAAACTTATTGATTTTGTAAATCTCAAAGATCTCCACTCAATAGATGTTTAAACATCAAAGATGGGAATTATAAAAAATTCCCATCTCCCCAAAAAAAAATTTTTTCTCACTCTATTTGCACTTTAAAAGTAAAAAAATATTCGCATGGCATGTAGAGAGTAAAATTTAAAACACAATCATGCCCGCCCTCCTCCTTTTTACATTTCTTTTATTAATTTATTTATTTATTAAAAATTAAATATTTTAAATTTATTAATAAACTAAATTCCCTCATATATTTTTTATTTTATTTTCAAATAAATTTTTATTTATTTAAATTTTTAGAAAATGAGGTTATTTTTTATATTCATTTTTATAAACCTTTTTTACAAAAATGTCCAATCTTTGTCAATTTTTGTAAAAATTGAATGGAGAGAAAATAGAGAAAATCACCAATATTATTACTATTATTTGACAACTTTGAATAAAGAACGTTTCAATTTGAAATTGAGTGGAAATTCACTTAAACACTCTATTAGTAAAGTAACAAATGAAAATGATACTTGTCATTTTTTAAAAGAATTATCTAGCAAGGAGGAAAAACATACTCAAGAATTAAAGCTTGAATTTTCAATTAGAGTGAACAACGAGGACATGGTTTGTAAACTGACATTTTGTCATATTTTACCCTCAGTGACATTTTGTCATTTTATACCCTCAGTGACATTTTGTCATATTATACCCTCAATGACATTTTGTCATATTATACCCTCAGTGACATTTTGTTACTTTTCACCATTTCTGACATTTTGTCAACTTGTGAAACTTTAAATACAACATACATATGTACTAATTACATATTTTCACTTACATAAATTATCTTTTTTAAGGTAACTATTGGTTATATTAATAATATTGAAAGTGATGCAATTATTTATATAATTCCCCGTCTAAACAATACAAAATATATAAAAATAACAAAAAAAAATAAAAATTTTGAAAAAATAATTAAAATATTAAATAATCCTGAACGAGTTAATGAATATGATAAAAATATATTAAATAAACTATTTTTAAACGAAAATAATGCAATTATTATTAATTATGGTAATTTTAAAAAATAATTTATAATTGATTTTCTTGCAATATTTGAATATAATATTAACAATTTATTTTAAGATTTGGAGGAAAAAACACAAAATACTTACCCGTATCTGAAACAACAAAATCATCAATCTACTACTCTAGGCACAATTGGAAATGTTAATGCAAAAAAAATTTCTGGAAAAAGTGCTCAAAATGTTCAAAAAAAGACTAAATATATTGAAAGTAGAAAAAATCCTGGAATAAATATTTATGGAAAAAGTGTTCAAAATGGTAAAAAAGGGTTTAAATTTACTAAGGTCATTTAACTTATTTTCTCTTTTTTTGCAAAGTGCCTTGACCAATTTTAAATTTTACCAAAATGAAAAAAAAGTTAAATATACCAATATTTCCTAACGGAAAAATTTCGGTATTTGCCCACATCTCAAAACAAACAATATAATTATATGTCATTTGAAAGAGCTCGTCAAGCTGAAACTATCGAGACCAAAATCAGCCCGCGGTCTCAATTCCAGGCTGAGACATAGGCCCTGAAAATTGAAAAACCAAAGACTCCGGTAATCACCTTAAATGGCTACTCCCCCCTATGGCTTTTCAATTTTCAGGGACATATATCTCGGCCTGGAATTGATAACGCGGGCTGATTTTGGTCTCGATAGTTTCAGCTAGACGAGCTCTTTCGAATGACATATACATTGTTTTGTTTTTCGAGGACCGAAATTTTACCTTTCCTAACAGTGTTTTTTTAGCCTTTCTCAAAAATAACTTAAATTCTATGACATTAACATAAACTTAAAATAATAAAAAAGAGAAAATAAGTTTTTTAATAAATAAAAATAACTATTTATTTAATTATTTAAGATATACATCATAATACAATTAATAAATTAGATAATTTAATTAATCAGAATACTAATTTTGAATATATATGTAATCAACATAAAATAAACCTTCAACAGATAAAACAACAACAGCCTTTGGAGCAGCAACAACAATTTTTAGAAATTGAAGAAAATTGGTTTAAAAATGAATTAAATTTATATTCTCAACGTTTACAGCAAATAAAAAACATTTTACCTAACATTCAAAATTCTAGTGAATATAAGAGAATGATGCGGTAAGTAAATTAATGACAAAACGCCAAAAATAAATATTTTAAAAATTATTTTCTCTTATTTTTTAAATTATTTACTTAAAAAATAAATTATTTTAGTGAATTTGTTACACAACAACAACAGCAAAATGACCAACAAAATGTCTTTAAAAATAAATTTTCTCGAAATGTTCCTCGTTATCAAACGATTAAACATCCTAAGCAGAATAGACAGCGACAAACTCGACCTTCAATAATTAGACTAGAAACTATTCAAGAAGAAGAGATATTGCCAATTGAAGAAGAAAATATAGAAAATATAAATTTTGGAACAAATAATCCCGTTCAGAGTAGAAAAGGTTAAATTTAAATTAATATTATTTGTTTTTCTGTTTTCTTTCCCAATTTTAAATAAAATATTTTTAGATAAAGGAAAAGCTGTTTTAGAGAATAATACAAAGCATTCTAGTGCTACAATTAATTCAAATCAATTATATGGACAAATGTCACAACAACCTTTTATTGGAAGCAGTGAATTTTCAGGGCAACAAAGGGCAGGATTTTCAAATATTATTACAGACTATCAACAAGCCGGAAATATTGTAATTTAATTTTAAATATGTTCAAACATTTAATTTAAAAATTTAATTTAAAAATTTTTTGTAATTTTTTGTAATTAATTATAACTGAATTATAAAATATTCAGAATGTCGGAGACAATCCTTATCCCTCAGATCACCTTACAGACAAACAGATTAATAAACTACTTACTGCTCAACGATATTATAGTCAAATAGGAGGTCAAGGTCCTTTACGTAAGTTTTGTCCAAAATTATTTTTTAAATTATAAATCAGAGGACGTTGTTCAACAAACATTGCATGAAGGAACATCGACTTATCCACAGAATAGAGCTAATTTTGTTTCTACAAATTTAGGTTATTTTATATTATCGATTGAATTGTATCCATTTAATTATATAAACAAATAGTTAATTTTTATTTAGAACATTTAAATCAAATGGAAACTATTTTGCCCGGCATTAGAGAATCCACTGGTTATAAAAAACTAATGGAGTAAGTAAACTTTGTTTATAAAAAAATTTGGATTATTTAATAAAAACTCTTTTTAATTAAGTGACTTTTCTAAACAACAAAATTTCTCTGAATTCGAGTTTATTCAGCATCCTCAACAAATGCAATATCCTTATATGGGGAGATTCGTTCCAACGCAACAACAGCAACAAAATATCCCTCAAAAATTTCAAAGTCAACATCTTCAGACTTATCAACCTAATCTACATCTTCAACCTCAACAACAATTTCAACAAAATTCACAGCTTCAAAGATATCAAAAACCATTCGAAGAACCGTCTTCAAATGATCACCATTATGGTGAATATTTTCCTTTAAATTTTAAAAATTCTGATTAATAATTTTATTTTAATATTTAAAAGGAAATAATTAACAACAATGCTTTGATCAGTGAGTTTAAAGAAGAAAAATTGTACAAAAGAAAATTCATTTATTTATGAGAATATAACGTTTAAATTTAGAAAAACAAAAATTGAGTCTTTTTTGACGCAAAACATATTTAATTATTTTTATTAAATTATTTTGATATGAGTAAAATTGAATTTTGCATATTTATTTATTTTTAATTTATTTAAGATAATTTAACAAAAAGAGAAGCATGTCAAAAAGCTTATGATTATTTTAAAATTTTTTTAAAGAAAACATTTTAACTAGAAAATGTGAAAAAATTTCAAGCAATTTATTTTATATATCCAAAAATTAAATCTCAACAAGAGTTATTTAAAAAATCTTTTTTATTTTTATAAAAATGGGTAAAAAAAATACTACAAGTTCCAAAATTTAAATAATAATAAATTTAAAAAATTAAACAAAAATTTTATTTTTCTCAAATATAGTAAGGCAATAATATTTTAAAGAGATATATACATAGAAGTTAATATTCGAATGCCGTTCTTCACCCGCACTTTATCACAAGACTTAAATGCCCTTCCTCAAATGATTTTTTCAATGTGACAGTCTTTGTTGGGAGAAAAAAGAGAATTGAATTAATTAAAAAAAATTTTTTAATCGTCCTCTTCTCCCTTTCCTCAACAATTACTATAGAGGTAAGGGAGAGAATTGAGGAGCGATTTTAAAAATTTTTTTTGGCATTCATCTTTCTCATCAATACAAGATAAATATTAGATAGTTAAACTTTTATTGTCTGAGATTCGTGAAAATGGAATGCCACCAGTTAATTATTGTTTTTTGGTAAGAAAATATATAAAATTACTAGAGCTGTTCCAAGAGTCTTGGTCTTGGTGGTCTTGGTTTTTTTGGTCTTGGTCTTGGTCTTGGGTCTTGGCTTGTAGGTCTTGGTCTTGGGTCTTGGCTTGTAAGTCTTGGTCTTGAGTCTTGGTTATTTTTCGTCTTGGTGTGAAGGGGGACCAAGCACAATTTTGGGGAAAAATTTTGGCAAGAGGTTTAAAAATTAAAAAAATTTTTTGCCTGCGGCGCTGAAAATGGTTAATATTTGGCAACTAATGCAATAATTTTTTCAAATTTTCGCCTGCGGCGCTAAACTTGCGAGGTTTTACATTTTCTAAAGGCACTTAATATATTTTGTCATGTGTAAATAAATAATTAAACTCAGAGTCATTTTTAATCGCTGGTATCTAATCCAATTAAATTTTGGGAGAAAGACTTATCACACCCAACACTTAAACAGCTTGCGAAAATTTTTCTTTGTTCACCACCAAGCACAGTAGAGCGTGAAAGAACATTTTCGATTCTTGGAGAAATTTACAAGCCAAAACGGCTTTCTTTTAGTAGCACTCATGCTAAACAGCAATTGTTCTTACATTTTAATTATAATTTTGGGGATTTATAATAAATTTTAATGAATTAAATTTTTTGTATACTTTATATTAAAATATTTTTAGTCTTGGTCTTGGGTCTTGGTCTTGTTTTTCTTGGTTTTTTTTGGTCTTGGTCTTGGTCTTGGTCTTGGGTCTTGGTTATAAGTCTTGGTCTTGGTCTTGGGTCTTGGTTATAAGTCTTGGTCTTGGTCTTGGGTCTTGGGTCTTGGTTATTTTTGGTCTTGGAACAGCTCTAAAAATTACCTCAAATTTTTTTAAAATTTAGATCAATTTTCTCCTTTACTTATATTTGTTCCAATTATTTAAATTAAATTATTTAAATTATTTATTTTAAATGATTTTTAAATTTTTTAAAAGTACAAGAAAGATATTTAATAAAAAATTGCTAAAAATTAAATCGCCCACTCAATCATTTCCGTTCCCTCAGCTATAAACAATCGAGGGAAGAGAGAAAATTGATTTAAAGTCATACTGTAAAATTCATATGAGAAATTATTTATTGATTAAGTTTAATATAAAAGGGCATTAATTACCTCTTAATTTTATTTTTTTAAATTATTAAATATACCCTTTTAAATTACCTAATTAAATAAAATATTTTTTAAATATCTAATCACCCAAAATTTTAATTTAAATCCATTTTATAATTTCATTCAGTCAAAAAAAATTTTTTTATTTAAAAAAAAAATTAAATATTTTAAATTTTTAATTAAGTCCCTCATCCATTTTTAATTTTTTTTAATAAATTTTTATTTAAATTTTTAGAAAATGTGGTTATTTTTTATATTCATTTTTATAAATATTTTTTACATAAATGTCAATTCATATTCTATTTTTGTTAAAATTTTATGGAGAGAAAATGGAGAACATAACCAAAAATATTATCAAAAATTGGCGTTAAAACTGACAGAACGTTTCAAATTGGAATTGACTGCAAATGGTTCGAATGATAAAATTATTGGATTTACACATGAATATGATACTTTTCATTTTGAAGGAAATGATTGGAAAAGAAAAAGTGGAAAAAAGATAACTAACTATAAATTGAAAGTTTCATCTGTTCCTATCAATGTTTGTAAATTTAAACATTTTTAAAAAATTTTAATTTTTTGCTTGAAATTTGTGTTTAGCTGTTTCGATTTTTAACCGAAAAAAAATCTTTAATTTTATTGTTAGATTAAAAGAGCAATTATTTATCTTAGGCTAGAACTTTTTCCATTGATATCTGAAGAGCAGCCGCGGTAATCACCTAAAATGAGCTTGGTCCCCCCTATGGTTTTTCGATTTTCAAGTGTCTGTATCTCGGCCCGGAATTTAAATTACATGTTTATTTTGACCTAATCGATAAACTCAATGAGCTCTTTCGAATGGTATATATGTTGTAATTTAAGAAAATTATCATAATTTTACATAATATTATTAGTTTAACTTTTAAGATTTGTTTTGCTAATTTTAATCATATTAATGGTGACACAATAATTTATTTAATCGCCAGTAAAGGCACTCTAGGAGGATATAATGTAAGAATAATTAGAAATTCTGAAGAACATTATGACCAAATAATTAATTTATTTAAATATCCTGTTCGAATTTTACAATTTAATTCGTTAATGCATGTATCAAAAAGAAATTCAAAAATAGAAATTAAATGTACAAATAATTTAAACAATCATTTTAATACTATTTTTCACGAAAAAGAGTTAAATCCAGACACAAAACATATTTATTTGGAAACTAATTTTGTTAAAACTAAAATTTGTCCAGAACATAAATACTCTGTTGTTATAAATGAATTACAAATGAAACCAATTGTGAATAGTATTTTTAATTTTTAAAAATTTATTAAAATAATATTTTTTACTTTTTTGTGGTAATTCTCTAATTTAGTCAGCAAAAATATATTTTGTCAGTGAGAGAAAATGGACATTTTGCCAGTAATAAAATTGCCAGTTGGCGTTATTTCATGCATAGCAGATTTTGTTCAATGTCAAAATTTCTATTTAATCTCTCTCTCATTGTATTTTTTCTGACTTAAATTAGAAGAATTTATTAATTATCAAAACTTATAATTTTTTAAATAAAAATAGGTACTTAATTGTCAACAAACAATTTATTCAAAAAACTATTCAAATGTTTATGAAATTGATTTGGATAAAGGTGGATGTATATTAACAGAAAATACCCAAAATATTGTCAATTATCATAATCAGTTGACCCAAAATGAGAAAGATGTCGAAGGACGGATAAAGCTTTATGAAGAAATTATGAAAATAAAAAATAGTGGAAGTAATGTTTTTATATAAATAATTTAATTTTTAAATTAAAAAATAACCTGAAAGGGGTATAATAAAACAATTTTTAGGTTAATCATTGCTCAATTTGATAATCATAAATGTCCAAATTTTTATAAGTTTGGTTAAATGCCAAGTTTGTGGTTCCTATTATTTTACATTCCTTCTGTTAGGTTCGTAGAATACTAACAAGGCTAGCGACAGCGCTTTATCATAAAAGTAGATAGTAACAATGGTAGCAAAGGAAAGGGCTTTGGTCTCTGGTATTGTGCTGATGACGGGGGGACAGGGACTAAGCCAGGTCTGAGTAAGTGCCCCTTTGACTAACTGTTAGACTGGCTTTTATACTATCCTGCCGGCTTATATAGTAACACTCCACCTTTACCAATATCCATCACTTTCCATAATTTTTATTTTTAAATTTTGACACTAATTCCCGGTTATATATGTTAAATTTATTATATTTAAATTTAAAATAATTTTTAGATCAAAAACAAATTATAAGTGAATTATCTTGTGAAAAGTTGAATCAAAAAAATATAAATTATGAACAATATTTAGAAAGACAAAAAGAAATAACTTTTATTTATAATTATTTATATGGAAATACTTCTGGTCCTAATATTGTGTAAGTAAATAAATTTAAAAATAATTTTAAAGAGAATGACTATACCTACTTTAAATTAAGTTCTGACCAACAAAATGTCTCTTCTTCTCAATTAGTTCCAAATCAACAATATTATTATTCTCAGGGAGGGGATGTACAGCAAGGCAAACAAAAAGACGTCTCTCAGCATTCTTATCTGGAATATCCTCATCATCAGCATCAACATCTTTCACTTGGACTAGGAATGTCAAATGGAGTTGAAAATACAACAGATTTTTTGGCAAATGATTTTGGTTCAAGTAGACATGGTATTTTAATGATTATTACATTTAAAATTGATTTTTGACGAAAAAAGATTTGTATTTTATCTTTTTTATCCTTTTCTAGTTCCCAACTCTCTAAGTAAATCCAAAAATAAGGAATAACTATTATATTTTTTATATAAAGGAAAAAGTATTGCTGGAACAACTACTGAAGAACATTTTAGCGGTGACTTTTTAGATCTAAACTTGGCAGGACCTTCAACTCAAAATATTCCCTCTTTTAACCAATGGCATTCTAATCAACAAGGACCAACAAATCAATCTGAGAATGTTTCTACTGTATTAAGTAATTAAATTAATTGATTAAAAATGTTTATTTAAAACACTAGTATTTTTTAAATATTTTTGAAAATGAAATTCGACACCAATTTTATTCAGGATTTTGCTTAAAAAAAATTCGAGTCAGGCCCCAATAATTTTGAAAATTTTATTTTTTTATCTTTTAATTCTAAAATAGCTCTTGGAACTGGTTATTCTCCACCAAATTATTTTGCTCAACCGCATCTTCATTTTGATCAGCAAGGACATCAATTACAACAACATCAGATTCAAGAGTACCACTCACAATCTGAGAGTCCTTATCCACGCAATCCCCAAGATCACACTGGTGATTATCACCAACAAAGTGACCCTCAACAACAAATTCATCAAAATACTTATCGCCAAGGTTACTACCAAACACCATTTTATGGGTCATCTTCAGGTAATCCTCAAGTTTATCATCGTAAAAATTTTTTTTATATATTTTTAAAATTTATTGAGAAAAAATAAAAGATAGTATTATTTTTTAGAAAATTCTAAGGATAATTTTGTTTTTTAATTTAAAAGGAGATTAACAACAATTCACGGAGAAGTCTAAAGAAATAAAGAAAAATTTATTTATGAGAGAACAAAAGATATAAATTTAAAAAAAACAAAAATTCTATCTTTTTTGACAAATTACAAACCAGTGTTTTCGTGACCAGGTTTTTGGGTGTGCATGACCGGAAATGACCGGCTCCTTTTGACTGCGTTTGCGTCTTCTCATTTGAAAACGCAAAAAGAAAAGGACGCAAAGAAACGCAAAGGCAGCCAAAAAGAGCCGGTCATTTCCGGTCATGCACACCCCAAAACCAAGTCACGAAAACACTGTTACAAACACTTTGTATTTTTTAAATTATTTTGATTTGAGTAAAATTGAATGTTGCATATTTATTTATTTAAAAGGTAATTTAACGAATTATCGATTATTAAAAAAAAATTTTATTTTTTTTAGATTTATTTTATTTTTTAAACAATATTTTTTAAAAATTATTTAAAAAATTTTGGCTTAAAAATTTTTTTTTGCGCAAACATGAGATTAAATATGATTGTTATTTATTTTTGTTTTGCTAATTTTTCTGTTTGTTTAGAGAAAGGTAAGAATTTATTTTTTTATTTTTAATAAAGTCGTTTGAGCTAACACACAAATTAGTAATGTTTTTAAAGTTAATTTTATTGGTACTTTATTATCTTAAAAAATATTATATTTAATTCACTTAACCATTTTTCCAATAAATTAAATTTTGGAAATTTAATTTATTTAATTCCTAATTTTCAACTAAATTTTATTCTTTTTTATTATATTAAAAAGACTTTAAATTTTGTTTTGGTCTTATTTTTGTACACATTTTCTCCCCGATTTAATTAAATAGGTACATATTTTTTTCATTTTTTCCATTTTTTATTTGGTCAACCAATCTTCTTAATTGCTAATTTTAGTCTCCTTTTTTCTTTTTATTCTATTGATATTTTTTAAATTTATTTAAAAAATATCTATAAATATATAGTTAATTTATGATCAAAATTTTGTTTTTTAATAATAAAATTTAATTTCTTTTTGGTCTTAAAATTTCAAATTTTAAGGAAAAAATTTTTAATTTTAATTTTTCGATGTTTACCTAAATACATTTATTTACTTTAAATATTTAGACAAAAATAAAAAATAAAAATATAGATTAATTATTGAAAAGAAACATTTCTCCTTCTTTTGCTTCTCATTTTACCCTTACTAAATAAATATAAAATAAAAAAGACAAGCATAAAGTACCTTTACTCCCCTCAAACTTTTAGCTAAAATTATGCTTATTTTTAATGTTAATTTTAGAAAATATGTAAATATAATATATTTGGCTATGAGTTGACCGATCGAAAAATTTAATTTTTTATTTCTTTCTTTTTTATTTTATTTTAAATTTTATAGAAAAAAACATATTTTTTTAAATTTATTTATTTTTATTTTATTAAATTTCCCTAATTATTAGCCTTTTTAATACAGCACATTTTCCCCCTTTTTTGCTTAATTAAAAACAATAAATGATTTAATTTAACGTAAATATAAAATTTTATTTTATGTGAAAATACACCTGTGTATAAAAGATAATTATAAAAGAATTTTAAATAAAAAAAATAAAAGAAAAAAATAATTTTTGGCCAAAATAAAAATAATAAATTCGCTTATTTTTTATTTTTACAGATTTTTCTTCGCATATTTTTTCACTAATTTCTTCATCTCCACATTTCTCCTCTTTTCGTCTAGTTTTCGTCTTCACATGCTTTTGGGTAAGAGGCCAGTCATCATTCCATTAATTTAATCAATTTATGATTTCAAAATTACTTTAATTAAAAGTAAAACACATTTTTTGTATTTATTTATTTTTTAAGAAATATCAGAATATTTTAAATTCTGATTTATGTATTTTCTTTTATAAGAAATATCAGAATATGTTAAATTCTGATTTATGTTTTTCTTTTTTGTATTTTCCTTCGGAAAAAACAGATTATTGTATTTCGATAAAAATCAGAATCTTTGAGTAGTAAATACACAGGAACCGTCGTTGCAGCCATTTTTTCGCGCACATTTCAAAACCTATAGGGTCAGTTTGAGACTCTATTTCGCGCACATTTCAAAACCTATAGGGTCAGTTTGACTCAAAAGCTAAGGATAAGCGGTCAATTAAAAGGGAATCCAAAACCTAAAGAAAGGTTTTAACTGTTTTTTTTTTTTAAAGACAATACAATTGAGCCTAAAGGTTTTGAAGATTTTTTTTTTAGGAGTGTAACAGCATTTACAAAAAGAACAATTAAGAATTAATATGGAAATAATGATTTTATGATAATAAATATTTAATAATTTTTACAAGAATTCAAAAAAATTTAAATTTTACTTTTTTTTTTAATTTTTATATTATTAATAAAATTATTACCAATAATATCTTATACATTCAATTAGATGGAAAAACAAAATTATAATATTAATCCTTTTCCCATTGTGAATAAAAATCGGCCAAATGGTTAGAATAAAAGTAAACTTGATAAAATCTTTAAAAAATAATGTTGTACAAAAAATTGGGCAGTTTAACATTAGAATAAATGTGTAAATAATTATCATTTAATAATTTATTGTGCTTAAAAATGATTTTTTTTTTTGAATTTATTAATTATTAGATTTAAAAATATTAAAAATGAATAATTCTGAAATATTATCAGCTACAAACATTCCTTGGGTTATAGTTAATAACTGTAAATGTTTAAACAATGGCATTTGTATGAGACCTTCAATTTACAAGTCTCCAGTTGAATGTGTAAATTTAAAATATTCTAATGATCTACTAAAATATTTAATTGAAGAACCTGAAAATAAAAATTTTTTAGAGATTAATGTTATGATAATCTTATTTTTAGTATTTATGAATTTGATTATACAGGTATAATTTTTTAAAATTATTATTTAAAAATTTTTTAGTTGATTATTATGTATTCTTTTAAAAATTGGTCAAAAAAGAAAGAATATATTGTAAATCCAAAAGGTTCTAAAATATTTAAAAATAATGAAAGTAAAAATAAAAAAATTGAATTAAAAGAACTAGTTATTGATTGTAGAAAAAAAAATATCAATGGTATTTATTTTAATTATATTCTGTAAAAATCAAATTAAAATTTTTTTAATATATTTAAAATGTTTAATTAATTATAAAAAATAATTATTTATTAAATAGCTCCATACAATTGTGGAACGTTAAACAAATATTCACCAATTATCAAGGGTATAGTTTAATTATAATTTAAAATATTATTATTAAAAAAAAGAATAATTTTATAAAAAAAAGATAAATCATTATTAAAAAATATTATTTGAAATATTATTTGAATTTTACTTATAAATTTAGAATCAATTAAAAATGAAGCAGAAAAGATTTAATTAAAAGAATTAAAGAATTTAGAATTAAAGAATGAACATTTATTTTGATAAAACATAAAAAATATTATTTTATTATTATAAATAAATAAATAATTAATTAATTAATTTTGGCATTTTGGTTTATAAATAAATAATAAGAGAAATTTTGATTAAAAGTTTTAAATAGTGTGGTTTTATAATTATTAATGAGAAAATTAGAAAATTATAAAGTTCAGTAATAAAAAAATGTTAAGATTAAGTAAAGTCAACTAAACTTACCAAAATATATTAATATATTTTGATAGTTCATTATCATCTAAAATTTCTATATTTTTACTCTTTATTATACTTTTTTTCCCTTATTCTTTATTTTAATACAATGACGGCAATATCCATAGTCAGTTTTATAAGGGCAATTATTTTGTACTTTAGGAGTGTCTTAAATTATAATTTAAATTAAGAATTCTTGGAATTAGAGACCGGACTGGATTTTTACTGGACCTGGATTTTTCCTTGACTCCAGATACAGAATCTGGTCCAGGTCAATAAAATAAATCAAAATCCAGATTAAGGAGTAAAATTCCGATCTCTACTTGGAATTATATAAATTTTTAACCTGTGATTGACATCTTATCATTTTGTGCAAAAAAATTATCAATTGTTATTTCACCATCAACATTTTTTCGTAAACGTTTTGGAGCAGGTGGAGGTGTTTTAGGCTCAGTTTTATTTCCTTCCTGTAAGATTAGTATTTATTTTGTTTTAAAATTTAGTTACCACAAATCCTAAGAAAATTATTGAAGGAGTCGTCTTTGGTGATGCAACATTCTTCTATAAAAATTTTTTTTAAAAAAAAAGAATTTTATACTACCAAAATCTCAAGAAAAATTATATCACTATCTTCGCATGAAGCGAATTTCATAGATCGAGGAATAGAAGGTGCACGTGTTTTAAAAATATTTAAGTCATAATTTTTTGTATGGTTAAAATTAGTGTTTTTTGGAACAGAGTATGAATGCATTTTTAAAATAAAAATTTTTGGAAAAAAGTGATGTTAAGTATAACAAAAGTATAAAAACGAAAAAGACTTGTATAAATTCTATAAACCTCCCACATAGTAACAATACAGAAGTTCAAAGAAAGTGACCCATATATTCATCCTTTAATTAAACTTTTTTTTTGCATTTTATTAAGAGTTCAAACGAATCCTCTTTTTATTTTTGCGACAAAATTTATTTTACAGTTTCTTCAATTCTTTTTCTTCCATCCATCCTCTCCACTGTTTATGAGCAGCACCTTTTAGATTTTCACTTTTGGTGGTTTTTATATTTTAAATAGAGAAAAGTTACCATAATAAAAAAATAAAATATAAATAAAAATTAATCGAAGGAGATATTTGCATTTACTTAAAATGGATATTAAAAAATTTTTAATTAATAATATTTTGCAATTTTATAAATATTAAAAATATATGTCTCTCTCTCAATCTTCTCATCAATTATATTCTAAAATTTCGGAAAAGAATATTTGACTAAGTTTAAAAAAATTTTTGAAATTTCTTTTAAATCAATTATGCTGTAAATTAACTATAAAGTACAATAAAATTAATTTTCAGAAAAAGTGATGAACAAAAGACTCATTCAAATAAAAGTGAACTTCGAGAGCTATCAGCTATTGAAAGAGAAAATCTCTCGATTTAATTTTTATATATTTTTGAGGTTTAGACTATCATTCATCTATGTTATACTCGGGAAAGAATAATTGAATCTTTATCATATTTAAAAAATTTAAAAATTAATTAACCCATAAATTTTAATAATTTTCATAAAATATTTTTTAAATTTATTAATAATAATTTTAAATTTATATTAAATAAAGATTTAAATATTTTAATTAAATTGAACCAAGCGTGAAAAGATACCGTTTCTTTTCTCAATCTTCTCATCAATTATATTGTAAAATTTCGGAAAAGAATATTTGACTAAGCTTAAAAAATTTTTTGAATTCTCTTTTAAATCAATTATGTTGTAAAATGAACTATAAAGTATAGTAAAATTAATTTTCAGAAAAAGCGATGAACTAAAAGACTCATTCAAATAAAAGTGAACTTCGAGAGCTATCAGCTATTGATGAGAAAATCTCTCGATTTAATTTTTATATATTTTTGAGGTTTAGACTATCATTCATCTATGTTATACTCGGGAAAGAATAATTAAATCTTTATCATTTTTAAAAAATTTAAAAATTAATTCACCCATAAATTTTAATAATTTTCATAAAATTTTTTTTAAATTTATTAATAATTATTTTAAATTTATAATATTAAATAAAAGATTAAATATATTAATTAAATGGAACCAAGACTGAAAAGACACCGTTTCTTTATTGAAGAATTGCTTAATGATAAACCAGAATATTTCCAGGCTGGAAGTGGAAATCAAATCTTTAGTGATCAAAACTTTGAAGAAAGTTTTGAGGATCAATCACCATCTACATCATTATCTTCTCAAATTTCACTATCGCATTATGTAAAAAAACTTGATCAAGATATTGAATTTAACAACAAATTTAAATTTATTAAAAATAGGTCTACATTCTTAATTGAAAATATTCCACCCGATTTTGAAATGTTATTAGCTGAAATATTTAAATATTGTTTTGATTCGACAATTGATGAATGTGATGAAAGAGGACTTAAAGCTGATCGAATTGGATGTTTAATTTCTAGTGAATTATTAAATCCTGAAATATGGCTTCCTATTAGGCAAATAAATGAAAATACAATCGATAATATTCTTAATCGTTTTACCCAAATTGCACAAAGCAAATCTAACGAGAATATTACTTTATGGGGGAAACCGTTTAATGTTACATTTACAGCTGTTTCTAGAAAAGATTTACCTAATGAAAGAAGGATTACAGGTGGTGCAAATGTTAGAAATCGTAAAAGAATGGCACCGGTGCATCATAAGATAAATGGTCAATGTTTAATTAAGGTTAAAAAATATTAAAATAAATTTTATATAAAATAAATAATTTTAACATAAAATTATCAGCCTGATAATTTGGATGGGCTGAATCATTGCTTATTTTATTCGCTACAAGCAACGCTTTATCACAATATAAAAGATTGGCCTCGTTGGAAATTTTATGATTATATTCATTCTCGATTAGGTCAAAGAGGAGAATTAAAAAAACATGTAGAAAATTTAATGGCTGAAATTAATGCACCTGCTGGTCTAAATGATTATGATGCTAAAATATATGTACCGAATGTAATTGATTATTGGAATAATATATTATATTTTGGAGAATATAAAATTAAAGTATTTATTTTTGAGGCAACTGGATTTTATAAACCAATATATACTCATGGATCTAATGAATATAATATTTCTGTAATATTATATTTGTGTGATAATCATTTTAATGGAGTTCAACGTTCAAGTAATCTTTTTGGTGTTCCTTATTGTCTATCTTGTGAAAGTACTTATCAGCGTGCATCAGAACATAATAAAAGCTGTAAATCAAGATGCATAAAGTGTGCAAGGATAGGGATGGCATATCCGTGCTCTTCAGAAAATGGTTTCAAAAAATACTGTTCTCTTTGTTGCAAAACATTTCACAATGGTGATTGTTATCGTTATCATCTTTTAAAGAAATTTTGTGATAAATCTAAAGAATGTAGAAATTGTGGAGAAGTTTGGGATGTTCGTGTGAATACACGTAATAATAGAAAGGTATTAAACATATAAAAATTTATTAAAATTTATAAGTTTAAAAAATTATTTTATATATTATTAAAATTTAGATAAGTTTATTAAATAAATTTATTTTGATAAAAATTTATGTAAATTTTTTAAAAATATAGGGGCACGTATGTAATGAACGCTATTGTCAAAATTGTAAAGCGTTTCATAATATTAAGAGAGGGTGTTATATTCAGCAATTAAATATTAAAACACCAAAACCATATAGAATTATATCTTTTGACACTGAAACAATGCAACATAATTATGAAGAGAATAATTAACAAAAAGAATACATCAAATTAATTTTATTGGAGTAAGAATTGCATGTCCTTGTTGTATAGAAAATAAAAAATGGATAAAAAGTTTGAAAAATGATGATATTAATTGCGAAGTTTGCGGTGAGAATAGAACTATTACATTTAGTCACCGAGAGTTTTACGAAACTGAAGTTGATAAAAAGGTTAAAGCAATTTGAAAATAATAAAATTAATTTAAATATTTTATTAAAATTATTAAATATTTTAATAAATTTCAATTTTTCACTAAAATTATTAGGTTATCAGCTCTAATCCCGTTGAAAATTTTGTTCATTGGATACTTTATGAACTTCCAAAAAATTTTAAATCATTAATATTTTCTCATAATGGAGGTCGTTTTGATATGGTACTTATTTTTCGTGAAATCTTTCGTCTAAGATTGAATCCTACTATGATAAGAAAAGTAAAAATTAAAATTTTAAAATAAAAATTTTACTTAAAAATAATTAAAATAAAAATTAAAAATAATTTTGATTAAAAATTAAAGGGTAATAAAATGTATGAAATGAAAGTACCAAAAACATCAATCAACCCTGAAATAATTTTTCGTGATTCATTCAATCTTATGCCAATGGCTTTAGCGGCGTTAATTCCTGCATTTGGTCTTGAAGTTGATGAAAAACCATTTTTTCCATACTTGACAAATTGCCCAAATAATTATGATATTCGAATGACAACACTTCCACCTAAAGATGATTATTTATGTGGAGGAATGAAACCTTCTAAACGTCGTGAATTTGATGCTTGGTATCAATCACATCAAAATGATTCCTTTTTTCTAAATGAAGCATTAGGTAGTTATTGCATGAATGACGTAGATATACTAATGAGCGCACTTATTAAATTTCGCTCTGAATTTTATCAGATTTCAAAAAGAGATGGCCGAGAAGGTATAGCTTATTCTTTATATATAATTTATTAATTTTTATTAGGTATTGATATTCTTCATGAATCTATGACCATAGCCAGTGGTTGCATGAAACATTTCAGGGCTAACCATTTGAAGCCAGACCAGCTTGGAATAGTCCCAGAAATGGGTTATGATACTACAACCAATCAAAGCTTGTTGGCTATTAAATTTTTAAAATGGTATAGTGAAAAAAATAATATTGAGATCCAAACCTGCAATTCAATATTAGGCGAAAAAAAGTGAAATTTATATTTTTATTTAAATGAAAAAAAAAAAAGTTTTAGAATTGCAAACTATAGTCTAGACGGCTGGGTTGAAACAGAACAACTGGCAATAGAAATACACGGATGTGTTTGGCATGCGTGTCTTAAACATTATCCTGATGATAAAATGATGATGCCTAATGGAAAGACAGCTGGTCATATTAGAGATTATAATTCTGAAAGAATAGAATTTATTAAATCAAGAGTGAGGAAGGTTAAAATATTTTGGGAGTGTGAAATTCATCAAATGCTGAAACGTGATCCTTTAATGAAGAAAAAGTTTGATGAATATTTAGACGAGGGCCCACTTGACATACGCTCATGTTTCTTTGGCGGTCGAACTGGCCCGATCAAATTATTATATAATGTTAAAGCTGGAGAGAAAATAAGTTATTTTGATGTTACAAGTCTCTATCCATATATAAAGTAAGATTTATATTAAAGAAAATTTGGTACTTGTATGTGATATGTATCAGGGATGCATATGGTATAGAGATAGGAATTTTGAAAAATCCTTGATATGGATTCTGGATTTTTTTTAAATCTATAGACCTGGACTGGATTCTGGATCTGGAGTCAAGGAAAAATCCAGATCCAGAAAAAAGCCAGAATTCCTAAAAAATGCCTGGATCTGGACACAGGATCCTGGAAAAATCCAATCCAGGTCTGGATCCAGATCCAGTCCTATCTCTAATATCGTATTTTAGGGGTGATTTTGTATCGTATCGTATATCGTATCGTATTTTACAGAATGATATGCATCTATGATATGTACATAATTTTTATACTAAATAGTATCACACATAAGAGTAAATTTCAATGAATATATTTAATTTTAATTAACTAAAAAATATATTAAAATTTATATATAAATATTTTTAATCTATTTTAATTAAAATTGGCAGTTGTACTACGAATTATCCAATAGGCCATCCTAAGGTCTTAGTTCTCAATCAAAATGTTAATTGGACGAAATCATTAGATAATCCTTATCAATTGGCTCTCCTTAAAGTCTTTGTTATACCTCCAAATAAATTGGACGTACCTGTTCTACCAATGAAAGTTGACGAAAGACTTTTGTTTCCATTGTGTTCTGCCTGCGCGTAAATTTTTTATTTGATTTTTTTTTTAAAAATTAATTTTACATTTTTTAAATAATAATATTTATAGTAAAAAATATCCAAATGGCAATATTCTGAATGATTATAGTTGCCCACATTCTGAATTAGAACGTGGATGGGTTAGCACGTGTACTTCGTTAGAACTTAATTTTGCTATAAATGAGGGCTATCGAGTTACAAAAATATACCGTGCAATTATTTATGAAAATAGTGATAAAGAATTATTCCGCAATTACATTGCGGAATTTATGAAGCAAAAAATTGAAGCTTCCGGGTTTGAAAAAGAAATTGAAGGTGATTCTTCTCTTGAACTGAAATTTATTGAAGAGTGTGAACAACGTTTTGGAATTAAAATTGATCGTTTTAATATGATGCCTAATAAAGGGAAAAGACAACTAGCAAAACTTGCTCTTAATAATCTATGTATTTTTTGAATTTAAAAATAAATTTAAAAAATTTTTAATTTTATTATTATTTTAATTAAATTTAGGGGGTAGATTCAGCCTTCGAAATGTGGGATTAGCGAAGACTTTGATTACTGATGATCCATGTGAGTTTTCAAAGTATCTGGACGATCACAAAATTGAAGTAACTGCTATGGATTCTTTAACACCTGAGTCTAGTCTGATTAGTTATCTTGAGAAAAAAGAATTTGTAGAAGAACACGACTGCAGTAATATAGGTGTTTAAATTAAAATTGAATATTTAAACAATCTTATTAAAAATAAAATAATAAACTTAAAAATATTTATTTAATTTAAATAGTTATTTCTTTATGGACAACTTCCGCAGCTCGCCTCCATTTGCTAAAAGCCATGCAAAAAGTAGCTAGAACTCCCAATTGTTCTTTACTTTATACAGGTAAATTTTTAAAATAATTTTATTATCTATATAATAATATTTAAGATACAGACTCAATTATATTTGTTCATCCTGAGAATAATTGTCCGCTTCAGCTGGGTCTTTTTCTTGGTGATATGACAGACGAATACCCAGATTTTGAAATTATTGAATTTATTAGTGGCGGATGTAAACAGTACGCCTTAAAATTACAAAAGAAAAGCGACAGAACCAAATACGAATATATTTTAAAAGTTAGAGGCATGACGCTGAGTCATGACGTGATTGAGAATCAAGGACTTTGTTATGACAACTTTAAGGATCGTGTTGTTAACTATGTGAAGGAAGGTGATCTTGATCCTATCATAGTTAATTATCCTAATTTTATACGTCCATCAATACCTAAAGGTTCTGTAAACTCTGTTCCCATGCAAAAAGTATATAAACCTTATATTGGTAAGGGTATTGTTTCATCAGTTGATTTTAATGTACATGATTTTGGTTTTATTAGATAATATTTTTTCTATTTTATTTGTAAAAATTTATTTTATTTAATGAATAAAATTCTTTATATAAAGATGAAATTCATAAAAAATTAATTTATAGAAGTGATTAGTTTTAGGTGAAAATAATCATAATTAGTCAATAGAAGATAAAATATTGTAAAATTTAATATAAAGAAGAAAAATTTTAGGATTAATAATAATATTAATTTAACGTGTAAAATTCATTAAAAAAGCGCATTATATTTTTTCTCGTTACCTTAATTTATTCAAAAATTGTATTATTTTAAGTTTAAATAAGTATTACAATTTATATTAAATAAATTTTAAAATTAAATAAATTAATTATTAAAAGTTTACTAAATAATCAAGAAAAATTATAAAAATTATTTTAAAAATAATAGGGTTAAAAATTATTACAATTTAAATAAAATAAATTTTAAAATTAAATAAATAAATTATAAAAGTTTACTAAATAATCAAGAAAAATTATAAAAATTATTTTAAAAATAAATTATCACCAAAACTGTGCATACGAGCTCTGACTATTTTCACAGCGTGCACGTGCAAAAGATTCAAATTCTTGATCATCTTTTTCTTCCTCCTTACAACTAATATTTAAAGGTTTATCATAATCTTCATCGCTGCTAAGGACTTTAGCAAAGGAGTCAATCCAGCTTATACGTGAATTATTTTCCTCAATCAGTTCCAATAATTCAAGAGGAAAAAATCGATCTTCTGCACCTATCTTCTTATCACTAAATTTTTCAATAATACAATGTGTATAAGGTTGATGAAGCTTAATATGATGACGAGAATAAAAATGTGCTGTTACACTAATATTAAACGGTTTTGGTAATCGACCATAAGCATTAGTTTTATCAGCCCCAAATTCACTGATTCCCCCAAAAACAAAAGTTTTATTAAAACCATTTTTGTCTTTATAAATTGTACGTAAATGACGTCCTTTAAGTTGTTCAATTATTCGTTCCCTATCCAAAGGATGATTTAATCGATCTCGAAGTTTGGATGGATGACAATTTAAAATTCTAGCACATTCAATCAGAAGAACAATTTTAAAAAAAAGTATAAATTACTTATGAAATGATTTAAGATAATTAATGGATTTACGATTTTAATGGGCGGGATTTGATAAAATTATTTTTATTTATAGCAGATCCTTCAATAGTTACGCCCACTTTATGATCTATCGAGTAAACCTAGTTTATTCTTAAAATCATTTGATCTTAATTTAATAAAAATTCCATTATGCCCCGAAAAAACTCTTCAGTTCAAGAGATGAAGGAAGTTAATTTATTTGAAAATGTTAGCATTGATCCAATCACTACACAGGAACATAAGGATCAATGTGAAGAAAAGAAGGGATCAAATACCAAAAAAGAATATCTTTGGAAGCTAGTTAGATGCAAATACTTGTTAACTTTTCAAATTTGCTCGGGTATATATTGAAAAAATGTAAATATAAATTTTAAATTAAGAGTGTCAGAATCGATTATTCTATGCTGAGGACAAGTTTAAACGGACTTCTAACGGTGTTACAGTCAAGCTTGAACTTTGTAATAAATGTATAGAAACAAATTGTCGAGCATCTGATGTGTTGGCACCGCTTAAACAAACTGGGACAAAACGTAAATCAAATGAATAAATCGAACATAAAGTATCTTATTAATATTGATTTAAAATAAATTATTTTAATTAATTTGAATAATTATCATAACTTTAAATTGATATATTAATAATCAATAAATTTTAAAACATTTCTGTTTAATTGTATAGAAAAATAATTAAATTAGGTTAACATTTTATTTACAAAATTTTTAACAAATAAATCAGTCAAATTTTGAAATTTTTCTAAGTAATTTAAATAAACATTAAAAGAATATCCAGCTGATAAAAAATATATAAAACAAATACAATGCTGTCCACAAGTGCTTGAAAATATCGACTGGTAGGCTTTCTTGTTTGTTCTTGTCCTTGAAAAATGAAACAAAAAATTATTATATATATATGAATTAATTGGTAGTGCTAAGCTATCAAAATAAATTACTTCCGATTCTTTTCCATAAAGATAAATTGATACCCAATGAGAGCCTTTTAATTCATGGTTATCCAAATTTACAATTATCGCCGCTGGGTATTTAATTTGTGATGGTTTTGGCAAACGATCAGAAGGGAAGCAACCTATAAAAACTTTTGATGTCTTAGGATTTGAACTTAATATTTTTGAAATTTGATCGCTATCCATTTAAACTTGTTGTTGTAATTGATGGTTAGGAAATATAGCCTTGAGTTTAAACCATAAAATTGAACGAATTTGATAAATTATAAGACTTATTATCATCAAAATATATATTATAAGCATCACCCAACAATAAATATATTCAAAGTTATTTCTTGGTTCCGTGCAAAGGCTAAGTGATGGAAATTGAGGGATAATAACTTGAGTCTGTTTATCCGCATTTGTTAAGTATCTTTGACTTGATATATTTTGACGAATATACTCAGAATATTCGGGTAAATCATGATGTCTTATTTTAATATTGTGAGATATGACATTAAATAATAAAATATTTATTAAAATAAATAATATTAACAACATTTTAAATTGAAAATAATTTTAAATTTTTTAAATAAATGAAATATAAAAATATGAAAATATTTATATATTAAACTGTAAGATCACTAGAAATTGTTCTATTTTTATCAAGCATAATTAGAGAATCTGCTTCACCCATAACTATTAACATCACTCCTCCTTCTGGAACAGGATTATTAAATTTGATACTTACTGCTGTTGTCCCATTTCTTATAAGGTCAAATAGACCACCATGATCCTCACCACTGTTTGTCATATTAAAGATATACACACAATGCGTATTTAAAAATTGTGGTAGAGTAATCCCATTACTTTCAGCTGAATTGTTAAAACCAACAGCTTCATTCATATCATTAAAAGCTCGTACATATCTACCTTTAGGATAATCAAAATCGTAAGGAGCCTGAGGATAATTTCGACCATTGGCTATAATACTAATGTCTCTAACATTAAAAGGTTGAAAGTTGAATGGACTTCTTTTTAATGTTCCTACATAGTCGGTATTCGAAACTAATCCAAGTGTTATTCGACGAGGAATCTGATCCATAAAGAGATTAGCATTAAATTCATATCGTCCTGGACTGATGAAGAGTGATTTCATCATCGATTTTCTAATTGCATAACGAGCTGGGTTTGATTCCAGTTTTCTAGCAATATCCAAAGCCAAGCCATCCATTAGATCAACCTTTTTTATGTAAAGTTTACAACTTTGTATTTCTAATAAATAACGTGTTGCTTGTTGACCAGCTACTTGATCAGGAGCAATTAGAACAAAATTACTATCATTAGGTGTTATTTCAATGTCCATCTCACAATGATTAATTAGATAGAGGGGTTGGTTAAAAAGATCTGCATCAATTTTAGTAATAAATTGAGCAGTTTTACTTGAATCAAATAATGCTCTTCTTGTTTCAAATCCAACTCCTTCTTCTAACTTTAACTCTGTATCCAGATAATATCCAGCAGAATTCAAATGTGAATTTTTAGCTGTTATAGGATATGAAAATTCATGTGAAAGGTAAGTTTTATAAGCATAAAGGGAGTTTGAATTAAAAATTTCCCTTCCATTAATAGATATGCGCATATTATTGATAAATGTAAGTCCAGGCATCTGAATAATTGATACATTTTCTCCTGCATTTAGATTGACTAGTTGACCATTCGCTCCTTCCTTTCGTATACGAAATTCAGTAAAAATATAACATTTTGAAATATCAATGAAATTTTGACTTGAATGTATTTTAAAATGATATGGGGTGTCCGTGAGTGGATTGCTTGTTAATATTTCAAATACTTTGGCTGAAGAAATGCTTACATTTGTTGGAGGTATTTGGAAAAAATCAAGAGCATTTGTAATAGAATTTATACTATCGTTATCAATTTTATTGAATGTCATTTTTTATAAAAAATTTTTATAATTTTAATAAAGACCAAATGCGTCTGATCTAATTCGTTTTTTAATAGTAAATGGTTTTTTAATTTTTCCAATAATGGTATGATGTGAATTAATAGATGATTTTCGTCCTCTTTTTATACTTTTCTTTCCTGTCCCAAATTGTTTAGGTAAGCCACCCTTCTCAAGGATTGTATCAATTCCACGCTTGCCTTCACTCGTAAAAGCTTTTTTTAAACTCTCGCCTTGATCTACTTTGTCAAGGACTCGCTGTCCTGTATTTAGGGCTTCCTGTGTTACTGATGTTCCGACACGTCGCATAATTGGAAGGAAAAAACGCCAAAGACCTTTGAATACGTCTCCTACCCCAGCACCACTCTGTACGCCATAACCTCTCTGATAAGGCGATAATCCTCGAAAGTATGTATATTCACCTATTTGTGGCTGGCCGTTAAAATTTCCTCCTGTTTGTAAATAAAAATCGTCATAGACAACGTTTCTAGTATCAAATAAAGAATGCACCATTTTATAATAAATTTATCGGTTAAATTAAATATTATCAATTAAAAATTAATATTAATGAAATATAATTATGAATATTAAAAATTTATAACTTTTTTAAATATTAAAACAATTAGTACTGTTCCATAAGCAAATGGTACTAAACGACCATTATCTAATGTTCTTAATTCGATCTCAATTTCGTTGAGTTCACGTGGTAACACTTTAGAAAAAATTGGAGTATCATAAATCTTTTCATTATATTCACCAGGCATCGCACCAGAAACTGAGACAACTCTTAATAGAGAGCTCAAAGAATTTCCAATAATCACGTTCTCAGTAACACCTTTTGTATACACTGCAAAACTCGAGAACCCGCCACGTAAATCACATCCATATTTAGCAAATTCATTATTATTAACATCCAAAGGGTTTTCAAAGCCAAGTACATACCCAAGCTGTGGAGAGAATGCAATTTTATTAATACTAGTGTGTGAGAAAGTGAGTATAAAACGTTCAAAATCTGTGTCGTATTTAAACTCAATCGAATTAATTATATTTTTAAGAAAAATTCGATCCTCTTTATGAATTTTACGTTGTTTCTTCAAAAAAAATTTTGAAGTTTTATTTGGATCGCGAATACTATCAATATCACTTTGTATATCTAAAATTTCATCATTTTCCTCATCTATGTATTCATTTTTTAATTTATCTTTTTTACTATATTTATTGATAAGACCTGGCATTAATGGAAAATAATTTTCCCTTTGTATTTGTGTCGGTATTTTTCCAAGGACACTTTTCAAGATATTTTCCATTTCTTCATTCCATTCTTCTAACACTAAATTTTGCAGATAATTATCCCCAAAAATAATTCTTTCTTTATCATTTTTTTTATTTAAGGCTGTGTTACTTTCTTGATTTTTATCAGACAACTTATGAACAATTGAAGAAGACCTATCATCTTTACTCAAAGTTGAATGGTTTACTCTTGGTGGAGATTTAGACTTTTCACCAGTTGTCTCATTATCATTTTTAGTTTTTATTAAATTAGATTTATTTTCCTGTTTATTATCTGAAGATTTATGAGCATTTGAAGACGATCCATCCTTATTTATTGCTGATTGACTGTTTGTTCTAGGTGGTGAATTGACCTTTTTTATTATTTTAGATTTACTTCCTTGATTAATATCATGCGATTGATGAGATTTGTCATCTCGAAGTAAAGATAAATTTTCTGTTTTAGGAGGTGATGAGACCTTTTCTACTGATGTTTTTTTCTTTTTAATTAATTCAGATTCAAGTAGAGGAGGTGATCCTGGTAACACATTTCTCTTTCTCTTTAACCCTGGTGGGGAAATTAGTGGATTTGATGTTTCAAAAAGTTTATCAATATTATCGCCTTTAAACTTTATTGCTGCATTAAGAAAATCTTTTAGTTTTTCTACAGTTTTATGTGAAGCCTTAAGTATACTCAATCGGAGAATTTTAGGCTCACTTAATTCATTGAAATAATGTATTTTAATCCATTGTTCATCTAATGTACCAATAGTAGAAGGCCACGAATAAGGGTAACTTATACTATGTAATCCACAAACCCAATTACCGTTAAAATGAAGTGGTTTGGGTAAATGGACGCGGAATTTATTTGGTCTATTTTCAGGGTAATCTGATGTATTACTAGGTAAAAATATAAAAAAACTATTTGACATATTTATTAAAAATTTTTATAAATAAAAGGAATAAAATAAATAAAATACAATTAAAAATTTGAGTCTTTTATACAAGTTGTGATTCGTGAATCCACTCTCTTTCTGGATAACCTATAAATTTTACTAAAACTTCATAAGTTCCGTCAGACCTCTTCCTCTTTTGAAATATTTTTTCAATGCGATATTCTGTTTCATTATCTTTTCTTACTCTGGCCAATTCTTCTTTGTAGAAGGATCCTTTGAAATTTTCACCTTTATCATCCTTAAGCTTATATGTTACAGGATATGGTGTCTTTTTAATTTTATTCACCTGTAATATTTCATCTCCCCAATTAGGTAAATATCCTTTCTCAAATTGTCCCTTATCTCTGCTTAAACGAACATAATCTCCTTTGTTGAATTTAGATTTAAATTTCTTTTTAGAAAAAATTTTACCATAAATTCTTTGCCAAACTTCTTGAGCGTTTTTAAAATTAACATCTATAGGTCTCATACCATGAACTCTAGATATAGAGTTATTTATTCCATTAATTATCTTTTCCAAAACATCTACCCAATTTAATGTCTTTTTCTGAGCGAAATATCTATAGAGACGTTGCTTTATATTTCTAATTGCACGCTCAGCAATTGAGGCTTTTACGGTTAAATGGTTTGCTTCAAATTTTTGAATATCTTTTTTTTCAAATAAGTCTTTAAGTTGTTTATTTTTAAACTCAAGACCTTTATCTGAAAAAATTCGATGTGGATTCATTGGCATTTTACTTAAAAGATCTTCAAATGCCTTCGTTATATCTTCACTCTTTTTACTTTTTACATGAATTGTGAAGAGACGTTTTGATAGAACATCAACTCCTACAAGAATATATCTATTACCATTATTGTGTCGCGAAAGTGATTGCATATCAGCTAAATCCACCTGAAGATCTGTCATAAATCCAGCTGCAATTGTTCTACTTCTTGGAAAGCGCACCCTTTTAGGGCGCATTAATGTATAAGTACGATGCCCCTCCAAATAATGTTCGATTACATGTCTTGGGATATGTTTATTTATTTTCTTTGCCTCTCTCCATAAAGTATCAATACCTGAATATGCTGAAAATGACTCTGGATCGTTGTATAGTCTTTCAAGTAATTTCTTATAATCTATCATTATATAATTTACCAGAGACCTGGTTTAAAGCTGTTAATATCTGATAAAGTTGGTTTCTTCTTAGCCCATTTTTTTCGTTGAATTTCAAATTTATTTGGTTTTCTTTGAGCCCATCTATCAATAAGTCTAAGTTTTCGTTTTTTCTTTGGTACCTCGCTATAGCTTTGATCAATTTCTTCAACAGGAATATGTCTTTTTAATTTTTTAAGAGAATTGATAGATGAGCTGTTAATATCTGATAGAGTTGGCTTCTTCTTAGCCCATCTTTTTCGTTGAATTTCAAATTTATTTGGTTTTCTTTGAGCCCATCTATCAATAAGTCTAAGTTTTCGTTTTTTCTTTGGTACCTCGTTATAGATTTGATCAATTTCATCACCAGGAATATGTCTTTTTAATTTTTTACGAGAATTGTTAGATAAATGGTCCGGCTGAGAATAATCTGATTTATTGATAATTTCATTCTTTATAGATCTATTAGAGGAATAAATAGGTAAATATTTTTCTTTCCAGTTTCTAATGGTTTCTTTCCTTTTTAAATAATCTCGTTTCTTTTCTTTTTTTCTCCTAACTTTTTCTAAATATTCAATGTCTTCAATTTCTTCTTTAATTTTATTCTTTAATTCTTCAGTCTTAATTTTTCTATTTTCAGGTTTTTCTTTAATTTTATATTGTATATCTTGATTTATTTTAGCATTTTTTAATTTTCTTTTATCTTGACCCTCCTCATCATCTCTTTTTCTTTTTGAGCTACGTTTCAAAGCCAAAGAAGTCTGTGATCTCTTTTTTTTTATTTGATCCGGAGGTGGAATCGGTGGCGATGGAGGTGGCTGCAATTTGATACTATCATGAGTTGAAAATGATGGAGGTGGTTTCGAATGATTCATGTCTTGATTATCAAAAGAAAAATCATCACTCATCCAAAAGTTATCATCTTCATCTCCATCTTCACCACCTGATGTTATGTACGATGAAGGTCGTGAATTAGTTCTAGGTAGAAGAATGCCTTTGGATTTGTTTACAACTTCTACCTTAATTGGCTTATTTTCTTTTTCATTTCTTAGATGAAGATAACGTCTCAGCTCCTGATTATAATTAACATTTTTGACATCATTACTTGCCTTTTTTCTTTTTGTATTATCTAATAAGTCTTTAATTGAATCAAGGTTTGGTTCATTTGTATTGGATGCCGTTAGTCCTCTGTATAATACTTCTGGTACAAGAATAAGTTTATTCGCCATTAGAAGATGATTCTTTTGAATTTAATAAACTACGTCCTGCTTCTATGATAATAGGAGTTAAAAGAGCTGCAAATATTGAACCTAAACCACTGCCTTTTTGTTTTAAAAATTTACGAGCTCCGAGTTCACTTCTTGTTCTACCTAATTTACGAACAAAGTTTGCGTGAGGGATTAAACGTTTTTTCTGGCGAGTAGTTAATTTAAAACGAGATTTAACAATATTAATACTAATTTCAGCAATTGCAAGTAATTGTTCTCTAGTAGCTTTTTTTAATAATTTTCTCTTTTTTCTTTCTGATTTTGATGAAGCCAAGGTTTTTAAAAATTTTAAATTTTCTTTTACAAGTTGACTAATTTGTGTTTGATTATTCTGTACCATTTTTTGGAATGAATATTACTTTTTCGATGTCGTCTTTAAATATGTTTGTGCGCAATCTTAATATAGGATCTGAAGAAGCGTGCATATCTATTAATAAATATCCATAAGGCTCAATAGTTGCCTGACGATAAGCGTCTAAGAAGAAATCTAATTTACGGGGAAAAAGTTGTGTTCCAATATTTCTAACACTTAAAGCTGAGTTTGGTGAACGCATAAGCACGAGATATTGTGCATTTTGCCTTGATATCTTAATTTTTTTTTCAAATAAATTTTGTGTTACAAAGACAAGTGAAAAATTTTGATGATGTGATTTCTTAGTAAATAGTTCAGATAAATATTTTTCATCAATTGAAAATAAAAGGTCGTCCAAAATTAATAAAAGCGGCTTAGGATAACTCTTGATTAAATCCTCTGTTGGAACACCTCCATATAAATTAATACCTGATCGTTGAAGTATTGGAACGATTGAACTCATTTCACCAAAGCAATACAGTATACTAACAGGTTTTGGCTCTATTAAATCATAAGCTTCTGAAATTAGTTTTAACAGAAAAGTACTTTTCCCTGAAGAACTTGGTCCTGAAATAATCATTCCAAAAGGTAATTTAAATTTTAAATTTTTATTCGAAATTGAATTATTATTGCTTAACATTTTAATTGGATAATTATATAAATTAAATAATAAACTAAATTGAATTTGGATTTATGACATCTGAAAATTTTTCGAATTTTGTAGTATCAATTTTCTCTTCGAAAAATTGCTTGGTATCTGACTCCTCATTACTAACACTTCTCTTTACAGTTTTCTTTTCAACATTACCATCATTTGATGTAGGTTTAGAGATATTCTCAAAAAAATCATTTATATCATCTTCAAATGACTTTATCTTTTTATTTTCTTCACTGTCCTCTAATTTAGGCTGTTGAGAATTATTATTACCGTCCATATTCATCTCTGAGTTAGTTATAAGCTTCATCTCCTGATCTTTTATGTTTTTGGGTTCTTGACCCATTTCAGTCTTGATTGAATAATTTGAAAGAGATTGAATCATCGGCTTTTTCTCTTTGACATCTCCTTGATCACCATGAGAAATGTTTAGAACACGGCCTTTATTCTTGATCTAATATATAAAAATCAAATTATTACCTTAAATAATCAAACCCTAAAGAAGCAGTGTCCAGGCATCT
The DNA here is from genome assembly GCA_015183035.1 of Meloidogyne chitwoodi. Lineage (NCBI taxonomy): Eukaryota > Metazoa > Nematoda > Chromadorea > Rhabditida > Meloidogynidae > Meloidogyne > Meloidogyne chitwoodi. The sequence continues at coordinate 291,216 of JACZZP010000015.1, forward strand.
CATAAATTGTGTCAAAAGGAACAAAACGATTTCCCTTAATCCTGCTACAATAGACAGTAACTCCTTCTTTGGTAACAATAAAGTCAAGCTCGACCTCGGTAGACTTGCATTCTCGACATCGTCCACATTGATCGAATGGTAAAAAACGAGGAGTAGTAAGCCGAGGATTCGCTTGAATAGTAATACCATTAGTATTAATGCTGAACTCAATTTCGGGGAGTATTACTTCAGCAATACATCGTTTATCACACATATTGAGAGCCATTCAATTTTTTGAGATAAATTGATATTTTTACGAATGATTAATTAAAAATCGAGGATTTACTAAGTATAATAACATTACATTAGGCACCGCCCATTTATTTATAATACATTTTGACATAAAAACTTAATTGATTTATTAAAAATATTATCAATTAGAGATAGGAAAGAGATCGGGATCCGTTTCCGTTCCTGTTTCCCGATTTCCTGATCCCGGTTTTTTCAAAATTCCTCTCTGTTATCAATACAAATATATATTAATTATGAATTCTTTAGTATTAGACTATGAAAGTTTAAACTTATGATTTTTCTTTTTATCTCATATCTATTTTGTTTTTCTTTACAGATCATTTTTCTTTAAAATTAAAAAATGCCTGCAAAATCGGCTAGAACAATAAAAATATAAATCCGTATTAAAAATATTGCTTTTAGAATTCTTTTTTTAATTTCTTTAAAAATATTTATTAATTGCCGAAAAGTCTTTGCCAACCCTATTTATCACATTCAGATTAATTTAAAATTGAAAATAAATTTAAATGACATGTTATTTATAATTTTATTATTATTAAGTTTTATAAGTTAATAATAATCAGAGCAATTTAATTTCAATATAATCGATTAACTTCAATATGATCAATATAATTATTAGGAAATACTTTGAAGAAACATTTAACAGAAAAAAATATTTTAGAGTCATTAATATTTGTAATTTTATAATATTTTCTATCATAACTTTCACTCAATTCAACTCCTCTAACAATTAATTCAGAACGTGAACAGGATCTGTATTTACAATCAAATTTAATTTTAGATACAATTTTTGATAAATCTGTTGATGTTTCTAGATGCTAAATATTTGAATTAATTTTTATAAAACGATTTTAATTTTACATTTATAAGATTATTGTAAAGTATAATTCGTCCATCCTTAAGATTATTCAAGATAACTTCTGGTATTCTATAACCTTCATTTAATAACAATTCTAATAAAATATTTTCTTCCTTCGTATATTCTTGTTGTTTGTCGAAAAATCCTATACTAAGGCCTTCACTAATAACCAAACAATCAAAAGTAAATTTCAAACCATCAATATTTTGATTATTGAAGGAAACAAATGCCCTTTGACAATTAAAATTTAGTTTAATTATTTCATCATTATCAAAAATCAGTTTGATCATTTCAGGATTGAAAATAAAATAATTAAACTCGATAATACCAAAAACACTGTGGAAGATTTTTAATAACCAATAACGAACAATTTTCAATTCTTCGATGTTTCTAGGAATTAAAGGCAATTTCAAAGAAAAATTCTTTTTCTGCGATCCTACTATTAAATAATAATAAAGATATTTTAAAGATTTAATAAAAATATTTTTAAATTGAAAAAATAAAGCTATTAATACTACCTTCTCTAAAACAGATTAAAGGCTCAATTTTGTTAAAAATTGCTGATTCTGTATTTAATATACAAACAGGAATTTGTTTATTCAAAGCTTTTAGCCACTAAAAATAGACAGAAATTAAATTTTAATAAACACTACCTTTTCCTGAAGATGATTACTCAAAGGAAGATAGATCGATTTAAAAATTAATTTCCTATAGTATCCTTTGAATGTCTTAATATTATAAATTTATTTAAAGGAAAAACTAAAAATACAAAAGTGAGTCGCTCAAATCTTTTGTGATCCAATTCAGCTTCGTACTTATTAATAAAATCATAAAAATGCCGATTAGTTTGTTTAACTATAAATAATACATCAAATTTTATATTTTTGAGAATTTTAAGTTTTATTTCAGTTGGTAAATATTCCATAATTTTTAATAATTTTAAACTAAAAATATATATAAAATTATGTCAATTAAATCCAAACAAAATTATTTATTCTTTTTTACAGTTCAAAAATTTATTAATAATTTAAAATGAATATAAACTTCAATTTTTAGGAAATTAAAATATTTTTGACTGAAAAATTTAAAATTTTTATTTAGCTTTTAGCCTTATATTTAAAAATGAAGAGTAAATTTATTTAAATTATTTGTATCTGATGGGAGGAGTTTATTTTATTTTAAATTTAACTTAAGAGTTACGCCCTCTAGTAGACGAAAACAAAATTTTATTAATATATAAAAAAAGTAAAATTTAAATTTTTTGAATTCTTGTAAAAATTATTAAATATTTATTATCATAAAATCATTATTTCCATATTAATTCTTAATTGTTCTTTTTGTAAATGCTGTTACACTCCTAAAAAAAAATCTTCAAAACCTTTAGGCTCAATTGTATTGTCTTTAAAAAAAAAAACAGTTAAAACCTTTCTTTAGGTTTTGGATTCCCTTTTAATTGACCGCTTATCCTTAGCTTTTGAGTCAAACTGACCCTATAGGTTTTGAAATGTGCGCGAAATAGAGTCTCAAACTGACCCTATAGGTTTTGAAATGTGCGCGAAAAAATGGCTGCAACGACGGTTCCTGTGTATTTACTACTTCTTTGTGTTTTTATTTTAATTAAACTTGTATTTTGCTTTAGGTAAAAATCAGAAGAATTTCTTTATATTTATTTTTTGTATTTTTCTTTTTATAATCAGAATTATTTTTTCCTTTTTAATACTGAATAATTTTTCTTTTCATATTTTATCTTAATTAACGGATCAATTTCTAATTTTTTATTTTTTATTTTAATAAATCTTCTTTAAAAACGAAATTAAAATAAATTTATGTACTTTTAAAGTTAATATATTCCAGAAAATTTATCGGTCTAAAATCTCCCGCACACACTTGTTTTTATTTTTATATTTTATTTATTTGCTTGTTGAATGAAGCGGTGAATTGCAAGTGAAAAAATTGAAAATCTGGGTCACAATTTTATTGCCACTAGTAGAGAGCATCTCTCAATTTTATTTATTTTTGATTTTATTTTAATATCGCTTTTATGATCAATTTATATTTAATTTTTAATTCATTTTTTAATAAAAATCAGAATTTTTAAATTTTAATTAAAAAACAGAATTATTTTTATTTTGTATTTTCGCTTATTTTTATGATAAATCAGAATTATTACATTATTTCTATTTTTGTATTTTTAAAAATCAGAATACATGTTTTTCTTTTTTTACAAAATCAGAATATTAATATTTTTTGTATTTTATGATATTTCTCAATATTTATTTTAAATATATATTTTCTTTTAGTTTTTAGCAATAAAAATGCATATTTTAAAATAAAGAAAATATTAATTTTTTTTGAAAAAATAATATCGAAAATGTTCAAAATTTCTGTGTTCATATATTTATTTATGCATTTATTATTAGTATTTTATGAGTAAAAACAATAACCAAAAAAACTCATCTCCGCTCTCATTTTTTAGTTGGAAGCATTTTTGCAAATGCAAATGATGCATAAAAATTAAACAAACAAGTGGCGAAAAATCAAAAACACTATTTTATATTATTTTTGCAATTTTTTCATAATCCTTTAAAATTAATATAACTAAAAAACAAGATTTATTGTTGTAAAAATTAATTCTGATTTTTTCCTTTTTTCAGAATTCTGAAAAAATCAGAATTTGTATTTTAATAAGGAAATGTTTTTTTCCGGAAAATGTTTTCAGGAAAAAACATTTAAAAATCAGAATTTGTTTTTGGTCAAGGAACTGTATTTTCCAAAGTTTTCAGGAAAAAACATCTTAAAAATCAGAATTCTGATTTTTTAATAATAATAATCAGAAATATGAATGAATCATTTAATTTTATTTTCCTTTTCACTACAATTCACATAAATAAAATTTGTCATCATCACATTATTGTCACTTTTTACCTTTTGTATTACAAATATAAATATATTATTGCATTCATTCTTTTGTGTTAATATGTTTATTTTCTCTTTTTACCTAAAATTTAATAATTTTATGGGTGATTGGATTTATTGCTTATTTTTTAATATATCACAACTTGCTCAAAATTACTTTCAAAAATACAAATAAAACACTTAATAGACTTAACAGTATTTTTATTTAATTTTTTATCTCTTTGTATTGTATTTTTCATTTTTTATAATTTATAGTTTATTTTATTCTGAATTTTATTTTGTATTTTACTTTTCGATTCTGCACTTATAATCAGAATTTTGTATTTTAACTTTATTCTGTTTTGAAAAAATAAAAATAGAACAATGAAATAAAATAAAAATAAGATTTTTACAAATGAAAAAATACAAGAATAAAATTCTGATGTAAAATATTAAAAAAATCAGAATTTCTTTTTATTTTTATTTTAACCCCCAGCATTCTTGTTTAATCTTTTCTCTATTTTTTATTTGTCTTTAAAAGCAAAAATAGGATTTCCGGAAACTAGGGAATTTCATTATATTGCTCTCTCATTGTCAGTTTAATTACTAAATAAATAAATTAATCACGCAATCTATTATGTTAAAATTTTTTTATTAGCATATAATTTCAAAATTAATTTTTCAACGTACCTTTTTTCAAAAATTATTTTATATTCTTTTTTTATTTTTAATTTACCTTTATTTTCAATTTAGCATTTATTTTTCCCTCACTCTAAAAAAGTTGAGTTAAAAAAGGTTTAAATTCCCTTCAGAACCAAATATCCATCCCTTCCACTTTTTCCCATCAAATTGTCCCACGAAATAAAAACACACAAATAGAAAAATAGAATATATACAAACACATAAATGGCAGGCCAAAAATCTCATTCATCAAAGAGAAAACCTTCTCTTTTTTTTCAATTTTTTGTTTGATTTTTGGGTTGAGGGTTTTCAACGGATGAAAAAAAATTAAAAAAAAAAGAAGAAAAAGAATAAAAAGAAAAGCAATACTCTCATAAAATTCTGTTTTTTTCCTAAATTAAAAAAGCTTCTGAATATTCATTTTTTGATAAAGTTGCTTTTGAATATTAAAAAGCTTGAATATGCGTAAGGGGAATATTAAATTTAAATTTTTTGGAAAATTTTTTATTTCTTTTTTAAATTAAAAAATTTATTTATTAAATTTTGTTATTATTTTTTGCTAATTAAATTTAATCCTTAAAATACAATTAATTAAAAGCAGAATAATTAATTTAAAATACAAAAATTTAAATATAATAAAAAATCAGAATATTAAAATTCTGATTTATAACAAAACATTAGAAAAACACATTTAAGTAAAAAAACAGAATATTAAACTGATTTATTACAAAACACTATAAAAACATTTAAATAAAAAATCAGAATAAAAACTAACAGAATAACAATTTAAAAACATAAAATAAACTTTTTTTCTTTTTCAGAACAGATACAAAATCAGAAACTGTTTTCTCGGCAGTCAGCCTCTTCCAGCGTTTTTTGTCTTTCCCTTAATAATATGGCAGCAATAAAAGAGAATTCAGAACCTGAATCTCGTCCAGTCTCAGCTGTTGATAATCATTTAAATAATAATTCATCAACACCTCCGCCTATTATTGAAAGAAGAATTGCTACTGATGGGCTTAGACGTAAAAATGTTTTTTCTGAATCAACTCAGTCACCAGCATTATGTGAACGTTGTGTTGTGGTAGCTAGGTAAGAAAAAATATTTATTAAAAGATTATTTTAATTAAGACAATCAGACGGCTTTGGGTTAACAGTGAACGGTGAATATCCACTTACTGTTTCTACATTAAAATCTAATGGAGCTGCACAATTGGCAGGTGTAAAGGAGGGTGATAGAATTTTGAAGGTAAATGGAATGCTTGTTAGCTGTGAAAATTTTCAAGAAGTCATCAAAATGATTTCTGGTAGTTTAAAAATTAAAAAGCTAATAATATATTCGAGGTATCACTTTTTAGGGGGATACAATTTAGTATTAACCCTTTTGGGCCCAGCACGAACTCATAGCGTTTCTTCATGGGATGATGAACTTTTTCCTGCAATTCAACAAATGCCAAAAGAAAATAAAAACAACAATAATGGATTTTTAATACCTTATTTTAATCAAAATTCTGAACAAATGATGTTAAGTTCAGAGTGGCAACAACAACGTAAAGATGAATTATATAGAATGTTAAACAAAGAAAGGGCTAATCTTGAGGTGAAATTAAATATAAAATTTAAGTGTTAAAATTAAAGATAATTATTTCATTAGAATAACAAAGTTTGCAATCTCAAGTTTATTTAATCAGTTCGTTATAATTTATTCTAATTTCAAGTTTAACTTTTTTATATTTCAAGTTTTGTAATTCGTTTTGAATTTAAGTTTGTAATTCAAGTTTTTTAGTTCAAGTTTTGAATTGAAGTTTGTAATTCAAGCTTTTCAATTTAAGTTTTGTAATTCAAGTTTTACAATTCAAGTTTAATTCAAATTTGTAATTTCAAGTTTTTTAATTCAAGTTTTGTAATTGAAGTTTGCTACTTCTAATCATTCAATTGTAATACTTAAGTGTCACGCTTGTTCTACCCTACGCTTACAAATTTAAAATATTTTGTTGTGGACATTTGTCCTTTGGGAGTCCATTTTTGCTCTTGCTTATTTTTTAGCAATATTTTTAGGAGGTGAGGGAATTCCCAAAGGATAAATATATTATATATATTTTGTTTCTAAAGAATAATAAAACAATTTCTTTTCTTAAAAAATTTAAATCAAAATAAAATAAATATTTTATTTATTTTTATTGTCCATTAAAAATTATTTTAATTAAAAAATTAATTATTTTTTTACTTTTTTAGTCTTTAAAAATTTCTGCTGGAATTATTGATACTGAAAAGCAAAATCAAATCGAATTTGGAGGTGGTGCAAAATTAGAAAGAGCTATTTGTCGAATTAACGAACTGGAGAAGCAATTAAATATTCTTTCTCTTCTTAATGGTAAATAAATTAATAAAGAATGGATAAAAAAGGAAGTTTTTTTATTCTTTAAGCAGTCTCAAATGGTAAAAAACGGGTACTAAATAAAAATGATAAAAAACGTGGTTCAATCGAAAGTACTGATACTGAGCAACAGGTTAGAATATTAATTAATTTTTACAATCTCACATATTTTTATTTTTACAATCTCGCATATTTTTATTTTTACAATCTCGCATATTAATTAATTTTTATAATCTCGCACATTTTTATTTTTACAATCTCTCATATTTTAATTTTTACAATCTCGCATATTTTAATTTTTACAATCTCTCATATTTTAATTTTTACAATCTCGCATATTCCACTTAGATATTTAATCTTGAATTTGGCAACATTTTTTTCATTAAAAAGAAAATATCCACTAACTAACTTATTTTTTCATTTATTTAATCCATCACAAGCAATATATATTCGTGACAATCTTCTTCCCTTTTTTTTCTTTGCTTTTCTATTCAATTAAAGCAAAAAAGGAAAAGGAAGCGTTTCATTATAAAAGAAATTATTTAAAAAACCAGAAAAATTAAATAAAATTAATGCCAAGAAATAAAATAAATGGGAAAATATTAAAAAAAAATGGTTGTTCAGTCTAAAATATACATTTATTTAACAAAATATTGTTCAAAACACATAAAATTAAAAATATCGTTCTAAACATTTTTAAAAAATTTTTTAAATTTTATAAATCCAGAATACCCAAAATAGTTTAAAAAATCTAAAAACCAAAATTTTTTCAAAATAACAAAAATCAAATTAAATAAAAACCCCTATTTTGTTTAATTTTTATTTTTTATTGAGAGAAATAAAAATAATTTAAAAATAATAGTAATTATTTTTAATATTGTCTATATCAATTTAATTAATTTGCGCTCCTTTGATTTTTTAAACAAATTGAGAAAATGCACTTTTTTAGTTTTCGTTTACCTAATTTATTTTAATTGCGAAAATATAAATTAATTAATTTATAATTAATTGATTTTAAAAACATTGATTATTCTACTTTAATTATTTTATTTTTAATTTAATTTTATTTATTTATTTTTAGGTTATTTTTAGTTTTTTCTCTTTATTATAATTATTAATTAATTTTAAGCTTTAACTTAAAATATTTGTCTTTATAGAATTTTATATTTCAAGATTTCAAAGTTTAAAGTTTTTAAGATTCAAGGTTTTTAAGTTTCAAGTTTTTAACTTTAATAAACTTTAAATTTTGCATTGTATCTAACTAGGTAAGTTAACAGACACTAACAAAAATTTTTTTTAAATTCACATTTAAAAGGATTAAAAAAATAAAAATAAATATTAAGTAAATACTATATAAAAAGTATTTTTTATCTAAACATGAAACAAATTTCCTATTTTGGTATATATATTTTTTTAATGTCCAAATCTTTAAATGAATTTTAAAAGTCAATAATAGCAAAAAATAACAAAATATATCCTTTTTTGCTTTTTCTTAACTTTATAAACTCCGATAATTGGCATTTTGTCTGCCAACAAATTTTTTGCTAGCCATTGGGCGACTTTTGAAGGAAAAAGATTTTTGTTTAATTTTTCGGCAAAAAAAGTCTTCTTCCTTTTTTAGTAAAGTTTTTGTCTTTTTATTTTACTTTATAGAGAAAAAAATATCCGGATTGCTCTAAATAAACTTTCCGGAAACATTGAAAATTTACACAAAAACATCCATTTTTCTCAGACAAAAGAAAAACAAATGTTTTCTATGTAACAGAATTTTTCCTTAAACTGAACGTTGTATAATAAAGAAATGCTTTTATACTAATACTATTATATAAATATTTATTTTATTTTTACGTAAAAACTTGACAAATATAAAAAAAATATTTTATTCATATTAAAATTAATGATCTTAAAATGAATATAATAAAAACATTAATTTTTCAAAAAATAATATTTAATTATTTTTTAAATTTCTTTTAATAACTATATTAATCTGCTCTTAATAATCTTTCAAAAATGCGGACTGGCAAAATTGTATTTTAAATATTTCAAGTTCAAGCTTAAATTTTATTATTAATTATTTTAACGATTAAAGCTTAAACTTTAATGTTTTATTTTAAATTAAATAAATTACTTTATTAGAGCAGCAAAACATTTCCGCCAACATCAATGAGAACAAAAACAAATAATAACAGTTCTGTGCCTTTACGTGCTGCTAATGCTGCTGTTGGTAGAGTAGAGCCAATACGTAGTTGGATAGAAACGGGTGGAATGAATTATGTACAGGCTGATGTTCTTCCAATAGAAGATGAGGAAGAGGAAGAGGATTATAGAGGAGAAAGAAGTGAGGGTGATACTGAAGATATGGTTAGTTTTTTGTTAAATCAGAAAAACATTTGAATAAAACCAGAAAACAAACATTTAATAAAACCAGAATTAAACAAAACAAACATTTAATAAAACCAGAATTAAACAAAACAAACATTTAATAAAACAGAATTAAACAAAACAAACATTTAATAAAACCAGAATTAAACAAAACAAACATTTAATAAAACCAGAATTAAACAAAACAAACATTTAATAAAACAGAATTAAACAAAACAAACATTTAATAAAACAGAATTAAACAAAACAAACATTTAATAAAATCAGAATTAAACAAAATAAACATTTAATAAAATCAGAATAAAACTTATTTAATTATTTCAGGAAACGGCTGGTCCATATACTAACTTACAATATCTTAAAACTAGACCTGCACATTTGGCTGTCTTTACCTCTTACCTGTTGAATAATGCTAATCCTAGTAGTCTTGTAAGTATTTTTGTCTTTCTATTATTTGTAGCTTAAATTAATTTTAATTAATTTTATTATATTTTTACAGCTATTTTTTTTTATTACCGATGCCTTTCCGACCAGTAATCTTAAAGAAATGCGTAGATTTGCTTATGAAATATTTTCTACTTTTCTTATTCCTGGCGCTCCACTTCAATTACCTAATATTTCTCAACGTGATATTCAAGTATAATTTATTTGATATTTTTAATTAATTTTATTTAATTTTAAAATCGTCTATCATTTATTTTTAAATTAATTAATTATTTTCAGGCTATAGATAAAATTTTAATAAAAATGTCTTCCGCAACAACATCTTCCTCTGCTCAACAACAAGATGTTGACCAACTTAAAAAACTTTTTATTCCAACAAGAACTAAGGCGGTAGGGCAAATAAATGAACAATTGGCATTATTCAGAAGGAAAAGACATCTTGGTAGGAATTTACCAAATATTTTACCAAATTTTAAAATTTTTCTTTGTTTTAGATACAAATTTTGTAGAGGAGTATTCACAACTTGAATCATTGTCACGTACCAATCACTCAGCGGAATTGCGATTTGCTGAACGAATATTATTTAAAACTCTTGCTCATTTAGTACATTTGGCTAATCCTTTAGGTTTTTTTAAAAATAAAATTATATTTTTTTAATTTTAATTTCTTAGGCCCGACAGAATGGGAGAATTGTGAACGTAAAACTCTTGCCTTAATTATATCTGTTGCTACATTAATTAAAGTAAAATTATTTTTATTATTTCAAATTTATTTTTTATTAAAAATATTGGTATCCACAATAAAAATTTTAATTTTAGATTTTTAATAATTTTTAAAATATTTTTATTACACAATAGGTTGTTATGTGTCTTCGAACTAATCATTCAAACTGGGAGGTAAATAAACTTTTATTTTTAAATATTTTTCTTAATTTATATTTTAAAATTTCAGAAACTTTTGGACAAATGTCCAACATTTTTAAGTCAAATACCAAAAAGTGGAGGTACCGCCAGTTCAATGTTTAAAATGCTCGGAGGAGGCAGTGGTGGGGGAACCTCAGTTAAACAGAAAATACAACTAAAAGAACATCAAGTTGGTAAAATATTGCTCTATTTTTTACAAACTTAAACAAAATTTAAAATGTTTAAGTTTTGTTTAAGTTTATAATCTTATATTTTTGCAAACTTTAAGTTTGATAAACAATTTCCTATTTTTAAAAACAAAGTTATTTTTTTTACAATTTATTCAAAACATCAATATTTTTAGCAAACATTATTGTTTCTTAATGTTTGTAAAAACAAATAAAGTTTTTTATTTTAGTTTGTTCTTCAATCTGTTTTTATTACTGTTCATTGTTACCAATGTAGAGAAGCAGTTTGGGGTGTAAATCCTCAGGCTTATTTTTGTCAAAGTATGTTATAAAATTTATATCTAAACGAATTTATTATATTAATTTATTTTTTCAATTAAAAAATAATAATATTGAAAAAAATTCAAATAGATTGTTATTCTAATTTATCAAAATACAAATATATTTATAAAATATTTTTATTTGAAAATAATTTCAAAAAAATGTCTTACAGACAAATAAAAAAATAAAATGCGTGCGGTTAAATATGAAGGCCTCCCTCCATTTTATGTGAATAATTTGTCTCCAGGGAAAATATAACAGCTTAAAATCTCAAAACTATCCGGCCTTTTCTCTTTTGTTTTACAATCCCTTGCCCCCTCAATTCATCATTCTTTCTTATTCATATTGAAAGAATGGAAATATTAATATCGTAAAAGTTTAAAAACTCTTTTAAATATTTATAAGCTACAACTTTTTTATGTTTTACAAATTTTATTTTGTAAAACTTGTTTTCACAAACCTACATTACCTTTGTTTTTTTAATGTTGTTTTGTAAAACTTTTTTTACAAACTTGATTCTTTGTTTGTTTATAATTAATTTTAGGCCCGTAAAAACACACATATTTGAAAATATAAGTTTGTAAAACATTTTTTTAATTAATTTTTATAAGCAATTTTCACGATTAAAAATCCAATAAAAATAATGCAATATTACCTTATTTTAAAACAAAAGTTTTTCAGATTGTGACGTTGTTGTACACAAAAATTGCACTTCACAGCTTGTAAGCATAAATTATTTTTAAAAATCAAATTAAAATTTATAAATTAATTTTAATACAGTTAGACCACTGCTGGCCTCAGCAACAACAAAAAGTGTCTAAAGGAGGAACTCAACAACAAATTTCAACAGGACGATCATCAAAACTTGTAGCTGGTTCAACTATTTCTTTGACAAGTTAATAAAAAAATTTTTTTATCCTTTTTTCTTTCAATTTTTCAATTTATAAAGGTCCTTCTCATCTTCCTCAACATTATCATAGAGATTCTAACGTTTCATCAGTTCATCATCACCATTATTACCCTCACTCTTTACTTAGCGCGGAGTCCTCAGTTTTTTCATCCCCAAGTTTAGCATTAACTAAACAACGTCAATTAGAGCAAAAACAACAACAACATTTAAATTTATTACCTAGCCAAAAATCTTCAATTTCCTTAACACCACCAATTAATCGTTCACCTCATTCTATCAGTGTGTCTGCACTTGCTATGGTTGAAATTAAAAAAAAAATTTAAAAAATTAATGTTTTAATTAAAAAGGCTGGCTCTTCAAAAGAAGGTTCAAGAAGTATTGATCGTCATGGTAATGATCTCATTCCGCCCGAATTAATTGATGCTGATGCTGCAACAAATGGGGCTGGTGGTGAAAATGGTCCTCTAATACCTAATGCTGTTACCCGTCTTCAACATCAACAACATATGGAAAGTCTAGATTCTGGCTCATCGCCACCTTCTTCGGTTGAAAATTAAAATAAATAAATTCTCTCTAAAATAGTCCTGTGGGATATTCTTTTCATTCCCCTTCAATATTTCGGGGTGTTGGTTTGGAAAATAATATTTATTAAAATAAAATTATCAAATTTTATATTATTTAGACTGCTATGTTACCCCCACCAGTGTTTAGCAGTCGATTTGAAAGAATTCTTCCTCCTGACATTCCTCCTAGTAATGCTCCTCCACCACCACCATTGCAAAAAACAACCGGAAATGGGAAAACAGAGGTATATAATTTTGTTTTATTTATAAGAAAGGCATTAATATATAAAATGTTGGGAGAATATATTTTTGGGAAAATGCTGGGAAAATAATGAATATTATGAATAGACCTTTAGGCATTTGTAAATATTACATTTATTTGTCACAAAAAAATAATATAACAGTTTATTATTATTTGGTTTTTTTATAATGTTTGTACAATTGTTTTAAAAATAAACAACAAAACATGTTTATAAAGAATGTTTGGAGAAACAAATTTAAAAACATTTTTATATGTTTTAAAAGAATAAAACAGCAAAACATGTTTAATTTAGTTATTTAAACAAACATGTTTTACATACGAAATGTTTCTTAAGCTTTACTATTTGTTTTAACATTTTGTATGTTGTTATTTTGGGTTACCTTCTTTACACTAAATAACTATTTGTTTGTCATAAAAAAGGACTCCTAATGAAGCATTGCCCCTTTTTAAATTGTTTTTTGCTTCTTTTGCTAAATTACTTAAATTATAATATTAAAATTACAACTTAATTTCAGTCGATTACAAGAATTTTAATTTAATATTATTTTTAATTTTAATATTAATTTTTTTGTTATTTTTTTCATACCTTAAGTTAATCTTTTTCGTATATTCCACTTAATAATATCTCTTGGATTAAAATAAGTAAGCAGGTGATAGGTCGGATTAGTGAGAAATCTTTAATAATATTCATGCCAAAATAAAAACACTTTATTAAATTGACATTAAAAAATACTTTTAAAATTAAACAAGCATAATAAATATTTTTTAAAAAATATTAAATACCGGAAAGAATTCCCTATTTTTTTTTATTAATTTTTATACTTTCTATTTTTTCGATTATTTCGTTTTTTACTTAAATTGTCTTAACATTATTTTTAAAAATTTTTTAGACTACTTTAAACGTTGCTTCAACACTTCAACCTTCAACAGCAAATACAGCAGGAGGAAAACACGGACAACTTAAATCCATGGATTCAGGCATTGGAACTGATGTGACTTGTGTATCAGGACCCTCTTCCGTACCAATGCATGGAGGGATAGGTCGAACAGCTAGTGATTTGCCCAGGGCAATAGCTCAACAACAACAGCAACAACTTCAACAACAACAACATCCAAGTATTGGTCCTACTCGTTCTCAAAGCATGAAAGTAAATTTATTTTTTATTTATTTTTTTGTTTTAATTTTTAAGTGCTTTGTTGTTATTTAAAAATATCTTTTTTCTTTGTCTAAAAAATATTAAAAAGAACATGAAAGATTGGCAACATAAAAGACCTAAAGACCGTGTCTTTTAAATTAATTTTCAATTTTTTAAATGCTTTAAAGAAGATTTGCATTACATTCTGCTTTTTTACTTTTTATTTTTTTTCTCATTTTTTTTCTTTGGTTTAGGCAAAAAAGAAATATGAGTAATAGTGTATATATTGTTAGTGTTTTACGTTTATAAAAATGAGTAGAGAACAACTTTGAAATTAAATAAAAAAAAACTATTGGGAAAAAAACACGCTAAAGAAGAGTAAAATAGCAGCATCGACATTTCTTTTTTCTTCTTTTTTTTTTTAATTTGAGTAATATATATATTGAAAAAAGGGGAAAAAAATTTAAAAGGATAAATGTTAGTTAAAGCTTTTTTTTTAAAATGCTTGAAAAGCGGCTGTCTATCTAAGTTTTAAAAATTGCTTGATGTTTAAACTTTTAAATTAAACACTTTTTTCCCACCTACATTTATTAAAGCAATACATCTTCATTATTTTTTAATTATCTGATTTTTATAATTACATTTTATTTATGTGGTTTTCAAAATTTTGATTTTATTTTAACAAATTCTGATTTTATTTAATAAATTCTGATTTTTATTTTAATAAATTCTGATTTTTATTTTAATAAATTCTTATTTTTATTTTAATAATTCTGATTTTATTTAAAACATTTTGATTTTTCTTCATCAATATTCTGATTTTAGAATGTCAGAAACAACAACAAAATCGGTTATTAAAAGTCCTACAAATTTTTTTCCTTTCTTTCTACCTCAACAAGGACCTAGTATATTTGATATTAAACCAAAAAATAATAAAAATTATAATAATGTTTTAATGGTCACCAATGATTCTTTAAAAATAGGAAGAAGTTACAGCAGCAGTTTACGTCGAAAATCTTATAATTTAATTTTTTCAAATTCTCCACTTCCTATACACCGTTCAAAATCTCATTTGAATGTTTCTGATTTATCAAATGGACCGCTCTCCTTTATTGTATTTTTTGTATTTTTAATATTCTGATAAAAATTATTGTAATACATGTTTGCATTTTATTGTAGTAAATGTTTGTGTTTGTTTCTGATTTTATTTTAGTAAATTTTTTGTTTGTTTCTGATTTTATTTACCTATTTTATCTTACAATTCTAATTAATAATTTCGCTTTGAGTCTAATTGGTTTTCTAAAATCTATATTTCGGTAACTGTGCTTTTGGCAAAATTTCTGTGCTTAGGGGAGAATGCTCAACATGTATTTTAACTATAGAAAAAAAATAAAGACTTAACCCGGAAAAAAACCAACGTTTGCCGGGAGAGAAAAAGTTTAATGTTTTTACTATTTTAAATTTGGCATCAATAAATTTTACGTAAAAAACAAATAAAAACTTTTCCGGAAAAGTTTCAAGTTTTTTTAATTAAAGTATTAAATACAAAATAATTTGATAAAAGAAAATATTTTGTGCAGTAATTGCGTTTAATTTGTTTGTACTGTACAAAATTTTATTAATAATTCTGATTTTGTGTTAAAACTTTTAATTTAACTTTTGTTTTTCTTTTAATTCACTCAGAATTTTGTAATTTATGTGTTCTGTATTTTTCTTTTTCTGATATGAATTAATAAATTAATTATGTACAATATCACGTTAATTTATATTTAAATTTTATTTTTGTATTTTTAATTTTTAGGGAGAAGCAGCCAATCAACTCAAGCGCGGAGCAAAAGGAGCTGGTAGCTTAGGTGCTGCTGATTCTGCAGATGAGCAGCAAAGGCCTATTACCTCACAATTAGCTGTTCCTTCTGTCTCTTCACTAAAAAGTAGTTCTTCTTCCGCACAAGAACTTTCTCAGGTTTAAAATTTTTAAAATTAAATCAATTTTTCTATATAAAAAATAAAATTTAATTATCTTCAGGCATTTCATGAATTTCCACATTTTATACGTGGAACAGAAGCAGTTGCTAGCTCTTCTACTACTGGTACAAGTAGTGAAGAAGAAGCAAGGAAAATGGTTGAAATTGTAGAAAGAACAGCAGTAGCAGATGGCGATAGTGATTTGGAAGTAAATTTATTATTTTATTTAAAATAATACTTTATTAAAATTTTAGGTTGAGACAGAAGTTCCAAGCCTAGAATCACTTGTAGGCTGGGAAGTTCTCAAACATTTAAAACCTAAAGAGAAAAAGCGACAAGAAGTTATTAACGGCAAGTTTATTTTAATATGTACAAAATTCTGATTTTATAAATATATATTTAATTTTTAATAAATACAAAATTCTGATTTATACAAAGAACACAAAATTCTGATTTATTTTAAAAAATGAAAAAATACAATTCTGATTATTTAATAATGTAAAAAACAAAATTTCTGATTTTAAATTACAAATAAATAAACACACTCAATTTCAGAATTATTCCACACAGAAAGAACACATGTACGTAACTTAAAAATTCTTTACAAAGTATTTTATCGCCCAATGGTTTTACAACGTGTTGCTTCTCCAGAACTAATAAAATTACTTTTTGGTAATTTGGACGAATTGCTTCAAGTTCATTCTGAAATGAACAGAAAAATGAGAGAAGCTGTTGAAAATTGGCAACGCTTAGGAATTGGTAATGAAGGCGGAGGGCTTTATGGCGATATTGGAGAATTAATTGTAAATTTATTTGATGGGGCTATCGGAGAAAAATTGATGCATAATACTGCATTATTTTGTCGAAATCAACAGCACGCACTTGATACTTTAAGGCAAAGGTTAGAAAAAAATTATAGCAATTTTTAAGGCTTTTGAACTTCGAAATAGTCAATAAGATAAAATTTATTATTAAGGTATACTCGGGCAAAAGACGATCCATTTTCACAATTTCTTTCTGAAGCAGAAAATAATATACTTTGTCGTAAACTTCAATTAAAAGATATGATTCCAGTGAGAAAACTAAAAATATTTTTATTTGATATTTTTTTAATTTTTTTCAGGTAGAAATGCAAAGATTAGTCAAATATCCTTTACTTTTGGAAACTATAGCAAAATATACACGTGAAGGTAGTGATGAATTACAACATTTATTACATGGAATTGAACGAGCAAAACGTATTTTATCTGTTGTAAATAGTGATAAAAGAAATGCTGAAAATGAGAAAAGAATGGAAGAACTTCAGCAAAGGGTAGATTTTACTGGGTGTGAAAAGAGTTTTTTTCAACGGTTTGACTTTAGAGCGTAAGTTTTTTAATTGTAATAATATAATATTTTAATATTCTCCGGAAACATTACAATATTTCAGTTTAAAATAAATTCTGATTTTTCCGGTAAAGTTTTCCGGAAACATTAAATATTTTAGTTTGTTTAAAATAAATTCTGATTTTTCCGGTAAAGTTTTCCGGAAACATTAAATATTTTAGTTTGTTTAAAATAGATTCTGATTTTTCTGGTAATGTTTTCCGAAAACGTTAAATATTTTAGTTTGTTTAAAATAGATTCTGATTTTTCTGGTAATGTTTTCCGAAAACGTTAAATATTTTAGTTTGTTTAAAATAGATTCTGATTTTTCTGGTAATGTTTTCCGAAAACATTAAATATTTTTGTTTAAAATAAATTCTGATTTTTCTGGTAATGTTTTCCGAAAACATTAAATATTTTAGTTTGTTTAAAATAGATTCTGATTTTTCTGGTAATGTTTTCCGAAAACGTTAAATATTTTTGTTTAAAATAAATTCTGATTTTTCTGGTTTAAATAACTTAAAAAATCTTAATATTTTATATTCTAATTTTCTTCTAATTAAATTTAAATAATTTCTAGTCATAAACTTATTTATGATGGTCATTTACAATGGCGTCAAGCACGCGGCAAAACATTAGATTTACATGTTGTTCTTTTAGAACATTTGCTTGTATTTTTAACAAAAATAGGTTCAGACTCTGGGAATGCTTCTACTCCTCAAAAATTGCAATTAAAAATTCATGAAGTTTTTTAAATATTTTTTAAAAATAATTATTATTATTTAAGGCTGGTTGTATTCCTATAATGAGATTATCGGCAGTTGAAGTTGAAGAAAAACCTGGAGACAAACGCTCTTTTAATTTGCTTTATAAAAGTGACTTGAGAGTATTTGAATTGGTCTCTCAAACTGCAACAGAGAAGAAAACGTACATATTTATTTTTTTTTAATTTTTCTTTTTCTTTCAGTTGGTTCAGACTAATCGAAAATCAAGTTTCTGTCACTCGTTCTTCACCCATCCCGGCAGATTTTGAAAATATTTTTGATGGAATTTTAACAAGTGGAGTACAACAACAACAACAAAGGAGCACTCCACCTCCATCTTCATTAGTTCAAAGAGCACAAATTGTAGATTCAGGGTTACATCAAGTAGCTAAAGTCGAACATGTTCATGTTTTAACACATCCGGCACTTGTTAATGCTGTTTGTTTTTTATTCTTTTTTATTTAATCTTTTGACATTTTTAGAATGAAATTGTTATACAACAACCAAAAATTATGGAAAATGCTCAACCTATAATTTCTGTTGCTGATCGTCTACTTAAAAACGATAAACTAATTATAAATGCTCTTGCTGAAAAACATCAATTATTGACTGAATTATTATTGGAAGAGGGAAATAAGGTACAATTAAAAAAAAGTAAAAATAATAATTTAAAAATTATTTTAGACCTGTTCAAATACTAATGAATTGGAGAGAATTACCGAATTAATGACTGGCTTATCCGTTACAGAATTAAAACAAAGAAATTCAAAAGAATTAGCAATGTCTGCAATTGTACATGGAAATCGTTTATTAGATTGTATAAATCAAGGAATGAATAATGTAAATAAAACTGTACAAGATTTAACTGAAGAAACAGAGCGAAATCTACCTTCTGTTCCTTGCTACAGATTAACAGCTATAGCTGCCCCATTAATGAATCATTTAAAGGTGTTTATTCTGAATTTTATTAAAAATTTATTTTTTATTCTGATTTAATGTTTATTTTAAATTCTTATTTTCCGGCTTAAATACATATAATAAATAAACTTTCCGGAAGAAATTAAAAGAAATACCCACTTAATATGTTAATTCTGATTTTTTCCTAACCAGAATATTTTCCGGAAATATTACAGTATTTTTTTCTCTGAAAAGTTTAATATAAATGTATACATAGTTATTAAGTAAACTTATTTTTTTAATCTATAAATTCTGATTTTTCCGGAAAACATTACACTGTTTATTTTTGATTAATAAATCTTTTACTTTTAGGCGTTGCTTCAAGTTATCCAAAATCAATCTGTTGAAATTCAACGATTAAAGGTTAATTTAATAAATTTAACTATTTAATTTTTTCTTTTTATTATTTTTTATTAAATTTATTTTTTCTTTAAAAATTTTTTAACAAATAAATTTTATAGGAAACAGAACAAAATTCTTCCCGTAAAACTGCTAGTGAAGAAACACTAGTTCAAAGTGGTTTAAGCCCTGGTAGTACCAGTAGTAAATCAGTTGTTGTTGCTACAACTCCTCATTTAACTGCTCTAAGGGCTACACCTTCCAATTGCTCATCTTTGTCTTCGCCTACTTCATCACCTCATACGGTGCTGCCATTTGAATAAATTCTTTTTATTTTAATTTTATTTTTAAATAATTTTTTTTTAATTTTTTCAAAGCAATATTCCAATATATTGATATTTTATTATTATTATTTTTTAATTTAAAAATATGCCAAAATTCTCTTCTTTTTTCTATCTAAATTTTCTCACTCTAAAATTTAAGGTTTAGGTATTCTTTTATTTTTAAAAAATATTTTTTAATTAAAATTACTTCAAAAATTATATTTTTATTGATATTAAATTTAAATTATGTAAATATTCTTTTATTTTTCCCATAATTTCCTTAAATTCTTAATTTTTATTAAATTTTAGTCATTCCCTTGCCGGTGTATTTTTTAATGAATTTATATTTTTTCTTTATTTTAGTGCCCATTTATTATTAATTTTTATAAAGCTTTATTATTTTCATAATTTTTTGTATAAAATTAAAATTTTTAAATTAAATTTTTTTGAATTTATTATTAGATTAAGGCAAAAAGAAAAAATATTTTTTAAAGAAAAAATGGAAATAGAAGGATAGATGACTTTTTTTATTATTTACACAACTGGTGTAAAGTTCTTATTTCTCAATAATTTTTGAGAAATAAAAATATTTCCTAAAAATAAATCATTCATTTACAATTTTTTAAAAATGGCTATATTTCTAATTAATATTTTTATATTTATTTTTATTGAAATTTCTAAAGCACAAGAATATCCTTTTCAATTTGTTGCTAGTCCTTCTAATTATCAAGACAATTATGGTGAACAATTTAAAGAGGATCCTTCTAATAAGAATTATTTAGCTACGAACGGTCAAGAATTTAAGCAACAACCTTTAGGAGAAGAAACACAAGGACAACTATCAGATAATAACAAACAACAAGAATGGGAGAATGATGAAATGAATCAAAAGGTTTGCATTTACTTATATATAGGAGAAAAAATAAACTTGAAATTGTAAACTTCAAAATAAACTTAAAACTTTTACATTCCTTCCTAACTTTTTTATATATTCAGACTTCTGATAATGAACTTGAAGCTAACAATGCTCAACAAATAGTTCCTTCTTCTGAACAAATAATACCTAACAATGTCCCAAACAATAATTATCAACCTAATGGGAAGGAAAATAAAGGAGATGTGCAATCATTTAGTATTTAATTTTAAATTAGAGAAAATTAAAAAAATAAAAAATTTTTTTTTTTATTTTTTTAAGATGATTATAAACAAAAAGAAAACAAAACTTCTTCAAAGATGAATTTAAATAGCTTAAATATTGGCCAAAATGGAGGCAGCAATCCTCCTCCTTCTATTCCTCAAGGGGATGATGTTAACGCCAATTTTGTTAATATTGGAGGTGGAAATGCTGGATCAATGCCTTTACCTATGAATGGAAATGATGGTCTTTTAAAGGGAATTGTTTCTCAAATACTTTTAGGTAATAATGACAATCAACTGATAAAACCTCAGATATTGCCACAAGCACCTTCAATGGACAAATCGCCACAACCACCTCCAATTCCTATGGAACAACCACCTCAACTTCCATTGGATCAATCGCCACAACCATCACAACAGGTACAAGATTACAAACCGCAGCAACAAGCAAAGCAACAACCACAAATTCAGCAAGAAGTACCACAACAAGTTGTACAATAAATAATTAATTATAAGCTAAAAAGACGCTAAGAATATTCATAAAGTAAAAATTGACCATTTTGTCGTATGGACATATTGTCTTGATTTTTTAATATTTTTAAATATAATTTTGCTTGTTTTAGAATTATAATTAAATTTTAAAAATTAAATAAAAAATAAATATTTAATTATTTTATTCTCCCTATTAACGCACTAAATGCCTATTTGAGTAAAAATCTAATAAGGAAACAAGTTAAGTTTTGCATTAAATTAATTATATATTTAATTGAAATTCTAGCGTCAAAAAACGTTTTTTTTATTCTAAATTTTTAATTATAATATTTATTTTATTTGCAAAAAAAAATATTTTTTTTTAAATATTATTTATATTTTTAGGTAGAATTTATTTATTTTTTAAGACTACAACTGTCTTTTATTTATTTAATTTTTAATCAATCATAGTATTTTTATTAATTTGATTTTATTAAATAAATTTTTACTTGAGATATTTTTCTGTTGATTGATCTTTTGGGCTTACTCCTTAGTTCAAACCTTTTTTCTTCTTTGTTATGCTTCAGTTTTATTTTTTTCTTTTAAACGTTTTTCCTGCCTTTTTTCCTAATTAATCCCTTTTTGTTTTCAAGCTTAAGCACAAATATATATTTTTATACTTGTTTTTACTCACAATTCAACAAATTTTATTATAAAAACAGTCTATATTTAATTGGTACAGGAATTTCCATTTTTTATAAAAAAGAATTTTTTTGTCCTTTCTTTTCTTACAATAAAAAAAATTAAATTATGAAGGCATAAATGAATACTAAATAAATGTGTATTTAACTACTAAATATTTAATATATTATAAATGTTTGAATATAAAAACATGAATATTTAATGTACACATTTTTATACTTAATTCACAGACTATAACATTTATAGTTTTACATAAAATTATTGTTTCAAAAAGTATGCATTAATTCCCTAAAGGATTGTAAACTTGAAAAGTTAAAATAAACGCGAAATAATTAAATTTGTAAATTTAACATGTAAACTTTAATTGTAAATTTAACATGTAAACTTTAATTGTAAATTTAAATTGTGAACTTTAATTGTAAATTTAAATTGTGAACTTAAGAATAGGTTGGAAAATACCTAAGCTTTAAGTTTATTTTTATTTTTACAAAAATAAGTCTACAAACTTGATAATTGTAAACTTAACTTGTAGACTTGATAAAATAAACTTGAAAATAAAAAGTTTATAATTCTTTTTTTCTCACGTCATCTTTTCATCACTTATGAAACAATTTTAACAACTTTTTCTTTGTTTTTATGACATTTCTTGTCATAAGCAAATAAACTAACCTCTCCTTTTTTCTGGTAAAAACAAGGAAATAAAAATAATATTTATAATTTATTTCTCTAATTTTATAAAATTTAATCCTCATTAAGTTGTTTTTTTAAATTGTATTTTATAAATAAAAAATAAATATTTTATTAAAGTTTAGGGAAATTAAAAGTAAAAAAAGAGTACTTTTATATAAAACAGAAATTTAATTTTAGCTTATAGGTAAAATTAAATTTCTCAAATTTATTTTTATAATTTATTTTTAATTTCATTATTATCGAATAATTTAATTTTTTTAATTATTTATTTTTTTATTGAGTTTCAAATTTTTTAATTAATTAATATTCACACTAAAATTTCAATTTTATTACCATATTTTTATTTTTTATTTTTTATTTTTATTTATTTTTTTTTATTTATTTTTTTTTATATTTTTAAATTTATTTATGGAAATATACATTAATGAAAATAATTTTAAAATTATATATTTATTTAATTTTTAGTTTTAAAATTAAATATATTGCAAATAAATCTTTAAAAAAAATAAATAAATATTTAAAATTAATTTACAAAAATATACCTAATAATTTTAAAAAAAAAATATTCCATTAATTTTTAAAAATATTTTTGATTCTATTTTTAAATATTTTTTAACTAAAAATATTTAAAAAATAAAAATTAATTTTAAATAATTTTTAATAATTATTATTATTATTTAAAAAATTTTATAATTAGAAAAAAAAAATATTTTTTTATTTTTTTATTTTTTTATTTTTGTGGGAAGAGGTGGTGAAGGTGTGTTATTTAATTTAATTTATATTTTTTAATATTTTTAGTTTTCTTTTGATTTAAATTTTTTTTATTTTTTTTTATTATTTTTGCAACTATTTCTCCCAAAAAAAATTAAAAAAAAAAAAAAATTTTTTTTTTTAATTTTAATTTTTTTCTCATGAATTAAATTTCGTGGGGTTATTATGTAGACATATCCTTATTAATATTTAATAAATTTGTAAATGTTTTTAAATGTTTTAGTAAAAATGTTTGCGAGGAGAAAACTACACGCCCGTTCACTATAGTTTCTGTAGCCTTTTTTAATTTTTTTAGGTAATTCTTTTTTTTTTATTATTTTAAATTTCATATTTTTTTATTGGGAATTAAATTGTCTACAAAAATAAATAAAAAAATTAAATTTTTTTATTAATATAAAAAATTTTGTTTTTAAAAAATTGAATAAATTGTGCATTTTTATTAGTTTTTCTGGCCTAACATTTTTTCCTTTTGCTCAAAAATTCTGATTTTTGTTTCATTTTGAAGCTTATTTAATTCTCTATCGAATGATTCAAATTTGAAAAAATTAATATTTAGTTAAGTTATAAATTTTTTAAATTAAACAATGTCAACTCTTTTGTCTTTTTCTCCTTTATTTCCTTAAAATTTTTAAATTTTAATAATTTTTTAAATATTTTTTCTCTTTTTAATACTTATTTGCAATCTTTTATTTATTTATATCCACTAAATAAAAAAAAGAAAATATTAATTATTGCGTGACTTTTTGCCAGGAAATAGACACACTCAATTTTGAGAAAATAAATTAATTTTATTTTTAATCTTTTTTTCTTATTAAAATATTTGTTTAAAAATTCCTTTATTTTCTAAAAATAATATTGTTAAAAATTATTTTAGAAAAAAATAATTTTTTGATAAATTTGGACTGAAATCCTACTATAAATAATTTTTAATTTAAATGTTTTTAATTAAAAAATATTTTCTATGAATTTATTTGTTTTATAAATTATAAACAGAAACAAATTCTAAAACTTAAATTCTATAATAAAAAAACAAAATAAATATATCAGAAATATTTAAAACCTCAAAAACACTAATAAAAATCAAAAACATTAGAACATAAAAACATCAGAAACATCAAGAAAAAACAAACACATCAACAAGAAATCAAAAACATAAAACAGTAAAAACATTAAAAAACAAATTATTATCAAATACTTGTTTAATAACATAAAACAAAAACACAATAATAATTAAAACTAAAAAGGAAACATAAAACTGAAACGAGAAACAAAGACCTAAAAATAAAAATAATTATAAGAAATAATTATTATTAAATCCTCTTATTTTATAAAAAATTCAAAAATTATAATTTCTTTGAGTAATATTATTTTATATTTTTAGATTTATTTTTTGTTTCTTCTAATTTATTTTTGTATATTTTTTTTTGTTATTTGTGTGTTCTCTCGTTAATTTACTTATTTTCGTTCAGTTATTATTAGAAACCCTTTTAAGAAAAAAAATATTTTTTTAAAACTCTGTGTGGATTAATATATTTATTAATTTCAAGATTATTATATATTTACGGAATATTTTTAGAAGTGTTAGTTTTCTACTACTTATTGTAGTAGTAGTAGTGGCCTTTGGGCGTTCGCTCTCAAATTGTCAGATGAGAACCATTTGTTTTAAAATTTTGCAAAAATATCGTAAAATGTGTAATCTAACTTTTCTCAAAATTTCAAAATTTTTGGTTTAGTATTTTTCAACTTATGGACGAAAAAAGACTAAAATTTTAGGCATTTTAAAAAATTGCCTAAAATTCAGTAAATAAATAACTAAAAATTTTGAAATTTTTACAGTTATTAAATATCACACTTTTTTATAAATATGCAAAATATTAGAACTAAAAGTTAATTTAATTTCATTTAACAAGCACTGGCGTAATACTACTACTTTGCCTTAAATTCCCTGTTTTCTTTTCCTCTTTTTTTAAATTTTTAATTTTTTTTAAATTAAATTTAATTAAAAAAATTTTTTTTCTTTATTATTTACAATTTAAAAAATGTGGAGGAGTAATTTTTCAAAAATTCAAATATTAATCCATTCCAAGGATTAATAAACTTCACCGGATGTTTCTATCCTTCCCTTTAAATATTTATATTTTATAGAATTAATTTAATGAATATTATTATAAATAAATTTAAATGTTGCATTTTTGTAATCCAGACAAATTTATTAAAATATATTTATTTTTTTTAATTTTTAAATTTATTTTAATTAATTTAAGCATAACTTCCCTATTTGCTTCTATTAAACAGAAGATATTTAATAAATAAAAGGTATAATTTGGAGGAATTTATGTCCATTAGATTTGATAGATCACCTAAAATATCCTAAATTAAAAAAATGTAAAGGTACACTAGAGTCCGAAAATATTTTTTTAAGACTCTAATAGAAGTTTTTTTATTTTTTTTAATAAAGTTGCAATTTCTAAAAAATAAACTTAATTCATTACATTTTTAAAATTAATCTTTGAGATTTTTGGTTATTGTTTATTATTCTTACTGAGAAAAATAGACAAAAAAGTAGTAAATTCCTGCATATAAAAGAGACATTTTTTGTTTAAATATATTTTCTTAAATAAAAGATTTTTTATTTAGTTAATATTTATATACTTGCTTATTTTAATATTTAATTTTTATTAAAATCAGAATTTTTATTAAAATCAGAATTTTAATAAAAATCAGAATATTTATTAAAATCAGAATTTTAATAAAAATCAAAATATTCATTAAAATCAGAATTTTAATAAAAATCAGAATTTTTATTAAAATCAGAATTTTAATAAAAATCAGAATATTTATTAAAATCAGAATTTTAATAAAAATCAAAATATTCATTAAAATCAGAATTTTAATAAAAATCAGAATTTTTATTAAAATCAGAATTTTAATAAAAATCAGAATATTTATTAAAATCAGAATTTTAATAAAAATCAAAATATTCATTAAAATCAGAATTTTAATAAAAATCAGAATTTTTATTAAAATCAGAATTTTAATAAAAATCAGAATATTTATTAAAATCAGAATTTTAATAAAAATCAAAATATTCATTAAAATCAGAATTTTTGTTAAAATAAGAATTTGTTTAAGTTTTTATATAATAATTCTGGGAAAATTAATAAAACAAATAACAGCCAAACATTAAGGTTAAAACAAAAGAAGAGGAGTAGTAGTGGGGTGACTTTTTACTAATTTATTTTCCTAAAAATAAAAATAGTCTAAATAAAATATAAAAACTAGAAAATGCTAATTAGGACGAATGAATGAATATTATTATTTATTAATTTTATTATTATATTTTATTTCAGCTAAGAAAAGCTAAAATATTTTCCCAATATATCCATTAGAGTATATTTTCTTTTTTAATTAAATTCTAATATTTCCCGAATTTTTTTTATTTTAATTTTAATTTTTATTATTTTTAGGTAATCACTAAAAAATATTTTTTTTAATTTTATAAAATTTTAGGGTCACACAAAAGCTTTAAATTAAATTAAATATTTTAGGGATACTTTAATTACTAATTATTAGCTTTTAATTTTCCCAGTCCTTTTTTCTTTTTTTTATTTTAAAGGATATATATTTATCATCTCATTACTAGTATTATATAAATATTTTATTTTATTTCACACACTTTTTTTAATTTATATTAATTATTTAGGCCTAAAACTTGGTTTTTTTATTTTAAAAATTGCTAAAAATTTTTAAAAAAATTTAAAATAAAAATTTAAAAAATTAATAATTTCTTTGGACTGTATTAAAAAATTAAATAATGTAATTAATAATATTTTTTGAAAATATTATGAATATTCGTGAAAAAGAAAATTGTAGGTATAAGTAAACACGCCTGCAAGAATTTTCTTTTTTTTTAAAAAATGTCAAATCTTTTTTAAATAATATTTTAATTTTTTTTAATATTTAACAAATATTAAATTTCAATTTTTGAAAGATTTATTAATTTTAAAATTTTTTATTTATTTTTATTGATTTTATTCATATTTTCTCCCAAAAAAGAATTTTTATTTAATTAAAAAAAATTTTTTTTTTAATTTTTAAAATTAATTAATTAATTTAAAATTTAATGATTCATAAATTACTATTTTTAAATTAATTTATTTTTATTTTTTATTTTCACCTGTTTAATAAAAGTACTTAGCTAAATTACTCTCCCTTAGACCACCC
Organism: Meloidogyne chitwoodi; assembly: GCA_015183035.1. NCBI lineage: Eukaryota > Metazoa > Nematoda > Chromadorea > Rhabditida > Meloidogynidae > Meloidogyne > Meloidogyne chitwoodi. The sequence continues at coordinate 319,136 of JACZZP010000015.1, forward strand.
TGAAAAATAAAAATAAAAAAAAATTTTTTAAAAATTATATTAATTTAATTTTTGCAAAAAAATAAAAAAATCTAATTTTATAAAAAAGCTAAAACAAAATTGGAAAGAAAAAAAAACAAAAAAAATAAATTTCTATTGAAAAAAAAGAATTTTGCTTCAAGAAGTGAGTATTTTTGCTTGCAAAAATGAGTTGAATAATTTAATAAAAAAGTTTTCTTTGTTCTAAGGGAAATAAATGTTGAGAATTGAAGGATTTTCGTATTTTTGGAAATAATTTTAAATATTTTAAAAAAAATTTTATTTTTTTAAAATTTTGTTTATTATAAAATTAGGTATTAAAAAAAAATAATTTTTATTTTTGTTTCAATTTTTACTCTGTGACGTTTATTTTATGCGTTAAAATTTTTTAAATAAAATATTATATTTTTAATTTAATTATTTTAGTTTAATTTTAGTAGAAACACTCCTTACAAAAATGATTAAAAATAAAATAATTATTAAAAACAACGTTGCTAATAATAATCAAATATTTGAAGTAACAACATTAAAATTTGAACAAACAACAAAAAATAGTAATAAAATAATGGATACTTTTACAATTGATTGTGAAGCGGAAATTATTCCGCCTCAATTAAACGATCTCTCACAAATTATTTATTCTCTTTTAATGCCTATTGTTTGCCTTCTTGGTTTGTTTTATTTACAATCTTTAAGTTTTCCGAAAACAATATTTCCTGAAAGTTTGAAGTTTTTCCAATCATGGAACTAATTGTAAATGTTTTACAATGTTCATTTAATTTAAAACTTCGAAGCATAACAAAAATAAAAACATTTTATAAACTTTCCGGAAGCATACAAAAATTAAAAACTTTTAAATGTTTTACAATTTTAATACATAAACTTGTATAAACTTTATTCTATATTTAGGTGTGATAGGTGCAGTAATTTGTGTATTTATTTTTACCCGTCGGCAAATGCGATCTTCATTGTCTATATATTTAGCTGCTCTTAGTAGTTTTGATTTTGTGCTTCTTCTCTGCGCTGCAATAATTTATCCGAGTATGAATATGTGCTTACAAGAGGTGTTTATTTTTAAAGAATTTTTAAATTTGATAAATTAATTTTTTGTTTAAATATTTCGTTCTCTATTTAAAATTTCTCTCTTAGGGCAATCATGGTCCAATCTGCCATTTCTTCTGGAGAACATCTCTTGCTACTTATCCACTTTCATTAATGGCTCAAACTGCTTCTGTTTGGACAGTTATAGCGATTACAGTTGATCGATATTTGGCTGTTCGTTATCCTCTACATATGAGAGCTTGGTTATTAAAATTTGAAATTAAAAAATATATTCAAAAAATTTAGGTGCACTGCAAATAGAGCTAAAACTGTTGTTTTCTGTATTACCATAGTTGCTATTCTCTTCAAGATGCCCTCATTTTTTGAGGTTGCACTAGATGAATGTGGCCATTTGATGAAAACTTCGTTAAGAGATCACCGGCTTTATTTTACTATTTATTATACATATGGTGAGATTTCTTATTTTTTTTTAAATATTTTTTATATTTTTCTAGGCTATTTGTTATTAATGTTGGTTACACCCTTCCTTTTTATAATTGTACTGAATGCGCGTATTTTGACTATAATTCACCAAGCAAATTTAGAGAGACATCAAATGAATGTTGTTGGAAGGTAGATTATTTTTTTTTTAATTTTGGAACTTTTGAAGAAAAAAATTAATTTATAACAAATTATTTTAGATCATCTAGACCTAATAGAAGCAGTCAGGGAAGTAATGGTTGTATTGTAAAACGTGAAAGTAATAATAGCACAGTAACTAGTCAATTAATACAACATTATATTACTAAACATCAAAATGGTGTTTTATCAAAAGAATCACTTAACGGAAAAGTTTTACCGAACAACAATAATAATAATTCATGTTTTAATTCAAATTGTGAAAAACAACATAATGTTGAAAACATAAGCGGTAATTTTTTATCTATTTGTTTTTCCTTGAATTTCGAAACATAAAATGTTTTACAAGTCATGAAAACATAGTAGAGAATGTTTTTAAATTTTTTACGTAAACTAGAAACATTTAGAAATAAAAAGAATAATGTAAACTTTCCGGAAAATTTTATGTTTTCAGACAAAAACGGAAAGTTTAGAAAATTCAAAATTTCCGGAAATATTAGTTTGTTTTACAAACTTGAATATTTGCAAATTCTTATAGTAGTTTAAAAACATGAGAAAACTTTTTACAAAATAATATTATTTTATTATTTATGTAGGAATAGGAATTGTAGATAACAATCGTTGCACCAAAATGGCCGTCGTTACAATTTCTGCATTTATTGCTTTTAATTTATTAGCTGGTAAATTAAAATTTTTAAAAAATGTCATTATTTTAAATTTGAATATTTTCAGGTTTAAATCATGTAATTGAAGCTTTTAATCTTATGCAAGATGATGGTCAGAATTTGAGAATACCAATTGGAAATTTTTTGGTCTGCTTAAATAGGTAATTTAATTTAAAATATAAAAAAATATAAATTATTCAATTAAGTGCCACCAATATTCTAATATATTCCATCTTTGGCCGTCGATTTCGAAAAATGTTTGTTCTTAAATTTTGTCCATGCTGGCGGCGGAAATATTCTGAACTTAATCGTAGTAACTGTCAAAACAATAAAACTGCTGATTTACTTTAGTTAAAATACTTCAAATTTAAGAAAAATAACTTTATTTTTGTAAAAATTATTTTTTGTTTTAAATTTTTTTTCATTAATTTTACATATCTTTTTATTTTTAATAAAGAATAATAATTATAATAATAAAAAAATTTTGATTACACAAACATTTTTTAATTTTCTAAAATAGTTAATTTAATTATTTCAAATAAATAGTTGAAAACAACGTTTTAAAATGTTTATGGATTTGAATATCTTTTTAAAAATATTTAAATTCAAACATTAAGTTGAAAAGGTAAAGTATATTCAGATTCGTATGTTGGTTTAGTTAATATACTACTTTCATAATTATGTGCTCGATTCAGTTGAGAAAGATTCGTTAACTCCATATTGCTATCAAGTGTTGAAAAATTGCTTATCAATGTTTGAGGACTTAATTTGTTTTTATAGTCATCGTTTATTTGGTAATCCTTTTGCTTGCGATGATTTTTGACAGAAACCTTCTTGCTAAACGAACGCCAACAAAAGAGAGAGAAATGAACAATCTTGAAATTATTATAAAATTATAAGAAATATTGTTTTTAACTTTTTTAAGTGATTATTTTTACAATTGTAAAAGTTTTAAAACTAACGTTTTAAATTTTCCGCAAAGTTTTAACAAATACTTTTTAAAAACATTTTTTTAATGTTTTACAAAATGCTTCCGGAAAGTTTTAGAAAATAATTTTTAAAAATATTGGCTAAAACATGTTTTACAACACAAGCTTCTGGAAAGTTTTAACAAATAATTTTTAAAAACAATGTTTTTAGCAATGTTTTACCTCAACAATTAGAAGAATCAATAGAATAACCAATATTATATCTTGAACAATTCCACTATAAGATTGACCATTCGCTAAATGATTAACAACATCAATATTATTTTTATGAACACAATGTGTTGGCTTGAGATAAAGTTCTGGCCTCATACACTAGAAAATTATTTTAAAATATTTTTAAAAATATCAAATTAAATTTCATACATAAGTATCTGTTGGACATAAAATTCCAGAGCAATTACGAGTGTCAAAATTAAAAACCCAACGCATAGGTGTTGATGAAGTAAAATAAATTGAATTATAAACACTGGAAGTTGCGTTATTATTACTCATCATTTAAAAAAAAAAATTAAAATTAATTAAGAAAATATTCTAATAAATTAAAAAAATATATATATTCAAAAATTCTATTTTATAAAATAAATAAATAAATAAGAATATTTGTGATGGTCAGGTTTAATTAATACATTAAATGTTTATATTCATTTCTCACAATTACAATGCTGCAAAACAACGATAGAAAATAAACAAATAAAAAAGTTTATTATTTTGTGTTTAAATATTTATATGTATTTTGTTTTAAATGTTTATATATAAGATTTATTAGTTTAAAAAAACTTTTGATTATTGTTTTTCTCTAATTAGTAGACATTTTTAAAAATAATTAAATTTTTTATTTATTTTTGTAGTAGAATAAATAAATCTGACAATTTTATTTTTTTATTAATTTTTAAAAAATCAATCAAAATTTTATTTTAATAGTCAAAAGAAACAAAGCAGAAAAATAGTTTAAAAATACATAAATAAATATGTACTTAATTGATATATTTAATTGAAATAATATTTTAGTGAACACGATAGTCGAAAATATTTATTTAGAAAAAAAAATCTCGAGAGGAGAGAGAGAGAAAAATAAAATTTTTATTTTTGTATCACATATTTAATTTATAATCTTCTTCTCTATAAATAATTTTAAAATACATAATTATTTTTGAAAAATAATTAATTAGTTTTTAGATTAAAAAAAAGGTAAATAAAGAAACAGATAAATAATATATATTTAGTATTTTTAACAATTAATTTTCAAAGGTACTCTAATATTATATCCATAAGTTTTAAAAGAAACACAAAAAATGCCCCATTTGAATTTAAATAAAAATATTTTCCTGAAATTTTTTTCAAATTTAATTTAATTTTTTAGCCCAGGACATTCTCTTATTAAATTAAAAAATATTTAAATTAATTTAAAATATCCCAAGGATCATTATCCTTAGGTTTTGTTGTTACTTTTTTCTTTTCTTCTTTATTTTTATTTAATTTTTGTTCTTTTTCTTCAGACGATTTTCCAAGAGAAATTAATGAAGGAGAAGAATTACTAGATTGATATAAATGTTCTTCATTTTCTGGTAAATTTAATCCTCTACTATTATTATTTTCTTTATAATTTGAAATAATACCCAAACTTTTTGCGCTTCCTCTTGCGTCTGTTGAATATTTACTTGGTGAAATACCTTTAAAAAATAAATTAAAAAATATAATGATATTAAAAAGGAAAAAAGTGTCATTTTTGAACAACTTTTGAATTTTTTTAATTTATTCAAAATTTCCCTGCTTGCTTAATTCAAATTTTTTTCAAATTATTTGCTTTGAATTTTTAAGATTTTCCCAAAACTCTATCTCTATTACCCCCTATCCTTGTAAAATTAATTAAAAAAAAAGTAAAATTTTAAACCTAAAGTAAGCTTTACATCTTCACAAGATTTATTATTATCTTCAAAATCAGAATATTGTTTTTGGTCTTTTAATTTGCTTTCAAATTCATTTTCATTGCATAAGTCTTCATATTGACTTTAAAAAAATTAAATTTTATTTTTTAATTAAAAGTAAACCTTTTATTCTGTCCACTAAATCCATGCATACTTGTAGATTTTACAAATTGATTTATTCCACTAAACGATTTTTGTCCAAATTCACTCGCAGAATTTAACAAATTGCCAAAACCTCCGAGTAACTTGCCTTCCCCAATCTAATAATTTTTTTTAAAAATTAATTCCTCAAAAATTAAAGAAAACCTTGGTAGAAAAAGTTTCGCCAAATTCTGCAGCTTTAGTACCCGTTTGAGTTGTCAAATCTTTGGCAATTCCAGCAGCAGAAGTTGCCCCTTTGCTTAATAAATTCCAGCCCATTGAAAGAGAATTTAAAGCACCCGATAACATTTCAGAAGATTGAGAATTTGAATCTAAACCAATTTTTTGTTGTTCAAATTGTGGATTTCCAAAGCCGGAATAACGAGAATTACTAAAGAAATAATTTTTTTTTTGAATTTTTGGACAAATTGGCTTTAAAATAAAAAAAAACCTCTGATTAGAATTTTGAAATCCTTCAAAATCATCGCTTTGTAAACCTTCCGAACGTTGATTGCTAGGAGCTTTGGCCTTTTCTGTTCGAAATGGTTGATAATTGCGAGCAGGAGACGTTTCGTATGACCACACTTTGCCCTCAGATTCTGTGCTAACCTTTAAAAAATAATTGAATTTTTTCAAAGTTTCCAAAAAATAATATTTTCAAATAAAACCTTGTCTCTCAACAAAGCAGCAGCTTTAGAATTATATTTTTCAATAATAGTCCATTCAGGTTTAAAATCAGGTTGAGATTCTAAAAATTCTCTTGCTTTGACATTACCTCCAACCTTCATTTTTTCCAATTCATTATCCTTCCATTTATCCATTGTGAGAGAACGAACAAAACTGCCAAAAACAAAAGTCAAATAAATATGACAATTGTTGGAAATTAAAAATAATTTTTTTATTAAAAGGCCCAACTTGGGTAATACTTAGATTTACGGACTCCATTTTTCCCTATTTTTTATTTCTCTTTTTTTCTTTCCCATGAAAATTGATGTTCTTGCTTGTAGCAAAAGTAACTAATAATGTAAAAATAAGGAAAAATGTGGAGAATTAGAAGCTCTTAAACTTAAGTACTACCCCAACTTCATTAGGAAAAAAGTCCAAACAGACTCATCAACATTAAATTTAAAAAAAAACCTGATATGTACACCAAGACCTCTATGTTTACCAGAACATTCCAAACAAATCCAAATACCATAAGTAACACTAGCCCATTGGGGATTTAATGTTTGACATTCGAAACAAAACTGAAAAATATAAAATAAAAATTTTAATTTTAAAAGTTTAAAAATTACATTATTTTCATCAACAGGTCTAAGATCTTTTAATATTCGTCGAGTACGAGGACTTGCCATTGAAAATTAATAAATAATTTATTAATATTTAAATAAAGTTTATGAAAATTATAAAACACAAAAATTAGAAAAAAATACGATTTTTTAACATCAAAGATTTGAGACTCTACTATACTTAAACGTAATTTAGTTTTGAAACGAATGTTTTTGCAATAAATATTTAACTATAAAAAGGTCTTTTAAAAAATGGCTTCCTTTTTATTTTCCTTGTGACCTATTATTTTGCATTTTCCTTATTATTTTTGTACTAATTTATTTTAATTTTTAGATTGATTAACCACATAAATATTATGTCTTCTGTCAAAGTTGCGGTGCGTGTTAGGCCTTTTAATAACCGGGAATTACGTTTGTCATTTAGATTATCATATATTTTAATTAAAAATTTATAAATTTTTGATGTAATTCAGTTATAATAAAATCAAAAAATTTACAGAGTTGGCGTCAAAATGTGTGATTGAAATGTCAGAAAAATCAACTTGTAAGTATTTTATTTCTAAATATTTTAATTAGAGTACTGAAGTAAAATGTACATAAATTTTGTAAAAAAAATAATTACTATTTGATGTTGCATAATTTACAGATATCACAAGCAACTCCAATCAAACATATAATTTTGAGTTCGATTATTCCTATTCATCATTTGACAGAAATTCTATTGCTTATGCGTGTCAGGAAAAAATTTACAATGATATTGGTTAGTTTAAAAGATAATTTAACGTTTAAATATTAAAATAAAGGTGCCGAGATGCTCGATCATGCCTTTGATGGGTAAATTAATTATTTAAAATTAAAAAAATAAATATATATTAGATACAATGTCTGTATCTTTGCCTATGGTCAAACTGGTTCTGGAAAATCTTATACAATGAGTATTTTTTTGTTTTTTTATTTTAAATTGGAAATTAATTTTAGTGGGTGAGGTAAATGATCCGGATGAGATGGGAATGATTCCCAGACTTTGTCGTTCCATTTTTAGTCGGATTATTGAGGACAGAGAAAATCAGCAGATTAAATATACGGTTGAGGTTTATTTTGTTTTAAATTTTTTGCTTCAATTTTTGTTTATTTAAGGTTTCATATATGGAAATTTATTGTGAGAAAGTTAAGGACTTGTTGTGCCCAAAAAATGAAAATTTGAAAGTTCGAGAACATCCCATTTTGGGGCCCTATGTGGATAATCTTGAGAAAGTGGCCGTGTGGTCTTATGAAGAGTATGCTAAATATAATTTTAAATTTTGTAAAATTTATCTTTAATAATTTAAAGTATTTTCGAATTAATGGATGCCGGTAATAAAGCCAGGTTATTTTTATACTTTTTATAAAATTTATAAAATATAATTTTTAGAACAGTAGCAGCTACAAATATGAATTCCACTTCATCTCGCTCTCATACAATTTTTACAATTTTACTTACTCAAAGGAAGCATGTTAACGATTTGGAAACAGAAAAAGTATTAAATTTTTAATTTAATTTTTTATAAAATTTTCCTTTTAAGGTTAGCAAAATTTCGCTTGTTGACCTTGCGGGTTATTTTTATATTTATATATTATAATTTGACTTTAAAATAATAAATAGGAAGTGAAAGAGCCGATTCAATTGGTGCAGAAAGTCAGAGGTTAAAGGTAAACTTTCAGCAATTTTATATTCTCTTATACAAAAATATATTTAATATTTTAAGGAGGGAGCAAACATCAACAAAAGTCTGACAACACTTGGCATTGTTATCAAAAAAGTTTTTTTTAAATAAATATAATTAAATTATATTTTTAATTTTTTAAGTTGGCAGAACAGTCGAATAAGCGAAAGGGAAAACAACCTCAAAAGACAGCTGTCATCCCATATCGAGTTTAACAAAAAAAAACTTTAATTTCAGTTTAATTTTATTTTTTTGTAGGATTCTGTTCTGACATGGCTTCTGAAAGAATCGCTTGGTGGAAATTCAAAAACTGCTATGATTGCTGCCCTCAGTCCTGCTGATGTTAATTTTGAAGAAACTCTAAGAACATTGAGGTTATTATTTTAATTATTTTATAATATATTTTGTTTTTTTTTAATTCTAGATATGCTGATAGTGTTAAACAAATTGTGTGTCGTGCTAAAGTCAATGAAGATACTAATTCCAAGTTTATAAGAGGACTTACTGATTATTCTAATTTTACACATCCCCATAAGCAATGCATGAAATGGTTTATTTTTAAATTAGAAATTCTTTAAATAATTTTTTAAATTTATTTTTTTAGGTATTCAGAATTAGAAGAACGTTTACCTCCTAATTCTATAGAAATTGATGATCCTTTTGAGTTGGAAGTTCCGGATATAAAAACAGATGGGCCCGATGATACTGTGTCGTTACAAAAAATTAGAGAATATTTTACAAGTCAAACAACTTATAAAAAAGGCCTTTTAGAGTCGATTGGACAGAATGGTATTAAATTATTTAATAAAAATTCAGAAGTGATTAAGGAGCGAACCAATTGATTCTTCTGATTTATTCTGTTTTATAAAATTCTGATTTTTCTGATTTAAAATTCTGATTTTTCTGATTTAAAAATTCTGTTTTAAAAAATTCTGATTTAAAAAATAAATTCTGATTTTTAGCTCAATTATTTGAAAATAAATTAAAACAACGTCTATGTAATGCTGATTTGGATTATATACTTTTAAAGGAAACAGAAGAAGAAGTAATTAAATTAAAGCAAGAAAATGTTACGCAATCAGGACAAATTAGACAACTTCAAGTTTCTTTTTTTATTTTATCTTTTTTTTATTTTAATTTTTTTAGCGTGAAAATAATGCTATGCGTGTTCGTTTATACAAGTATGAAAATATTCATGAACAAAATTGTGTGCGTGAAGCAGGACAGCGTTATTTAGAGGCAGAGCGTGAAGCAGCACTTACTAGTACCCGACGAACAATGCAAAAGGTTTTTTAAAAAAATTTTTTTTTTGGATTTAAATATTTGATTAAATATTGGATCTAGAGACTGGGCCAAACTCTTTTTTGGAAAAAATTTTTTATATCTAATTTTTATTTTTTTAAAAAAGGTTGCCGAATTATTTGAGTCCCCAATTCCTACAACTTCTAATGTCGCCCGTTTACGTAAAAAATTTGGTAATAGTGGGGATGAAGATGACACAGAAACAACTACTACAGACAATGAGGGAAGTGGAGGAAGACCAAAAACATCAACAATGCTGTGAATTTTTTTTCAATTCTTTTTTTGTGGTTTTTATTATTTTTGTCATAATAAGGAAATAAGGGTGTACATGGATTAACAAAAATATGTATAAAATGCTTTTGACTTATTTATAAAATCAATCATTCAATAAAATGATTCAATTAATTTAAAATTTAATTAAACAACAAAAATCAGCTTCTACTTGAAAAAAAGTTTATTATGTTGGACGGAAAAACGTTTGGATGTTAGATGGAATCGAACCTTTATGGAAAGAGCCCAAAAACCAGAGCACAACCGACTACACCACAATCCAACTTTGTGATAATTCATTTTTATTCACTTATATATATACTTTTCCATGTATTTACGGACATAACAGATTTTCTCAATAATTGTTGGAAAAGTGGATTTGAGAACTACATTCATGAATTAATTAATTTGTTTCTGAAGGCCAGATATTATTATTATTATTTTTCTTCTATTTAATTTTACAAATTGTCAATTATTATTCTTATTTATGTAAATAATGTCCCCCATGTACACCTTTATTACCCTTTAATGCAAAAAAAAAATAATATAATAATTATCCGTAAAAAAATCGAAAAAAATACCCCTTCAAAATTCCATTTTTTCAAATTTTTTTAAATTAAATTCTCTCAGAGATCAACCATCTACACCAAAAAAGCAACGTCGCGTAATTGAAGGAGCAACAACTGTCAAATTTTATGGAGTTAGTAGTGGTAAAATGCGATCACCAAAAACTTCTGGTTTTAAATATCAGAGACGGTAATAAAAAATAAAAAAATTTTTATTTTTTTAAGGAAATTCAATTAATTTTTTTTTAATAAAATTTGGTTTAAATATTTGTTAGGTTTTCACTCATTTAAGGGGTCCTTAAAATGTCTTTTGATTTTTTTTTAAATAAATTTTTTTTATATTTTATTAAATTTAAAGTTCACGAAGTGTTGGAAATGCACCTCGCAATTTTACCAAATTTTGACATTAAAGAATAAAAAAGGAAGAAGAATTAATTATTTTTGTTGCTAAAATTGATATGTAAGAGTAAATAAAATCTTTTTTTTTTTAATTTAATTTCTGTAAGCCATTTTAACTAAACATATTTATTTTCGTTTTTTTACAAAATAACTTATTTTTTTGAATAAAATTATTTTCTTTTCTATTAGTTAAAATTAATTGTTTATTTACAAAAATATTTTTTTTTGTTTATTTATTTTATATATTTTTTGTTACTTGATAGATTTATATGACTGGTGAAAATTGAGAAAAGTAGTTGGATAATTAATTTTATAAATATTTAAGTTTTTATTAAAATATAAACTGAAACAAAAAAATCAGAATTTTTATTTTAAAAATCAGAATTTTTATTTTAAAAATCAGAATTTTTTATTTTAAAAATCAGAACTTTAATTTTAAAAATCAGAATTTTTATTTTAAAAATCAGAATTTTTAATTTTAAATAACTTTGGAAATTTAAAAATGTTCTTCAATTTATTATTTTTTATTTACACAATATTTCAAATAATTTTTATTGTTTTTGCTGAATTAAATTCTGAAAGAAAAACAATTGACTCAATTGCAGATGGTGATAAAAATTGTCATTGTGCTAGTGAGGAAAATTTCGAATTACAAAGAGGAGACTTCAAAAGTCCTGGCTGTAAGAGGAAATAGAATTTTAATAAAACAAATCAGAATTTTAATAAAACAAATCAAAATTTTAATAAAACAAAGCAGAATTTTAATAAAACAAATCAGAATTTTAATAAAACAAATCAGAATTTTAATAAAACAAATCAGAATTTTAATAAAACAAATCAGAATTTTAATAAAACAAATCAGAATTTTAATAAAACAAATCAAAATTTTAATAAAACAAATCAGAATTTTAATAAAACAAATCAGAATTTTAATAAAACAAATCAGAATTTTTAATTTGAAAACTCAATTATAAATCAGAATTCTTTTTATATAAAATAGATATAATCAATATTGCATTTTCTATTTAGACCCAATTCAATATTGTGATTTACTTAATTGTAAGTGGCATATTCTACCGGCAGTAAATTCTTTTATTGTTGCAAGATTTGAATTTTTTGAGGTACATAAAATTATTCATAAATTAATTTTTTAATTTTAGATTGAGGAGAAATATGATATTTTGGAAGTTTATCAAACAAAATGGAATGGTTCGCAATTATTAAAAGTTAAACAGGCTAGGTATAAAAAAAATTTTTTTTCAATAATTTTTTCTAAATAAATTTCTTTATGAATTTCAGTATTAGCGGTAATGATGTTCCACATGAGCATAGATTTATGACCTCATCAATTAATGGAGGACTTTTATTTCATTTTATTACAGACAATAGTGAACATAATCTTCCTGGTTTTGAGCTTAAATTCTATCGAACTAATCATAGTACATATGTTCGTCCTTGTCCATCTCCGTTTTATTTTGCAACTGAGAATCCTCAAAATCTTCCAATTATTCCTCAAAGTTTTTCTGCAACATGTGTATTTTCTATAAATTCTTCAACTGCTATCAAATTGACAATTAAAAAATTTGAACAGTTTGATATCATTACGGTAATATTATTTTTTAATTTATTTAGGATCACTTTAAGGTTTTTGAGACTGAAAGTTTTCCTAAGCCTTTTATACAAAAACAAAGCGGACAATTGGCAAAGTTTGTATTTTTAATAAAATATTTTTTAAATAATTGAAAAATGTGACCTTTGTTTTTGACCAGATATTGAATTTTAAATTTTTCTATTAATTTTATTATTATATAGAATAAATATTTTTGATTCTCCTTCATTACCATTAATTGTGACTAGCCGTACTAAATCATTAAGTGTACTTATTACCTCTACAATACGTCGAAATGATACACCTTACGATATTCAATTTGAGAGTACTGAAAGTGGTAATAGTAATAATTTTTATCAGAATTTTTAAAAAATCAGAATTTTATAAAATCAGAATTTAAAAAATTAGATTTTTAAAATCAGAATTTTATAAAATCAGATTTTAAAAATCAGAATTTTTAAAAAATCAGAATTTTTAAAAAATCAGAATTTTATAAAATCAGAATTTAAAAAATCAGAATTTAAAAAATCAGAATTTTTAAAAATCAGATTATTTAATAAAATAATTTCAGTTTGCTCATGTTTTTCTGAAAATTTAATTGTCAGTCGTATTAAACCTTTAACATTACTTTCTCCTGGTTATCCACTAGAATATTGTGATCAATTAAATTGTTCTACAAAAATTTCTTTAGAATATCCTCTTTCTATAAAAAATAAATTTAGATTAAATTTAAATAGAAGAGATGAATTAGTTGAAATTTTAAAAATTAAATTTAATGATTTTCACACTGAAATTGATATGGACCTTTTACATTTGTTTATTCCCTTTAATTCTGAAATGAATGAGATTATCTCGTAAATTTTATAAAATATGAATTTTTATTATTAAAAGATATTTTTTAGATTTGGAGGTGTGGCAAAAAACATAAAATCATTTACTTTCGATTCACCCAGCTTTACTTTAAATTTTACTACTGATTTTACAGTTCTCGATTCTGGATTTAATTTGACTTTTGAAGCAATTAAAAAACTTAAAGGCAAGAACTTATTACAAAAAATAATTAATTATATTTTAATAGAATGTTTATGCCATGGTTATGATTCCAATTTAAAAATATTAAATGCAGAAAAATATTCTGAAAATAATCAATTTGATGCTAATAAATGCACTGAAATGGACTGCTTTTGGAAAATTGAACCTTTAAAAAAAGTTAAATTTAAAAAGAAAATCAGAATGTTTAAGAATCAGAATTTTTATAAATCAGAATTTAAAATTATATTTTATTTAGGATTCTGCTTATAATAATCGTCTTATTCTTAAATTCAACCTCTTGCTATCAGACAATACAGAATTTGTTGAAGCATGTCAGGGTGATTTCCACGAGAGAAATCCTTATTGTCATAGGTATTTTTATCTGAAAAATCATAATTTTATAAAACCAGAATTTATTAATTTTATTTTTCAGAATAGAGCCATTCAACACTGATACAGAAACAAAATTTGAATTTTTTAGTTTTCAAATTCCTGGGTAAAAATAATTTAAAATAAAAAAAGTTTTGTTTTATTACATTATTAGTTTGCCTCCTTTTGAACGAATTAAACCAATATTTATTTGGTATCATCGGGAATTTTCTTCATTAAATTCTGAACAAATTAATAACCAACCTAATATTCCTAGACAAATTAATTTTACTTATGAATGGAGAAATGGTTAAATTTTTTAACTAATTTTTTAATTTTTCTTAATTAGTAGAGAAAATAAAAAATTAAAATTAATCTTTAAGAATGTACTTGTGGTAATACTTTATTAAAAGCTTCTATAAATAATTGGAAGTCTTTATTTTCTCCTGATTATCCACATACTTATTGTCATTCTATGCATTGTTTATGGAATTTAGAAGCCCCAGAAGGTCACCATATTGTTTTAAATATTTCAGAATTTTCTACCGAAGCAGACCAAGATTTTGTTACTTTTTTTGATGGAAATGATACTACACTTAAACATATGGAAATGTATTTTTGTTTTATTTATTAAAATCAGAATTTTTGTTTTTTAATTAAAATCAGAATTATTTTATATCCAATATAATTTTAATATAAAATCAGAATTCTGGTGATTTTGTTTATTAAACTATCAGAATTCTGATTTTAAAAATTCATAAATTCTGATTTTTATAATCAGAATTTTTGAATAAAAACAACTTCTGATTTTTATAATCAGAATTTTTTAAATTTAAAGTGAAAAAATATTGTTTTTAAAGGCTTTCTGGAATAATTACATTTAAAAATACAGTACATAGTGAACAAAATATAATGACAATTTTATTCACTTCTGATGCTAGTATACAATTAAATGGATTTATAATTTGGTATAAAGCTGGTAAAATTATATTTATTTAAATTAATTAATTATATATTTTTTTAATTTTTTCAGAATCTAATAATTTAAATAAATTAATTAAATTATCAGAAGAATCTTCTTCTAATAAATTATTTTTATTTTTTTTATTTATTTTATTTGCTTTAATTGGTATTCTTTTTCTTATTTCTCGTTCTAATAATTCAATAAATAATCGAATAGCAACAATTGAAAATATTTTTAGAAATTTATTACCTCTTAATTTTATAAGAATTTTTAATAGAAATGAGGAGCAAGAAGAAGGGAGAAATCAGGTAATATTTTTTTAAATAAATCAGAATTCTGATAATAATAATCAAAATTTAATTTGAAAAATCAGAATTTAATCTAGAAAATCAGAATTCTGATTTTTGTAAATCAGAATTTAATTTGAAAAATCAGAATTCTTATTAAAAAATATAATTTTTCATTTCTATAGTTATTGGAGAATACTACTACCCCATCTGTCCGCTTTATTCGTAATAATCATTCAGAACAAGCAGTTAATAATAACAGATGGAATTCATTTTCACCTAATAATCCTTTTAATTAATCTTAAATATTTTTTAAAATTAATTTATATATTTTAAATTTTTATTTTATATAAATTTAATATAAATATAAAAAATTTTAGTCAAAAAATTGAATAATTTCCTATAAAAAATAATCAACAAAGTGTAAATATTCCAAAAATAAATTTTTAAATGTCTGGAATATTTTTTCTTAATTTTGAATAAAAAATAGACTAAAAAATTAAAGGAAAGTACTTAACTTATTTATTTTTCTGTTCCTTGTTCTAAATATATTTACCCATCTGTCAACTTGTGTTTTATTTAAGCCACCCAGAATAATTAAAAAAATTTTTTGTTTGTTTACCTTTTAGTACTTAAAAGCGTTAAAATTAAATTCAATGAACAAAAAAAAAATAATTAACATTTATGTATTTTAATTATAAAAAAGTATTTAAGTATACTGGAATGGATAGTATATAATTATTATTAAATTAAATTCATAATTTTTAGAAGAAAATATCGTTCATAAAATCAGAATTTTTAGAAAACATAAGTTCATAAAATCATAATTTTTAGAAAACATAAGTTCATAAAATCAGAATTATTAAAAAATCAGAATTAGAATAGTCTTTACTACATAACACCCTAATATTTAATGTAGTACAAAATCAGAAAAATAATTAATCTTATTTTATTACAGAGCTAAAATCACAAAAAATATCTCTAAAAAATGAGAAAATTTTCAATTTTTACAATTTTAATTATTTTTTTAATTTTATATCAAAATATTGGACAAGGTAAATATTTAGATTTTAAAAATTAATTTTTTTTAAATTAATTTGTAGCACAAATTAACACAACACCAAAAACAAAAGAAGAAAGTTCATCAAGTAGTGAGGAAAATTATACAGAAGAAAATGATGGAGCAGAGCATGAAAAGGTATAAATTTAAATTGTTTATATTCAAATAAAGGCTACATTTTTCAAAACGGTCAAATTTCAAAATGGTGAAAAACCTAAAAAATTTCAATTCCGCTAAGAACGGCCAATTTAATTATTAATAAAAATACTAATTTTTCCTAGTCTACTATAAAATACTTTTCAATTGAATGGACAAGCAGTTATTATCCAACAATAATAATGGATCGTTACAATTTTATTCGTAATTATTATTCAATTCTTCGCTTTTTTTCTTCAATATATTTTATTTTAATTAATTTTATTTTTTCACTTTATAATTCATTTCTTCCAATAAAAACGGTTAATTGGGTAAATGCTAGTGATTATTTATTTATTCCAGCACATTTGGCAGCAAAACAAATTAGAGAAAATAAGGTGATTTTTAATTGTTTTTTCTTTAAAAATTATATATTTTGATAATAAAATAGTTTTAAAAATAATAATACAAAAGAGTATTATGTCAAAAAGTTCAGAAGCTAAAATTTTCAAAACGGTCAAATTGTAAAAAGGTCAGAATTGACTTTTTATTTTAGAGGTAGTAAAGGCTGAGTACAAGTCTTTTTTGAAATTTTCCATTAGAGTCTCATCAACCAATTGAGTCTAATTGATTTATTCTTATTTCAGCTAAAATCAAGAGATTTGGTTCTTGCATATATAGAACGATTGGCAATTGTAAATAAAACAGTTAATGGTTTAACACAAAATAATACTGAAGCATTAGCTCAGGCAGAGAGTTACGATGAGCAATTGGCAAATATGACAACTGAGGAGAGAAAAAAGGTTTTTTTATGATAAAAAAATAAGAAAAAATGCCAAAAATTAATAAACAAATTAAAATATAATTTTTTAAAGTTATCCACAACAAAACCACTATTTGGAGTTCCTTTCACTGTTAAAGCAAATATAAAGGTTAAAGGATTTATTACTAGTGCATGTAATCTTTATACAATGCATAATCCTCCAAGTGAAGAAGATGCGCCTGTTATTGAAAGGTAAATTTTAATTTAATTTTTTTAAATCTTTTTTTTTTAGACTTAAAAATGCTGGGGCAATTTTATTGGGAATTACTTCAATGCCTAATAATGGTGTTAGTTGGGCTGTGGATGACAGTGCTTGTGGTGTTGTAAATAACCCTCATGATACAAGGAGAATGTCTGGAGGTAATAAAAATAATTTTAAAAAAGTTTTAGAAATTTTAAAAATGTCAAATTTAATTTTCTTAAGGTAGTACTGGAGGTGAAGGTGTATTAGTATCCTCTGCTGGGTCACTCTTTGGTATTGGAAATGATATTGGAGGCTCTGTCAGAATACCCTCTTATATGAATGGAATATTTGGATTAAAACCAACATCTTTTCCTAACCATACAGTACCTGTAGAGGGAATATTACCTGATTTTATTAAATACTTACCAAACAAAGAAATGTTGACTATGGGCCCTCTAGTTCGTTATGCTTCTGATTTACCACTTATTATGTCGGCAAGTTTATTTTTTGTATTCAAAGTTTATTTTTATATTTCAAGTTTATTTATTTTAATTTTAAGTTTATTTTTATATTTCAAGTTTATTTTTTATATTCAAAAGTTTATTAATTTTATATTTTAGTATTTTTATATTCCAAGTTTATTTTTTATATTTCAAGTTTATTTTTTACTTTTAAAGGTAATGGCAGACAAACCTTTAAATTATTACGATAAAGAACTTGATTTGAGCAAACTTCGCCTATTTTACCTTGAAGATTTAAATGTATTAATCAGTGAAGTTTTACATGATGAACAGAGAAATGTTGTTAGAATGGTTTAAAAAAAATTAAAATTTATTTTAAAAAAATTTTAATTAAGGTAAAAAACTTTTTTGAGGCAAAATATAATTTAAATGCACAAAAAGTAGATTTTCCACTTATGAGTAGAGTATGGGAACTTTGGGCATTAACTGGTTATACAACTGAAATTTATGTAAGTAAATAATATAATTTTTTTAATATTTAGTTATTTTTCGAATTAATTATAAAATAAAAAATACATAATTTAAAAATTACAAAATGTCAAAAAATTTAATTTAATAATTTTTAATAGCCTTTAACTGATCTTCCCAGCCTTTTTAAACAAGTTTATTCTGGAAAAGCTAATGAAACTTTTATTCAATTAGAATTATCAATTTTACAAAGTTTTGCTACACCAAAAGATTTAAAAGAAGAACAATTTGTAAATTTTTAAAAAATTAAATTTTTAAAAATTTAATTTCTTAAGGTAGCTACAAAAAAACAAAAATTAAGAGAACAATTAAATAAATTGTTAGGCAAAGATGGAGTTCTTTTATTACCTATATGGCCTACTCCTCCTCCTTATCATCATATGGAGCCTTTTACTCCTTTTAATGTTATTTATACTCTTGTAGGTTTTAAATTTTATTTTTTTTATATTTGTTACTGTATTAAAAATACAAAACTCCAAAAAATTACAAAATGTCAACATTTTTATTAATAATATTTATTTTCTTCTTTTTAAAGTTATTCAACGTTCTTGGCTGTCCTGCAATATCTGTTCCAATTGGAAAAAGTAAAACAACAAATTTACCTTTAGGAGTACAATTTGTAGCATCTCCATTTAATGAACAAATATTAATATCAATGGCTAAATTAATGGAAAAAAGTTTTGGAGGTTGGGTAAAGCCAGGGAATAATTTAAATTTATTAAATGAACAATTACCTATACATGATGAAATTTAATTGAAAAAGAAATTAATAAAATTTGAAATTAAATACCGTATTTCCTTAAATAAAGTCCCTTAATTAAAGCATCCCCCTTTAAAAAAATAAAACCCCTAGGAAATACAGTAATTTTAATTTTTTAATGTAAAGATACCATATCATTAAAATAAATCATTTTTATATTTTTACAATTTTGTTCTTCTTTCTGTGTTGAAAAAATTAAAATATTATTTTTAAATTTTAAAATATTCTTCCCAATAAAATTAATTATTGGTAAAATAAAAAATTGTAATAAAGAAATTAAAGACATTCCAAGAAAAAAATTTAATTGTCCACCGATTTGAGATATAAAACCTTTTTTTAAAAATTATTTTTATAATAATATTTTTTAATTACCGGGAAGTGATGTTGTTAATTTTTCTTCATAAACTTCTTCCTTAAAAATTTCAAAATGTCAAAAATTTAAAAAAATTACAAAACGTCAAAAATTAATTTTGGTAAATACACAGTTTACTGTCCAACTTAGAAAAAGATTAATTAACTTAAAAAACAAAAGAGGATAAAAAACAGTAAAGAAAGGCAACTTACTCTGCGTTCTCTGCCTTTGTCTAACATTAACTACCCTACATTTGGTTTTTTTAGCATAACTTTTTTTATAATTTAGATAAAAATATGATCTAAAGTCTAAAAAATAAAGCAGAAAGTTAACTTTATTAAAAAATAAAAGTTTATAAAATTTTGCCAATTTTTGGGAAATTAATGTTAAAATATTGAGTGGACAGCCAACTGGGGATGCCTTTATCTTTACTAAAATTATTTTTAATTTTTTTTCTTACCTGTAAATTTTCATAAGATGCTTCTAAATGAAAATGAAATTTTTTATATTTAGCTCCGACATTGCTTCTTTGGTCTTGAAATTTATTAGAAAATAATTGAGTGTCAATAATATCACGTTTACACATTGGTAAACACTTGAACTTTAATTAATTTATTTTTAATTAATTAAAAACCTTTGAAAAGCTTTGATAAACAGATAAATTATCAACTACATTCATTATAGAAAAATAATTATTAAAAATTATTTCAGGGTCGCAAACATCCAAAAATGGATTTTTGTGTGAAAAATAAAATAAAGTGCAATTAAAAGGTTGAATTACACGTTCTCTTTTTAATTTAAAATAAATAAATTTATTAAAAAAAAAAATACCTAAGCCAATAATCAACATAACAATTTCCTCTTTTTATATATTTTTCGACAGGAGAGCAATGCTCATTTGGCTTAAAAAATATTTAAAAAAATTATTTTAATTATTTTAACTGTTAACAATGAAATATGTTTCTTCTTTAATCTTAGCCTATACCAATAATTATTATTTAAATAAAAACGTGGAAATGTTGGAATATCTTCGAATTGTTGTGATAAATATGCGATAACTTGACGCTGAAATATAAAAAAATTGAATTTAAAAAAAAATTACCTGTCTTCCATTTAACCCTAAAAATGATGAATTCATTTCATTAAAAAATAAAGTTAATTTCCCTGCTTCATCGGGTTCTGACTGAGCAAAAGCTCGCATTCGAAAACATCTACCTCTTAGCATTACATCTTTTTGAAAAAAAGTTTTAATTTTTTTAAATTATTTACAAGTAGGACGGAAAAGATCACAACAAGGAATTAACCTCTTTCCATACATACAAGAATGAAACATCTAAAAAAATATTCTAATTTTTTAAATAAAAAACCTCTTCACATTTATATCCATTTGTTTCAAATAAAAATTGATAAAAAGCCAATTTTGAACGATTACCACGCCAATTATTAAACAATTTTGTAAATATTAATAATTCCTCTTTTGTAATCAAATTATTAAAAACATCAAAATGTTGAAAACCAGCAACCGCCATTGTAAAAAGAATTAATTGTTTTGTTTCGTTATTGTTAAGATGTGGTAGACGTATTTGTAAGTTTTAAATAGAAAATTAAATAGTACTACTTTTATAGTATCATAAAATATAAAACTTTTTTTTAAAGTTTTATATAAAATAAACTTTGAAATAATACATTAAGTTTTTCAAGTTTATTTTATTCAAGTTTATTTTAGTCGTTTATTTTATACTACTAAAAAGTTTATTTTTTATAGATCATAAAGTTTAATTTTTCAAGTTTATTTTATCAATATTTCAAGCCTTCGTTTCAAGTTTATTTTATAGCTAAAGTTTATTTTTATTCCTTTCCTTTCCAAGTTTATTTTATTTGTATTTGCTATAGTTATGCTAATAGTCGTCTTTTCCTAGTTAATTTTTATATCTTTTTTTCTCTTTAATAATATTATTTAAAATAGTTAAATATATAAAAATTAACAAAACTTGTTCTATCGCAGAAAAGTTGAGTGCATCAACGTATTTAGGACAAACTGTAATATTTGGGAAATATAATCTTTTAACCTTAAAAAATTAAATAATTTATTTTTTATTATTTTTACCTGATGAATTGTGTTTAGAGTAATCTAAAATAATTAAAAATAAAACAATTAAAATTAATTATTTAATTAATTTACCACTCTTCTATCAATATAATCATTTAAAAGAAAAACAGAGTAATTTAAAGCAAAAAGAAAAGCATAAAAAATTGAAAAAAGCCAAATAGTCTTTTTTAGTGGTGTTTTTGCCTAATTTAAAAATTAATTAAATATTTTTATTAATATTTTTTAAAAAACTTGTAAATATTGGTGAAATCCATGTAATTGATGACTCCAATTTGCTTGACAAATTGGACATTTATTGCGAAAAGGAAATAATAAATTTTGCATTTTTTTATTTAATTTTTTCATTTTTTTTTTAATATTTTTGGATTTTAAAAATATAAAGAAAATTTGGAAAATTAAAAAAAAAATTTTAATTAAAAATTTGTTTATTTTTAAATATAAAAAATGCTTTAAATTAATTCCTTTTTTATTTTATTTTTGAAATTTAATTTTTTGTAGATATTAATTTCAAAGTAAACAAAAATATTTAAAAGCGTTCTATTTTTTTTTAATTTTTAAAAATTTGAAAATAATTAAACAAATTTAAGTTTATCCAATCCTATAAATTCCAAATTTTTTTTTAATTTTAAAATTATTAATTATTCGTTTATTTTAAGGTATTTTTATAATTTATTTATTTTTGCTTTTTTTTAAAAATCACAGCAGGACGAAGAAAATTATAAAGTAATTTTTTTATTAAAAAAAAAATAAGAAAATTCCTGCTCTTCCCTAATGAAGGAGATTTTTTTATTTTTTTTCAGATTTAAAAATAGTATAAAAATAAAAGAAGATAATAATGCGCGCTCAGTGCAACATTTAATCGTACAGAGGAGATCTAATTTAAGTAAATCTTTCTTTCTTTCTTTTTCCATTTATTTTTAATTTTATTTAATTTTTATTTATTTTTGTTTATTTATTGATTTTTATTGATTTTATTTAATTATTTTTTAAATTTAATTATTTTTTAAATATTTATTTTAATTTATTTTTAATTAAATAATTTTAAGTAAAAAAATAAAAAATTTTAAATTTTCTCTAATTTACCAGTGTTCAAAAAAATATTTAAAATTAATTAAAATAAAATTAAATCATTTGTTCCCCTAAAAATCAGAGATTTAAACAATAATAATTTTCCCTCAATTACAGCTCTGTAGGAAGGTTTAAAAAAATAAATAATTTTTTTCTTAGATTTTTTAGATGATTATATCACGTCAAAAAAAAAGAAAATTTTCCGCCATAAATAAATATATTATGTCCAAAAATTCCTTTCTTTTTTATTTATTTATTTTTATAATGCGCTAATCAAATGAAAAAAAAAATAAAAATAATTTTTTTTAATATTTAATTTTTTTTTTAAAATATATTCTTGTTTTTAAAGCCAAAATAAATAAATAAATAAATTCTTTTAAATTGATGAAGCATAAAAATGAATTTATAAAAATAATAATAATTAATTATTATATATTATTTTTTGTTTTAATTATTATTAAACAATCTAATACTTCTAGTAAGTTTAATTAAGTTTATTTTATTTTTTTTTAATATTATTTATTTTAAAAATTAATTAAATAAAATTAATTAAATTAAAGGATGTGTTGTAAGTAAATGGCGACAATGGAGGTTAATTAATTAATTTAAAATTAAAAAAAATATTTAATTTTTTTTAAATTTTTTTTTAAATTTTTTTTTTAATTTTTTTTTAATTTTTTTTTTAATTTTTTTTTTAAATTTTTTTTTTAATTTTTTAAAGTGAATGTCAAGGAGATTGTGACTTTTCTTTAAGGGTAAGAAACAGAGACGTTTTGAGACCTCCCTTTCCGGAAAAAGAAGAGAAGAGCTTAAAACTTTTTCTTAGGGAATGTCCCCCATTATATCAACTTGAACAATGTCAACTTAGAGAATGTTTTATTAATAATGAAGAAGAAAGTCCTTTTTTTAATAATAAAGTAAATTTAATTTATTAATTTAATTATTTTTAATTTTAATTAATTTTAAATTTTTTTTAATTATTTAAATTAATTTTTTTTAATTTAAATTTAAATTATTTTTTTAGATTGAAGCAAAAGCAAATTTAATAAATAAAACAAAAATAATAAATAATGAAGAAAAAAATAAAATTTTAATAAAAAAAATAAAAGGAGAAAAAATAAAAAAAGAAGAAAATAATAATAATTTAATTATAGAAGATCCATTTATTAATTTAACAGAAGAAAAAAATAAAAATAAAACAAATAATAAAGAATTAATTGAAATATTAAATAGTGATGGACCTTTTTCTACTCGAATTGATTTTATTAATAAAAAACAGCAAAAATATAATAGAATAGATTGTAATTTTATTAAATTTTATTTTTTTAAATTTTTTTTTAAGTAAAACGTTGTATTTTTAGAGGAAATATGCGCGGTTTTTGGGCAAAGTACCCTTGCGCGAACGTTCATAAATCTAAGGGTTTTGATCATAGGGCCATGAAATTTTGCTTTTATATGGATTATTGTGTTAGCTAATAATTCTGAAAATTTCAGAATTTTAAGTTTGATATTTTTTGTTTTATGGGCGAAAAAGTCAAAATTTTCAAAAAATTTTGCAATTTTTTAAAAAAATAAATAAAATTATTAACAAAAAAATTTTAAAATTTTTTTATGATTAATTAAGACTTTGGAGAATATTTATGCAAAATTTCAGGGTTTTATGTATTCATTTTTGGTATAATAAATGCACTCCTAGGACGTTAACAATCCCTTAATTTTATTCAATTTTTATTTAAAATTTTAGTTTAATTTACATTTTTATTTATTTTAATTAATTTATTTATTTATTTAATTTTTATATTTTTTAAAGGCAATTTCCCCAACTCTGCCTGTTGCCGTATTACAAGGAAAAAATGTTCTAATGGGCGCAAACCTGCACAGTTAACTAGATGGTATAGAAAGGTAAAAATTTAATTAAATTAAAAAAATTCTATTTTTTTTTAATTCTAAATAATTTTTAAAAAAAGGCCAATTAATTTTTTTTAATTCCAATTAATAAGCTCTCCCACCTTCGGCCACTTGCTCGCGGACTTGATAACTGTAGAATTATTTACTTTAAAAAATTTATTTTTTCTACTTTTGTAGAGAATTGTTTAAGCTATCGAATGATATAAAGATTAGCTAAATTGGACAATTCTATAAAAAGATATAAATTTTTAAAAATAGACACTACCATGAATACACTCTAAGGCGTTAACGTCAATAAAAAAATTAATTAAATTTTTTATTTTTTAAATTTAATTAAAACTAAAAATAAATACTTCAATTTATTTATTAAATTAATTTTTAGAAAGGAGAACAATTTTGTCGTCCATATAAATATCCTTTTTGTGAAGACTCTGTGGAGAGAACCTTTGCCGCTGAAAGTGAGTGCATAGATGTTTGCTTTACAGAACAGGAAAAAACTGTCTTACCCGATTTTAGAGTTATTAGATAATTTTTTTTAATTTTTTTAAATAAATTTTAAATATTTTTTAAAAAGAAATTTAAATTAAAAAAGAAAATTTTGGAGTAAACTCATTTAAAAAATTTTTTAATTATTTAAAATTTTTTTTATTCTTTTCTTTTGTGCTCATTTAATAGCTCATAAAATTTTCTACAAAATACACTTTATTTTACTTTAATAGATAATTTTGTTTTCAAGAAAAGTTTAATTATTTAGTCAAGGTTGGGGTGTGTATAGGTGTGCGCGCCTATGAAAGTTTTTAATTGATAACATGAGCAAATTTGAAAATAAAAATTTGAAATTTTGTATAAATATTCTTTATAGTGTTGGCTAATTTTACAAAAAATTTTAAAATTTTTGGAACAATAGTTTCGAAAATAATTGAAAAAATGTCAGAGTTGTTAGTTTATTTAAACACCATTTTAAAAAAAAATTTTTAAATTATTTTAATTTATTTTTTTAATTTTATTTTATAATCATTCAAAAGCCTAGAAAGTTTTCTTTAAGATACAGTGTTTTCTTTTTTGTTTTCTTTTATTAACTATTTTAAAAAAAATTTTCTTTGACTTGTACCTCTTTTAAGTCGTTTTCAGGTAAAATTAATTAACAAAAAATTCTTTTTTTAGTTTTTTTTTAAATTTTTTTTTGAAATTTCCCATGCCACTTTTAAAAACACAATTTAAAAAAAATTGACACAAATGGAAATTCAAAAAAAAATATATGAGAAGATTTTAATGACACATTTATTTTTAAACTTCTTTTTAAAATTAAATTTTGCTTCTTTTTATTTAATATATTTATTTATTTTTAGTTAAAATATATATATTTTTGTATATGTTTTTGAAAGGTTTAAAGATTAAAAAAAATAAAGGTTTTTATTTTAAAAAATTGAAATATTTTGACACTAAATTATTTAAATTAATTTTATTTTTGGCAAAATGTCCAAAAATTTTAATTTTGAAATTTTTGAATTTTCCAATTTTAAAGAATGTTAAAAAATAAAATATTTTTTTTTAATTCTTTTTCTTTTTTTTTGAATTTTATTTTTTATTTACCAAAAATTGAGGCAATTAAGAGGTAAAAATAAGCAAAAAAGTGCAATAAACTTAAATTAAAATTCCAATATTATATTTTTTGTTCTCTTTAAATGTTTCTTTTTTATTATTTAAAAAAGAGATAATCTTTCCTTTGGGAAAAATCTCCTTTTTTTATTATTATACTAAAAAATAGGACATTTGGTCCAAACCCTATAAAACAGCCAAATGAGCACCTAAAGACGTTAAATTTTGTGAAATACTAAATAAATGTGTTATCTATCTTATTTAAAAATTTCAGAATTTTTTGTTAGGTATTTAGAAAGTTATGATTTTAAAAAGTCGAAATTTTGCCGAAAAATGTCAATTTTTGGGGTTTTTTGCCCATAAAATGGGACATACTTTACCAAAAATTTTGAAATTTTAGAAGAAGATAGAAAACACATTTATTTATATTTTTACAAAAAATCATGGCCATCTGTCTTTAAATAAACTCATCGTTAAATACTTAGCAACACAACCAGTGCGAGTGAAGTCCCTTAGAAAAATTAATTTATTTTTGGTTTATATTTCTTTAAAAAAACAATTTCGTCATTTTTATGACGAGAGTAAATAATACTTAAGTATTATATAATTGCACTTCCAAATAAATAAATATGTAAATACTTATATTTATTTTAAAAAGACTATTTATTTTTTAAATATTTCCAAAATTTATTTTTTCAGTTCAAAGACCTCTTACAAAAAATGTTTTTGAAATTATTATTTTTTCTCTAAATTAATTAAAGTACCCTCTCTCCAATAAAAATATCCTTACCCTAAATTAATTAAAAAATAAAAGCGCAGGTGCTTTTATTTGAATAATTATTAAAATAGGGTATTTTATTAGAGAGAGTCCTTTTATTGGAGAGGGGGTATTTTTCTATAATTTAAAATTTAAAAAACCTTAAAATCAGTTTTAAAGGAAAAAAACTTTTTTGTCTGTTAATTAAATCAGTGTACTTTTCCTTTATGAGCACAAATGTCCGCAAGTTTTATCCGCAACTTTTTTTATTTTTATTTTTTTGCTTGCTAAATTTATTTAAAAAAATAAGTAATAAAACCTAAAAAAATAGTAAAAATAAATAAATAAGCATTTAAATAAGCGGAAAAATTTAATTTAGAAAAAAAACAAATGTGATGGTTTTACGTTAATTTAAAAAAAAACTTTCAAGCATAAAATTTAAGAGAAAATAAATTAACTCTTTTGTGGACAAATTGGCAGATTTTTCACTTTTGGGTGTTTTGAAAAATTTTAAAATTTTTCCCTTGAGAAATTGGGAAAATGTCTCAGGTTTTTTATTTAAATATTAGCTTAGAAAAATGCGCTCATATTTTTATAAAATATTTAAAAACTTTAAAAAACAATGCAATAGAAAGCAATCAAATTTAGGAAAAAAAGTGCAAAAATCCACTTATTTGACATTGGAACATTTTTTTACTTTTTTTTCTTTTAGACTAGACTTTTGATGCTTTTTAATATTTTATTAATGTTAGAAAAAGTAGAAAAAGCGCGAAATGTATTTTTTGTGTATTTTTTTTTTGACGAGACATTTTTTGGCAAATTACTTGTTTTATTGCTTTATCCGTTTATTTAATAAAAATGTTTCATTTTTTAAACTTTATTGAACTTTTGAACTTTAAATTAAAATTACTTTTTAGACTAGAAAATTTAAAAAATTTTAAAAATAAAAAAAGCAGTAAAACTCGATTTTTTACCGATTTACCACTGAAAAGACTCGAACCCACTTCTTTCTTAGGTGTGTAGCCTAACCTCTTAGCCACTCGACCAAACCTGAACTTGATGAGTGCAATCATAAAACTTATTTATGGTGAAGATTAATAAACTTTTTTTAGGCTTAATTTAAATAAAAATTATTTTAATTGTTTTTAGTAGGAATATTGATATTATTTAAAAATTTTAAATTAAAAAATGTTTGCTCAAAAAATATTTTTTTATTATTTTTGTTTAATTATCATCATCAATTTTATTCAACAACAAAAAGTATTTTCTTCTAAAATAAATTTTACAAAGTCAACAGGCAAAGAACAAAGGCAAAAACAAATAAAACAGTCAATCAATTCAACAACAAAAATTCCAAAATTGTCAAAATACAAAACAACAACAACGCCAACAAAAATTAAAAATACAACAACAACTCTTACACCACCCTGTCTGTTACAAGATTCTGTTCATCGTAAAAGTGTTTTAACTGATGTTTTATCGGGTTATGACAAAACTGTACTTCCTTCTAATGAAAGTGTTACTGTCAGTGTTGAATTGACTGTACAGGTTTTGAAATATTTTTTCTTTTTTTTTTCAACTTTTTAACAAATTGATCAGAATTTATCATGTTAAAAATATCTCAAAAAAAATTTATAAGACTCTAATAAGCCCCAAAATAAAGCCAGGCTATTCCAAAATTTAATACAAAGTATTTTAATTTACATACCTCGTTATGGGTAATTAAACCGATTAATTGGTTGAAATATTACTATATAAGCATTATAAAGGTTTAAATTTTATATATGAAGTAAATTTATTTTTTTTTTTAATTTTCTTTGAGTTGTGAGAGAATTTCTCTAACATTTTAATACAATTTAACTCTCTTTCTCTTGTCTATTTAATAAAAATCTTGTCCATATATTTCGTCGAACAAAATTGCACGACATTTCGTCCTAACGGCAAAAAAACTACATTTCGTTTACCCGAGCCTACAATTTTTTTTTGCCGTTGGGACGAAATGTCTGATCCCAATATGTACAGGAGCCCTTCTTTTGTACGTCTATTGTAAACGTGTGTCCCTACA
Organism: Meloidogyne chitwoodi; assembly: GCA_015183035.1. Lineage (NCBI taxonomy): Eukaryota > Metazoa > Nematoda > Chromadorea > Rhabditida > Meloidogynidae > Meloidogyne > Meloidogyne chitwoodi. The sequence goes on from JACZZP010000015.1 coordinate 348,154, forward strand.
TAGAAAGAGAAATAAGAGAGAGTGTATAAAAAAATAATTAAAATGAATTAAATAAATGTACTTCACATTTAAAATTTAAACCTTTATAATGCTTATATAGTAATATTTCAAACAGTTAATCGGTTTAATTGCCCATAACGAGGTATGTAAATTAAAATACTTTGTATTAAATTTTGGAATGCTCGGCTTTATTGTTGGGCTTAAAATAGAGTTTTTAAATATTTTTTAATATTTTTTTGTTACGTTAAAATATTAAAGTAATTTTTAGGACATTTCAACAATCTCAGAAATAACAGGATCTTTTGTTGCTGATGTCTGGTTTTCTCAGATATGGCTAGACCCTAGATTGGTGTATTGGAATTATTCTTGCAAATCTAACCTTTCATTAGATTCGTCTGTTGCGGATAAAGTTATTTTTTTAACTTTTTTTTAAATTTTTATGAGTGCAGCCGCGGTAATCACCTAAATGAGCTTGGTCCCCCCTATGGTTTTTCGATTTTCAAATGTCTGTATTTCGGCTCATAGTTGAAGTAGAACGTAATTTAGGTGTCATTCGACTCATCTAGACTAGCTCTTTCGAATGACATAAAAATCATTCAGATCAAAAATATGGGCCATTCAAAACAATTTTACCAAATTTAAATATTTTATTTTTTATTTCAGCTTTGGACGCCTAACGTTTGTTTTGTTAATAGCAAAGAAACAAAAGTTCATCGTTCACCTAGCAACAATATTTTATTAATAATATATCCAAACGGTTTAAATTAAATTAATTTTTATTTTATTTAAATTTTATTTTTTAAGGCACAATTTGGTTAAACTATCGAGTTAGAGTTAGCGGCCCTTGCACTTTTACACTTACTCAATTTCCTTTAGATCATCAAGAATGTGTACTTATTTTTGAGTCTTATTCTTATAATATTGCTGAGGTAAGAGTGAAAACCGGCACGTTCGTATTTGCGGGATCCCGCTGCGGGATTATTTTTTAAAATGATGCGGGATATTATCCCGGGACTAATCCCGCAAAATCGGGCATTCCCGCACATCCCAAAAGTCCAAAAAAGTGGGGGGCGGTATAACGCAAAATCCCGCGCAGGATCCCGTCCCGCGCCGATCTCCCGTGTAAACTAATATTTTAATCATTTTTAAAAAGGTTCGTTTAAAATGGCAAGAATGGGCTCCCGTTACTATACCACCGCCTGAAGCTCTTCAATTGCCTGATTTTCATTTTTATAATGTTAGCTGGGAAACTCAAATGAATGAATACACAGCAGGCAAATTTCTAAAAATTAATTTTCTCTAAAAATAAATTTTTTAGTGGGGAAGAAAAGAAGAAAACATAAGAGTACATTAGAGTATTTAACTTAAGCTTTCTCTTATTCTTCTCACTCTCACTTATTCCACTCTTATTCCTTTATTTTTTACAAAATATTTTACAAGACTCAACTGTAAAGTTTTTTCAATTCATTATTGTGGTAATTCTGAGGATCCGTCAATTAGAGTCTTAACCGTATTTAATCAACCTTGCACTAATATTTATATTTTGTAGGTGCCTGGGATCAATTAAAAGTAACATTTCGATTTAAACGTTTATACGGCTATTATATTCTTCAAATGTATTTACCAACATATTTATCCGTTTTTATTTCCTGGATTGCTTTTTGGATAGACTCTCGTGCACTACCAGCAAGAATAACATTGGGAGTGTCTAGTCTTATGGCATTAACTTTTCAATTTGGTAATGTAGTGAAAAATTTGCCTAGAGTTAGTTTTGTTAAGGTAAATGTTTTTAGAGTTTTTTTAATTCTTGGCATTCTGTTTTTTAAAATAAATAATAGATTTATTCAGTAAAGACTTTATTTAAGCTCTCCTTTTTAAGATAGAGCAATTCCAAAATTTAATACAAAGTATTTTAATTTACATACCTCGTTATGGGTAATTAAACCAATTTAATTGTTAAATTTGGTGTTTACTAGTTTTAACTATTTATAAATTTTAGTTGAGAAGTAAATTTATTTTTTAAGTTTATTTTATTTGTGAGAAAATTTCTCTAATACTTTTACTTTTTTTCTCTTCTTTTTCTATTAAAAGACCGAGAAAAATCCAAAAAGTCGGGATTTCGGGAACGGAATCTCGCAAAATCCAAACCAGTTTCCCCATGTCCAGACATTTCGTCTACAGAAATTGAACGACATTTTGTCCCAACAGCAAAAAATTGTGGGCTCGGGTAAACAAAATGTAGTTTTTTGCCGTAGAGACAAAATGTCGTGCAATTTTGTTCGACGAAATGTACAGGTCCCAGTTTACCGGTTTCTAATATTCATAGAAAATAGAGAAAAGATGAAAGAGAGAGAGAGTATTAAAATGATAAAAATTTTCTTTCTCTAAATAAAGAAATTTAATTTTCTTCATATCTAAAATTTAAATATTAAATATTCTTATATAGATTTATTTCTCCAACAAAGATGGTTTAATTACCCATTAAGAGGTGTGTAGAAAAAACTTCTTTTTGAGGTTAAAATTTTGGAATTGCTCTGTTCTCACGAATTGAGCTTAAAATTTTTTTTTTATTTTTAATTTTTGATAATTCGAACAAATAATTAAATTAATTATTTTAAAGGCAATCGATTTGTGGTTTTTTGTTTGTGTTTCTTTTATATTTTCATCTCTAGTTGAGTTAGCAATTGTTGGATTTGCAGAAAAACGTTTAGATCAGATTAGACAAAAGAAGAGAAAAAGTTGGAGAAAACAAACTATTAAAAATAATAATAATATTTCTACTATTAAAAGGTTTGATTAGGGCATTTTATTTTTGGACAAAATAAAGATCTAAATTTATTTAAAAACTTTACGTATTTTTGGACAAAATGTCATTTTCTGTATTTTTGGACAAAATGTCATTTTTAATTTTTGGACAAAACATTTTCCTACCAATCTAAATATTTAAATTCAGCATTGTATCAGCCTCTTCAGAATCAGCATTTATGCAAAATGGTCATTCACCTATAGTAAGTGATAAATGGCCGGATGGACCTCAAAAAGCTGCAATATTTAACAAAGTTTCTCGTTCTTTATCTCCTATAGAAAAACGTAGACGTTATAGTTTATTACATCATGAATCTACTAGCAGGTGAATTTATTGAATTTTTATTTGAAATTTTGGACAAAATGTCATTTTAAATTTTCGGACAAAATGTCCTTTTCTGAAATTTGGACAAAATGTAATTTTTGAAATTTTTGGACAAAATGTCCTTTTCTGAAATTTTGGACAAAATGTCATTCCATGAAATTTTGTACAAAACAAAATTAAACTAATAAATTCAGTATTGATGAAACAACTCTTTTATCAAAAACTGATGAGTTAAGTATTCGGATAGATTCGTTTGCAGCAAGAATGTTTCCAGCATTATTTGCACTATTTAATGGTAAATTATTTATTCTCTAAGAATTAATTTTTTCAAAAAAATTATTTTTTTTTTAATTTTCACAGCTTTGTATTGGTGGTATTATCTTACAAGACATTAAAAAAAATTTTTTTTTTTGATCGCTCATTTGCCTTAATTTAAAATAAATTTATTTATTATTTTAAAATTAAATGTTTTTTAATTAATTAATTATCAAATAAAATTGGAATTAACGGAAATTGCACTTTTAATGGCTTCAATAAATCAACTAGAAAACAAAGAGCACCTGCCCATCCTTCAAAAAGACTAAATGGTCGATCCGGAATTCTTGCCTTTTTCTTAAATAAATAAACTTTTTTATTTTTTTTTTTGGTCAAAAATATTTAATTTTACAATTTCAAGAAAAGTTTAAAAAATTAAAATAATAAAAAATTTGCCTTTTCTTAAAATAATTTTTTTCTAATATTGTTTACCCAAAAAATCAATTAAAAAAAAACCTCAAAAATTTCGCTCATCATAACAAAAGAAAAAGCTTTAGCTTTATCCAACCATTCCTCTTCTTTTGTATGTCTATATAAAAGTAAAAAAGAATAACCTCCACCAGCAACTCCATGACAAATTCCTGGACCTTTAGATAAAATTCCTTTTATCCAAATAATATTTGCACAACTCTTGGCTGACTTTTTTAATTTAATTTTTAATAAATTTTAATATAATTTTAAAAAACCTCCAAATATTTTTCTTCGCCAAAAATTAAATGAGCAGCTAACAACATGTGAAGTGCTCCTGTTGCCCCGTGGCACCAATGAACAAGTTTGGCTTCTTTTCCTAAAAAAAGTTTTTAATTAATTTTTGGTATGGATATAAATGTAAAGGGGGGAGTAAGCAAAATAATTCTTCTTCTACCTAAATTTTTTAATTTTCAAAAAAGCTAAAAAAACCTAAAAATATTTTTTTAAATTAATATTTTGAACTAAAAATAATTTTTAAAAAATGAAAAAATAAAGGCTTGTTTTTCTCACTAATTTTAACACTATTTTAATATTTTTTGAGTAATAAATTTAATTTAGTTAATATTTTAAATAAATAAAAAATGTCCGCAAATTTTGTCCGCAAGTTATAATATTTTCTTAAAAGGATTATTTTTCATAAAATAAAATATTTAAGTAAATAAAAATATTTTCTACAATAATTATACTTGAAAAATTTTTTATGTCCTCTAAAATAATTTAAAAAATTTATAAAAAACTTGCGGACATTTTGCCAAAAATTAATTTTAAATATACCAATTTTGCTTAAATTAGAAGGAAAGTTTCCATCTTCTAATTGAACAGTTAAAAACCAATCAACAGTATTTTTAACATCCTCTTTTCCTTTAGAATCAAGAAAATCCCAATAACTTTGAAAAAAATAATAATATTTTTTTTTTAAATTAAAAAAAAACCTCAAAAATATTTGTAAAATTCCGGCAAGTCCATGTGCTGCTCCCAAATATTCTTTTTCATGCCATTCATACATTAAATTTGCATCGGAATTGTTTTCATCAGAATAAGAACGGCCTAGAAAATAATTAAATTTAAAAAATATTTTTATTTAATTTTGAATTATTTATTGTTCTGTTAGTGAGGTGTTTTCAGGTAATTTTAGGTTTTTTATTTTAACCTTCTTCCAACATTGCATTAAGTATTTGACTGACTTGATCATTAGAAATAGTGTCTTCTTTAGCTCCTTCAATTCTAAAAATAAAAGCTAGATTAATTTAATTTTTAAAAAGTCTCTAATCTCTTTAAAAATGTTCAAAAAAGACTATAATAAATCTAAAAATATTTAAAAAAGTTTAAATTAAAAAAATGTTCCCTTCACTCTATGAATGGTGTGGAGGGAACAATAATAAAGACCATAATTTAAAAAAAAAAATTTAAAAAATGAAAACCTCAACATCAAAAACGCAGCCAAAAATCCTGCACGTCCATTAAGCATTTCATTATCAAAATCTTCTTCCAAAATTGTATCAATTAATTTATTAACCTTTTTACTAAAAGAAGCAGAATTCGTTACTCCTAACAAATATTTAATTGAATATAAGCCAAAACGTCCATTCAGATAACGACATTTATTTGAACTACTTTGCTGTAAAATTTAAAAAAATTTAAAAAATTAAAGAAAAAACCTCAGTAGCTTCTTCCAATATTTTATTTATTTCCTTTGTAAAATTGTGGCCAATATCTGCTTTTGTAACTCGAGAAAGGGCGTAGGCAATACCGCTAGGTCCAACATAAGGTCCGTCTAAAATTAAATATAAAAAAATTTAATTTAGAAAACTTGTTTAGAAAATTATGAAAAAAACTAATTTTTTCCTATATTCTTTAATTAAAGTATAACTAACCTTTTTTATATTCATCGGATGTAATCTTTCTTTTTGTTATTTTTTCTGTCAGTGAACCTATTTGTCTTTTAATCCATTCTTCAGTCACCAATTTTGCTACAGCATTGGAATCATCAAGAAATGGATTAATAAAATAACGAGAAGTTTGTGGTTGCAAAACAAAATTCATTGTATTTTATTTGAAAAAAAACAAAATAAAACAAAGTTAGGACAATATTTAGAACGTTCCAGACATTTCGTCGACAGAAATTGCACGACATTTTGTCCCAACAGCAAAAAATTGTGGGCTCGGGTAAACTAAATGTAGTTTTTTTACCGTAGAGGCGAAATGTCGTGCAATTTTGTTAGACGAAATGTACAGGTCCAATTTAGAAACAATGAAATTTCTAAAATATTTAACATTTTTAAATTTAGATATTTTGTATTATTTGGGTTAAAAATTACGAAATATCTAATGTTGATTTTTTGTATTATAAAAGGACACTTTTATTAATTTTTTATTTTTTTAAAGTTGGACAATATTTTTTTATAAATATTTCACGTTTTTGAATATGTATTTTGCCTAAGTATTATTAAATTTAATTTGCAACCTTACAAATTTCTTTCTATTTTTACAAACTTTCAATTGACAAAATGCTTAAAAAAATTTTTTTTATTTTCAGATTAGGTAGAATTATTTATTTTTTTTGTTTTTGTTTTAACTTTTAATCTATATATACTACTAGAATATTTATTTTACAATGTATTATCAAAGAAATACTTCAACTTTTGTTTGTAGAGACGTCCAAATGTTGATAGGACAGAAAGTTGTTGAACAATGTCATTTTGTTAATGATAATTTTTTCAAAATTTTTGTAACAATTTTTTAATTTTTTTTAAATTAATTTTTTAGTTTAGTGTTGCCCAAGATTTTATCGTATATCCGCTCTTTCATCGCTTTCAAGGCTTGCAATTTTAACTTTAAATAATGGTCAAGTTCAACTTCGGTCAACCAATGGAAAGGTTTATTTCTTTAAATTTTACATTTTTTGAAATTAATAATCGTCTTTTAGGAGGCAATAATTGTTGATTTATCCAAAAATATTGGTTATCTTTATCTTCAAAGATTAGTCAATTTAGTTGTCAAATTCACTGGTTTTTGGATTAAAGAAATTCATTTGGTTTCATTAAAGTTTGTTGAATTTGATAAATTGATGGGAATACTTCACAATCATAAAGGTTTTTTTATTTTTTTTCTTCTTTCTTTTGTGGGTACTTTTTGGCGACAAAAACAATTTTTATTTTAATTAATTATTTTGGACGCATAAAATCACCAATTTTTAATTTTCTTTTTCAAAAAAGATTATAAGTTTCGGGAAACTCCAACCATAAAAAGTTGCGGACAAAAGTTGCGGACTTTTGTCGCGAGATTTATTCTTTTGTTTCCAATTTAAGTATATATATATTTAAATTTAGGTGTTAAAGTTTTAAGTTTGCCTTATGAATTTGCCAATAGACGTTCTAAAAAAATGGAAATACTTATTCAGAATAATGCTAATACTCTTGTAGCTTTAAAACACCTAACTTTTCCACTAGGATTGCCAAGGGAAATGCGTGAGAGGTTAACTGCTATACACACATCTACGCTAAGAAATGGAACGTTGAAAAGGGTTTTTTTTTAATTTAATTTCACTTATTTTTTTAATTTTAGGAACAAGATTTCTATGCTTTTTATGCTTCGGGGGCTTTACATCCTTCAGTTTTGGAACCTTTACCTAATTCTGGTGTTCTTTTGCGAATTGAACTTCATAGGCTTAATGAACCTCTTCGGGCAGCTAAAAGGTTTTTTTCTAAATTTTATTTTTTTATCCAGTCAAGTATGGTATCATTCGATAGCTCTCAAAAAACTGAGTATCTTAGTGAGGAAAAAATCCAATTAATGCTTCTATGACTAAATTACAGGTCCCCGAAAATCAAAAAAACATAGGGGGGAGTAAGCTCATTTTATGTGATTACCGCGGCTGCTCCCCGGCGACTTACGTCAGTAAAGCGGCTGACCCCATCCCAGAAAATAGCAAAACATTGGGTGGGATTGAACCTGAGAGCTCTCGGAACGGGGCTGTAATCCATTCAACCATCCCACCGCCAATCGAAGGCTTTCCTTTTTCATTTATTAGCTAGCTGCAGCAAACCTAGCCGGCCTTACATGTCTAAAAAATTTTTTTTTTAATTTAGAGCTTTTGTTTCTTATGGAACAATGAATTTACTTTCACAAATTGTTGTACTTAAATTTACTTCAATTATATTATCTGTATTAGATAATGCTTCTGTTCAAAAACTTTTAAATGAATTAGCTAAAGCACAACAAGTTTTTCCAAACTTAACAATTTTAGAGTTTGAATTAAAATTATTAGATGCTTATGTACGTTTTTATTTAAATTTATTGAAATTTTAAAAAATTCAAAAAGTATATTTTTTGAGGTTTTTAATTTTTTAAATAAAAAATTTTTTTTAATTAAACTTTCGCCAGACCGAAACTACAACAATTTCTCCAATTTTTTAGCCAAATAATTATTCTTTAATTATGGATATTGAAGAACGTGAAAATGATATAGTTTCTCCAATGGCCTTAGATTCTATTCGTCTTTCCGAACTTTTAATTTCTTGGATTAATTCTCATACCTTTCCTTTTAACGTTTTTGCAAAAGTTTGTTTATCTGTTGATTATGTTATTGGGGAAAATGAAGATAAAAATGAAATGGTAAAATTTAAAATAAATTTTTTTAATTAATTTTAAATTTTTTTAAGTTAGAAAAAGCTATAAAAGAAACTAGTTTATCCTTAAATGGCACGCGATGGGCACAAATTAAATGGAAATGTGATGGAAGTAGTTGTTTAGCAAGTGAACAAATTGAAATTAATGAACAAACAAAATTTGAATATTTACTGGATTATAGGTTTTTTTAAATTTTTTAAGAAATTTTTTTTAATTTTTGGGACTTGTATTTATTATTTTATTTTTTAAGAAATTAATTTTATTTTTTTTAAATTTGGGCCTTCCCATTTTTTAGTTAAAATTGTCTCATTCGTGAAATTATATAATTAAATAAAAATGAAACTATAAGAGTTGAAGTGTGGTGTAGTCGGTTGTGCTCTTGCTTTTGTCCTTTCCATGATGGTTCGATTCCACCAACCATCCACACATTTTCCGCAACAAGAAAATACTAAAAATGTATTAAATTAATTTAAAAAAGTAATTGTTCTTGATTTAATTTAGTTTTGGTTAAAAAAAGTTTTTTTTATAAATTTTTTCCTAAAAATTTTTATTTTTTTTTTAATTTTAGATCTTCCATTTATTCAGAAAAAAGTTTTGATGAAAATATTTTATTCAATATTGGTCATTCGCTTTAAAAAAAATAAATTATAATATAGTAATAACAAAAAAAAATTACTTTTTTTCTATGATAATATTATATTAATAAAAATGTTGATAATTTAAAAAAAATTTTTTTTCTCAACTAAAAAACAACAATATTTTATTTGTTTTATTTTTTTGTTATGTAAAAAGCATAAAATGTATTATGTAAATATTGATATTTTATTATTTTGAAATATTTAATATATTTGTTTTTATTTTTTATTTATTTAATGCTTATTTTCTTTTAAAAAAAGCGCCGCTTAATTGTCAGGTGATTTTTGTTATACAAAAATTTAAAAAAATATAGAAAAATTTTTTGAGACATTAGAGTCTCATTTTTTTGATTTTCGAATGTTTTTCTTTAAATATAGTAGAGTTAAAATTAAAAACAAAAGGGACAAACATTAGACCCCCCATTTTAATTATCTAATTCTTTTTTTGCCAATTTTTTGCTTATATTCTCTTTTTAAAAATAAATCTTCACATATCGTCAGCTGCTACAACAACTCTTTAAAACCTCTTGAATTGAAAAAAAGAAGGAAAAAGCTCAAAAAAGATTTTTGGCCAGAAGGACACGCTTGGGGGACAGGGTCGATAAAATATTAATAGAAAAGCGGCGAAAAAAATATATAGATTATACTAAAAAATAGAGGAGAGAATTAACCGATTCTTCCCTTATCTATATTTTCCTCTCTCTTTTTAACTGTGTTCACATGCATAGAAAGATATATTTACCCCTACACACCCCTTTATATTTTTTATTTTATTTTTGTTGTTGTGTGTACATTTTTGTTTCTACTCACATTTTAGTCTTTGCAAACAAATATTCACATACTCTCATTTTTCTTTATTTTTTTAATATTATTTTTATTGACTATTTAATATATTGATAGATTAATAAGCGTTAAGTTTAACTATTAGATTAATTAAATAATTAAAACTTGTTAGGTTTTTAAAGTTTAATTTTATAACACACTTAGTTTAGTGGATAACGCTTTGGTTTATAACTGAGTGCCTGATGGTTCGAACACTTGTTGGAAAACATTTTTTTTGTTTTAATTTCAAAACTAAATTTTTTTAAAAGATTTTTTACGTTAGTTTCTTCTACATTTTGTTTACTATATTTATTTTTTTCCTTTTTGAAACAAGGCTTATTATTAGCTTATTTATAGAATCACTTCGCTGCAACCTGCCTATTTACGCTATTTAATTTTTCTCCTTTCCTCCTTTTATGGCATCCATTTAAACACTAAATCTTTTAAAGTTTCTAATTATAGCCTATAAAACTGAGGAAAACATTCATTAGTTCTTTACTAAAGGACAGGTGATGTGTCGGCGCGAAAGAGTTGGCACCGAAACATCTTTTTTGTCTTTAAGTCTTTTATTTGTGCAGATCGACTCGGTCCTTTTTAGGAAAAATAATCCACATATTAGAGCTTTCGTTGGTATAGGAATTATTTTTTTAAGTTGAAAAACAAAATACTTATGCCATAAAAACTAACTTTTGCGCTGGCGCCGAGATGACCAACCTAATACATTTTATTTGCGCTTTATTTGTTTTTCTTTTTTTTTTCAATTTCTTTATCCATAGATAAGCATATTGAAGGATTGTATTCTAGTAAATAAAAAGAGTAAAGGAACTAGGCAACCATACCCGTATATGTTCTTTTTTGCCAAAAAAAATTTAGCTAGTTTACGCCATTTTTTTTTAATTTTTTAAAAATATTCTTTTTTAATTGAGGGATTTTTAATAATGACTTTTATACATAAAAGTATGTATTTTTATGTAAATAACTTTAAAAAATACAAAGAATTAATTTGATAGGACGTTTCGACGCGCATATCATAAACTTGTCAAAAATCCTTGTTTTCATAATATATTTTTTACATTTTATCACTAAATTCAATTTTTTCTAGAGAATTTTTTAAATATACTACAAAAAATAAAAATGGATTTAATCAATACAGGAGAGGAGCAACAATCTCAACAACATCAGCAAAGAACAAATAGCTGTAACCCATTTATTATAGGCGGTGAAAAACCTGGAACTGCGACTAGTAGTGATGCGATGAGTAGACCAAGTTTGATTTCTTCTCTTTGGTCAATACAAGTTCAGGTTTCTATTTTTTAAATTTCTTCAAATTTCTTCAAATAGAATGAAGGTTCTGCTTCTGATTTTCCAATGATGGAAGGTTGTGGTTCACAGCAATCTCTTCCTGAAGTTGCTACAGCTTGTGTTGGGGGAGGTACTTCCTCTTCTGCTTTTCAACATTGTAATGGTTATTCGAATACTTTGGGATGTGAGACTAATAATAATGCTGAACAAATAAGTGCCGATTTAGCTAGTGGAGCTATTTTACCATTGGAAATGCATAATCGGTCAACTAATTGTCATCAGTTACCTTTACGTCCTGCTAAAAGTTTATCAGGTTTTTTCTTTAAAATTTTAGAAAAAAATTTTTTTGGGATTTTTGGTTCTGATGTATTTTTTGTCCACTGGACAAAATGGTCAGAGAGCAAAAATGGTTACGAAGTAAATTTTTCTTTTTGACTACATTTTGAACAGTCAAAATTTTTTTTTGATTGTGCAAGATGCTTAAAAGGGTTAGACCATAATGAAGCTGACCATTTTGTTTAAATTTTTTTTTTAAAATTTTTTTGTTTTTGACAGATTTGCGTTCTCAGGCAAATTCGGTTATGCCCTATCATCATCATCAACATATTCCTTGTGATCAAAATGATCAATATATTCATTCATTTAGGCGATTGACTGAAACAGGCGCTTATTATAATATGTTGAGTCGACAACAGAGAGATTCTCAGGTTAAAAGGAAAACATCAAAAATCAGAATTTTTGGCATTTTGTCCTTTTTTAACTTTAAATAATATTTTTTAATTATTATGTTTATACTTTAGATATGTGAATGGCTACAAAAATTAAATGTTAACAGCGGTGGAGCAGAAACGAGTGGAAGTGAAAGCCCTTCTCAAGAATTTTATCAACAACAAAGGCCACACTTTCAACGGGCAGATACTACAGACCAATAAATAGAGAAAATAAAGGTTTTGTTAAAATATACATACATTTTTTAATTAATTTTTTTCTTATTTTTTCAATGTCTCTCTCAATTTTCTATACTATTTTCATGACTTTTCCCGTCCCATAGCTAAACGAATATTTTCTCATAAAAACAGGGTAACTCTAATTAAAATATTATAATGCCCGAGGGTATAGAATAAAAGGAGTTGACATTTTGTCCAATTTTTACTATTGACGTTTTGTCAAATTTTTGAAAATGACATTTTGTCCAATTTTGCTTTAACTTCAGGCATTATTCCTAATATTGTTTTATAATAAAACTTTAATTTTATGTAATTTTAAAAAGTTTTTTATTTATGAAAGTACCAAAATTTAATTTAATAAAGCTTTACTTTCTCAAGGATGTTTTTTACTCTCTCTCTCTACATAAATTAAATAATTTTATTTTTTTAGAAAAAATAGTTTATTTTGTCACATTTTAATTAAAATTTACAAAATTTTTTTTGTAAAAGATCATTTGAGTCTATATATAATTTTGAGAAAAAAATCTAGTAAAATTTAGTTGATTTTATTTTGTTTTTGAATATTCTATAATTTCTTTATTTTTTTAATTCCAATAGTAATAAGTTGCCCAGTAATTAAATGGATAATTCCAATGCTTTTGGTTATGAAAATCTTTGCAATTGGCGCTGTTTGTTTCCTAAAAAATTTTTAAAATTTAAATTGCCTTTTTTCTACAAAATGAGAGGCAAAAGTTAAATTAGTGACTGTCTGACCATTATGTCTTTTGACCATTTTAAGGTTAAAAAGGAAAAATAGGGGAAATATCCAATTTATAAATTATAAAAAAATTACCTTTCTTTCCCTTGTATTAATTGCTGGAAAGTTTGAATGTTTTCCAGTCCAATAAACATTTCTCTTTAAAAATTAAAAATAAATTGAAATTATTTTTTAAATTTTTTTACCGGATCTCCAAAATAAGTTTCTTGATTGAACGATGGACGAGTACTATAATAAAAATAATTCCAATTTGGAGTGTATTTTCCACCAAAAGGAGTTACTTGAGTTACTGGAGTTACAAAAGATGTTGAAACAGTTGGTTTAAGCTTAAAAATTAAAAATAACTTTTTCAGTTTTGCTCCTAAATATATGAAATTTTGCACAAATGTGAAGCTTATGATAAACTAATTATCCAAAAATTTTAGATTTTTTGGATAAAAATTAAGGGAGTTATAAGCAAAGTTGATCAAGTTGACCGGTGACCTTATGGAAACACTATTTTTACTTTTTTGGTTATAACTTTGTTGATATAGAATTAAAAATTTTGAACTTAATGTATTAACTGGATAACCCATTGCTTGATATTTATGTTAAATTTTATTCAGATTGCTTCATTTTTGATAAAGTTATTTAATTTTTTATCTGATAAACTGTTTACCACGCCTAAAGGTCTAGGACGACAGTCAACTCTATTTGATTGAATTATTGTTGGAATACAATAACGACGAGCTCTATGTCCAGCAGCAAAAGAATTTGGAGCATCCATTTTTTTTATTTTTTTTTTAAATAAAATTTCTTGAAAATAAAATTGTGCTTTTCAACAGATATTTTAAAATATTTGTGTTGGCTTTTTCTTTTTAAAAGATCAATTAAAAAAAAAATTTGTTCACAAAGAGGTTGACTCGTGATCACATTTTTTTTATATTTAATTTATTTTTTATTTTTATTTTTACGTATGTCATCAAATTTTTTTAGATTTCTATTTGTTGATCTTTGAAAGTTGATATTTTGGGTAAGAATTGTTAAAATATTTTTAACTATTCTTTTCTTTTAACTTTTTCTGAAGAATAAATATCTTTTGAATTTAAAAAATTTTAAATTAGGACATTTTCGAAGTTAATGGACATTTTGACATTTTGGTCAATAGACATTTTGAAATTTTAGTCAATGGACATCTTGGACAATAAATTTTAGTCACTAGACATTTTGTCAATAAGATGTTATGGATAATGGCATTATACAAATTTTGACAATTTGTCATATATTCATTTAAGTTGATCAAAATACCCAAAACATAGTTTATTATAAAAGCAGAAATTTTCTTCTTTCCCCTTCATTCCTTTTATATCCAAACTTTGTTTCTCATATCAACAACTTTAATTAAAGCTACAGTATGCACTTATTTAATTATCTTCACAAAAACTTTATTATTCTCAATATGGCTGTATTATTGTTGTTATTCTTTTTTGGTTAGTTTTTTTTTAATAAATTTTTTTTAAAATTAAACTTTTTATTTAGTGGGTTGTTTTACTCTCTCTTCAATTGAGCAAATGAAAGGAACAGAAATGGCATACAGGGTTAATTATTTTAATTTTACTTTTTTAAGTACATAACTCTTTAATTTTTTATTTTTAAGGTGAAACGTGATGATGGGCTTCCTGATGAAAATTCTCAAGTAGTGGTTGACCCTCCCATAAAGATTGACCCTCCAGTTGTAAAGCCGCCGCCTCCTTCGACTATTAATACAAAATCTAAACCGTTGGATTATAGTTAGGAGTTTTTTCTTTATTAAGTAAACTTATCTATCTACCAAATCAGAAAAATTGAAATTATGGTTTAGTTAAGGGTCTGAATATAACAGTGACAAGAGAAAAACATAATTTGCTAATATAAACATGAAAATTAAAAAACAAAAGGGGAATAAGCTCATTTTGGAGAATTCAAGTAGCATCATTTTTCAAGTTTTGTGCAGAAATTTTTATTGTTTTAATTTTCTCTTTTCAAGTTTGTAAACTTAAGTTTATTGACTGTAAAGAAAAGTTTATTTGTTTTTACTTTTTAACAAACTTAAGTTTGTTGACTGTAAAGAAAAGTTTATTTATTCTTCTTTTTAGCAAACTTAAGTTGTTGTTTGTAAAGAGTTTTGTTCTTCTCAAACTTAATTAAGACTATATAACACTATCTCATTAGTCTTAACACATGGGGGAGTGCAATTAAATTAATTAACATTTTTAAAATAAACTAATTTATTTTATTTTTTTTTCAGAATTATTACGTAAAGTTGTTGCTATTATTTCAACCACCTTGTTTCTTTTATCTAGTATTTTCTTAATTGGTGTTATATTTGGAGGGATTTGTTCGCGTCGTGTGAAGGTTAGGTATAGCAAGGCATAAAAGAAGAAGAGAAGTAATAAAAAAATAATAATAAATATTGTATTTAATTATTTGTTTTTATTAAATTTTATAAAAAATTAATTACAATTATTAAAAATATAAAAAAATCAAAGAAAAATATACAAATTTAAGGGTGTAAAATTAGGGGAAATATTTTAAAGAAAAATTGCAGTCAGAAAAAAAATTTTTTTGGTAAGACCTAAAAATTAAAAAAATCTTTTAGGTACGAATAAAGAGTATTTTTGCGGATTAAAATTTTCCAAAAAATTTTTTTTTAATTTATTTTTTCTAAATCAATTAAAAAATCCGCAAAAAAATATATATAATGAAAAATACATATTTAGATACATTTTTTTTAAACAAAAAAGATTAAGCTGTCCCAGCCATATTATTATTATTATTAAAAGAATATGGATAAAGTAAAGGAAGTGAAGGAATTAATCCATTAAGTGACAAATATTCATCAACTTTTGATTTTTTATTATTATTTTCTTCTTTTTTGTGTTCCTTTTTGGCACAAAATTGATCAAAATTTAAATTCTTTTCTTTTTCTTCATAACTAATTTGTTGTACATTTGATTCTTTTAAATTTGATTCATTATTTAAATTTATTAAATTTTCTCCATTTCTTTCAGGTTCTTCATTCCCTTTTTGTTGTTTTAATAATAAATTTTTTAGACGTTGATGCTCTACAAGTAAAGCTTCTTTCTTTTTTATTAATTCAACTTTTTGTTCTTCTACAGACTAAAAAAGAAAATTAAATAAATAAAAATTAATTTTAAAATTAAAAAATCAATATTTAAATTCGCTTTGATTTTGGACATTTGGTCCCTCGGACATTTAGTCCTCCCAATAAGAAAAATAAGAATTAAAGGATAAGTAATTGTTTTTAAATATATCGTTAAAATCAACAAACCTAAAAAATTCGTAAATTTTTCCAACACAATTAGAGTCTGACTCAAAATAAAATATGACATTTGAGTCAGACTTTTTAATTAAATTTTTCCCCAAAAAAGAATATTAAAAATATTAAGGAAATGTTTGTCTAGACTTTTTATAATCTCTTGCAATTTATAAAAATTTAATCCGAAAATAAACAAAATTAAAATTCTTGGATTATGACTCATACATTTTCTGCAAAAAAGGAAGAACAAAGTCCACATAAAAATACTAAAAGCTTTAATAAAATAAAAAAATATTTACTTAGCCAACCACACTTAAAAATAGAGCTTTTTGTTGTTTACTTTTTTATATTTAAAATTAAAACAAATCTCTCCCACGTCTATAGAAAAAAATATTTTTAGTGCAATTTAATTCTCTTTTACATTTTTTAATTTGCTTTAGCAAAAATATTTTCTTTGGTGTATAGGATACAATAAAATTGACACTTGAGTCAGAGATTTCAAAAGAATACAATTTTTTCAATTTTATTCCCTCTAAAACAAATAAAATTGCGCGGTTGTTTTAATTTAGCAATTTTTAATTTCCAAATTTAATATCTTTTTTGGGTTAAAAACACCCAATTACTTCACACAAAGAATATCAAAACATGTGACTGACTTTTCCCTTTTTTATCAAAATTTTTTTTTGATTTTTAATAAAGAATTCATCAAAAATAAAAAAAGAGAAATCATAAAATAACTGGTGATTGAAGCATATTAAAGTTTCTAACTTTTTTATCTAAAACTATTAAAAAAATTGTTGCATATTCACGTGTATTTCAATTGGAACGATAAATCTTTCAATTCTATTTTTGCAAGAGAAAAAAGATTAAAAAACAAAAAAGAGAAGTCACATGCGAAAATAGAATGATAAAAAAAGATTAGAGAAAACAAGAAAAACTTGATCTGTTCTGCCATTAAGTTTTTAATATAAAACTTTGTTTTTAATATAAAACTTTGTTTTTAAAAAGACTAACAAACAGAGAACAAAAATGAAGAAATAGAATGATGTATAAAATGAAAAGAAACATAACTTAAAAATTGTTCTGTTATTTGCGGGGTAAATTGGGAGACCACGAGTTATAAACACATAAATATATTATTTGTAAAGTTATTTATGTTTGTGACACGCGATAAATTAATATTAAAAACTGGTTAGTAGAATAAAACCATAAAATCACCGTTTTTCTTTCACGAGGATGAAAAAAATTCTTATTAAAGGAAATGAGAGGAAAATATTACTAAAAATAGAGAAAGAACACGATTTTTATTTATTTATTAATTTGTTTTGGGAAAGACGTAAAATAATAGATGAGGGTTTTGTCGATATTCGCGCAAAACATTTATATCATATGACAACACAAAAAAATTTTTATTGCGTGTTTTTAATGATTCCCACTCTAAGGTATTTTACAAAGCGAAAATAAATTTTAATTTTAAATTTTGAAAAAATTACTTGAATATAGTTGCGAGCCCTAGTCAACAAAGAAAGTGTTGTGTCCCTATGCACATCACTTTCAGGTGGTAATACAGATTTTAGCGCCTCTAAATGACCACGAAGGTTTGCACGTCTATTCTTTTCAAGTTCATTGTGAGCAGCTCTGAAAAACAAAATATTTAAGAAAAATATCTATTAAGCAATTTAATAATTTTTCTTTCAATTGATTTTTTAATAACATTTTTTATCCCCCAAAAAAATAAATTACTTTAACTCTTTTAATGTGTACTTAAATATTATTTTCAATATAAACAATAATCACATGAATAAAAGTAGCAAAGTCCATCAAACTTTTTTACACAAAATCTAAAAAATCATAGCCAAACAATTCTTCTCTTTTTTCCTGTTTTGTTCTTTTATTTATTCGTTTCCCTATTCTTTTATTTTTACACACAAGAAGGGTAAAGTGAAGAGAAAAAAGAGTCACAGGCCATCATCATCTAAAGTAGCCCCGTCAATTCCTGCCAGCTCACATATCATCGTTTGTAGTTGTCGTCGACACCTTTACGCGGAATTCCTCTCTCAACTCCCAAAAAAATTTTTTTGCAGAATTGGAGAGTCAGTCACACGGGACATAACAAAAAAAGTATAGTGGACGAATTTGTGTTATACGATAAAATGTAATGGTGGAGAGCGCACGAGTAAATAAAAGGAAATTTCGGAAGAAAAAAAGATTATGAGAGGACTGATCAAAAGAGAGAAGAGATTATGGCATCCCCATAATATTCACATGCACTGACTTCGCCAATGTACTATGGACCTAGGGTAAGGGAAAATGGCACGATTCCCCTTGTGACTTTACTAGAGAAAAAAGTTTTTTCTCTATCTTCTTTGTTTCTCTTTTCTTTTTGTTGACTGCCTAAAACACATGTACTAAAAGATATATATTTTCGCATTTATAAAAATTGGTTGATCCAAGAGATCAATGCCAAAGAAAAGTAATGTCTAAAGGTTGAAACATATTTTCGAACCCTATTCACCGCAAACCAAAATATCAACACTGGCAAGGGATTTGGTGTTGATGTTCTGTTTTCTATGAATAGGGTGGACGTCTTAGAACTGGAAAGGCCCCTTAATTTTTTTAATTTTGTTTAGCTCCTATTGAAGGTTTAAATCAAATGACTGATTTTATAAACAATCAAATAAGAGATAAACAAACTACAAGTAATGTAGCCTAAGAAAAATAACATCTTTTACATCTCTACTTTAATAAAACTAAATTTTAATATTTAGTAAAATCTAAACAATCTTTTTTGTAAATTAATAAAAACATTTTTAAAAAAGTTTACTCAGACTTATTAGGTGAGTCAGACTAAAAGTACACACTATCGTGCAATAAAAGGACACATCAACAACTATAGATAAACTAAAAAATAGAACGAGAAAAAAAGAGGAAGAGAGAGCCAACATAGGTATAATGTTTCTCTCTTTTCACAACATTCCATAGAAATAAAAAAAGAACTAGAAAAAAGCAGAGAAAAATAATGTCTAACACACTATTAACTCTCTTTTCTTTCCTCAAGTTTATTCACGTGCATAGACATGTTGTCCACGTGCTCAGCACACGTGCAGGAAACAAAATATATATATTTATATATATTTTTGTCGTCGTCAGCCGCCTAGGGATGAAAGTCCTCTCTTTTCGCTAAAGCTTTTTTCGCCCTTTTCTTTCACATTTTTACCCATTTGTGTGTGTATTCCTAACCGCGTGCCCTTGTGGACGATACACATATATATTTTGTTGTGTATATAATGTCTTGAGTTAAGAGCTAAATGGAAATAGAGGAAAACAAAAATAACAAAAATGTTCGTAGGAAGAAAAAATGTATAAAGTGCCTAAAAATAAATAAATATACTTTTAAAAAAAATATACATATAAAATGCTTTAATGCCTGTTAAAATGAAAATTGAGACGAAAACGGCACAGAAAAATTATAATGGGGAAATGCGCGTACATATGTATTTAACAAAAATAGGAAACAAAAAATGTCATTTTAAACCGTGTAATTTTTAAAAGAGGAGGAATTTTTAAAAATAAATCTTAAAGGTTGATACATTTTAAACTGTTCATTTTAAAATTCTTTTCCAAAAAAAATTTCGGCAAACCTGCTTTGTCGACTAGCGCTCGCTCTACGCCCACTACCATGTGAAGCTGAGGGCGATAAATTGCCGTCTAGACTAATTGACAATCGCTGCGCATCTGTCGTTATCATTGAAGAGCTCGAAGCAATCGAGGAAGAAGATAAATTTGACGTTGATTGACGTTGTTGTTGTGAGTCAATAAGTGTTAATTGTTGTTGTGTTTGTTGATAATGTTGATGAGGAGAATGAAGACAAGCAAGAACAGTCAAATCAGGCGATGGGGAGGAAGTGGCAGAGAGTGGAGAGGAACGTTGACTTGAACCGGTAGAACTTTGACCAATATTTGGATCACCGATAAAAGTTCGTAATTTTGGAGCCAAAATTCTGGCCTCGTATTTTTCTTAAAATTAAAAAATTTATAAAAAAATTTCAGGTGTGTAGTACCGCCAAATTTGGCAGAATTATAACCATCAAAATGTGAAGGTAATTTCTCAATAATAGCACGTTGTTCGATGAGTTTAGCAGCTCTAAGTAATTGTTCAATACTCAATTGTTGATTAACAACTTGTTGTTGTTGAGAAGTTAAAGAATTGAACATTTTTTGAGAAAAATATTTTTATTGTATATTTTGGTCTAAAAATCGTCAAAAATAAAAATGGAATTAGAAAGATGAAAAACCTCAGCAAAATTTAGAATTTTATATAGTGAAAAGACCCAAAATATAAGAAAATAAGATTGTGACAAAATGGAAGAAAAAATTAAAAAAAATTATTTAGTTAAAACATTAAAAAGCCCTTTTGTTGGATACTGCAAAAAATTTATATCCTTTAAATAAAATAGTAGTAAATATTAAACACACAAAACTGCATTCCTTTTCTTCTTCTCACACCCGATTCTTTTTGTCTCCTCTTAAGTGAAGAGTGTCCCGCCCTTTTTTACTTGTTAACGCACAAAGTCAACAGAGAGAAAAATATTTATATGTATGTATAATGTGGTTATTTGGACCGCCTACTCGTTCAAATAAAAAGTAGCGTGTGATTCTTTTTGGGGAACAACCTTTTTTCTTTAAGGAGCGAAAAAAAAATGTTCAAGGAAGTGAAATTAAAATTCTCTTTAATTTTTATTCTAATGTTTCTATTGCTAGTTAGAGGTTTTTCATTCGTTATCTAATCAAATGTGAAAAGGTAGAGAAAATTGATAATAATATGGAGAAAATAGAAGACGTGTTGATCTTTTCGAATGTTGATATTTAAGGTTTTATAACTTTTTTATATTTCTATCCTTTTTGATGCGTTTTTATTTTTGTAATTCAAGTTTATTTTAGTCATTTTTGTAATTGAAGGTGTCGATCTTTTGGATGATTGAAATCATAGGATTCATAAGTTAAGGCTAAAAATAAAAATAATATTTACTTAATCCAGATGACCTTAATACAAATATTTTTCGAGGCTATAATGGAATGTTGATTTAATGATCGTTAATATTTTGTAACAAAGAAAAATAAACTTGAAAGCCACATCACAAATAAAAAAACAATAACCAAAATACTACGTTTTTTAGTATAGTCTGAAAAAAAGACAAAATATTCTTTAGTACAAATAGAAAATGACCAACTTTTTATGCAAATACTTAGAGTAGACAGCAGAAATTGGCAATATTTTTAAATCAAATTATTACAAAAATAAACATGAATTACAATAATAAACAGAGCCCGGATTTTTATGCATTAAAAATTGGAAAATATGCACTATAATAAGCACAAAAAAATGCCTAAATATGCGCAAAAATATGCAAGAAAAATAAAATTTTAACTACAAATTTGTTAAATTTTAACTTCATTTTCATTCAAAACATTCATAATTATTTTCACAATAACAAATTAAAAGCATTTCAATGTTCTCTGGAAGGTTTGTTCTCTTAACAGTTAGTATCGACTTATATGCAGAGAAACTACGCTCCACATCTACGGATGATATAGGCGCAAATTTTAAAGCTGCCATCTTGTCAGGATCAAATTCAAGTTAAGGCACACCACCCTAGAATTTTTGCAACGTCTATCAAAATAGTGAGATCTAGAATGAAATTTTATTTTTTCTCTTGCTTTAACAAAAAACCTAGATTTTTTTCTAGCACGTTATTGAACTTTTGAAAAACACGTTCTGCAATTACTCCTTTTGCTTGTGCAATTTTTCCTCGTAATTCGCCCAAAATATCAAATGATTCTGCAAGAGTAAGACCACGAGTCTGCAATTTTTGAATTGCAATTGGAATGAAATTAAAGTTTGCTTGAATATTGGAAAATTGTGAAAGAATATTAGGTGTGGATTCGTCAGAAATGCATTTTCCATAAATTTTTTCTAAAAAGCTACGAAATGTTTGATTTTGTAGTTTCCATAACGGAATATTTGCTGAAACAAGGCCCTACACAATTCTGATGCAAATAAATTTGGAGTTTCCTTTACTTGCAAAAACTGTTGTTTATGCTTGATTGGCGCAATAATCTTTCAGAATTAGACTTGTGTTTCGAAGTTTCATGATGTTGTGTTAGTTGCGAATATCGCTCACAATGAAACTGAATTTTACCACAGCTGCTTTTTGTAGATTAAACCTGTTGTTGACAAGCTTGACAATAAATTAATTTGCCGTTTGTTGTGTATACGTCCATTCCGTTAATTCTTTTAATCCATTCACGCAGCCACACGGATTTTGATTGAATTTTAGGCATTTTTCTGATTATTTTTGCTAAAAACCTTAAAATATGCATTAAAATATGCATTATGCACCAATATCTGAAATATGCAAAAATATGCATTATATGCAAATAGAAACCCCCTCTATAATGCACAAAACAAGCGGAAAGTGTGTTTTTCGTGCATTATACATTATGACATGTTTGCAAAAAAAATATGTATTTGCATAAAAATCCGGGCTCTGATAATAAACATGAATTACAATAATAAACTTTAATTACAAAAATAAACTTGAATTAGAAAAAATAAACTTGAATTAGAAAAAATAAACTTGAATTACAAAAATAAACTTGAATTAGAAAAAATAAACTTGAATTAGAAAAAATAAACTTGAATTACATAGTTTGAGAAAAGTTGTGTTTATAACTCTAAATGTTCAAATCTTCACTTTTCTTTTAACTTTAATTTTTAAAAGGATTTAAAATTGTTTTTTGTTTAAAGATATAAAAGAAATTCAAAGCACAGAACACATTTAAAGAAAAAACATTCACTAGATAAACACACAAATTATACTTGAAAAAAAGGATTTTTCGGTCAAAGTCCAAAAATGGTATAGAAGAATGGCACTATTTTTTTTTCTTATTTTTTTTGCACCTAGAGATATGTATTTATTAGAATAAAAAATTAGAATAAAAAATATATGGAGAAGATATTCTGAAAAAAACGACTACTAAAAATGTAGGTAAAAAAGCAATTTATTCACGTGTTTTGCAAAATAATAAATGTGTTGCCCAGTAATATAAAATGGATTAAAGAGCAAAAGTCCATTTTTTATTATTTTTCATCAAGAAAAATATAATAAAGTTGCAGATGGTTAAGTTAAGTTTTACATATATAAAATAGAAGCTGTGCGCAATAAAAAATTTTAACGCCAAAAGTTGAAATGCTAAATTTAAAAAAAATGTCAAAATGGTAAAAAAAGTTTTTGAATTGTTTAAAATAATGGATCTGGTGAAGTATAGGTGGTTTTTTTGTAGCGGTTCAATTTACACAAGTGAGGTGTTATTCGAAAGAGCTCGGCGAGCTGAGTCGAACTAGCCCTGAACGAAGTCGAACCAACTACTCTGAGCCGAGATACAGACCCCCGAAAATTGAAAAACCATAGGGGGGAGTAAGCTCTTATTAGTGATTACCGCGGCTGCTACTAAATTATTTTCACTGAATTATTTTGTTGTAATTTGCGCCGTAGAATAACGTATCTACCTTTGTGTCATTAAATTGGCTGTTCTTAAATTTTTGATAAATTAATTATTTATTTGTAATTTGCGCCGTAGAATAACGCATGTACCAAAAAGCCAACCAGGGATGGGCTCTCACACGAAGAAGTGATAAAACACTCTCTGTAGGTTCAAGTTTGGCGTGTTTCCAGCAAACTTCGATCTTTCATAACTTTGTTCAAAATCGTTCAATCTCGACAATTTTGGTCTCATTCGATAGGTCTCAAAGAGACCTATCGAATGAGCTATCATACTCATATTCGACTTTTCCACCCCAAAACTGAGCTTACCTCCCCCCTATGGTTTTTCGATTTTCGAGGGTCTGTATCTCGGCTCAGAGTAGTTGGTTCGACTTCGTTCAGGGCTAGTTCGACTTCGTTCAGGGCTAGTTCGACTCAGCTCGCCGAGCTCTTTCGAATGACACCTCACTTGTGTAAATTGAACCGCTACAAAAAAAACCACCTATACTTAACCAGATTCAAAATAATTTTTAACTTTTTTTAAGTTTTTTTATCAATGTTTGTGGTAAAATACAAAAATAAGTTATTAAGGCGCACAAGTTTAGAGTATTATAAAGACAGATGAAGATGATGATTGAATAAATTAAGAAAAAATTAATCTAGCTTAGAAAAATAAAAAAATACAAATTATTTATTTAAATGTATAAAAAGGATAGGGAAATTGAGTTTAAAATTAATTAATAAAAGGGAAAAATTAAAAAAAAACCTAAAAAATCAGTGTTGTTTCTTCACTGTTTTTCAATAATTTCTTGAATAAAATAAATAGACATGGGGCAATATTTAAATTGTAAAATGAGCAAACTTAAAAACTAAGAGTGACTGCTTTCACAATTCGTGTCCTTTTTTATTTATTTTTATTTATTTATTTTATTTTCACATCTTCAATATAGTCATACCCCCCTATTTTTCAATTTTTCCATTTTTACTTTTTTCTCTTTGCATGTGC
The DNA here is from genome assembly GCA_015183035.1 of Meloidogyne chitwoodi. Taxonomy (NCBI): domain Eukaryota; kingdom Metazoa; phylum Nematoda; class Chromadorea; order Rhabditida; family Meloidogynidae; genus Meloidogyne; species Meloidogyne chitwoodi. The sequence continues at coordinate 373,010 of JACZZP010000015.1, forward strand.
CATTTTATGTGTGTTTATTCAGCCTTATTTTTGCTGTTTTTTATGTCTCATTTATGCAAAAACGACCTTTTGAAAATCTGTCATGAGAATAATAGAAAAATAAAAAATATTAAAGTCACGTGAGAATAATTTTTTCACGTGAAAAATAAATAAATAAATTAAAAGATTAGAAAAAGGTCAAAAATAAGATTTGTAAGACAAATAATATTTATAATTTAATTAGTAATTCTGAGTTTAATATTTTAAGAATTAGCTTTAAGCAGTTAGGAAGGATTGTAGATAAAGTTTGAATTTTTTTGCAACAAAATATTTGAATAATAAATTTTCTAAAATAAGTTACTTTCTAAAATTTAACGAATTAATTTCAAATTTAATAATTCGAAAAAAAAAATTTTTTTCTTAAATAAAATTCTAAGAAATAGAAGACGCCAAATTGAAATTTTTTCGAATATTTGATCAAAATTTTATTTTTTTAAATTATTTTAATTTGATTTTAGCATTTTTTCCGATCTCTACTTAATAATAATTATTTAAATAAATTATTAGATTTAAAAAAATACAAGTCTTTTTATTCAAAACACACGTGTATCTTGTTAAATCAAATTTTATGTTTTGATTTACACAAATTTAAGACATTCATTAATTTTTCACGTGTATATTTATGTTGGCTTTTAATGTTTTTATTTTTTTTTAAATTTTGTTTCATTTTGTGTGTTGTGTTCTTTGAAGGGAGCACTTGAAAAAAATAAAAAATGTGCGGGGAATAAAAACGTTCGAGAAAAAAAAAGAAATTTTAAGTAAAGCCAATTTATATTATTATTTTAGTCTCTTAAAAATGTTTTTAATAAATTGAAGTTTATAAAAAGTTTTTAAAAATAAATTAAGTGAATAATTTAATTTAAAATTAAGAGTATGAAATTAATAAAAATAACAAATTATCTTAAAAAATGTCTTAAATAAATTAAAAAGTCTCAAAGCTTTTTGTCTAATTTTTAAGTTTTTCCAAACTTTTTCCAACCTTTTGAAGCAAATAACTAAGCCCACATTTATTATTACGTTTCTCCTCTGCTGTTGATTCATTCCATAAAAGTAAAGTTGTCTGAAAAGAGAAAAAGAATAAATAATTAAAAATATTAAAATACATTGTATGCACATTTCTGAACCTTTACACTAGTTGGACAATTCTTTTGTATAAATGATAAAAGATCAGAACTTGAAGCAAAAACTGTTGGATTGTATTTTGCTAATTCGGAATGAAGAAAATCAAGCTAAAATTTTAAATACTTTTGTAATTCAAGTTTATTTTTATTTTTGTAATTCAAGTTTATTTTACTTTTGTAATTCGTTTATTTTTATTTTTGTAATTCGTTTATTTTCAAGTTTATTTTTGTATTTTATTAAAACCTTTAGTAAAATTTTTAAATTATCTATTTCCGTTTCTTAAATTAAATTTTCGCATTTTTGTAATTAATTTTTTATTAAATTTGTAAAAAATTAACAAAATTGCTCATACTAACTTAATAAATGAAAAATAAAAGAATTAAAATAAACCTTGATAGCAATATTAAGTCGAACCAAAATTGTAGTCATTGCAATCAATTCAAGACGAGTATATTCCGAGATTTCTTGCTAAAAATTAAAAAATATATAAATTAATTATGAATAACCTTTTCAGTTAAAGTTTCCTTCCTACCATTAACAACATTATTGATATTTCCGATAATGTCAGCCTTCATCCTGAATTTACAAATAATTTCATTTAAATAAACTTAGCAAATTTATGCATGTTGGTTTTTGTAATTCAAGTTTATTTTTTGTATTTCAAGTTTATTTTTGTATTTCAAGTTTGTTTTTGTAATTCAAGTTTATTTTTGTAATTCAAGTTTTACAATTTCACATTTAGTTTATTAAATTTTCAAACAAACTTACTCTCTACAAAAATGTCCATTTTCTACAAAATCTTGTTCATCATCAGGACTATTAGAGTCTACCTTATCCTCTCCCGGAAGTTTATTGTTTCTAACTTCTCTTTCATCTGGACGAGACATTATAATAATAGGTTCATCTTCATCATTATCAACTTCATCATCTTCTTCTCTTTCCGCGTCAATTCCAATTTGTGTCATTTCTTCAATGTCAGCAGTTTCATCATCACTACTCAAAAGATTATTATTTCGATTTCCATTATTATTATTAGCCTTAATTTTTGATGAACCAAAAGATCCCCCAATTGTTGTTGAAGAAATTAATTCTTTTCTATTATTATTTTTTAATTTTTGTTGCTCAGATTTTTTAAATTCAAGACGAGCACGAGTATTTTCAACAATTCTTTTTTTCTCCAAATCTTCTCCAAAAGTTACTTTACTACTTTGCTTATTTTCTTTATCCAAATCTAAAAATGTAGAATTGTTCTTTCTCTTTTGAAGTTCCAAAATATATTTTTCGGCGTGAGAAGCGGTACGAATTCCAATATTTGCCTAAATTAAATAAATTTTCTGAAAAATATTTAAAAAATAATTTTGTTAATACATTTTTTCTCGAAGATTCATCTTTAATAATGTCTTTTGCAGTAGAAGAAAGTAAACGATTGCCTTCTTCGAGTGCCTCGTCTCCAAAATAATCAGAATCATCATCCTCCTCCTCCTCTTTATTTTCTAATCCAGTTTCAAGCTCATCAGAAGAATAAAGATCTCCAACATCGTTTAAATTTTTTGAACTTTTTGTAGCAGAATTTTTCTTGAATTATATTAAAATAAATATTTTTTTGAGGTATTTTGGGTAGAAAAATGGAGGATAAAATTAGAAATAAAATTAAATAAAAATTTTAACCAAAACAACCTTCTTTTCATTAACAGAATTTTCAGTCAACTGTTCATCCCAAATGCTTCCAGTAAATTTTTTGTCTGGCCGAATAAACTCAAATTTTGTAGCTGGCAGTGGAACCAAATTAAGAGTTTTAGTCTAAAAAATATATATAAAAACTAAAATTTTTTGAACAATTTAAAAGTGTGTGGGACCCTAACAATACTAAATATTTGTATAAACAAACCATTAGTTTTTGAGTTAATGAAAAACAAATTAAAGAAACTTTTCAGTTATTCTCCCAAAGTCCGAAAATAATAATTAAAATTTATTTTTCTCTTAAAAATATTTATTTTAAGGCATAAAATCTCAACAATCTTCCACAACTTTCCTCCATAGAAATTCGCAAAGATTGTCAATCAAAAATAATCCTTTTGAGAAAAATAAATATTATTAATACTTGCGGAAGTTGGGAGTATAACGGGAAAAGTACACCAATTTAAATTATTATTACTTCATTTTTGGAAACAGTAGAACGTTTAGAAGCCAAAGGATTGTCTGATAACGCAACTAAAAAATCAATAATAAATTTAAAAAAAATTTAAAAAAAAACCTCCCAATGGTCGCTTCATTTTTAAATATAGAGAGCCTGTTTGCTCTACATCTGTGGTCCTGAAATAAATAAATAAAAATTGTGATGGAATTAACTGTATTTTTTAAATTAAAAATTCTACTAACGGTTCAACTAACATTTCAATATCCTTTGGCATAAAGCTTTCAAATACTTGTTTTATGTGTGTTTTGCTGAAGAATCTTCTTAATTCCTTAAATTTATAAAATAAAAAGTCTTCAATTTTATTTTTCAAAAAAGTTTTGTAAATATAATATATTCAAAAATATAAAAAAAAACAAACGTCTTTATTCAAATAAGTCTCAAAGTCAAGAAAATATTGTTTTTGCAGTTCAAGCAAATTAACATGGTCCTCTTCTGCGCCTTTTTTAGCTAAACAGCTTAGAATGCGTTTACGACCCTTAAAAGCAAATGAAAATATTTAAAAAAATATATTCAAAAAAAAAGAAGAAAACCTCATTAACTTTGTCACTAATAGTAAGTTTTGCAAGCGGATTAGCCATTAAATTTACTAAAAAAATAAGAGAAACAAAGCTAGTTTTTTAAAAATAAAAATAAAATAAAAAAGACTTTTAAAAAAATAAGTAAATAAAAATCTAAAATTCAGTAAAACATTTAGAGACTCTAATGTACTTGGCGAAAATTTCATTATGTTAAATTTTAATTGACGAAAAGTCTGTTTGACATAAAGTCGCAAAAATTTTTAATTTTTCTGAAAATGTTTTTTAATTTTTTTTATTTCTTTTATTTTAAAGATTGCGTTTAAAATTTTTTAATGTCATCCAGTCGTTTTAATGATTTTATCAGACGCGCGCAAGGTGCCTTCTCAACATTCAGAAATGGTTTGGTTTTTTATGAATTAAAAAATAGAAATTAAAAAAAGTTTTTTTAGGCAGCTCCAATTTTTTTATTGGTAAAAATGGAGAAATAATTTATTCAAAAAATAATATTTGTTTGCATGAGGATTCAGAAAATAATGCAGATTTGTATATTGTATTTAATTTTCAAAAAAAAAATATATAATTTTAAGAGAGCCAGTGCATACTCCAGGCTATTTATCCATTTCTTGTCTAGATGATGAACATTTGGGTGTGACACTTGTTTTGCAATGGATGCCTAATACTTTGTTAGAGAAAAATCCAACAAGGTTTTCACTGTTGTCTAGTGGTTTGTAACTTTCCGAGTTTTTTCTCTGAGATTTTTAAGATTTTGAAATTTTTTTTCGATATCGTTAAAAATAAAAAATAGATTAAATAAATTCAATTTTAGTATTCGCTCGGTCTCCCCTAGACCTCTTGCTTTGAATGAAAATAATTCTAATATTGACACTGAAAATACAATTACTCGACTTTTATGCTCTAATAGAGAAATTGGTGATAGTGAAGAAGATGAAAGAGAGGTTTTTTAAATTTTTTAAATTAATTAATTTTTTTTTTTAATTTTAAAGTTAAGTACAATAGAAGAAAAAGTAAATTTGAAAGAACAATTTTTGGATTGTAATGATTCTACTTTTGATTTAATAGAGGAAAATGGAATTAAGCAAGGACATAGACCAACAACATTGCTTCAATCGGAGGGACAAAAGGTTAGTTTTTTGTAAGTTTTTTAGTTAAATAAATTTTTGTCGATTTATAAGGTTTCTTTCAAATAGAATATAAATTAAAATTTTTTTAAATTTGTTATTTCGAGTATAAATTTTTAAATTTTTTTTGGGTTCATAGACTGTTGAAATTTTATTTAAAAAAGATCTTTAAAAAATATTTTAGTTATCACTGCCTGTTATAAATCTAATTCCGAATACTCCAATTGAACAAGAAAATGAAGGAAAAATTTGCGAAGATCGGGTAAAATTTATCTGAATGAGTGATATTAAAATAAATTATATTAAATTTTAGTTGACTGAAAGTTCTAGTGCAACTTCGGGTGAAGATGAAATAGTAGAAGAAGAAGAGGAGGAAGAGGATGACGTTGATTCTTCCTGTGATGATAAATCTGAAGGAGATGCAAAAGGTTTTTTATTTAATTAAAAAGTAAAAATTCTTATCTTGGTTACCCTGGTTTTAGACGGATAATTTGGAATATTTTGTCTCATTTATCATTATTTACAATTTACTCCAATTTTAGTACAAGATTCCTATCATTCTGAGCCATTCTGTCGAAGTTTTGCCACTTCTCTATTTTTTGATTCAATTCCTGAACATTTTGCCCGAAATCATAATTTAACATGGATGAAAGGAGAAGATGAAGAAGAAGATAATACAAAAAGCATTTTAGCATTAACTAAAGATAAAGTTTATTTTCATTCAAAAAAAGAAGATGAAGAAGAACAAAAAGAAGATTCAAATATAATAAAAGAAATTTCAACAAAAAGAATTGCTTCTTTATTTTCTGTTAATTTAGGTTTAATTTGAAATTTTAACAAATTACTAAAAAAAAATTTTCAAAATAAATTAAACAAATTTTTGTTCTTTTAAATTATAAAAAATATATATTGAATTTTAATTTTAAGGAAAAATGCGTTCAATGCGGGTGTTTTATTCTAATCCTGAAAAAACAAGCGGTATAAAATTAAAAATAATTTTTTTATTTTTTTTAATAGGTCAATTAGTGATTGCTAGTCACGACTCACAATATAAAATATTTCATTTTCATCATGATGGATTAGACAAATTGGCAATAATATTTGAACGTTGGAATGCAGTTAAGGCAAAATCTGCTGGGAATGATGTATTTTTTAATATATAAATTGTTTTTATAGGAAAGAAGTTGGGAAAAACGGAAACTTTCCGGAAACATTTTCAGAAGTTAATTCCATAGTTTTTTCCGGAATTGTTACAACATTGTTTTCTTATTTGTTTTCCGGAAAGTTTTAATTGTTTTGTGATTTATTTTCCGGAAAGTTTTAAATAAAATTCCGGAAATATAAAATCAGAATTTATTCAAGTTTAATTTTATTTAAGTCTCCTTCTGTGTCTGGTCCAGATCGTCATTTACTCATTTGTCCAGTTGGTTTTGATCTGGCAAAAACAGAAATGGACCCAGAAGATGGTTTATATGAAAGGCTTAATTGGGAATATTGGAAATCATTTATTTCTAATGAAGGAATGATTGGAGATTCTTTTACTGTTAGAAAAGTAAGAGGGAAAATGCACATTTTTTACAAATTTTATTTAAATTTAATTTTTTTTAATTTTTAAGATAATATATTTTGCATCAATGGATCCTAAAATGCGTAAAGAATTATGGCCTTTTCTTTTACGAGTATTTCCTTGGTCATCAAGTTATGAACATAGGGATGCTATACGCAACGATTTATTTTTGAGATATCAAAGAATGAAAAGAAATTTAATTAAAAAAACTGAAAAAGCAATAGCAGCAGGAGAAAAATTTTATACAAATGTAGAATCAAGCATTTTAAAGGTTTTTTTTTATATTTTTTTATAAGAACCGAAAGAGAAAAAAATTCTCTTGATTTAATAAAAATAATAAATATATTTAAAAATTTAAAATTAAATATATATAATATATTTTTAAGGATGTATTACGCACTGATAGACGTAATTCTTTCTTTGCTGGAGATGGAAATGAAAATTTGGATATAATGAAGTAAGTAAAGGCTTAATATTATTGTTTTTTTCTACTTTTATTATTGGGGAAATATTTTTTAAATTAAAATTTTTTAATTAAATTTTATAATAAAGGGGAGTAATGGTTTTAATTATTTTATGGATGAAAATAATTAATTTTATTAATTATTATGATGCTTTTTATTAATTTAATACCTTAAGCTTATTTTCTACTCTGTCTCCTTATAAAATTCAATAAAAAAAGAAAAAATAATTTTAATAAATATTTAAATTATTTAGATCAATTTTATTAATTTATGCTGTTAAATATCCTCAAATTAATTATATTCAAGGAATGAGTGATTTACTTTCTCCTTTACTTTTTACATTACGTGATGAACCTTTAACTTATTGGTGTTTTGTTGAATTAATGAAAATTACACTTTTTTGTCAGTCAGAACAAACAAAATCTGTTATGGAAATTCAATTGGATTATTTAAGGGAATTAATTCGTCTTTTTGTGCCTGAGGTTTATTTTTGAAAAATTGAAAAATAAAAATTATTATTTTTGTTTCATAAAATATAAAAAAAAAGATTTGAAGCATGTTTCAAAAAATTTGAACATTTTTTTTAAAAGTGAAGCACGCTTCAAAAAATTTGAAACTTTTTTTAAAAGTGAAGCATGCTTCAAAAAATTAAAACAAAATTTCAATAAAAATGAAAATTTTTATTGTTTCAAAAAATTTTGAAACTTTTTTAAAAATTTGAAGCATGCTTCATATATTTTTAATACTCTCAACCTTTCAAAAAAAAACCTTTTTTATAAACTTTTATTTATTTTTAGTTTTATACACATTTAATGTTTCTTGGAGGTGATGCCCCTTCTTTAATGTTTGTTCATCGTTGGATTTTACTTTTCTTTAAACGTGAATTCCCCCAAACTGAAGCTTTACATATCTGGGAGGTTATTTTATTTTTATAATAATTAAAAAAAAAATTTTTTTTAAGGCTTGTTGGTCTCGTTACCGAACTTCTCATTTTCATTTATTTGTAGCCTGTGCAATTGTTAGTGTATTCGGGCCAGATGTAGTTTCACAACGATTACCTAATGATGAAATTCTTTTATATTTTTCATCTCTAGCAATGCATATGGATGCTAAACTAATTCTTCGAAAGGTTAAAATAAAGTTAAAATTTTTTTTTAAAATTATTTTCTTAGGCTAGAGGTCTTCTTTATCAATTTTACAGAATGAAACGAATTCCCTGTACTTTGGCTAGTTTACAAGTAATGGAGGAAAATGAGACAAATCAGTGGAATTCTCATTTACCTTTACAAAAAGAAATTTTTTGTACAGAAATGCATGAAAATGAAACTTGTCCAATGAAAATAGAAAAAGAAGAGGAAGAGGAACAATATTCTAGCATTTAATATTAATAAAAAAAATTTTAAATTAATTTTTTTTCAATGCTAGAGAGGTCTGTCTTATTTACTAAATATTACATATTTCAGAATATTCCAAGGAAATATATTTATCTATATAATATTTCTAATTTTATCAAAAACCTTTCTTTTTATTAAATTTAAGCTTTGATTATTATTTTATTAATTTTATTTTTTTGAGACAATAGGTATATCTTATCTGAGATGTTATAAATTAAAAACTTAAAAAATTTAATGTGCTTTTAGCTTTTTAAAAAAATTTCTTCCTTAATTAATTATTAATTTTTTCAGCTAATAAAACAAAATTACTAAAATTAACAATATATTTAAAATTATTTCCACATTTCATTTTTAAATAAAATTCCAAATGAGGAAATAAAAAACTTTAAATTTAAAAATCTATAATTTTTAAATTCTGAATTACCCAATAGAATGTCTGGACTTTAAAATAAAATAAACAAATGTTAAGTTGTATTTATATTATTATTTTTGCTTCAATTTTTTATAAGTCACATTCTGGTTGTGTAAGAGGATATTGTGATTGCGATAATGAAGAATATAACTTTTGGGAGGATATTGATATTACAACTACCACATCATTTCCTATAACAAGCAATAAAAAGACTACGGAGAAGTTAAAAATTACAACTATTCCGGAACGAATTAAAACCACAATTCCAGAAAAAACTACAACAGAAAAAATAAAAACTACAACTCTTCCGGAAAAGTCAACTACAACAGTAAAATTAAAAACTACAATTCCGGAAAAGTTTACAACAGAGAAGTTAACAATTACAACTGTTCCGGAAAAGTTGAAAACAACAGAGAAATTTATAACAACATTTAAGGAAACATCTAAAACTACGGCAACAACAGAGAAATTAAAAACTATAGATAAGCTAACAACAAAAGGATTTACAACTACTACAATACAAGAGAAAACTACAACGGAAATGTTAGAGACTAGTACAACTGAAAAAGCCACAACAGAGACTACAGAGAGTATAACAACTGTAGACAATAATAGATTTACTATTACTACAGAATTAATTAATACTGAGAGAACAACAGATTTACCTAATCAGGACACTACAGTCTCACAATTGCAAACAACAATTTCAGAATCTACTAATCCAACTACAGAAGAGAATATTCAAACTACGAGTGAAGAGACTACAAAAACAATTATGGATTCAGTATCTACGACAGTCGAGTCTACTACTCCAAGCAGAACTACAATTGTAACTACGACGCCACCAGGAAGTAAGTAAAAATTGAGATATAAATTTTATTTATTTAATTAACTGCACTGGTATTTTTATTTTTGCCCATTTCAAAAAGAGTACAAGACTATAAAAAAGCTTTAGACCTTATTTACATATGATAAAAAAATATTTAATTTTAACAGCTTGCGGTATTTGTTGTAATTGTGATCATGATATTGGACAATGTAAAAGAGAATTTTAATTAAAATTTTGAATATTTTACAAATGATGAAAAATTGTTTAAAAATGAATATGTATTAATTTATTTGCTCATTTTTATTTTTATATAAAGTTTAAATTAATATTCTTTTGGAGTAAAAAATTTTTCATCTCATTAAATAAAAAATTGCAAAATTAAAAAATTTAAATTGCACAAATCAATTACAAGAAAATAAATAAATATTTCTGGTAGACTTTAAGGAAAAATTGGGTGTAGTATAGCTGACGCCCCACTCAGAAATTAATAATTTGACATACCATTCGATGTAGCTCGTCGAGATGAATCGAACGGTAATACTCTTATAATGCGGAAATGCCTGTGAACCGAGATACAGACTCCCAAAAATCGAAAAACCATAGGGGGGAGTAAGCACATTTTGGGGTAAAAAATTCGAATATGAGTATGATAGCTCATTCGAAAGAGCTATTCGAAACCTATCGAATGAGACCAAAATTGTCGAGATTGAACGATTATAAACAAAGTTATGAAGGATTTTGCTAGAAACACGCCAAACTTGGATCTATTGGGAGTGTTTTATGACTTCATCATTTGGGAGCCCATCTCTCGTTGGCTTTTGGTACGTGCGTTAATCTACAGCGCAAATTACAACAAAATGATTTATTAAATGAAAAAAATTAAAAGCAGCCGCAGTAATCACATTGAGTAGCTTACTCCCCCCTATGGTTTTTCGATTTTTGGGAGTCTGTATCTCGGTTCACAGGCATTTCCGCATTATAAGACAGTTACCGTTCGATTCATCTCGACGAGCTACATCGAATGGTATGTCAAATTATTAATTTCTGAGTGGGGCGTCAGCTATACTATATCCGAAAAATTTATTAATAAATCTACCATTTATTTTATTAATTTTTTAAAATTTTTTGAGTGGAAAGAGTTGGCATTTAGTGAACGAACGTAGATTTCAAAGACTTTTCCCGAAAGAATATGAAGTGAATGAACGTAAATTGCAGTCTGCGTTTACCTTTTGGCTTATATAAACGGCAAATATAATAAATTAATTCATTTTACTTTATTTTTATCTTTCCAAAAAATTAAAAAAATGTAAAATGATAGATTATTTCTTTTATTTATTGCCAGGCAGTTATTTAATTCCAGCGTTTAGTTTTTAAAGAAAAAAGAAATTTAAAAAATTATCAATCAATGATAGAAACTAAACTCCAATTATAAGGCATATCAAGGGATTAGCTCATGGATGTTCTTTTCTCTGTCATTTTAAGATGAAAACTCGATTGAAATTAGCCAAAAGGTGTCAAGGTTCAGAAGAGATATAAGGGAGCAGCCTCAGTAATCATCTAAAAAGAGCTTGATCCCCCTTATGGTTTTTATATTTTCATAACTTTTTATCTTTGCCCATAGTCATTCCCATGGTAGTTAGTAGTTAAATTTCAATTCTAGTTAAATTTCAATTCTAGTTAAATTTTTTGTCTTTATTTTGGGATCGGTTTAGCGTTTAGCCTTAATACATTTTTCTTTTAATTAATTTTTCAAATTATCAGAAATAAAAACATTTAAAAATTGGATTTTTTTAATATTTTATTTTTAGAAAAATGAAAATTCTAAAAATTATTTTCTTTTTAACAATTATTCTTTTATTTTATTATGTTAATGGAATGTGGGACGAAAGATCAGATCACGATTATGGATCTTCTCGATATGGTATATACGAGGATGGAGAATTTTATCGACCTGAAGTGCCCGTTGATGTAGCATCATCAGATGATCAAGATGACATAAACGATGATGGATCATTTACATATTATCAAAATTCTATGATGCAGAATATAGCTTCAACATCGCAGCAAACAGAAATTGTTAGTCAAGCTGAAGGGCAAGCCATTGAAGATGACAAAAAACCCTGGTATAAATAAATAATTTTTAAAATTTATTATTGCACTTTGCGGTCTTTCAACTCAAAAATACAGAACTGGGTCCAACTCTTATTTGCTTATTTTTAAGTTTTTTTGAAAATATTTAAGTTTGTTTTAATTAAAATTTTTATGACTATACAAATAAATGGATCCACCACTATTCACCGAAAGAACCAATTGGTCCAATTGCCATTTCGGTCGAACCTTTTTAAACCAGTTGTTCGTCAACAAACCTGAATCTATTGGGGGCGTTCTATTAATTATCCATTTTAGGCCCAAGGCCAGTTGGTCTTCGCACAAACTTGGCTTTATTGGGAGTGTTTTATTACTTTTCCTTTTAAGTGATTGGACCAATTGGTTAATTCAATGAATAGGGTTTCGATGTATAGGCGAAATAAATAATTTATATTTAATTTAATAGGCATATATTCGATTATATTAAACAAAGTTTGGATGAAGTAGAAAATGAAGTGAATGAAGGAAATTTAACAATAGAAACTAGTGATGAAAATAAAATTAAACGTCTTGTTGATATAAATGAAAACAATGAAGATAGCATAAATACCGTATTTATCGAAAAATTTTTTGGAGAACTCTTTAATGCGAGAGATTATTATAGAAAAGAATTAATTGAAAAAGAATTAAAAAAACAAAAAAAAACAAAAAAATCAAAAAAATCAAGCATTGCCTGTTTTATTTGTTTAAGTCCGACTGTTCTAGAAGATACAATTGAAATTCAATGTATAAATTTATTTTTAATTGATCTTAAAATTTTGGACATTTTGTCAAATTTTACATTTTTGGTTTCAACCCTTTAAAATCTTGTTATATATAGTTTTATTGGTCTAAATGTTTATTCCTAGTTTTATGCAATTTAAATTTTGTTAAATATTTTTTTCTACTAAAGTCCAAGTAAAATATTTATTTATTTTTAAAGATGTCCCCGAAAATCTCGAATATTATTTAAATTCTCAAATATATAATATTGACATGGAAATATTGGAAAGATTACCAGTAATGGAAAAGGCCAATAAACAATATAATTTGACACTTCAAGTTAATATTTTTAGAAGAGAATTGGAAGACTCAATTAATTTATGTAAAAAACAAGGAAAAGATGCATTATCAGAAATGATTAAAAATTTAGCATTACAAAGAGCTATAAATGTTTTATGCACATTTAAAAGTTATTCGGTAATATTTTTGTGGGTGTTAAGCAGTGATGAGAAAGTTCCAAAATTTTCACTGGAACCGGTTCCAGAACTCTTATTTTTGAAATTTTGCAGTTCCAGTTCCGGAACTGGAACTGCAAAATTTCTGGAACTGGTTGATTACTGGAAAAATGCAGTTCCTGAACTTGAACTAGTTCCGTAGAAATTTTGGAACTTTCCCATCACTGTTGGTAAGTTAAGCAATCATTTTTTTAACTTTCTAGCCACATTGTTTCACAAAATTAAAAATAAATAAATAAATATTAAATTAATATTATAGGCAGCGAAAAAAGAACTTGAACATGAAAAATGGTTCGAAAGCAGAGGATCTTGGAAAAAACAAGGAAATCCAAGTAAACATGAAAAAGAATTGTTTGCAACGAATTTTAAGTTTGAAGTTAATGAAAATGATTCTTTTTTTTATTCCTCTGATAGTATTGAATGTAATTATGCATTTTCGCCTATTAATAGAGTAAGTTTAAAAAATAGTTTTAGAGACCAATAATTTGTGAAAAATATAATAGAAGAAAATGATATTTTTTGTTTTCAAAGCCTAGTTACGGTGGGAGTGGAAGGTCCAAGTTCTGTAACTGGAACCACGGAACTACCAAATTTTGGAACTTTTCGATCACTGTTGATACATAAGGGTCGGGTAACACTTTTCTAGAATGGGGACACATTATTTAATTATAATTGTCCGTAAATCAAGTCCGCAGGATTACCTCCCTTCTAGAAAAGTGCCAAAAAATGACTATTGTATTTAACAAAAAACTTGATTAACCTTTTAACTGTTTCCATAATTGTAATTTCTTTATATATATTTTTTAGTTTGATGAAGCTAATTTGGATCCTTGGTTATTTGAAAATATTCAACCTTGCAGGTTTAATAGGCCTACACCTATTCAAGTTGGTTAAAAGCATTTTTTTATTATTTTTTAATTATTCACAAAGATGTTCAATTATTAAGAACGTTTTAAAGTATTTATTTTTATTTAGGGCTATTCAATATATGCATTAACAAGAATGTCGAATGATTTATTAGCTGTAGCAATGACTGGCTCTGGAAAGTTGGAAATTATTTTTTAATTTTAAAGAGAAATTTACTATAAGGAATTAGGTTATTTGAAATTTTTAATCATTTTTTGTAGGACAGTAGCATTTCTTGTCCCGATGATCGATGAACTTTTGAAATATGGAAAGAATCATGGCGGTTTAGATAAAGTTGGTTAAAATAAATATAAAAAAATTATTTTCATTTAGAAAGAAAAGAAAAAAAATAAAGAAGCGAATAAAGAAAAGAATAAACAAATAACTTTTTTTCCTCATGCTTTAATACTTTTGCCAACAAGAGAACTTGCACAACAGATATATGAAGAGCATTAAAATTAACTTACCGTACACCTATTGGTTCTGGACTAGTGCATGGGGGATCTAATAATCAAGCATTACAACTTAATAGACTTAAAGTCAGTTATTTAAAACAGAATTTTAGAAAATCAGAATTTAAAAATAAAAATTAGAATTAAAAAATCAGAATTTTAAAAATAAAAACAGAATTTTAGTAAGTAAAATCAGATAAATCAAACTTGTTAGGTTGTAAATACAAAGTAATAATTTAAATTCTGATTTTTTACCTATTTAACTTTTATTTTTTTTATTTTAGAAAGGATCTGATATTCTTGTTGCTACACCATTGCGTCTTATGGACATGTTGAAGGATAATTATATAAGCTTGGAAAATTGTAAATTTGCTGTTATTGATGAAGTCGATATATTAATTGGTTAAATTAAAAAAAATATTTTTTAAACAATATTTAACTTTAAGATTCCAGCTTTAAATCCCAAACAACCAGTATTCTTGAACAACTACCTCAAAATAGTAGAAAAGGTCTTTTATATTTTAAATAATTAAATAAATATGTTAAACCTTAATTTAATCATTATTATAGTTATGTTTTCCGCAACCTTTAAGCACAATGAAGAAATTAATGAACTAGTAAATACATTTCTTCGACCAAATTATGTAAGTTAATAAATATAAATGTTACTATTTTCCTTATTCTTTGACTTACACTTTTAGTCAGGCCCTTCCCTAAAATACTAACACGCATAATATTCAATATAAGTGCAGTAAAAGACTGATACGTATCCTTACAAAATGGTACACGAAATTTCACGACATTTAATCCCAACAGCAAAAAATCGTGGGCTCGGGTAAAGAAATGTAGTTTTTTGCCGTAGACGAAATGTCGTGCAATAGAGTATACCAAAATGTAGGGGAGCCGACCGATAAATTACTAATAAAAATTAACTGGTAATAGGATAAATAACACAAGTTGAATTATAAATTACATTTTTATTTAAAGATAAGTCTAAGAATTAAACAAAAAATATCACCAAATCTTACAGAGGAAATAATTTGGGTAGAAGAATTAAACAAATTAAAAATGCTTATAAAAACGATTGAAAAAATTAGAAACCCCAATAAAGAGCATAATTCTATTGATGAAATCAAAGAACAAAATTCCAATGATGAAATCAAAGAGGAAAATTCTAATTATAAAATTGTCATTTTTGCAAACAAAAAGACGACTGTTGATAATGTAAGTTTTTATAAAAAAAATTTTTTCCAATAAATATTTTAATTTTTAGATTAATAGAGAATTAAAAAACTTAAAATATGACTGTCTTGCGTTTCATGGTGATGTTGGAATAAAGGAACGAGCTGCGAATTTTACAAAATTTAAACAAGGAAAAGTTAAAATTTTGGTATCATCAGATAATTTTGGGAGAGGAATAGATGATAGAAATATTACACACATAATAAATTTTGATGTTCCAATACGTTTGTTTTTTAATAATATTTAAGGGTCCATCCCTATACATCGAAACTCTATTCATTGATTAACCAATTGGTCCAATTGCCAATTCGGTCAAATCTCTTTAATTGGTTCCGCACAAACTAGTTCTATTTGGTTTGTTTTATTAATTAGCCATTTTATGGCCTGGTTGGTCTTGGCAAAAACTTGTATCTAATGGGACTGTTTTTTACTTTTCCGTTTAAGTGATTTGACCAATTGGTTATTCAATGTATAGGAGATATTTACGACAGGGAAACTTGTAATAAAATCAGAAATGTGGAAAAACACATGTTTATTTAAATTAAGTTTTATAAATTCTAATATCAGAATGACCTTTAAAAAAAGAAAAAAGCTATAAAAACAATTAATCTTTTTTAATATTTTAGTATATGAAACCTATGTTCATCGTATTGGACGTACATCACGAATGGGGAGAGAAGGTAAAATAAATAAATATTTTTTAAAATTATTTAATCAAAATTTAAAATTATTTTAGGAAAAGCAATATCATTTATGAACGAATCAAGCAAAATTATTTTGGCTATCTACGATTCTTTTGGAGAGAGATCGAATATTGAAAAAATTATTTGTCCACCGGAATTTTTGGAAAAAGCAGTATATTTGTACGGTAGGGGTCACCTCAGTGTTGCCATTTCAGTGTTGCCAGCTCAGTGTTGCCATCTCAGTGTTAGCCAGCTCAGTGTTGAGCCATCTCAGTGTTGCCATTTCAGTGTTGCCAGCTCAGTGTTAGTACAAATGGGGCCATTTCAGTGCAAGTTTTAAAAAAATAAGAAAATATTAAAACCATAAAAAAACTCAAACAAATAGTTAAAACAATAAAAATTTATTAAAACAAAAAATTGATAAAATTGACTAATTGATAAAATTGACTAATGAAAAAATTGACTAAGCATTCATGTGATAATTGGAAGAGATACCGGTAAGTAATTCAATAATTGGTTGTTGGTTTAAATATTGGTGATCATTAGGAATTTGTTGATTATTATTTAAATAACGTTGAAGAATGTTTAAAATTCGTCTATCAGCTTCCCTGTATTTTTTCCTTTTTGGTGGAGGTTCACGTCCTGCAATAAAGCTGGCTAAATTCGCATCAATTTGTTTCTGTTCTTCTGTAAGTTTTGTAATAAACTGCCAAATTGTAGGATGGTCATATTTAAAGGCATTTTGCAAACGCCGGTGTTGTGCCTCCACGTAGTTATTGGTGCGATCCTGCTGCATTAATGTCCTTTGATGAACGCTCCAGAACACTGGATCAAATAATGGACGAGTACGTTCTCCATTTCGATTCCAAAGAGGTCTACCAGTATAATTAGTTAAAAACCTGAAAACTGATAAATTAAACAAATCCTAGAATATAAACAGCTGACCAGTCTAGAACGGGTTGAAGCTCATTTGGTATAGCTGCCTCTACAGCATAAATTCCTGCAGTAATATCTTGAACGGGGAGAAAGGCAATTGAAGTTATCATTTTCGCTTTTAATGCAAATTCCGGATCAGTGTTGTACCTCTAAATTTTTGGGATTTTATTTAAATTTAGTAAAATGAATACCTGAGTTAGTCCGAACTCGCTGACTTTTTTTCTTAAATTTTTCACCAAATGAAACATACATAAATGCACAGTGGTGTCGGGAAAAACAGTTTTAATTGCTCCTGGAATAAACAAATAAAAAAATACTTAAAAGATTATACCAATTGCGCCTATTTCGAAATCCATTGACACCGATTCAGGAGAAAATGCTGGCCAAATTTGCTTGATTTTTCGGAAAAGTAGTTCATAAGTTGCTGAAGATTTCGAAGTCAACAAACAGAAAAGTACCGGAAGCACCCAATTTCCTCGACTGAACATACATTTCTTTAGTTTATTACAAATATGCATACCGAGTCATAATCACGTACAATTGATAAAAATGTGCTGGTGTAATTGAAAAGGTGCCGTCCATGAAAAGGGTTTTCATATCTCCAGCCCATGTCCCAAACGATTCTCTTCCAAAAATTAACATTCTTAAAACAAAAAATAAAAAAGATGAAACTTATAAAAATAAACCTTTGCTGTTCTTCATATATTCCAGAGTCATAAAGAAGAAACAATTCAACATCTTCACCATTCCTCCTGTAGTATTTATAAGCCTCCGGAATTTGTAGCTCGTGAATTGAAGCTGGAATTGGTGGAGGCGCGTGAATTTCATGACGAACCCTTTTTACTAACTAATATTGAAAAATAATTTTAAAAAGTTAGACAAAATAAAAACCTTTTTAGTAGCATTTTTTGATGGAAAATTAGCCAGAATAGGAGTTTGAATTTGTTGAAGAACGCGTGTGCGTATTGCTGCTGGAGTATCCATTGTCTCTTCAGCTCTTCTTTTGATTCCCGTAACTATACGCTGAGTAATCACATTTGTAGCGCTGTTGTTACATGTGTGCTCACCTACAGTCTTCACTACAACATCTTCTAAAGTTGAATGCAAGCGCCCTTTACAATTAATTTCCTTCGTAACAAAATCTTCGCATCTCCAAAATTTCTTATCCTGATCAGAATTTAGTCTTTCGAAGAGATAAAGAAATCCATCGTGTTGTAGCTTTTTCTTGCCCCTTATTGTTCTAATATCCATATTTTCTCTCAAATCCATACTAAAATTAAAAAAATATATATGAAAAACTAAAATAAGCAAAGAAAAATGAGAAAAGAATATAATTTTTTTATAAAGTTTTTGTGCACTGAAATGGCCCCATTTGTACTAACACTGAGCTGGCAACACTGAAATGGCAACACTGAGATGGCTCAACACTGAGCTGGCTAACACTGAAATGGCAACACTGAGCTGGCAACACTGAGATGGCAACACTGAGTTGGCCTGTTCCGATATTTGTATAATGAAAGAGAGCAAGGTCATCAAGTTGAAAGAGCACCTGTATGGGAAGGACAGTAAATAGTAAAATGAATCGGCACTTTTATTTTAGTAAAATAGGGTATTTTCTTGGAGAAAATCTTTGGTTCTACTTCACTTTATGAGTCCAATGAAATTATCTATATCTATGAGTTTTCGTCAAATATTTTTGAAAAATTATTTTCGGCGAAAAATTATTTGTCTTGTCGAGATAAGTCGAATGATAGATGTGTGGAAATAAACAATCCATGACATGGGCCCTTGAAAATTTAAAAACCATAGAGGGGAGTAAGTTCATTCTACGTGGTTTTAAGATGATTTTAGTCTCATTTGACCAATTTCTAATAATTCTTTCGAATGAACTATAATTGTTTATATTTAAAATTGTTGGTAATTTAAAATAGGTCATCACCACTTTTACCTGATTGACGAAAAATAATAGATAATTTCATTTGACTCATAAACTTAATTGAACTAATAAAGTGAAGTAAAGCCAAATCTTTGGGGATTTTGATACTTTTTTGGAATCTTATTCTTTTATTTTAAGGTGACTTATAATCTATTTTTAAAAATGGAAGGTAAACCATATTAGGCAAATGTCCAGTTTGACCTTTATGCTAAAAACGTTTTTAGTGACCAGCAATACTATTATTTGCATTTTTTCGTTAAGAGAGGCGCACGCTGGACAGTTGCCTCATAAATGGAATATGTAATATTATTCAAAATTTGACTCTTACAATTAAAAATTTTTTTGGAATTTTTTTATTCCATTTTTTGACCATAAATTTTGGTTTAAAAAATGAACCGCAGAAATGTTTAAAATTTAAATTTAGTATTTTTGTAAAAGTCAATTTAAGTATCATTAAAAATCATAAAATCCAAAAAAATAAAAATATATAAAAAAAATAAAAACCAAAAAATATAAAGGTAAATGTCCAGTTGAATCCCTACCTGTCCGCAAAGAGAATTCGCTCTTTCTTTTCTTCTCTTGCATTTATGGCGTTAGGAGAAGTGCACCCTTTTTTTCCTTCTCAAGCTATAATATGCCTTTGGCACTTGGAAAGAAAGGGATAAAATAATTAAAATTAATTAATACTAATGCGAATACTCGACAGATCGAAGCTTTTTGGAATAGATTAAGATTCAGTATTGTCCATCAGATGAGACATATTAAAGAAACTGGATTACCTAAATATTTGTCCTTTTACTGGTTTTTATCCCTTCATTATAATCCCATTAAAGGTTATTATCTCCCTGATATTTTAGAAATTTATTTGCGAATGTTGTCCAAAATTTATGTTCTTTGATTATTAATCTTTGGTCACTTTTAAAATAATTATATGTATTTTCACTTAACTAATTTTAATTATTTTATCCCTTTCTTTTCCAAGTGCCTAAGACATATTATAACGGAGAAGGAAAAATAAGCGTGCACTTCTCCTAACGCAATAAATGCAAGAGAAGAAAGAAAGAGCGAATTCTCTTTGCGGACAGGTAGGGATTCAACTGGAAATTTACCAATATAAATTATTAGGCTCTTACCCCCAAAAGTTTTTCAATTTTTTCAGATTTCTAATATTATTTAAGAATCTGGTTAAGTATAGGTGGTTTTTTTGTAGCGGTTCAATTTACACAAGTGAGGTGTCATCCGAAAGAGCTCGGCGAGCTGAGTCGAACTAGCCCTGAACGAAGTCGAACCAACTACTCTGAGCCGAGATACAGACCCCCGAAAATCGAAAAACCATAGGGGGGAGTAAGCTCAGTTTTGGGGTGGAAAAGTCGAATATACATATGATAGCTCATTCGATTCAACTCTTTAAGCTGAGTCGAATGATACCAAAATTGGCATGATTGCACGATTTTGAACAAATTTATGACATCGAAAGTTGATGGAATAACTTTTATTTTTATGTTTGTATGAAAAGAAAATGGTTTGTAAAGAAACGAATTTTCAACATATTATCTGCAGAACGATCATAGAAAACAAGAACATGTTTGTTCATTCCCATGGCCAAAGTGATCCCATTTGTTCAAGAATAGCATGAAATGCAGCTTTTCCGTCAGCAAAGCGACCGAAATACTGCCTCCAAATAAACTCATCAAGGTAGCTTGGAATGTTGTCCTCGTCCATCCCGGCCATAATTTTAAAACGCTGCTTACAGTCCTTCCATAGACTTTCGATATTGTTCGTATGAACTTTGGTTATCGGATCGCGAAATTCTTTAGAGTGATTTACAGTTCTATGAATAAAACCAAGAGAACTAAGCCCTGAATATGACTTCCATAAATCCGACCAAATCTCGGTCCCTGTAAAAGATTTTGCTTTAGAAAAACCCAAGCATACCCGGAAGACAAATTTCTTTTATTATTTGGAGCAAGGTATCTGCTGATCTGTCTGGAACAAGTTGAATATATCCAATTCTTTTAGAGGTGTCAAAAATACCAAAAACCCAAAGCTGGGTTCCCGAATGCGGCATCCCTCTATGATATTTCTGATGACAAATTAACGATTCGTCAACTTGACAGACCTAAAATTAATATACGGTACAAAAGAACCAGTTTTAAATCAAACCACATCGCGTCCGCCGAAACGCGGAGGGTTTTTGAGAAGCCACGTACTACATACCGAACGAAGATGATTATTCCATTTTGTAAGCGAGCTCAAAGAAATCCCAGAGAGCGATGCTTGAACATATCTTGGCATACCATATCCCCAACAGTAGGTCATAAGTAACAGTTTATCTAGAGGGAGCCTTGATTTCATAAAATAAGATCCGTGACGTAAAGATTTATACCTTAAACGTATAGTACATATATGCATATTTAACTAAACTTACGATCTGCAACCAGGACATCGCCAACATGCGCCATCTCTCTTTGCATTATCCTGATAAATTGTCATAACACGCCGACATTTACTACATTTCATTGAAGATTTCAAAGTTCCAATTTCGGTAAGAAATGAATATGTTTTTTCTTTATTACAAATAATTGGGCAAATTTCTTTGATTCCAAATGAATTACAACTAATTTCTCTATCTTCGGTGCTTCCGTCCGAAGCCTCAGCATCAGTCATTTTAAGAAATGTTACAAAATATTCATCTGATCGCCTTAAATACAGCAACTACCACAAACAAAATATTTTGTGACGTGGATAGATCAAAACCCATCAAACGTTAACATAAAAATTCCAACCTGTCTTTTCTCGCCACAATAAATAGTGTTGTTTAAAGCAACAGACAGCCTTTCGTTAAAAAAGAAAGATGGAACGCTCAAGGCTGTTAACATTTTTCTTGTGCGGTGACACGCCAAATTTGAACCTATTGGGAGTGTTTTATCACTTCTTCGTGTGGGAGCCCATCCCTGGTTGGCTTTTTGTACATGCGTTATTCTACGGCGCAAATTACAACAAAATAATTAATTTATCAAAAATTTAAGAACAGCCGATTTAATTACACAAAGGTACATGCGTTATTCTACGGCGCAAATTACAACAAAATAATTAATTCAGTGAAAATAATTTAGAAGCAGCCGCGGTAATCACTTTAAATGAGCTTACTCCCCCCTATGGTTTTTCAATTTTCGGGGGTCTGTATCTCGGCTCAGAGTAGTTGGTTCGACTTCGTTCAGGGCTAGTTCGACTCAGCTCGCCGAGCTCTTTCGAATGACACCTCACTTGTGTAAATTGAACCGCTACAAAAAAACCACCTATACTTCACCAGATCCTTATTTAATTATAGCAAAGTATTTCCATTGATTCAATGTTTTTATTAAGGTTGCCGTTGGTTTACTCAATTTTTCTTGGGTATGGTTTCAAATAAATTTATAAGGAGAAATAACGAAAAATTAAAAAGTACATTTTTCCAAGAAAAACGAATCAAAAAAATTTTTTTAGTAAAAAATTATATTATTAATGCCGGGTTGGGTCGGGTAAAAGTTAAGGTATGGTAATCCACGGCAAGCCTGATTTTTTAATATTTCTTATACTTTTTTTAATTATTTCTAATTTCCAAGGTGTATAAAATCTTTTATGTACTGTGTATTTTATAGAATATTAGTTTATTCTTAAGTCATTACGTGCAAATTTAGGTAGAGCGACATTTCCGGACGCCCACAAAAGCTTACAAAGAAATTAGTTTATTTCCCTCTTTAAAGGACCAATTGGTACAATAATTTATTCAACAACTTTGTAGCATGGTACTAAATATATATCCAAGTTTTGGACCAGAAGTTTGAGTCCAGAAGCGTTGGTCCGGAAGTGTCGGTCCGGAAATGTCGGCCTGCCGCAAATTTAGCCTAAAAATATATAAAAATAAATAAAATATAAACTTGAAATATAATAAATAAACTTAAAATATACTAATAAATAAACTTGAAATATAAAAAATAAACTTGAAATATAAAAAATAAACTTGAAATATAAAAAATAAACTTGAAATATAATAAATAAACTTGAAATATAAAACATGAAATATAATTTTTCTCCAAATGGCTCCAAAAATGAATACCGTATTTATTTTAATAGAACGACAGTCTCTATTAGAACGACAGTTTTTCCTTTTTCCTTTAGGATCATTAATTAATCTAGACCTATACGTTATATAATTGTTTATAATTAGTTAACTAGTCGAATGACATAAAAAAAGTTTCCCATCTCAAATGTGAGCAAGATACAGGTCCCTGGAAATGAAAAAATCATAGGAGGGACCAAGCATTTTTTAGGGTAAAAAATTCAAATATGAGACTCATTCGAAAGAGCTCATCGAGCTGACAAGGGAACGTCACAACATGCCACTCACCGATTTTGACAAAATTTATACCATTCGAAAGAGCTTTTCGAGTAGGTATAGAATCTCATTTTTTACGTGCCCTAGTTAAGGTATCACAAAGTTACAAGCTTCTAAAGTTTCGAAAAAATGTTCCTTTCTTTCTACTCTTTACTACGCCCTTAAGATCACCTTTCTTCTCTCTTTTCCTTGCAGCAACCGCCATTCCTTTCTATACTCTTTACTACACCCTTAAGATCACCTTTCTTCTCCTCTTTTCTTTTCCATGCAGCGGCCGCCAGTTAACCCAAGAAAAAAGAGGAAAAGAAGAGAAGGCAAGTGGCCGCTGCAGGAAAACAAAAGGAAAATAGAGAATAGAGTTGATCATAAGTGTGGCGATCCTCTTTTTTGAAACTTTAAAAGCTCGTAACTTTACAATACCTTAAAACGGGCACATAAAAATTTGGATTCTGTGTCTACTCAAAAAGCTCTTTCGAATGGTATAAGTTTTGCCAAAATCGGTGAGTGGCATATTGGACTAGAGATCGGAATTTTGAAAAACCCGGGACCGGGAAACGGGAAATTTTAGAATGGAACGACCGGGAGGGAACCCGGACCGGGAAAATCGGGAATTCCCGCTTTTTTCCAGTTCCAAAAATCACCGGGACCCGAACCGGGAAAACCGGGTATTCCCGATCCCGTTTTCATCCCGGTGACTCAAAAAAGCCGGAAAAAGGACCGGGAAACGGGATCGGGACCCGTTCCCGTTCCGATCTCTAGTTGTGACGTTCCCTTGTCAGCTCGATGAGCTCTTTCGAATGATATATATTGTCTTGATTGGAGTCTGGGCCATCAACACAATATTACCCTTTTTTGAAATATATTACTCGTATTTTTGGGGCTATTCGTTACTCGTATCTCGTTCTCGTTTTTTACAATTCAATTTGGCACACCCTGACCTATACTGATATAGCTTGAAAAAATTTTAATATTTTTTTAATGGGTTGAATAATAAAACGAGTCTCTATTAGAACGACAGTCTCTATTAGAACGACAGTCTCTATTAGAACGACAGTCTCTATTAGAACGACAGTCTCTATTAGAACGACAGTCCAGAAGGAGGTTGAATAATAGATGTCGTTCTATTAGAATATTTACGGTATTTATTTTATAAAATATTATTTTTAGAGGTTTAAACAATTTTTCTTAAAACATTTAAAAAATAAATAGAAAAAGTAAAGCAACTTATTAAAATCAAAACACAAAATTTAAAGTCGGCAAATTTTCTTTTTTTATTTTTTTTTTGCATAATATTTTATAAAATGCGTCTATCGGAAATTAATACCAACAAAAAAATATATATATTCTTAATTATGCGGCAAATTAAAGATGAAAGGGCAGGTGACACGCTATAAAAGAAAATTTGCTAAAATGCATTTATTAGTGTATATAAACGCCCCTAAAATAAAAAATCTTTCATTTTTATTTAATTTAAATTTAATATAGGTATATGTAATAAAAAATAAAATTATTTTTAGAAAAATGAAAATTTTAAAAATTATTTTCTTTTTAACAACCATTCTTTTGTACTTTTGTGTTAATGGAATGTGGCAAGATAGAACATCAATATCCAATCGATATTTATTGGGAGAAGAATTTGGAGAAAATGAAGAACCAACATTTTATCAAAATGAAATGATGGCTGAGGGAGCATCGTCATCTTATCAAGGAGAAATTGCTGGTGAAAAACAAGTTGAAGGACAAGCTTTTAAAATAAAATTAAATCCTGGTAAATATATAAAGAATTAAATAATTTATATTTATTAAAGTTTTTATTTAAAAAATCTAAAATTAAAAAATCTACTACATATTTAACTTTCTGAATAATACATTCTACTCTTAGGATTTTTTTTTAATTTTATTTTATTTGAGAAAATAATATTATTAGTTCTATATTAGGACATGCGTCCAAAAATAATATAAGCGTCCCATCAGCTTTATGCTTCCCAAAAACAATATTTGAATATTTATAATAGGGATAGAGGTTCAATAGAGATAAAGGGTTCGATTTTTAATTTTGCTTTTAATTTAAATTTTGTATGGAAATAAAAAATAAATAAATTTATTTAAAATTAAAAGGTCATATATTCGCTTATATTAATGAAAGTTTGGATGAAGCAGAAAATGAAGTTAATCGAGGAGATTTAATAATAGAAGATAGTGATGAAAATAAAGTTGCTTATTTTGTTGAATTAAATAAAACAAATGAAAAAAGTTTAAAATCAGAATTTATCAAAAATTTTTTCGAAGAACTTTTTAGGGAGAGAAAATATTATAAAGAAAGTTTAATTAATAATATAAAACAATTGCATTTAGAAAAATCAAAAAAACCAAAAAAATCAACAAAATCAAACTTGTTTATGAATTGCTTAAGTTCATCATCTGTTAAAGAAGATACATACGAAGAGATCTATTATCAAGGTTACAGTTAAAAATTAATTTTTAAAGTTACAGTTTTTAAGCATTTTGTCAAATTTTGACTTTTTGGACATTTTGTCAAATTTTGACTTTTGGACATTTTGTCAAATTTTGACTTTTGGACATTTTGTCAAATTTTGACTTTTGAACATTTTGTCAAATTTTGACTTTTGGACATTTTGTCAAATTTTGACTTTTGGACATTTTGTCAAATTTTGACTTTTGGACATTTTGTCAAATTTTGCTAATATTTATACTTAATCTAATCTAGTGAATTTTTCGTACTTTATTAATTTTATTTTCTAAAGATGTCACTGAAGATATCGTCAAATATTATTTAAATTCCCAAAAGTATTATATTGACATGAAAATATTTGAAACATTACCAATACTTGGAAATTACAATAGACAATATAATTCTAAACTTCAACCCATTCTTACTCTAAGAGAATTAGAAAATTCAGTGAAATTGTGTGATAAAGGAGAAAAGAATGCTTTATTAGAATTAAAGAAAAATTTAGTATTAAATAAAATTATGACAGTTTTATTTACTTTCACTAAAAGTGATTCGGTAATTTTATTTTTTGTTGGTATTTTTATATTTTTGAAATTAAAATATATATTTTTTTTTTAAATAATAATTAGAAAGATAAGAAAGAAAGCGAACTTAATAAATTTTTGGAATCTAAAGAAAAAAGTTGGAAAAAACAAGGAAATCCTAGTCAATATGAAAATGAATTGTTTGGAATTACCGGAGAAGAAATTGAAGTTGATGATTCTTATTTTGATGAATCTAATTTACTTAACGTTGAAATTGGAAAAAAACAAGGAGAGCAATTTGTGCCTTGGAGTTTTTACCCTATTGCCAAAGTATGTTAATTATATTAATTTTTAATATCTGACAGTAAAAATTTTTAGTTTGATGAAGCTTATTTGGATCCTTGGCTAGTTGAAAATATTAACCTTTGCAGGTTTAAAAGACCTACACCTGTTCAAGTTTGTTAAAATTATTTTTTTACTCTTTTTTTAAATGCTCTATTTTAATTTATCTTTTATTAAAAATGGGTTTTAATAAAATAAGTCTATCTGTCTTTTTTTAAAAAATTTTTATTAAGAAATATACTATAACTATAATGAACGAACCAAAAAATGATTTATTTGCCGTGGCAGAGACAGGCTCCGGAAAGTTTGGAATTTTTTTATTTTTAATTAAAAAAATAAAATAGAAAAAATAAGTACATAATTTGATTTAGGACAGCAGCATTTCTCATTCCTTTGATAGATCGACTTTTGAAAAAAGGAAAAACTAAAGGAAAATTAAATAAAGTTTATTTTAATATTAAATTTAAATATAAATTATTTTAGCCAATAATAAATAAGGAAGGTGGTAAAATTACTAAAATTACATGCATTCCCAATGCTTTAATAATATTGCCAACAAGAGAACTTGCACAACAAACACATAAACAAGTATTAAAATTAACTTATCGTACACCTATTGCTTCTGCTCTTGTTTTTGGTGGTGGTGGCAAAGAAAAATATGATTCACAACTTGAAACTTTTAAAGTTGGTTATGAATTGATTTTTATAAATTCTGATTATTTTTTAATTATTGTAATCAGAATTAAATAAATCAGATTTTACGAAAAACATTCTGAAAAATCAGAATTTTACAAAAAACATTCTGAAAAATCAGAATTTTACAAAAAACATTCTGAAAAATCAGAATTTTACAAAAAACATTCTGAAAAATCAGAATTTTACAAAAAACATTCTGATAAATCAGAATTTTACAAAATAAAATTAAATAAGATTTTTTTAATCAGAATATGCTTAACTTGAAAAGTAAAAACATATTTGTCTTTTTTTATTTTATTAAATATCAATTTATCAATTAAATTTTTTTAATTTCAGTATGGTTGTCACATTCTTATTGCTACACCTCTTCGTCTTATAGATATGTTGGAACAAAATTATGTTAACCTGAACCTATGCGATATTTTTGTTATGGATGAGTCTGATAGAATACTTGGTAAAGTGGACAATATTTTTAAATTATTAATAAATATATATTAAATTAAAGATAAAAGTTTTGAAGGACAAATTTCTACAATAATTAGTGTATTACCACCAAAAGAGAAGAGAACTACAGGTCTTTTCTTTATAAAATTAATAAAATTAATTAATTATATGTAGTCATGTTTTCTGCGACATACGATGTTAAAGTTGATAAATTAGTAACAAAATTTCTTAAAGAAGATTACGTAAGTTAAAGAAAAATAAATATGTATTAAAATCAGAATTAGTGTTTTTATTCTTATTTTGATACTTTTCTGAAATTCTGATTTTATTTGCTAAAACGTCTGATTTTATTCTGATTAAAAAAATAATTTAAAATTTGGCTTTATATTCTTATTTTATAAAGATAAAACTAACAATTGTTCGACAAATACCTCCAAATCTTTTTGAAAAATTAATTTGGGTTGAGAGATTAAGCAAAACTAACGAACTTATACAGTTGATAGGAGGACTTTTAAGAGAACCATCAAATAAAATCGTTGTTTTTTCAAACAAAAAACACTTATGTACTCAGGTCAATATTTAAATTAAAAAAATATTTAAAATTGTAAAAAATTTATTTACATAATATAAATCTTACTTTTTCAAAATTTTAGATTGCAGATAAATTGAGTGAAAATGGATACAAAAGTTTACCATTTCATGCTGATATACTAAAAAGAAACGAAAATTTAAAAGAATTTGTCAGCGGAGAAGTTCGAATTTTGGTTGCCTCAGATGCTTTTCAAAGAGGATTAGATGTTAGAGACATAACTCATGTTATTAATTATGATCTTCCAAATAGTTTGTATTTTTATTTAACAAAAGATGAAATTTTTAATATTTTATTGGAAAGAATTTTTATTTTTTTATTAATTAATAATTTTTTTTAGATTATCAAGACTATATTCATCGCGTTGGCCGTACAGCACGAACGGGAAGACATGGTTAATATTAAAAAACTTTTTTAAAAAAAATCAAATACCTATATACTATTTAAGGGATAGCTATATCATTTATAAATGATGATGACAATATACTTTTGGATATTTATGAAAATGCTAGGGAAGGAATGTCTTCTTTCCCAAAAGAGCTAGAGGATAGAGTATTTGAATTAAGGCAAAAAAAACAAAGAAAAGAATTGAAGACTCAAGTAATAAGTGAAGCTATAAATAATATGAAACAAATGGGATATCCTCCACAAACTGGTTATTATCCTCAAAATGTTGGAAGTAATCAACCAGTGTTTTATTACCAAGGGCCTTATGGGCATAATTAAATAAACTTTGTTAAAGACAGTAAAAGAAGCAAAAGAAATGTTAGGGGGAGATATTTTAATTTTTGGGTAAAAAGAAAAAATATTTTTAAAAAAAGTGAATGCTTGGGTGCAGTGATGCAAAAGTTCCAAAATTTCAACGGAAGTAGTTCCAGTTCCGGAAATATATTTTTTATTTTCATAGTTCCAGTTCCGGAACTATTGTGGGGTGAGGAACTAGTTCCGGGCGAGTTCTAGTTCCGGAACTAGTTCTGGAACAAGTTCCAGTTCCAATAATCAGCCAGTTCCATAGTTCCAGTTCCAAACCAGTTCCAGAAATTTGGTAGTTCCGTAGTTCCAGTTCCGGAAATGGAACTGGAACTTTTGCATCACTGCTTGGGTGTTCGATTGGTAAGCAAGATGAAGCGAACTTTGTATATTTTTGATGTTTTTTACCCTTTTTTAAATTCAAATTTTATTAGTTTTGGTTTCGCTTCATCTTCAATATTGGGGGGAATATTTTATTTATTTTTAAATTTAATCTATAAGTTGTTACTTTTAAGAGAAGCATAGTTATGCTAAAAATGTGAAAAAGATTGAATATTTTTATAAATTTAATTTAGAATAGTTCAAAATTATAAAAAATTATTTGAGAATTTCTGGACCAAAAATTAAATAATATTTTTTCAAAAAAAAAAAATAATTTAAAACACATTTTAGCAAAATTATAGCTAAAAAAAAAAAAATTAAAAATAAATACAAAAACAGAACAAAAAAATTAAAAAACAAAAAAATCAAAAACAATATTTAAAAAAAATTATTTTTTGGGAATTCATTATTTGAGGTATTTTACCTTTGGGAAGATATGTGACCTTTGGAGATAAATATTAACTATAATTTCAATTTTTAAATAATCTATTAAATTATTATAATAGAAAATACAGTATATATAACCGTAACAATATTACAATTTATTACTATTATTTCCAAATGAAATATCACTAAAAATTAGAAATCAACTTTTAATTGTTTATTTAAATTTTTTTTTTATATTTTATTTAAAATTTTCAAAATGATAAATTCTTTTATTGCATTTTTTAATTTTAAAAAGATTGTTAGGGCAAAATAAATTTTTAATTAAAAGTATAGGAGTTGTTAGGGAATTAAATTATTTACTCAAAAATCGAACTTATCTTCTCCCACGTGAAAATAAGGTCAAAACATGATTTTTTTAGGAATTTAAAAATTTATTTAATTTTTAAAATTTTATTTTATTGGAATTTATATAATTAAATAAAAAAAGAAAAATTTAAATTTATTAATGATTATTATATTTAAATATTACGCTTATTAACAATTACAATTTATAATTAATTTTTATAAAATCTCAAGATTAATTTAGTAAATAAAGGAAATTAATTATAATGATTTATTAAAAATTTATAACTTTTTTTTTTAACAAGGTTTTTATGAATCCTGTCCATTGTTTATTGGGTCGCAACCAGAACATAAAACTATAAATTTATAAAAAATTTAATATTTAAAGAAAATAAAAGTAGCAAAGTTGACAATTATATAGGTATTTATTAGAGATAGAGCTGGATCCAGGCCTGGAATTTTTATGGATCTGATTTTTCCTGGAGTCAAGATTCATAAATTAAATCAAAAGTCCAGATCCAGGTCATTTTTGCCTTGATTTTCTGGATTAATTTCATTCAAAAGTTACATTTTTTACAAAAAATGAATAATAGAGCTATGGATGTTTATTTTTATTATTTTAATGTAAGAGTTGTTGCCGTAGAAACGGTGCATCTAATCGGAGTACATGTTTGGCCACTTGAAAGACATCGAATACTTTTTGCCTAAAAATAATTTAAGTTTTTGAAGAAAAATATAACTTACCAAAACGTAATAATCTGCCGAACTGTTCATAGGCTTGTACGTAAAAGTTTTATTGTTTTTTGTAGTCAATTCATCTTTAAGTGTTATGTTCCGTCCATTATCGCTTACAAGTGTTTGTGTAAATGGTGAAATGTTGGTCAATCGTGCAAACATATGACATGTTGGATCACAGAATGAGTTAATTACAATTTGGGCATATGCATTTACCAGCTTCCAACAAACATCGAATTCATCACAAATACAGAAGCTTTCCATAGTTGCGCATTGCATATTGATTGGAGAAGCTCCTGAGTTGTTTCCAGTTGTAACGTTGCTAACTGGGACAAAATAAACATCATGATTGCCAGGCTCAGCTGGGCAAGGACAAGCTGCTGCAGGATTCACTTGTGTCTTTATTTTTGGATCTGACCTAGTGTATGCGAGTGTTGCAGTAGTTTGAGGTTGAACGCATGTGAAGGCTGTTGTAGTAGAAGGAACTGTTGTTGTAGTTGATGGTTCAGTTGTTGTAGTAGAAGGTTCAGTTGTTGTAGTAGAAGGCAAGGTTGTCGTTGTAGAAGGTTCAGTTGTAGTAGTTGAGGGTTCAGTTGTAGTAGTTGAGGGTTCAGTTGTTGTAGTTGATGGTTCAGTTGTTGTTGTTGATGGTTCAGTTGTTGTAGTAGAAGGTTCCATTGTTGTCGTTGTAGAAAGTAAGGCTGTTGTGGTAGAACTAACACAAGCTGCCGAACAACTCTTTTTGCATATAACTCCACCCAATTTCTGGAAGCACGGAAGGTCATTCCACTCTCCAGATGTGCCATTAAACATAGATACACATGCCTCAATGTTTCCAGCTTAAAAATTATTAAAAGATTGGTGTTTTGTCAGTAGTTTTCCTACCTCCTTGTCCACTATCAGTTCCTGAAGGACTTCCATATCCCCAAGGATAACCTGCTGGATTCGGATTTCCACTATTAATCACACCATTGTAACTAGCAAAATCACAATGAGTTCCATCCGAATTTATACAATCAACGGAAGCATTGTAGGAAGGATAATATTGACAACGATTCATGCCTAACCAGAATGTACGCAAAATAAAATCAAGACTACTAGTGCTAGTTCGTTGAGCACAAACTGAATTATCTGTTTGGCACTTGTTAATTGATGGTGCTGCCAATTGACGAACAAATTCATTTTCTGCTGCACTGTGGATTGATGCAACTTCACCTCCAATTGCAAGACATTGAGCGTGAGCCTTAAAAAATATATTTATGTTGTATATTTAAAATTTTTTGTTCACTTCGTAAAAATTAAGCCAATCTCGTAATACTACTTGATAGCCATATGTTTTGCCGTCTTCACCAGTACGTTGTGTCCAATTGTCCAACGTACATGTTGCTGAATTAAAATTCAAAAAATAAATATAAATGGTGATATTTTAATTATTGCTCGGTAAAATAGATTAAAATGTAGACTCCTCTTTAAAGGAGAATTGAAAAATAAATCATCAGATATACATAGTAAATTTACATACTATCAGTTATAGAAGAAGGTGCGGCCACAGCGGTAATGGGAGATGAATCTTCACATGTTGCAGAACAGTTCCTTTTGCACACAACTCCTCCCAATTTTTGGAAACATGACATATCATTCCACTCTCCGGATGTGCTGTTATACATGGCTACACATTCTTCAATATTGCCAGCTTAAAAATTACAAATTGGCGTTTTGTCATTGACGATTTAATCAAAAAAGTTACCTCCTTGTCCACCATCAGTTCCTGAAGGATTTCCATATCCCCAAGGATAACCTGCTGGATTCGGATTTCCACTATTAATCACACCATTGTAACTAGCAAAATCACAAAGAGTTCCATCCGAATTTTTACAAACAACCGAAGCATTGTAGGAAGGATAATATTGACAACGATTCATGCCTAACCAGAATGTACGTAAATAAAAATCAAGGCCAGAAGAAACTCTTTGAGCACATACAGAATTATCTGTTTGGCACTTGTTAAGTGATGGTGCTGACAATTGACGAACAAATTCATTTTCTGCTGCACTGTGGATTGATACAACTTCACCTCCAATTGCAAGACACTGAGCGTGTGCCTTTAAATTAATTTTTAAATTTTTAACATTTAAATTCATAAGTATGTGTATTTCCGGTATTTATTTATATTTTCCGGAAAGTTTTGTAAAGTTGCTTTCCGGAATTTATTTATATTTTCCGGAGTTTAATAAATTATATTTTCCTGAAAGTTTTGTAAAGTTAATTGTTTTCCGGAATTTATTTATATTTTCCGGAAAGTTTTGTAAAGTTAATTGTTTTCCGGAATTTATTTACTGTTAATAATT
This sequence comes from Meloidogyne chitwoodi, assembly GCA_015183035.1. Classification (NCBI taxonomy): domain Eukaryota; kingdom Metazoa; phylum Nematoda; class Chromadorea; order Rhabditida; family Meloidogynidae; genus Meloidogyne; species Meloidogyne chitwoodi. The sequence continues at coordinate 406,600 of JACZZP010000015.1, forward strand.
AAAAAAACAATTTATGTACTTAAATTATTTATTTAATTATTTACTCACTTCATAAAAATTAAGCCAATCTTTTAATATTACTTGATACCCATAAGTATAACCATCTTCACCTATTCTTTTTGTCCAATTGCCTGTAGAGCAATCAGCTGAGATAAAAGCTGGAATAAAAGCAATAGCAATAATAATTATTATTAGAGACATTTTTAATTAATTTACCCCCCTTAATTTTATTTAAATTTTAATTTTATAAATAAATTAATTTTTTAATTTATTAAATTAAAAATATTTTTTAACTAAATAAAATAAAATTTTTAAAATTAAATAAAATTTTTGTTTAATTTACTTATTTAAATACCCTAAAATATTTGTTGAAATATTTATGGCTAAAAATTGAAATAAATTTTTTTATTATTAAAAACCTTTAAGCTAATATTTACTTTTTTTCATCTATTTAACCAAAAAAATGAAACATTTAAAATTTTATTATTTTATAAAAGAAACTTTAGTTCTTTTTTCTTCATTTTTAAAAAATTTATTATTTTAAATCTTCAACTTGGCATTTTAATGTTTAAATTTCTTTTGTTAAAAAGATTATAAAAAATTTTAGATTTTTATTTAAAATTTTATATCACATGTAGGGCATTTTATTTATATTTTTTATTTAATATTTGTTTTATTTAAAATAAAATTATTAAAAATGTCATAATCCTTTAACTAAACCTTCATGTACTTTTCCTTTTTATTTATTAATTTGTAAGTACTTTTACTTTTGTATTTAATAAAGAGAAACTTTTTTTAAAAAATTTTATGAGTTAAATTCATAACTTTTTTTTCTAACTTTTATTTATCAAAACATTATATTTTTTATTTTCATTTTTTATTTGTTTAATTTTAAATTTTATTTAAAAAAACCAGACAATTTTTATATTTTTTATTTGACTTAAATTTAACAAAGAAGTAAAGATTTTTAATCTTTTCAAAGTATTTTTAAAACTATATTTTTAATTTTACTTTCTATAAAATCCGAAACAATATTTGTTTTAAAGATAGGCGTTGACGGAATTTTGCGCTGACATTGTTGTATTAAAAAAACAAAAATTAATATTTGGAAAAATTAAAAATAATAAACTTAAAAACATAGTAGCAAATAGACTTATTATCTAAATATTACAGAATTTTGCTAAAGAATCTTTTAAACTTCTGCCTAAATTCTGTTGCGTCTAGCCTATTAATATTTAATGCTCTCACTAATTTTTAAATAAAAAAACATTTTTATAATTAAAAAAATATTTTTACAAAATAATTTATACATTATGGAAATATTGAATAAATAAATGTGTTTAACTAAATAAATAATTTTAAAAAATATTTTAAATTAATTTAATTTAAAAATAATAAATAGGAGAATTCTAAATAAAAATAATATTTTCAAAATTAAAGGATTTAAAATATTTTTTATAAAAAATACAAAGTAAAAATGTGAATAAATGTTTAAAAATATTTAATGTACCTAGATAAATAATTTTTGTAAAATTATTTTTTTGTTTTTTAATTTTTAATGATTTTTTTGGGGGAATATAAAATAAATTTTAAATAAAGTAGCCTATAATAATTAGGCATAAATTTACTAATTTTCAAAAAATTTTTCCAAAATTCAAAAAACTTTGCTTATAAATACCAAAATTTGGGTTATCTAACAATTCTAAAATTAAAAAAATTTTATCTTAAAAAAAAGTTAAGGGAAAAATTGATCATTTTGAAAGGTGATATTTTGGAAAAATTATTTTACCTTTTTAAAAATAATTTTAGAGGTTTTTAGAATATTTAAAGGGAATAAAAATTAAAAAAAATATATTTTTAGGTAAATAAAATCTTGTTTCAACTCAATTACCTTTAGATATCATGTCAGCTGCAACATTACTTAATTTTTTCATATTCATCAAAAACCCCCAAGAAAATCGTTCAAGCGTGGGCAATACAATTTCTTCAAATTTAATTTCTTCTGTTATTTTATCAAATACTTGTTCTTTTTAATTATTAGTTTTTATTACTAATTTAATAAAATCAATGAATGCTTTAATTTGTCCTTTATAAATTTCAAATTCTTTATCAATCGAATTAAGAATTATTCTGGAATTTTTTCTATACAAACGGTGATTCAAACTATTTTCACTAAAAATATGATAAAATTAAAGTTAAGATTCATCTTTACTTTATGAATTTAATCAAAGTTTATGAGTCCAATGAAATTATAAATTATTTTTTGTCAATCAGGGGTGGACCATTTTTTGACCATTTTAGAATTCCAACACTTGCAAATGTGAACAAATTATATTTCGTTAAAAAGAGCTCTTCGAGCTTAGTCCAATGAAATAAAAATTTTCTCAATTGGACAAATATAAATAAAAATTTCTCTTTTCCAACTTTGTTGGAAAAGTGATAAACTACTTAAAATGAGGTTAATCCCCTCTTTTAATTGTTCTATCCTGAAAATGTTCAGTAAAGGAGAAATACAAAAAATGAGAAGAAAAAGAACCAAAATAAATTCATTTTTTCTTTTGTGTTTTTGAGGTATTTTATTTTTGTGTTTTTCCTTTACTGAGGCATTTTCTGGGAACTCATATATTAATTAAAAATTTTAAAATATTACTCCATTATTTCTTTAAAAGCTTTAGGAAATTCTTTTTCAAACTTTTCATATTCATAATTAACAGAAAGACCAATTTTTAAATATTCTGCAATTGAAGCATTATAATTATGGTCGTGAGTGAATGGAAGTACAATTAATGGAACTCCTGCATATAAAGCCTATAAAAATAAAAAAATTGAAAATTTTGATATCTGTCCCCAGTGTCTAAATTAATAAGACACTCCCACCTTTATTAAAAAAAATAATTTTTTTAAAATTAAAAAAATACGTCATTAAAGCTATGTTGACCACCATCAGTAATAAATAATTTAGTTTTTTCATTTTCTAAAATTAATAAAAATTAATTTATTTTTTTAAAATAGGTATATAAAATTAGTTTTTTAATAAATTAAAATTTAATTTAATTTTTAAATAAAAATAATTGCCTAAAAGTTCCTTTTGATTAATCACTCCTTCATAAAAGAAAATATCTCCATTTTCTTCATTAAAATAACCACCATTATTTTCAATTAATTTTCCTTCCTTTAATAGCTGTTCTTTAATTTTAAAGTTTTCTCCAATTTTAACAATATAATTACAATTTATTATACTCTTAAATGTTTCTATTAAAACATCAAAATGTGCTTCTGTAAATCCATCAAATTTAACGTCTGTTCCCAATGAAAAAACAACAAGGCGAGGATACTGAAAAATTTTATTATATATTAAAAATTAAATTTGGTATTTTTCAGTTCTGTCACAAATCATTTGAGTCTCATAAATTAATGGCATACGACAGGATTGTAAAATCAAATTTTTATATTTTATTAAAATAGTGTTAATTCGTAATAAAATTCGTACAGACTCAAGTGGGGATAGGTCCATAAATTATTATTATTTTGCATGTTTTAAATTAATTTTTATAAGATTTTTGGTCTGACCCATAAACAAAAAAAAATATTTTTTTACAAACCTTACTAGCGAAGTTTATAACTTCATATGAATATGGTTTACTAGTACTAGGTTGTTCAGTATTTTCTTTAATTTTAGATTTTGATGCTGCCTTTTTTTCTGTAAAATTATTTCTTTTAAAAAAATTATTTAATAAAATAAATAAATTTTTGGTTTTGGTAAAAATTTTCAGACCTTTCTTTAACTTTCATACTCTGTTAGGATCGTGTTTGTCAGAGATTAAATAGACGAGCAACAATCAAATGTTTATTAAGAGAGCAATAACAATAAGAGTTGGTTAGAGAAAGAGTAGGTTAGAGATGTTGAAGGTAGAGGAGAGTTGAGTGAGGAGGGACTGGTTTATTACTGGTGTTTTTATAGTATTTATACTAGACCGTTAAAGATGTTTAAAAAAGACCACATTCATATATTATACAACATACTCTAAAGTACCTCTCTATTAGAATTTAGAGTACTAAAAAATTAAAGAGTATTCTAATAAACGCTCCATTTGGAAAAGTTTAAAAATTAAAGAATTGGGGTGTTCTTATTAAAGAATTTTATAATTTACTTTTTAAAAGCCTTTTTTCCATTTCCTTTTCCATTTCTACTTCAATTCCACCAATATTAACAATTTTTCCAGAACGACTTCGAATAGGAAATTGTCCAAGTTCGTGTTGATTAACAAAATAAAATTTTGATTTTCTTAATAAAACATCCAATGTTGGCATAGATTCAATTAAATTTTTGTTTTCTCCTCTTGCTTTTAATAAATAATCTAATTGTTTTGTCTGATAAAATTTGAAAAACTCCTCTGTTATTTTATTATAGTTCTCTACATTTACAGTCTTAAATTCTTCTTTTTTACGATTTTCTTCTAATCCATCTCCAACTTTTGCGGTAAACCTCTCTTAAAATTTATTTTTTAATTTTAAAAATAAATAAAATTAAATACTAACCTTTATTTTTTATTTTCTATCACTTCCTTATTTTTTGTGGGGAATTTCAAATGTTAATTTTCAAGGGACAAATGCATAGAGTAAAACAAAAAATTTTCAGAAATTTTTGCTATAAAGAAAATTTTAGGCCAAAACCGACCCAAAATCCAATGGAAAATGTACAATTAGGAGATAACTTTAAAAATAAATTCATTTTAAAAATACCAGGTATTTCAGCAATAAAACTTTCTCCAAGAAAATGTAAATGAACAGGAAAAGGAGAAGTAGGAGTTGTTGTTACATATTTTTTTAAACCAATTTCTTCAAATAAATAAAGTCCTCCAGTCATTACAGAAACTTCAGTTATTCCCAAAGCAAAAAAGTTTTTATGAACTTTCGCTTTAAGCCAATCAAAAATTCCCAAGTTTTTTTTATTTTCTTTAATATTAACTTGAGGATTGTCAATTATAGCTTAAATAAAAAAGTTTGTAAAATAAAATAATTAAAAAATTTTTAATAGTCGCAATTATCCGACCGCTACAACCGGGCTGTACCAAATAAATAAACGAAAATAAATTAACTTTTTTATAAAAATCAACGCCAAAAATTAATACTTTTAGCGAACGAAAATTTTAAAGAAATTTCCATAACTTTCTCAAATTTAAATTAATTTAAATATTTTAAAAATAAATAAACCTTTATAAAAAGAGAACATATAAAAGCCGAGCAATTTTTTATATTCTTCAAAATTAAATTCTGTATTTTTATTTTCCCAATTTGCTTCAAAGTATTTTTTTCCAACATTTTTTATCTCATTATATTCACCTTTAAAATCTTTAAATAATACTTCTATTAAATGAACATTCTCTAAAGGTTTTTTTAATTCTTTTTCATCATAGTTGACAACAACAAAATACTAGAAAATTTAAATTAATTATTTAATAGAAAAGGGCTTCTTTGGATATTTTCTAATATTTTTGAGAAAATATTAAAATATTATATGGTCTACTTTTATCACACAAATATAATTTAAAAATAATTTAATATTCTTCTTTGAGGAAAATTTTTTTTTAATTTAGAAAAACTGACCACTTCATAATCTCCATAAGCAGCAAGAACATTAGCCAAGGTTAACTAAAAAATAATATATTTAAATATTCTAAACAAATTAATAATTATAAAGTTGACTTTCCTTCTTTAAATAGCAATAAAGAAAGAAAAAGGGTTGCAGGACATTTGCGCCGTTGACATTTGCGCCGCGACACTTGCGCTGCGACTTATGCGCCGACGACATTTGCGGCGACGACTTTTGCGCCGACGACTTTTGCGCCGGAAATATTTTAAAACGCGACATTTGCGCCGGCTTTAAATTAAAAAAATAAAGTAATATGTATTTATTAAAGGATTAAAAAATTATTAAAAAAATTAAACTAAAATGTATCAACTAAATAAATCCGATTAAGATTCTAAATATTCATTCTTTTAAATATTTAACTGTACAAATATAGCTGCAGTCTTTTTTCATTCATTAGAGCATAAAGCAAGAATATGCTCATATTTTTTTGAGATTTATGTATTTCTTTTAAATCTCCTTCTTAGTATATAAACATATCTTTTGTAAATTGCTTCGGGATCCAACTCGGCAAATTGCTGTGCTCTACGAACACGAATATACGTTCGTAATGATGAGGCAATCAGCAATTTAGTTCACACCTTTGATAACCAAGAACCAGCTAATATTAATGATCAAGTTTGGATAACACATTTACATGCATTATCATATCGTTTAACTACAAAAGGAATTGATAATTGGATTGATTAGTTGTTACTTAATATTTCAAATCTGTTAGGCTGTTGAAAATTTTAATAATAAATATCCTTTCAATAAATGATTAAATTTAATTTTAAAATCATTTTAGACTTAATTCTTTGGGATCAACCCTGAATATCGAAACCCTGAATATCTAATTAGCCAGTTTGCCAAACTGCCAATTTGGTCAATTAATAAAACACTCCCTGTAGGTCCAAGTTTGAACGGGACCAAATTGTTTTAAGAGATTTGACCGAATTGGCAATTGGACCAATTGGCTAATAGATATTCAGGGTTTCGATATTCAGGGATGGACCCAATTCTTTTTAAAATTTAATTTTTTAAATCTTTAATATTACTTTATTTTTTTAATTTAAAGGCGGCGCAAATGTCGCGTTTTAAAATATTTCCGGCGCAAAAGTCGTCGCCGCAAATGTCGTCGGCGCATAAGTCGCAGCGCAAGTGTCGCGGCGCAAATGTCAACGGCGCAAATGTCGTCGCACCGAAAAAAGAACAAAAGATGTTCTGCAATGGTCAACAACTTTATTTAACAAAAATATTTAAATATTCAAAATTTTTTGACATTTTTTATTCAAAAAAATTTATATTTTGTCAAAAATAAATTAAATTTCTTACTGCAAAATTGTAATGTGTCAAAAATGAATCTGCCAAAAGTAAAATTTTCTTCTTTACGAACAAATCAACAACTTTATTTTTAGCTTTATTAGCTAGCTTTTTAATGCTTTCTTTTTTAGATGAATCTCCAATTGTTTTAACTTTTGGCGAAGCAACAACAACAAACTCAAAAATTGAAAAAAATAAAAATAAAATGGCCAACCAATTTATGGCAACCATTTATTTTCTTAAATTAAAAAAAATATTAGGAAATATTTGTATTAAAAAATAAATAATAAAATTTTACTTATAAAACTTCTTAAAATAAATTATTAAAAAATGAATGAATAAATTGCCTATTCCATCTACTTAAAAAGACCTATCAGAGACGCACTCATTTGATTAGAAACGCCCTCTTTTTTCTGCCTAATTAATAAAAAAGTAGATCAACCCCTAAAGCAGGGGTGTGCCCAATTGAATTTTAAAAAACGAGAAAACGGGATTGAAAAAAAATACGAGCACGAGATACGAGACGGCCAAAAAACACGAGAATATACGAGACGAGGCACACATCTGCCCTAAAGGCAGTGAATTAATAATTTTTCGATACGTCTTACTGTGATTAAAATTAAAAAATAAATAATTTTAGAACGGTATTTTAAGGTTTTAACAAAGTTATTGTCAAAAAAAAGATAAAAATTTTTTTTAAAGGGAGAATATTTACTAGAGATGCTAGAGATTCTCGATCTCGAACCGAGAAAATTCTCGGTTTTTTGAGTCTCGGTCCTCAGGAAATTTCGAGTCTCCAGCATCCCTAATATTTACCATTAGATGCCTTAATTAATGGCAATATGCGAGAATATTTCTTTCACTAATTAAAGTACACTCTCTCTCTCTCTTAACATCTCTCTGAGCAAAAAGAATAAATTAAACTTAATCACTTGATTTAATCATTCAAGAAATCAGATGCCTTGTACTTTATCATTTGCCCTTAAACATGTGAGCATCATAAGAATTTAAAATATCAATTAAATTAAATTTAAAATTAAAGAGTATATTAAATAAAATAAATTAAAATTAATTTTTAAATTAGATAATTTTGGGTAAAACTAACACTAATGTAAGTGAAAAATATTAAATGCAATTCCTCATTATAAAGTAAAAATACAAGAGAAAACTAACAAGAGAACATCACAACATGCCACTCATCGATTTTAACAAAACTTTAATATTCGAAAGAGCTTCTTGAGTAGATATTGAATTTAAATTTTTAGAGAAAAAACTATAAATTAAAGGAAAATTGATATTTTTATTCAGAAAATGTTTTTATAATTTTAATCACAAATTTTAGCAAGTATAAGGTTTTTTCATTGTCAAATCAAATATTTTATCGCAACCAGAACATGAAACTAAATTTAAAAAATTAGAATATTTTAGGAATAAAAATAAATAATTTTTAAAAATTACCTGAAAGAAAAGGAGCATTTAAAAATGTTGATTTATTAGGTATAAAAGTCATGCTTGATGAAAACTCAAAAGTTTTCTTTCCATTGCTAATTTCACTTGCTCCAGTATTTAAAGCCAAAAATGAATAACTTTCTTAATTTTTTAAAATGATATTTAATTAATTATTCTTAAAAAACCATTAGCATAAATTAAATAATCAGCCTCATATAAAGGAGCATTTTGAGTAACTGTATAACAAGCTTTTTGATTAGAGGCACAAACGCAGAAAAGTTTTGAGTCTGTGCAACGAATTCTGACAACGCTTATTGGACGCGGATTGTAGCAAATCTAAATTTTTATTAAAAAATGTTTTAATTATTAATTAGTGTTTTTAATTTATATTTAACTTATTTTTTCCAATTATCCATTTCGTCAAAAAGAAAATTACCCATTTGTCAAAAAGAAGAAAATTACCCATCTCGTCAAAAAGAAAATTACTAACTTTTTACCTTGTACTCGACTTTTAAAAAATATTTAAAAATTATATATTGAACCTGAGAAATGGTGCTTTGATTGCAAGTATCGCATCTGCTTGCCGGTACATTATTAATAGATTGATTACTGTTCAAAACATTTTTGTCGTATAGCATTAATGATTGATTGACTTGACAAGGACCACAAGCTATATAAATAAAAACCTTTTATATCTCTGAGGAACTTTAAAAAAATAACAGAAAGGTATGGTTAGAGTGAAGATTTATTTACTTAAAGGATGACTGAAAACTTTACGAAAATGATTGGTAATAAAAAAAGGTAACAAAGATGAGCGCAAATAGTGTTTAATAAAATTAACATACGAAGCTGTGTTGTAGCAAATAATGTAGTATTTTGAGCATCAGTCACAACATTTGTAGTTAACTCATTACTTGTAGTTTGTACATTTTCTGTCGTTAAAAAATTTGTCCCGTTTGTTGATAAAAAAGGAGGAATTGTAGTAATTTGTGTTGTAGACTCTGTTGTCACACTTGTTTTTGTTGTTGAAAATGTTGATGTTTCCAACAATGTTTCGCTCATTGTTGTCAAGTTTTCCGTTAGCTTAGTTGTTGTCCCTTCATTTAGTGTAGTCCTTAAAATTTCTTTAGTTGTTTTTAAACTTTCTGTTGTTTTTATATTTTCCTCTGTGGTAATTAAGTTTTTGGTTGTTTCAATGTTTTCTGTAGTTAATAAAGTTGTTGTCAGTGTAGTCTCTGACATTTCTTTAGTTGTTTCTAAACTTTCTGTTGTTTTTATATTTTCCTCTGTGCTAACAAAGTTTTTGGTTGTTTCAAAATTTTCTGTAGTTAATAAAAACCCTGTGGATGTTGTAAAGTCAAAATCTTCCAAAAAGTCATATATTTCATCATCGCAATCACAATTTTCTCCACCCGTACAATTTGTTAATAATTGAGAATTTGTTTGGTAAAAAATTATTAAGAAAATTGCTGTAACTTTTATTAGTTGTGCAAATAAAAGCATTTTTATGCCTTTCTAAATTTAAAAAATTATAAAAAAAAATTTTTGCTAATTTTTTATAAGTAATGACGTTAAATGTGAGCAATCGATTATTTAATTTTTTAACCAATGGTTCAATTGAGAGTTGAAAAATTGTATTGCCTGTGGTTATATTTAAGAATTTCTTTTTTAAGTAATTTAGAGGTCTAACATTATACAGGAACAAATCTATTTAATGGTCATATAGTCTTAAATTTTCGATTTGGTCGTTTTATCTCGGTCGTCCCTTGACTTAACGTTAAAATTTTCTGAGACTTCCCATTATCGTCTCAGTTTGCTCCACCCTATTTTAATGTTTTTTAAAGGTCAAAAAGAATAAAAAAATTTTAGTTAAAATTTTGTTCACAATAAAATGCTCTAAATTAATTTATTTAAAAATAATTTTAAAAATTAAATTTGAGATATTTACTCGCAAAATTGATTTTTAGAATAAAAAATAATTAAAAAAAAAATTAAAATTTTTAAATTTTTTGAGTGTCATTTAAAATAAATAATTTCAAATTAGAATTATAAAATAGAGACGAATTTAATAAAATACCTCTTTTTTTGTCTATTTGCTTCTATAACAGGTGTTAATCTTTAATCTAATTTTTATTAAAATTTTGAAATTTTAAAATTTAAAAAAATGTTTATTTATTTTTTAAATAATTTAATGTATTAAATTAAATTTGGAGGAATTTTTGTGTAAAAATAATTTTAGTATTTTTTTAATTTAGTAGTATGTGATTAAATTTAAAAAATTTAGTTTTATTTTTATTGTAAAAAAAATCTTCAATTTAATAAAAATATAATAATTAATTAAATTACTTAAAAAATAATAAAAACATTATTTTGGGTTCGTCCCCGTAGGGCGGGGAGGGATATAATGGGGAATGGGAAAGAGAAATGTAATAAATGTTTCCGGGAACGAACGGGGGTGGTGGAGATTATAAATTGTTGGGGAAATCCATAGGAGGGACTTTTTTGATTTTTTGTGTCTAAAAGCAGGCGAGAGAACGGGGACGAACATTAAATTATTTACCTGATTATGCCCTGTCTCTCTAATAATATAACAATATTTTTAAATAATTTTCTATCTCCTTGTAGCATAAATTAGCGCTAAAACGTTGAACTTTAATTTTAAGTTTTCAAGTTTTTTAGTATAAAAGCATTAAAAACTTGAGCATTAATTTATTTATTAACCTAAATCCTACTATAATTAATTTTGTTAAATTATTGTCTTCCTTTGTTAATTTTCTTCTTTAAATTACTATGTAAGTCTTAATAAATTTGTTTTTTTTTCTCTAATTTTATTTTTAGTACAAAATGGTCAAAACAAAATGTTCAATTTTTCTTCTATTATTAATCTTCTTTTTGGTCACAAATTTCATCAATTCATTAGTTTCTGCAAAATCATTAGCAGTTTTGGATGAAGAAGGAAAAGAAGATTTTGAAGATCCTTTAAATAAAAAAAGGGAAGTGTCAAGAATTGTAGAGGAAAATGCATATGACGACAAGCGCTTACCTTCAATTAATTTTGGAAGGCTTTTTTACATCTTTGTTGCACCTATTATTGTTGTTTGCTTTGTTGTTCTTATTATTGTGAGTTTGTTGGAAATGGACAGATCACACTCAGAATATCAGAACGTTGATATAATGATAGTACAATACTTGATATTTTGGGTGTTGATATTTTTAGTGTTGATATTTTGGGTATTGATATTTTGGGTTTTGATATTTTAGGTTTTGATATTTTTAGTGTTGATATTTTGGGTGTTAGTCTTCCATATTTATCTCAACTAAAACCTTTTTTTAAGGTTCTTACTGTATACATCTTCAATAAATGGAATGAAGCAAAACTTAAAGAAATGAAGCGTCGTCGTAAACGTGAAAAATTAAAGAACAAAAAACTAGCAAAAGAATTAAAAAAAGCAAAAGAACAACAAATAACTTTGGATATGTTGGAAGCATTGTCAGAAGAAAAATTACCAATATTAACACCAGCAGAAGAATTTTTTTCAAAATCATTTAAAGCAATGGCAGAAAAAGTAGGAAGTGATACAAAATTTTTGTCTTTATCAAAAAGAAGAGGAGATGTTCATAAAAGTGAAGGTTCAGGAAAGGATAAAAATGAAAAACCTACAAAAATAATAATTTTGAAAGATGTAAGAATTGGAAGTGTAGAATCAGTACCTTCATTAGATGGAATGAAAAGACCTAAGGGAGGGGCATTAAGAGAGAAATAAATTAAAAAAAATATATTTTTATTTGTTGTTATTTGTAATTATTAAACTAATTTGTTCTTTTTATCTAAATAATTTAATTGGTAAAGAGAATTGTCAATTTTTTCTTTTTTCAACTCTCAAAAAATAATAGTTATTTAATATTATTTATTCCTTTTCCTTTATTAAAAAAGTCCGCAACTTTTATCCGCAAGTTAATTTTTATTTTTCATAAAGTAGCGGCAGGTAGAAACTTCTGGACCCAGTTCGTTCACGTCTACCAAAATGTGTATGTAGGTTATACGGATTATTCCTTTCGGAGAATTTACATTAAGGTATTTATTTTTTTTAAATTGTTTATTTCTTTTAAATAAAATATTCAAATAATACTTTATTAGATACTTCTTAATGAGCTTAAAATTTATAAAATAATATTTTTAAAAAGTTATTTTAAGGTTTTAACAAAGTTATTGTCAAAAAGAGTAAATTTTGTATTTTTTAAAAGGTAAATTAGATGCCGTGGCAAAAATTAAATTTATTTCTCTCTCTCTCTTAACATCTCTTTCTTTAAGAAAAAATATTTAATTTATCAATAGCTACACTTATTCACGTGATTCCACCTTTAAAAATTAAATTCAATGCCTCTAAAATGCTTTGCTCTTGCTCATTTGTTTATGTCATGTGAGAATAAATTTAAAAAAAAATCAATTAAATTGAATTTATTTAAATTAAAATATTAAATTTAAAGAAATATATTAAATTAAATATACATATTAAAATTAATTTTAAAATTAAAACTTAGATTAAATTATGGCGCCATGACAACTTGTGAAAGACATTTCGTCGCCAGGCAAAAAAAGACATTTCGTCGAACGAATTCGGTAATTCAGCCAAAATTAGACAAAATATGCCTAAAAAACAATGGATAAAGATTAATCTGCCAATAATGGCTTAAAAATAGTCTAAAATTAAATACAAAATAGACACAAAAAATATTTTTAATTTATTTTAAAATCATCGAATCAAAAATCCCTCCCTGTGGCCCGTACTATAAGAACATGGTTTGAGGTCCGGAAAATTCCTCAGAATTCCTCTCCAACTTATCGGAAAATTCCTTTTTTAGTGGCCTCTCCATAAAATTTTTGGAAAATTTAAAGTTATTTTAGATCATTTTAATAAGATTATTCTAAAATAGTACAGTTTTTATGTTATCCAAAATCACTTTAATTATTATTTAGGAGGATTTTTTTGTTAAAAGAGGTATTTTACAGAGAAAATAATTATGCTTGGAGAGAAATTTTCCGGTCACCGAAAAATTGGGTGGAACTCGCTTTCCTCGAACCTTGGGTCCTTAGATCTGCGGTCTAATCCGCTAGGCTATTCCACTCCACATCGGCTGATAGGAAATTAAATATCTTATTTTCTTCTTTTCCCTAGTTATTCGCTGATGTTAATTAGCGACATAATGATTGCCGCAGGTTGTTGCAATTGTCGGATTAATTTTAAAATTAATTTTAATATGTATATTTAATTTAATATATTTCTTTAAATTTAATATTTTAAATTAAATAAATTCAATTTAATTGATTTTTTTTTAAATTTATTCTCACGTGTTATAGACAAATGATAAAATCAAAAAGAATTTTAGAGGCATTGAATTTAATTTTTAAAGGTGAAATCACGTGAATAAGTGTAGCTATTGATAAATTAAATATTTTTTCTTAAAGAAAGAGATGTTAAGAGAGAGAGAAATAAATTTAATTTTTGCCAAGGCATCTAATTTAATTTTAAAAAATACAAAATTTACTCTTTTTTGACAATAACTTTGTTAAAACCTTAAATAACTTTTTAAAAATACTATTTTATAAATTAACTCATTAAGAAGTATCTAATAAAGTATTATTTGAATATTTTATTTAAAAGAAGGACACAATCTTTTAAAAATAAATACCTTCTAAAGGTGAATTTCATTAACCAATTTAAAACAAAGCAAAACTTTAAGGGTATTTATTTACTTATTAACGGTAAATAGGTAGTTGACTGCCTACCTGTCTGCAAAGGAAATTTGCAGAGCGCAGGCAATATTTGTTTTTTTGGCGTTAGGAGAAGTGCACTCTTACTTTTCCTCTACACTGTAATATGCCTTTTGGCACTTTGAAGGAAAGGGATAAAATAATTAAAACATATTTATTTTATAAATGATCAAAGGACATTAATTTTGGACAACATTCTCAAATAAATTTCTAAAATATTTGGAGGATAACAACCTTTAATGGGATTATAATGAGGGATAAAAACCAGTAAAAGGACAAATATTTAGGTAATTCAGTTTCTGTAATATGTCTCATCTGACGGACAATTCTGAATCTTAATCTATTTCAAAAAGCTTCGATCTGTTTTAATCTTTAGTCACTTTTAAAATAAATATATTTTCACTTTATTATTAATTAATTTTAATTATTTTATCCCTTTCTTTCCAAGTGCCAAAAGGCATATTACAGTGTAGAGGAAAAGTAAGAGTGCACTTCTCCTAACGCCAAAAAAACAAATATTGCCTGCGCTCTGCAAATTTCCTTTGCAGACAGGTAGGCAGTCAACTACCTATTTACCAGGGTTGCCGCGGGTTACCCGAAACCCGAAACCCGGCCTTTTTTTCGACCCGAAACCCGACCCGAGAAAATTTAGATGAACCCGACCCGACCTTTCCAACATTACCCGATACCCGACATTATAAAAATTTTTACCCTTCTCTTTCTCTTTACTTCTCTGACCCTTTTGAATGGAGGAGAGAGAAAAAAATTAATAAAAGAAAAATTTATTTTTATTTTAATTTGCTTCAACGTAAGTGCGCTTGTGGTTGAGTGGTTAGTAGGTTAGTCTACTTCCATAAAAAATTTGGGTTCGATTCCTATTGATGGATAAATAATTTTGTATACATTAATTACCGTCGGACTTTATTTTCGCTCGTTTTCCAATTTTTTAAATTAATTAGAAGTCCTAAATTTTCGTCTGTAGCACTAAAAAAGGTAATTTTTGGCAACTAAGCTGGAATAATTTTTGAAAATTTTTCGCCTGCGGCGCTTAATAGGGAATTTTTGTTGTAACAAAGGTTTAACAAATTTTAAAAATTGTTGTCTTAAGTGTTAAAAATGTAATTTTTTGGCAGCTGAAGTACAACATTTTTCAAAAAATTTCGCCTTCGGCGCAAAAAATCGGATTTTTGGCAATTAAGTGCAAAAATATACAAAATTTTCGCCTGTGGCGCTAATACTACCCGAAACCCGATATTTATGAAAATTAACCCGACCCGAAACCCGACCCGACATTCGAGCTCAACCCGAAACCCGACCCGAGGAATTTTCGACGACCCGACCCGAAACCCGACCCGACACTTGAGCTCAACCCGCGGCAACCCTGCTATTTACCCTTATTAACTGTTAACATCTTTTCTTATTTTACCTACAAACACCTTTGAACTTGAATATTCTTTTGCTGTTGCATAATATAGTATAAAAACACAACTTTTATCCAGTCAGTGTTTTAGTTTTAAATATATATTTTAAATTTATTTTTTTTTATTTTACCATTAAAGCAATTTATTTTATAAAAAGTTGATATTTTGGGTAGAATTTCTTCTTTATTAAAATTGTTAACTTAACATTTTTATTTACTACCTTTAGGGGTTAATCCACGTTTTTTTATTTAATTAGAGAAAGAGAAAAAAGAGGGCGTTTCTAGCCAATGCGTGCGTCTCTGATAGGTCTTTTTAAGTAGATGGACTAGGCAATTTATTCATTCATTTTTTTAATTATTCTTTTTTTTTTAATATATTCCCTAAAAAATTTAAATAAATTTTATATTTTTATTTAATTTAAGAAAAATGGTTGCAATAAATTGGTTGGCCATTTTATTTTTGTTTTTTTCAATTTTTGAGTTTTTTGTTGTTGCTCCACCAAAAGTAGGAAAGACTGATGGAAGTTCCACTAAAAAAGGACTTACAGAGTTGTTTAAAAATGTTACTAAAAAAACAAGTCATGCTCATGATAACTCAAAGAAGAGAATTTTACTTTTGGCAGATGCATTTCTGACACATTACAATTTTGCGGTAAGAAATTAAATTTATTTTGTTTGGCAAAATGTAAATTATATTTAAGAAAATGTCAAAAATATGTTTTTGTTGGAATAATTTAAAATTGCATATTAAATTATTTTAATGAAAATAGGATTGTTAAATTTTCGATAAATTTTAACTTTTTTGATAATTAAGGGGAAATTCAATTTTAGAAATTTTTTGGAATATTAAATATTTTAGTATAAATATATTTCTTTTTTTCAGTTAAACCTGGCTAATGTTCTCGCATCTAGAGATTTTGAAGTGGTCAGTTTTTCTAAAAAATATTTTTTTTTAATTTTTACATAGAATTGCATTGTTTTACAAATATTTTTAAATTATTTGTGAGATATAAACTGACTTTTCAATATTTTTCAAGAATATTTTTAAAAAAGAGCCTTAAATATAATTAATTAATTTAAATTTTCTAGTATTTTGTTGTTGTCAAATATGAAAATAAAGAATTAAAAAAACCTTTAAAGAATGTTAATATGATAGAAATATTATTTAATGATGATGGATATATTCAGACAAATGAATTTGTAAACTTTCTCCCTGGAGCAGATTGGACAGAGAAAAAACAATTTAATTTTGAAGGATTTAAAAAGTTAATAGGCTTTTATATGTTCTCTTTTTATAAAGGTTTTTATTTAATTAAAAATTATTTAAAGTTTAGAAAGTTAAAATTATTATTTTTTCCTCATCCCGACTTTTCCTGATTATTTATTTGTTAATTATGGCATTTTTCGTTTAAAAAATTTTAATTTTTATATCAATTTTTTATTTAAGCTATAATTGAAAATCCTCAAGTTGAAATTGAAGGCAAAAATATAGGAATATTTGATTGGCTTAAAGCGAAAGTTAAAGAAAACTTTTTTGATTTGGGAATAACTGAAGTTTGTGTTATGACTGGAGCACTTTATTTATTTAAAGAAATTGGTTTGGAAAAATATGTAACAACAACTGCTGCTTCTCCTTTTCCTGTTCATTTACATTTTCTTGGCGAAAGTTTTAACAGTGAAATACCTGGTATTTTTAAATTAATTTATATTTATTTCCTCTTTTTTATGAAACTCTTTTACTTAAAAATTAAAATTTAGAGAGATTCACCGCACAAGTTGGATACGGATTAGAAGGTACTCGTAAAGAAAGGAAGCCTGAAAATAAAAAGAATTATAAAGAAATTATGAACAAATTTATCAATTTTTATAAAGAAAATCATAAATTATATTTAAAAAAAGCAAGAGCTATAGCTTTAAAAAACAACAAAAATTTAAAATTAATTAAATCTATGCCAACATTGGGTGAATTATTAAGAAAATCAAAATATTATTTTGTTAATCAACACGATCTTGGACAATTTCCTATTCAAAATCGTTCTGAAAAAATTATTAATATTGGTGGAATTGAAATAGAAATGGAAAAACAGCTTCAAGGTAATTAAAACTTAAATTAACTAATCACAACACCGATTCTTCTATTTTTTTCACTTTGCCAAAGAGAGTGTTTATTGTACTACTCTCTCATATTTTAGTACTCTCTAACTTTCCAGGAGGTGCTTTAAGTTGTTTTTAATTGAAAGTTCTTTAGAGTATGAGAATAAATTTTAATAAAAAAGAATTTTAATGAGAGGAAAGTTAGTAAATTGATTCTCAGCAGTGTTGTGAAAGTTCCAGTTCCGGAACTGGAAATGCTGAACTGGTTGATTCCTGGAACCGGTTTGGAACTGGAAGCGTAACTACAAACTTTTTGGAACTGGTTCCTCACCCCACAATAGTTCCGAATATTCCTGAACTGGAACTATGAAAATTAAATTGCAGTTCCGCAGTGGAAATTTTGGAACTTTTACATCACTGATTCTCAGCTATTAAACAGTCTTTTGAAAATTTTTATGAAAATATTTTTTGATTTATTTTATTAAATAATAAAAATAAAAAATAATTTTACAGAAGAAATGACTGCATCAACATCTACAAATATAGTAGGAGAAATTGAAGAATCTAGTACTAGTAGTAACAATTCATATGCAATTTCATATAATGATATAAACTTCTCTTATAGGGTTTGTATAAATTTAATTTTTTTGTTTTTTGTCAGAACCAAAAACCGCAAAATAATTAAATAATTATGTTCTTCCACTCCCATTTGAGTCTTAGAATTTGATTTGATAATACTGTGAGGCTTTTTCTGCTTTTTTTTACCGTAAAAAGATAAATATTCGATGTAAATCTGATTTTCACAATCCTTATATAAATTTATCTGAGACTCAAAAGCCAAAAAATACCAAATATTCAATTTTTAAAAATATAAACAAAAACAATTTTACAGGATTTAGATTGTCTTGTTGTTTTTTCAATGGGAACAGCAGTTAATTTTAATGGATTTACAGAAGCACATTTTGATGTTTTAATAAATACATTTAGCAATAGAAATGATTGTAATTTTATTGTTAGAATTAAACTTGAATCTAAACTTAAAAATAAACTAGTAAAGAATAAAAAATTAGTTAAAGGAAATAATGGTGGTTATTTTAATATGGAAGGAGGTGATATTTTCTTTTATGATGGAATGATTAAACAAAAGGAACTTTTAGGTAATTTATTTTTATTTAAAATTTAAAATTAATTTTTTAAATCATTTAATGGCTATTTAAAAATTAAAATATATATTAATTTTTATTAATTTTAGAAAATAAAAATATTAAATTATTTGTTACTCATGGTGGTCAAAATAGCTTTAATGAGGTACTTTTTTATTAAATTTTTTTAATTTTAATTTTTTAAATAGGCTTTATATGCAGGAGTTCCATTAATTGTAATTCCTTTCTTTGGTGACCAACCTTCTAATGCTACACTTGCAGAATATTTAAAAATTGGTGTTGCTGTCGATTATCAAAATTTTAGTGAAAAATTTCTTGAAGCTTTTAACGAAATAATGAAGTAATATTTAAATTAACAATGAAGCTACCGGGTCACACCACAAAACAAAATAGCTTGCACTAGAGTAAATTTCAAAAAATAGATCCATTTTTGGGCATTCCTTGCGAATTGGGGTCCCGAAATTTTATTTTTTATTTTTTCATAAAAATTGGTAATAAGGGGTACTAACATGCGCTGATCACGAATATGATATCAGATTTTGTCTAACACCTGATTTTATCTATGATTTTTCATCAATTATTTGATTTTTGGTCATTACATAATGGATGTCGGTCAAATTATATATCATTCAACTCCTCTCGAAGATCTTAGTCTATTGGTACCACTCCCATGATGCAGAAATGCCGATGAACCAAGATACAATTCCTTGAAAATCGAAAAAACGATAGTTGGAGCAATCTGATTTTTGGAGTTGAAAATTCAAATATGCATATGTATCTATTTCGAAAGCGTTTATCGACCTGAGTTGAGTGACACCAAAATCGTCACGATTGGTCGATTTTATGCAAAGTTATGACTAATCAAGAAAAATAAAAAGACGCTAAAAATCAAGTACTTGATGAAAAATCATAGATAAAATCAAGTGTTAGACAAAATCTAATATCATATTCGTGATCAGCGCCCTCGATAACCCCCAGATACAAAGTTTCAAGGGAAAATAAATAAAAAAAATTTCGGGACCCCAATTCGCAAGGAATGCCCATTTTTGTACCAAAACCAACCGGCCATGGGCCCAAAAATTGACAAGTAATAAAATACTCCCAATAGAGATTGAAACGTAGACAAAATTAAAAAATCAAATTTAACTCGCCTTTACACATCAAAGTTTTCTTGGGGCAATATCAATCAAGTCAGTCTAGAGTATTTTTTCGGCGCAGAAAAAATAAGGCGCATAGGTAACTGGACATTTACCAGCTCCCGGAAAGGCGTCAGTGAAGAAACAGTAAAAAAATTAAAATAAAAATACCTGAAAAGAATGAACATTTTCATTTATTTTTTCTTTTTTGTGATTTTTTGTTCCTTTACTGACGATTTTCCAATGACTAATTTTCGGATATGAAAAATTGAACATTATATTCAACTCTAAAAGACCCTATTAACCACAATAAAATAATACCAATTGTAAAGAAGATTGTTGCTAGCATTTAAAACGTTTAGACGAGTAATCTTTTAAAAGAGAAGTGAATATGTCATGCCTGTAGCTCAGTTGGTAGAGTGCTCGATTATCTGTGAGCGAAGGAACTTGGAGGTCACAGGTTCTATGCCCCCCGGTGTCTAAACTTTTATTTCTCTTTCTAAAAAAGGCTAAAATAGACTGTTGAATAAGTCGATCATATGAGTAATTTTAACTTTACTTTTATTAGAATAATTGAGAATTAACTTTTTATAAACATTTAATTTGATCAAAAATTAATCTTAATTTTAACATATTTTTAGTGAAGAAGAAAATATTTATAGAAAAAATGCCAAAATAATTAAAAATTCAATTAAAGAAGCATCTAAACGAGATAAAGGACAAATTAACAAATTCATTCATTATATTAATAAAGCAATAAAAGATAAAAAAGGATTATTAGATTCTCTTAAAAATTTAATTAAAAATAAAAAATTTAAATTTGAAGAAACAGAGTTACCCACAATTAAAAATTCTGTAGAGAAATTTTTAAAAGAAATTGGAGTAAGTCAAGAAGGAATAAATTCAATAATTGAGGGATATGAAGTTGATATTTAAGTGAAGAATTGGAATAAATAGAGTAAAAGTGAACGCTAAAATTGTAAATATAATATATATATTTTTTTATTTGAAAGAAAGGAGAATTTTATTTATTTGGTATTTTAAAAAATTTATAAACTAAAAAAACAAAAAAACAGACAAAAAAACAAACAAAAAACAAAAAAAAACAAACAAAAAATAATTAAAAATAAAAATTTAAAAAATACAAAAAAATTTAAAAATTAAAAACAAAAAAAAATATTTTACAAAAATTATTTAAAATTTTGATTTTTTAAATTTATTTACGTTTTATATTTTATAAAATTTTAAATCCTTTAATTTTTTAAATATTATTTTTATTTATTTATTTTAACACATTTATTTATTCAATATTTCCATTTATGTATAAATTCTTTTGTACAAATATTTTGTTTTTTTTAATTAGAAAAATATTTTTTATTTAAAAATTGGTGAAATAATTAATACCTAAGTATACAGAGCATTATAAAATCAAAACAGAATTTAACTTGATTATTTGCAATATTTTATTTTTTGGGTAATTAAAGTATTTATTATTTAAATTTTTCCAAATATTAATTTTTTAAGTGATCTTTTAAATTTTATTATTTAACATTTTTAATTTATAATAAATTAATTGTTCGTTAATTTTAAATAATTTCCCTCTTGTTATTTATTAGGTGAAATATTCTTCTCTAATATTTCCTGAAATATACTTTCTGAGGTTTTCTTCTTCAAATCAAACTTGATTAATTTATTCAAAATTTATTATGCAAAAGTCGGTTGAAGGTTTTAAAAGGAAAAAATGGAATAATTTATAAATGATAATTTCAGCTTAAATATAGAATTTTAGGCAAACAAATAAAACAAGTTTAGGAAAAATTTTAATTTTGGGAAAAATATAAATTCACGATAAGAACTGTTTTTTACTTTATTTTTATGTCGGGAAAATATTTATTTTATTATTTTTATTTATTTTAATATTTATTTGGCCTAATTAGAGAGATGCAACTTAAGTGGTAGTGGAATAATATATACTAAAGAAACTTGAACTTACTTTTCCTCGCCATTAATTAATGTTTGTGTTTCACTCATTAATTATTTCTTAAATTTTATTTATTGATAAAATTTATTTTAAAAAAGATTATTATTGAGAAAGAGGAAAAGACGCTTCTCGAGTGTTGGTTCCCAACTATTTTGGACTCAAAACCTCACCCTTTTTCTAATTAAAAAAACAAAATATTTGTACAAAAGAATTTATACATAATGGAAATATTGAATAAATAAATGTGTTTAAATAAATAAATTAAAAAAAAAAAATATTTTAAATTTAATTTAAAAATAATAAATAGGAGAATTTACATAAAAATACGTAATATTTAAAATTTAATTAAATTATAGAATTTAAAATATTTTTTATAAAAAATAGAAAGTAAGAATGTGAATAAATAATTTTTTTTTGTTATTTTTTGTTTTATGAAATTACAAAATTTTTTGGTTTTTTGAAATATTTTTTTTGGTCTTTTTTAATATTTGTTTGGGGAAATGGCTACCCGATATTTGCGGACCACTGAATTAAAAAAAATTCTACAAAAATTAAAAAATTTCCAAAAAAAATCTGAAAAATCTTTATGAATCTCTTAATGGAAATAATTAAATCTTTTTGAAGTCCCATCAGATATTGGTCATTTTTTGCTATCAATGTCCCGTCCGCAAATGTCGGCCCAAGGGAGAATATGTACAATTAAATTTAAAAAAGCGGATTACTACACACAAATAAAGAGAATAGGTAGGCATAAAGTTAAAAATTTTCAAAAAAAAATTTTCCAAAATTTTCAAAAAACTTTGCTTTAAAAATAATCAAAGTTAAGGGCAAAATTGATCATTTTGAAAGGTGATATTTTGGAAAAATTAAAAAAAAAATATTTTTTAACTTTTTTAATTTTTGTAGTAAATAATTTTTAGCAATTTTTATTTATATATTTTAGTTAAACACTCCATTTATTCGCAAAAAATATTTAATTTTTTAATTCATTTTTATCATTTTTTATTGTTTTATTTTTTATATTTTTAAAATAAATAAATTGAGTGTTTACCTAAAATATACAAATTAAAAAAAAATTTTTTTAAACTTAATAAATAAAAATATAAATACTAAAATGCTTAAATAGTGACCGGAAAATTCCTCTTCAGAAAATTCCTCTCTAGCTTTTTAGAAAATTCCTCTTCATAGGAAAATTCCTCTCCAAACATAAGTATTCTCTTTGTAAAATACTACCTCTTTTAACAGAAAAATCTCCTCTAAGTAATAATTAAAATGATTTTGGATCACTTAAAAATTGTATTATGTTAGAATAATCTTATTAAAATGATCTTAAATAACTTTAAATTTTCTCAAAATTTTGGTCGGAGAGGAATTTTCCACTAAAAAAAGGAATTTTCCGGTAATTGCTCAAATTGTCTCTCTTTTTCAACTCAAAAATTTCTCAATTATTTATTGGCACTGGTCTTATTCCTCCAGTTATTGCAATTTTTATATCTTGGTCACATGTTTCAATTTTGTCTAAAAATTTCCATACAGAATTTACTAGTGTAGGCAATTCTGTTGTTTCAAATTCAATTCCTTTTTCTTCAAATATTTCTTCCTTCTTATTTTTATTTTCTTTAGTATTAATTACTTTTTCAATTAAATTAAGAAATTTTTTAATTTGTCCATTATTTATGGATGCTTCAAGAATTGAATCTTTAATCATTTGGGCATTTTTTCTATAAATATTGTCTTCCTCGCTAAAAATAGGAGATAAAATATTAAATATTTATTTATAAAAAGTTATATACTTTCGATAGCTTTTTGAATGGACTATCGAATGTATATAAACGTTTTTTGAAAAAAATCGAAAATTGTCGAAAAAAATGTCAAAAAACATGTTTTTCAACAAGAGAAAAAGGGTGGGTAGCTGCAGTTTTTGGACCATAACTTTTTTGTGGATAGAGGTACAGAGTTGGTTCCAGCGGGAGGGAACACCTTCAAACCTTGGGCTATCTAATGGTATAAAAATTGTTTGGATCGGATTAAGATTTGTTTTCCTGGCGATTTTTTGTTAATTTTAAACATATTTTTACTTCATTATTTTCTCAAAAGCTTTAGGAAATGCATTAATAAAATCTTTATAATCAACAGAAATGCCAATTTGTAAATATTCTGCAAGATTAGCATTAGAAGTTTGGTCGTAAGTGAATGGAATTACAATTAATGGAACTCCTGCATATAAAGCCTATTTAAAAAATTAGAAAAAATAAATTTTAATTTTAAAATATTTTTGGTTTTTGCCCAAGTGTTCATATATTAAGACACTCTCCCCTTTTATTAAAAAAAAAAAAATTTTTAAAAAAACCTCATTAAAGCTATTCTGACCACCATCAGTAATAAATAATTTAATTTTTTCATTTTCTAAAATTAACAAAATTAATAAATTTTATTTAATAAAAATTATATAAATAAATTAATCTATCAAAATTAAAATTTTAAATAAAATACCTAAAATTCCTTTTGTTTAATCATTCCTTCATGAAATAAAATATTTGTAGGATTATTATTGTTTTGAATTATTCCTTCATCTTTTTGTTTTTTTTTATTTTCATTGTTTTGTTTAATTCTAACAATATAATTACAATCCTTTTTTGTCTCAAATGTATTAAATAAAGCATAAAAATGTTTTTCTTTAAATCCATCAAATTTAACGTCTTTTCCCAATGAAAAAACGACAAGGCAGTCATTATCCTGTAAAATTGTTTTATTATTTTTATTTTTAAAATTAAATATTTTTCGGTTTTACACCATTTGAGTCTTAAAAATTAAATTAATAAATGAGGCTTTGCAAATGACATTTTCTATTTTATATTTACGGTAAAAAGATGTTTTAGAATTATTTTAAAATCAGATTTTTATATTTATCTCTTTATATACAAAGTTAATTTACTTCAAATTCTAAGACTCAAGTGGGAAAAACCGAAAAAGTATAATTAAATTATTTTGCATTTTTTAAATTTTATAAAGTTTTGGCCCTAACACAAAAAAAATTTTTTTAATTTTTTTACAAACCTTATTAGGGAATTTCATATCATCATATGAGAGTGGTTTTACATCTTTATTTTTATTTTCTTTTTTAAATAATGATGTAATTGTTTTTTTCCCATTTTCAATAGTACTACTATATTGTTTTCCTTTACTCTCAAATGTTGATGCAATAATTTCTTAAATAAAATTATTTTAATTTTATTTAAATTTATTATTTAATAAAATAAATAAATTTAAAGGGAATTTTTTGCTTAAAATAAAAATTATCAAAAATCTATCTAATAGCTGAGAATCAATTTATTAACTTTCCTCTTCTCTAAAACTCTTTTATATTAAAACTTAATTCTCATACTCTAAAGTACCTTTCAATTAAAAACAACTTAAAGCACCCATGGAAAGTTAGAGAGTATAAAATATGCAAGAATATTTTAATAAACATTCTTTCTTTGATAAAGTGTTAAAAATTGAAGAATTTGGATGTTTTTATTAGTTAATTTACCTCTTTGAAGTTTTTGTTCTATTTCTTTTTCCATTTCTATTTCAATTCCACCAATATTAATAATTTTTTCAGAACGATTTTTAATAGGAAATTGTCCAAGATCGTGTTGATTAACAAAATAATATTTTGATTTTCTTAATAATTCACCCAATGTTGGTATAGATTTAAGTAATTGTAAATCTTTTGTTTTTTTTCCTGGTAATTTATTTATTGAATTATCTAAAATAAAATTCTTCGCTGATCTCCATAAAATGATTTAAATTTATTTATAATATCCTCATATTTCTTTACACTTTTAGCCTTTATCTGATCATTTTGACGAACATCTTCGTTTCCAAATCCAACATTTGCGGTGAAGAACTCTAAATTTAAATGTTTTTTTAAGTTTTATAAAATATTTAAATAAATTATAATTAAAAAAATTTTATTAAAAATATTTTGCGTTATTTCTTTTAATTTTTTTTAATTATTTAAAATTGTCAAATTTACAAAAAAAGAAGTAGTAAACTTAAATATAAATTAAGGTATATGTTTGTTATCTCCACACACATTTTTATTTTTTGTTTTTGGATCAATTTGAACGAGGTGTCATCCGAAAGAGCTCCGAAAACTTAGTCGAAATGGATGTGAGGAAAGTTGGTCCGACAATTAGGGACCCAGTTACAGACCCCCAAAAATCAAAAAACCATAGGGGGGAGTAAGCTCCCCTAAGTGATTACCGCGGCTGCACTTAAATTATTTTCACTGAATTAAATATTTTGTTGTAATTTTAGCCGTAGAATAACGCACGTATCAAAAGCCAACAATGGGCCAAAAATGAAGAAGTAATAAAACACTCCAAATAGTTTAGTAAAAAATGTGCGTGGAGATAACAAACAATTAAATTAATTAATTTAAAAATACCAGGTATTTCAGCATTAAAATGTTCGCCGAGAAAATGTAAATGAACAGGAAAAGGAGAAGCAGCAGTTGTTGTTACATAATTTTGTAAATCAATTTCTTCAAATAAAAAAAGTCCTCCAGTCATAACATTAACTTCAGTTATTCCCAAAGCAAAAGAGTTAACATTCTTTTTAAGCCAATCAAAAATTGGATAATTGCGGAATCCAATTTTAACTTTAGGATTTTCAACTATAGCTTAAATAAAAAATAAACTAATTAAAAAAATAAATATTTAAAAATTAAATAAACCTTTATAAAAAGAGAACATATAAAAGCCTATTAATTTTTTAAATCCTTCAAAATTAAATTCTGTCTTTTTATTCTCCCAATTTTCTTCATCGTATACTTTTTCAACATTTTTTATCTCATCTTTATATTCACCTTTATCATCATTAAATAATATTTCTATCAAATGAACATTCTCTGAAGGTTTTTTTAATTCTTTATTTTTATTATATTTGACAACAACAAAATACTAGAAAATTTAAATTAATTATTTATATTAAATTTAAAGACTTTTTTGGTCATTTTTCTAATATTATTAAGAAAATATTAATTAAAATATTATAAAGTCTACTTTATATTACACAAATATAATTTAAAAATAAATTAAAAATAAGTTAATATTCTTCTTTGAAGAATATTAATTTAATTTTTTAAGAAAACTGACCACTTCATAACCTCCATGTGCGAGAACATTAGCCAAGTTTAACTGAAAAAGAGAAAATATACATATTAAATGTTTCAACTTTTTTAAAATAATTAGAAAGTTGACAACACTCTGTCCTTTAAATACAAAAAAAATTTTTTTTTGTGCCCATCTCTGTTATACACCCTTAAATATTTTTTAAAATAATTAAAATTTTCTGACATTTTATGTTTTAAATAAAATTCACCAAAAGATTAATTTCTTACCGAAAAATTGTAATGTGTCAAATATGCATCTGCCAAAAGTAAAATTTTCTTTTTTTGAGAAACAGAATTTTTATCACCAAGTATAATTTCTCTTTTTGGCGAAGTAACAACAACAAACTCAAAAATTGAAAAAAATAAAAATAAAATGGCCAACAAATTTATGGCAACCATTTTTCTTAAATTAAATAAAAATATAATTTTTTTAAGAGAATATAAATATTTAAAAAAAAATAATTAAAATATTAAAAAAAATAATTAAAATTTTCCGTTATAAACTTCTTACCTAAAAACTAAATTATTTAAAATTAAAAAAAAATGAATGAATGACTATACTTATAAATTGCCTATTCCATCTACTTAAAAAGACCTTTCAGAGTAAGGTTGTCGGTTCCTGGAGAATTACCGGGTATCCGGAACCGGATCCGAAAACCGAACCGAAAATTTCGGGTATCCGGAACCGGAACCGAAAACCGAACCGAAAATTTTCGGGTATCCGGCCTTTTTTCGGTTCCGGATACCCGGAACCGACAACCTTATTTCAGAGACGCACGCATTTGATTAGAAACGCCTTCTTTTTCTCTCTTTCTCTAATTAAAAATGTGGATCAACCTCTAAAGGTAGTGAATTAAATTTTAATTCAACCTTTTTTAAAGAATATAATACCCAAAATATCAACATTTTATAAAATAAATTTAAAAATGGAAAAGACCTTTTTAAAATAAATTTATTTATTTTAAAAATGCCTTAATTCAAAGAAAAATTAACTTAAAAAATTTATTGTATTTTTTACACTAATTTAGTAAGTTTATATATCTTTATAAATATTCCCCCTTCTTTCAAGCCCTTTTAGAAAATATTTATTTTATTTTTTATAAAAGAATGTTTCCTTAAAAATATTCAAATAATACTTTATTAAATACATCTTAATTAGCTTAATTTGAAAAATAAATAATTTTAAAAATATTTTAAAGTTTTAACAAAGTTTGGTCAAAAAGGAGAAAATTTTTTTTGAGATTTATATTTTAGATGCCGTGGCAAAAAATGAATTTCTGTCTCTTTTAGTATCTATTTCTCAGAGAAAAAATACTAAAAGTAGTTAAATTAAATCACTTGATTTCACCATTATTTGTACTTAATCATTTGTCTATAAAAATGAGAGAATCACATGAAATTTTAAAAAATCAATTATATTTAATTTTAAAATAAATTAAATTGTTAAATTAAATTTTAGTTAAACTTTTGACTAAAATATAATTATTTAGAGGGTAAAATAAGAACCAAGTTTATTTTTTAGTATAAAAGCAGGTAAAACTTGCTCAGTTTATTAAAACTTTTTTTTGTTTAAAGTTTAAAAGAAACAAAAAGGTCAGTCACCTAAGAGAAAAATTTATTTATTTTTCATACTATTTTTAAGAAAATTAAATCATTTATTGGAGATAAAAAATACATAAAAAAAGAAAAAAAGCAATTATTTTTTAAATTAAAAAATTCTATAAAAAAAATTTTTCGTCAAAAAAAAAAAATAAATTTTACAAAAAAAAATGTATAAATCACAAAGAATTCATTTACTCGCATTTTTCTACAAAAAAAAAAAAGAAATTTAAAAGAGTTGGAGAATGTTTTAATTAATTAAATATTTAAAAGAAATTATTTAGAGATCGAAAGAGAAAGAACAAATTAATTAGAAAAATAAAAAACAAAAAAATATATTTTTAAGACTCTAATAGGTCTCTCAAAAAATAAAATATTTTGCCCTTAAAAAATAATAAAATTAAAAAATTAGCAAAAATATATTATTTATATATTTTTATTCACAACCGCAATCTTTGGCAACCATATTTGGTATTTGACGGATTAATACATCATTGTTACTTTGAACAAACAGAATCTGAAGAATAAATTTTTATTAAAAAAATTTTTTGAAAAATTTTTTGAAAATTTTTTTGAAATTTTTTTTGAAAAATTTTTTTTGAAAATTTTTGTAAAAATTTTTTTTATATTACTGAAATTATAAAAAATTAAAAAAAATTTTAATTAAATTAATAAATTTACAGTAATCCCATTATATTCTTTAGGGTGACAACACTGATAGTGGTCAATTTTAGCAGCTGCAGCAGCTTGAAATCGACCCATAGTTTGACCATTAGCCTAGAAAAATAAAAGTATTTTTAATTAAATATTATTTTATTTTACCATTCTAGAACATTCACCACTACAAACAAAAGCATTATCTAAAAATTTTAAAAAATATTGAGGAAAAAATTCCAAAAAAAATTTTTTGGAAAATTTTTTGGAAAATTTTTTGAAATTTTTTTTGAAATTTTTTGGAAAATTTTTAATTAATAAAAATATAAAAAAACAAACAACGTTTAGGTGCAATAACAAATCCCCAACCAATTTTCTCAAAATCAATAACTAAATCATATAAACAACATTTTGTGTTATTTGAACCAGGTCTGCATGTATTTGCATTTCTACGTGAACGTCCACTTTTTAAATTTGTTAATTCCAATTCAAAAAACATACGAGGAGGATAAGAATTCTTTTTAAAAAAATTAATTAATTAATTAATTGACTTTCTCCTCATCTCCTCATCCTCTTTTACAACTAAAAATGGTCAAAAGACATAATGGTCAGACAGGTATTAATTTAACAGTTTGAACATTATGTCCATTGACCATTTTTAAATTAAAAGGAGGAAAGAGATAAAAGGCAGGAAAGTAGAGTTAGGAATTTTGTAAAAATCGGGATCGGGAATCGGGAAATTTAAAAATTGAACGATCGGGAGGGACCCGGATCGGGAAAATCGGGAATTCCCGTTTTTTTCCAGATCCAAAAATAAGCGGGTCCCGACTGAGAAACCGGGAATCCGGGAAAAAGGACCGGGAATTGGAAAATTAATGACCGGTCGGGACCCGGATCGGGAAAACCGGGAATTCCCGATCCCGGTTTCATCCCGGTGTCTCAAAAAAGCCGGGAAAAGGGATCGGGAAATCGGAAAACGGGATCGGGACCCGATCCCGTTCCTAACTCTACAGGAAAGTAGCTATTTTATAAGACTCGATGGGTCAGTTGAGTCTTATAAAAAGATAAATTGAGACTCTCGTTATAAGGACACCCTCTGGTATACCTTGGGGTGTCCTTAGGGTAAACAATATTAAATTAATAATTTTCTCATTTGTTCCCTTACCTCTTCATTATTATTATCTTCTCTATCAAACAAAGGAGAAGGATACTGTACTAAATTTTCCCCTTCATAAATAGCTTCAACATAAAGTCCAATAGAACTTGGAATATTTTCTTGATTATTATTAAAATCAGAAAAAATTAAATTTGTTGTTTTTTCAAATTGTGGACCATTTTCAATCCATTCTTGAACTGGTAAAACATCTAACATTAATTCTACTTGTTCAAATTCAGTTGCCTCGCCAAAATCGAGTTGTAAATGTTTACTTACTAATTTTGGGCCAAGCTGTGGAAAATTAAATTTTTTTTTAAATTTCAAAAAATTAATTATTATTTACCGTTCCATTAGTATAACGTTGAAAAATGTTAAGTCTAGTAGCTATTTGTCCATTTTCAAATTGTTCTGGTCGTCGAAGAAAAATATTCAAACGTGCTGAAGTTACAAATTTTTTTCTCAAGTCTACCCCAAATTTGAAAACTGCTGTTTGAAGATCCTTAAAAATTATTTTTTAAGTATGTATTTAGAATTTAAAATTTTTTAGAAGGATATAAAGGCCTTGTATTAACAAATGACAGACTAATGACAAAATGTCATTAAAGGAAAATATGACAAAATGTCAGTAAGTGAAAATATGACAAAATGTCAGTAGGGGAAAATATGACAAAATGTCAGTAAGTGAAAAATATGACAAAATGTCACACAACTAATTAGCTCAATCTCTCATTTTCCCAATATCTTTTTAATAAAAAATTTCCAACCTGATCAAACCATTCAGGTGCTCCCTCAGCCAAAATATAACTAGTCTGTAAAGGTTGTTCACGTTCAGTCTCATAGAGTGCAGGGAAATAATCAACGCCATCTTCAAAAACTCCTTGTTCGTCAGAATTTCGTCTGCGCCATTGCTGGATGGACTTTAAATAATTTTTTACGAAAAAAATAATTTTTGCTCCTAATCGCTTTGATAATTATTTTTTAAAAATAAAAAAGAAATTATCAAAATTCCTTGTGTCAATAAATTTAAAAAATTAAAATCCTTAAAAATTAAAAAAAAATATTTTTCTTTCCTTTCACTT
The DNA here is from genome assembly GCA_015183035.1 of Meloidogyne chitwoodi. NCBI lineage: Eukaryota > Metazoa > Nematoda > Chromadorea > Rhabditida > Meloidogynidae > Meloidogyne > Meloidogyne chitwoodi. The sequence continues at coordinate 438,217 of JACZZP010000015.1, forward strand.
ACCTTACGCACTCGACGATGTTCTAAATTATGTTCAAGACGACTTTTTTCAATTAATGCTTGTATTCGTTGATTATTTGGGGCAATAAATCGTAAAGAGTTATAATCGACTGTTACATTGGGTATTGATGGTAATTCCATTTTTTTGAGTAAATCTTTTAAAATCTTTGAAAAAAAAAATATATATTAAAATTATAATTATTTTAAATATTTAATTTAATTTTTAATCTATACCTTCTATTTATATATTCTTCCGACGGACAAAATGGTCATCTTTAAAAAAGGTAAGTCTCAAGTCTATCATTTTTAATGTAATTAATCTTGATATTTAAAAGGTTTGTAATATTACTTAAAATTCTTACAGGTGACCATTTTGTCCATTGGACGAAATGTCAATTTATCATTAATGTTCTTTGATATTTAAATAATAAATTAATTAAAAAACCTGTTCTTGGCGTAACCTTTTATACTCTTCAAAGGCTTTTTGTTCGCAAACAGAACACGCAGAACATAAATAAACATTGCATACCTAAAAAGAATTAATTAATTAATTTAAAATAAAAAAGGAAAATAAAACAAATAAAAAATTATTATTATTTTTATTTGTTTTAGCTAAAAGGTTAAAAAGCGAAATTTCAAAATTTTCGCAAAAATTTTGAAATTTTGTTTTTAAAAATGTTTTTTCTTTCTTTTTATTTTTCAACTTATTTTTTTACATATAGCTATGATAATTAAATAATATTTTTAGAATTATTTTATAAATATATTTAATTATTTTATAAATATATTCCTTCTTAAAGTGCTTCCCTCCCCCAGTGTTTTTCTTACTCAAAAAAATAATAATAAAATTGATCACTGTTTTTCCCAACTATTTTTAAATTAAAAAAACATTTTCAATTTTTTGAGAATTGTTATTCTAACTTAAAACAACCATTTTAAAAACTCTCAACCTTTTAATGGATCAAATATCCCTAAAAATGCCCTATAAATTTTGCAAATATTATAGTACATTTATAATAAATTCTTTCTTTTTTTCCAAGTTCTTCATTAATGCAATTGTACTTTTAAAATATAAAAAAAAATTTTATATTTTCTATTTTTGTTCTTTCACTTTTTATGTGCTTATTTTTCCCCCTTCTGACGTTTTTTCTTTTTAATCCATATTACAATTTTTTATTTTTCCCTTCCGGCATTAATTCGTTAATTTGGCCCAGAGCTAAAACGAAGAATTTATATATTATTTTTTAATTCCCCTCTGCCTTCGATTATCGTAAATTGTGCCATTCTGCCCATTAGGTTTTTGCCTGTTTCCGACTAATTGCTTCTTCGATTGCTTCCGGCGCCTAAGCTTTCCCTTAACATTTTTCTTCTATACTATCCATTAATTTAAGCTTGTTCAGTGCATTTTTAAAGAGGGAAAATAACAATTACGTAATAACTATGTTCCCTTAGCTCTACTGGTAGAGCGAATGGAACAACTTTGTAACAACTTTTATAACTTTTGAATGGATGAATATTTTTAAGTAAAAATGATATTATTAAATAGAGCAGAAAATTTTCTATATAATAAAATTTAGAAAAAAAAATTTGAAAGAAAAGGAATAAATTTTGATGTTTAAAACAGCCAAAAATAGGCATTTTTCTCGGTTTTTTGATCATAACTTTTTTGTATAACAATTAAAAAAATTTTATTTTCTTCTATTATTTAAAGTCAATTCTGCTTTATTAAAAAATACCAAAATTATCAAAAAAGGTTCATTTGTTCAAAAGTTATGGAGGTTGATATTCATCTAGTTAACACCCTTCAGGATTAAATTTTTTGAATTTTTTAGTTTAAAAAAATTAAGTTTACGTAATTTTTCTTAAATTTAGAAACATTATATATTTTTTTAAATAATTTAATCCAAAAATAATTTTTAAAAAAGTTAAAAATATAATTTTTTCAGTTTAATAATTAAAAAAGACTAAAAAAAATCCCAGTTATAAATTATTTTTAATTTTAATTATGTTCCAAATCCTCTTAAAAATATTTTCAATTCCAAAAATTGGTTAAAATATAATTATTTTTCATTAGACATAAAAAATATGGTCGTATTCTTTCTTTTTTTCTAATTAATTTTTTTTTTATATTTATTTTTGGAAAAATGTGGTTTTTATGGTTTCTTTTTTTATTTTAAAATATTTTTTTGGAAAAAGTAACGTAAATAAATATTTTAAATTTTTTATTTAAACTTAAAAAAGATTAAAAAATTTAAAAAATATAAAAAAATTATTTTTAATTTTATTTAAAAATAAAAAGCTTAAAATAGTCTGACCCTTAAAATAAATTTAAAATTATCTTTTAAATACTTAAATAAATGAAATATTTATTTAATGTATTTTAAAAAATAAAAATATGTTTTAAAATTATAAATATGATGAAAGAATTTTTTTAAATTTTTTTTTTAATTTTTTTTTAATTTTTTGAATGATAAATGAAAGGGGAGTGGGTGCATGAGGGAGAAGTTATGTGTTTTCAAAAAATTTTAAAAATTTTTAAAAATATTTATTTAATAAAAATAATTTTAAAAAAATATTTTTTAATGTATAAACTATCAAATTTATCAATTTTAGATTTTTTGATTTATAAAAATCCCAACTTATGCCGAAATATTTCAAAAATATCAAAATTTAAAATATTCTATTTTTTAACAAATTTATGAATTAAAAAATTTAAATTAATTTTAAAAAATTAATTTAAATTTTTAGTGTTCAGAATGTTCAAATTTCTGATGAATATTAGAATTTTAAAATTTTATTTTATTTAAAAATTAAAAAATTCAAGTAAATATTTTCTTGCTTAGAATGACCTAGACGTATATTTTTATCAATAACTTTATTTATATTTAACTAAAAAAATTAAAATTTTGGATTTTATTAAAAAACAGTTTAAGGAACAAAAGTGCAAAGTTTTATAATTTTTGGCATTCTGTATTTAATTTTATAAAATTTTAAAATATCAAGGTTTATACAAAAACGTATGCTTTGATAATTTAAAAAATGAGAGGGAAACATTTTTTTCAGTAAAATAATTAATTTTATATTAAATTTTAAATTATTTTAAATAAAAAAACAAAAAAACAAAAAAAAACTAACCAAAAATATTAGCAAAAAAAATGGCCAAAGTCTTTCTATTCGAATCTCGGAAGAATTTAACATTTTTAAAAAAATAAATATTTTTTTATTTTATTTAAATGAATAATAATATTTTGAAAAGAGAATTAGAATTAATGATAAATGTTGAAAGAATACCCAAAGGGTTAGTTGTATTATTATAAAAGAGGAAGAAGTCCAATAAATTATGACGATGATATAATTGTTTTTTGTTGTTTTTGCTTCTTTAAAAAAATTTTTTTTTAATAATTAAAATTTTTTTGTGTTTTTAGGAGTCTATAAAATATAAAAAATATTTAGACAAATTTTTTGGGTATTCGAAATAATTTATTTTATTTATTTTTACAAGAAATTAACTGATGGACACTTCACCGAATTATTTTAAAAATTCCTTTTTATTAATGGAGAAATAAAAAGATATTTTTTATTTAATTTTTTAAAGGGGTTTTAGTCATATTTTAAAGTATTTAAATTTTTAAATTAGAAAAGAAAATAAATTATTTAATTAATTAATAATTTAAATTCGGTGAATTGTCAATAAGGTGAATTTACGCAAATAAGTTTATTTTTAATTAAAAAAATTTCTTTTTAAATTTCTGGTAACTAAAAAATTGCTTTTTTTAATTAAACAAAACGTGTATTTTTAAGAAATTTTTAAAGAAAGAAAAATTTTCTAAAAAAAAAATAATTTAAGTATTAAAATAAATAAAAATGTTTCCTTATTAAGCTAATTTTAAAAAATTAAAATTTATTTTTAAAAAATTCAGGAAAAAATATTAAAAGATTAATCAGACAGAAAAAATATTAAATTATGTTAATTTAAAGACTGAAGAATTTTTAAAGGTTTTTTATGACGAATTTTAAGAAAAATATAAAAAATGTTTTTTTAATTAAAGCTGAAAAATTTAGTTTATTTAACTAATTTTTAAAGAAAAACGTTTAAAAAAAATAAAAATATTAAATTAATTAATCTCTCTAATAAAAAGGACTTTTTATTTAAAAAAATTTAAAAGAAAAAACAAAGAGAAAGGGGGACGTTTCCTTTTCAGGACAGTTCAGTGCCAATAAATTTGTAAATAAAAGAAATGCTTTTCTAATATTAGAGCATTAATGCTATAGTTAAATTTAGTAAAAAGATTTAAATTTATTTTTGAAAAAAAAAAATAAAAAAATTAAATTTTTAGGATTAAAAATAAATATCTCGTGTTGCCTTGTTTACTCCCTTTTTTCTTTTTTTTTTATTTTTCATCAATGGTCAGTTACCTTTAACAAAATAATAAATAATAAATAAAGAAGCTTTTAGTGTCCCTATTTAATGCTTTAAAAATATAAAAATAAATTTATATAATTTCTCACACAAATGAGAGGAATGACCTAAAGAAAGTGAGCACACTGTGCTCAGTTTAAAAATAAATAAATAAATTTATATTTATTTAGCTTTTGCTTTTATACATTTTTATTTTTATATTTTTTTTATTTTTTCTCCTCCCCTTCTTTTTTTATTTTTATTTTTTTTAACACTGTTGCGATGAAATGAAAGAAAAAAAGCGCGGTTATTATTGAGGGATGAGAAAAGAAAAACAAAAAATGCAAAAATATATTTATTTATTTATTTAATAAACGTGCATTCAGCTGCTCATTTCCCCTTATTTTTTATTTAAATAGGTGCGCAATTGTATTATTTAAAGGTTTTTAGTGGCCAATGGATGTTTAGACAAAATGCCAGTTTTCAAAATGTCAAAAAGAGAAAAATTGGACAAAATGTCAAAATGGAAATTTTCGTAACGGAAATTTTAAATTATACACTTTTGACAATTTGTTAAATTTTACCCTTCTGAACATTTTGTCAATTGGGCATTTTGTCTCCACATTCAGGCGCTATTCATTTAATAAAGAGCATTCTTTTTAAAAAATAAGCTCTTTTCTCATAAACTTGGAAATGTAAGTAAAAAATAGGCGTGGTCAAAAAAAAGAATTTCTTAAATAATCATTAATGTCTTTTGATAATTGTTTTTACTAAAAAAGAAAAAAATTATAAAAAAAATTTTTTTTAGTATTTTAATATAAATGCCAAATTTAATTAAATTTAATAAAAAATATTCTCTTCTAAAAATTAAAAATATTTTTTAAATAAATAAATAATACTTTTTTGTAGACAGTTATCTAACTATTTAATCGGATATACTGGACATTTCTTCAATTTTTTTTTGTTTTTTAAGATAATCGGATCTCTTACTGAATTTTTATTATTTAAAAAAAATTGTCAGATTTTTTAAAATTTAAATTTTTTAGTGTCTCGAAACCTTTTGGGGGTAGTGAAGATAAATAGCCATAAATATATAAAATAATAAAAAAAATAAATAAATTTAACAAAAGTCTCATTTATATTTAAAAAAATTTAATTATATTTAACTAAGTTTAAAAAATGTCATTTAGGTAAAAATAAATAAAAATAGTTTTAATTCTAATAAATTGGAGACATCCCTCACACATTTTTTAACATTTATTTTCTTTTTTTAAGGAAAAATAAATAAATAATATTTTTTAAATATTCTCTCGTCATTTAAATAATTTTATAAATTATTAAAAATATTTTTTATTTTATTTAAAAGAAAATTTAAAAATAATAAAAACAGGAAATTAAGAGAATTTGTTAGCATTTTTGATGAAAAAATATTATTTTTTTAAGGTTTTCTCAATTTATATAATAAAATAATAATAGATAGGTTAATTGTGAGTATATGATGTGAGCTTTTTATTTTTTTAATAAAGAGATTTTTGCAAAAAAAAAAATAAGGGTAAAGAAAGGTAAAGATCGTCCGCAAGTGCGGATATTTTTGCGGATATTTTTTGCGGACTTTACTTGCGGACAAAATATTAATTTTTTTCTTTTTTTTAATAATAAAATTTATTCTTTTTTACTGAAAAAATTAATTTTAAAAAAATATATTTTTTTGTGTAAATCAGAAAGACATGGGTGAGTGTCATCGTCTATTTTTTCTTAAAATTTTAAATTTCGAAAATTTAAATTTTCTGAATAATTTATCTAATCATACTATTAATCGCTAAAAGAAAATTATAAATTTGTTAATTTAATTTTTTTAAATGTCCGCAAATATTTGTCCGCAAAAATTTTTTTTCTGTCCGCAACTTTGGTTTTTTTTAATTTTTATAAAAAAAAATTAGTCAATTAAATAACATGGAATTTTGCAATACCAAAAAAATGCAAATATTATATTATAAATAGTATAAAATGTGTATAAGATATAAAAATGTCCCCTAAGCCTTTCTTGTTTTTCCGTTTCCCAAGTGGTCCATTTCTGGGTTATGCGTACATTGATGACATTTTTGTGTTGTGAAGGTGGTGTTAATGTTGTTTTGTTTTTATATTTAAGAGAAAATGATATTTAATTATTGTTTCAAAAAAAAATAATTTTATTAGAGAAAATAAAGGTGTCAATAATATAATGGACAGTTGAGTGCCATCCTCATAACTCAGGAACGGTTAGGTACTTTTAAGTAATTTTGATATCATTTGATAGAGCAGTAAATTTACTACAAAATACCAAAAATTAAAAATTTTTGGAATAATTGAAAAAAAGTTGAGGTCGAAAAACCTCCAAAAAATTGAATTTCTGAAATCTTGCAGCTTTTTTTGCTTACAACTTTTTTTCCAATTTTCCAAAAATTTTGCTTTTTTGATATTTTGTAGAAAATTTTCTTCTCTATCAAATTATATCAAAAAACACTTTAAATTACCTATCCGTTCCTGTGGTATAACACTTGGCGCTCAACCAGTGAAAAGTTTGTCCATACAGTGAAATATCCCTTTTTATAAAAAAAAATAAATGTCTGATTATATTTTTATTTTTATTATTTTAATTATATCTTCTTTTGATTAGATTTATTTCATAGGAGAAAATTTAGTCTTAAAAAATTAAAAATATTTCACTAAGAAAAATTTAAAAAAAAATAATTTAAAAAAAAAATAATAATAATATTACTAAATTTATTTTTAAAATTAAAAAAAAAATTTATTTTTATTAAAATGTCAAAAGTAATATTATTATTTAAATATAAAAAATTAAACCACATTAAAAATGTTTTTTAAGATTATTATTATTATTATTACTTTTTAATATCAAATAATATAAATAAATAGGTAAGTAAGTAATTTAATTTACCCTTTTGTTAAAGAGAAAAAAAAATAAATTAAAAAATAAAAAAAAATTAAAATAAAATAAAAAAAAAATTAAAAAAAAGGCAATTAGAGTCTTGGAAATTTTTTAAAGATTAATTAAACTTTGAAAAATTTATTAAGTGGATTAACCGAAAATCTGACCGGAAAGAAACTTTTTTTTAAAAAAAAGGCGGAATTTTAAGGTAAGCAGTTTTAAAGCCAAATAACTTATTTTATAGCAAAGCAATAAAAAATATTTAAAAATAAATATTTTAAAAATTAAAAGAAATGTTTATAAAAATAGAAAAAGGTTTTAAAAATTAATAAAAAATAATAAATATTTAAAAAAATTTATTCAAATTAATTTAAAAAATTGAAAAAAAAATTTTAAATTTTTTATAGTGAAGGAGGAATTTTTTTTTTTTTTAATAAAATAAAATTGAATAAATTCTTTTTAAATACTTTTTTCATTTTTAATTTAAAAAAATGAAAATTAATTTTATTAATTCTTGTAAAATAATTAATTGCAACAAGAGGCTTCCCTCCCTCCCTCATTTATATAGGTAGATTAATCTTTTTAAATTTTATTTTCTGAATTAATATATTAAATAATCTATTTTTAATTTTATTAAATAATACTTAAAAAAATATATTTTTTTGTAAATATTAAAAAAAAAATTATTTTTTTTTAATAAAGGGACGTTTGGGTGCCCAAAATATATCGCCAATATTTTTCGAATATTTTTTTTTAAATATTTATTAAAAATAAAGGATAATTTTAAATATATTTTTTAAATTTTTTTAAATGTCACAGACGGATAAATTTGCGACTTTTTAAAACTTTAAATAATTCACTAATATTTTAATATTTAAAAATAAAATTTAAAAAAAAATTAAATCCTTCCTAATGCTTAAATATTTCTTTAAATAATTTAAAAATGTCAAATAAATTTTTAATAAATTTAATTTAAAAATAAATGTCAGAAAAAGGAACGGATATGATTTCATAAATGTCAAAAAAAAAATAATTATTTTAAAACTTTTTTGTAACCAAAAATATACTGTATTTTTGGCGTAGAAAATAAAGCCTAAAAATTAATCTTATTTTTTTACACTTTTAAATAAATAATATAATTATAAATAAATACTTTAATGGAAAGAAGATTTAGAAATTTTTTTTTTATTTTTTATTTTCAAATAAAAAATTCTCTTACAATTTTACATAAAAAAATAAATTTTTTTATGTTTAATATTTTTTTTTTCTGTAAAATTTTAAAGAAAAATAAATATTAAAATTTTTTTTTTCAGTTTTATTTAAATAAATAAATAAATTATATAACAAAAATCACAAAAAAATAAAAATAATTTAAAAAATAAAATAAATAAATATTTAATATCTCTTTATTCAATTTCTGCCCAATAATAATAATAATTAAAAAAAAAGAGACCAATGCGTAGAAGAGTGTTTTAAGGCTGTTAAAATTAATTAATTAATATTTAAATTAAATTAAAAAATATTTTTTTTTATTTGATAAAATTTAGGGAAAAATTAAAATTTAAAAAAAAAATTTCAACAGAAATGATGACAAAAATTAAAATAAATTTAATAAATAAAAAAAGGATCACTAAAATAAATTTTAAAATAAAAAGTGAAGCCAAAAAAAATTATTTATTATTTTTTTGCAAAAAATAATAAATAAATAAAATTTAATTAATAATAAAATAAATTAATTAAAAAAAATATAATCTTCCAAAAAATAAATAAATTAATTAATTCTAATTTAATTAATTAAATTTAAAATAAAATATAAAAAATTATTTTTATTTTAAATTTAATTATTTCCGTTTTAAAAAATAAAAATTAAATAATTATTTTTTTATTTAAATTAATAGTAATTAGAAAAAAAAGATTAATAAAAAAAATTAATCTTTTTATTTTTAAAGCCTATCAATTAAATATTAAAAAATAAAATTAATTAAATTTACATTTTATAGTAAATAAATAAATAATTTAAAAAACAAATTATTTAGTGGGAAACACTTTTACCACAAAAAAAAAATTAAAAAATATTTAAAAAAATTAAAAAATATTAAAAAAATATTTTTAAAAATATTTAAAAAAATTAAAAAATATTTAAAAATATTTAAAAAATATTTAAAATATTTAAAAAATTTAAAAAAATATTTAAAAATATTTAAAAAATTTAAAAAAATATTTTAATTTAATTAAAAAAAAATTTTCTTACCAAAACAAAAATTTCTTTAGGTAAAATATAATTAATTAAAATATCAATTTGTTTATTTAATTCTTCCAATTGATCATTTTTAAATTTATTTAAATTATTTAAACATTTTATTTTAATTTTAGGTAATTTAATATAGCCACTAATTAATGGAATTATATTTAAAATAAATAAATGTTTTTCTTCTTCTTCTTCTTTATTACAAGGTAATAAAGTAAAATAACCCTTTTAAATAATTAAAAATATATTTATTTATTTAATTATAATTTTTTATTTAAATTAATTAATTAATTTAATTTTAAAAAAATAATAATAATTTTTTAGATTATTAAAAATTAATAATAATTTAAAAAAAATTAATAATAATTTAAAAAAAATTAAAAAATTTTTTTTTTTTTTAAATAAATTTTAATTTATTTAATTTAATTTATTTAATTAATTTAAAGCCTAAAAAATTAAAAAAAAATTTAATTAATTAATTATATTTTTTTTTAATTAAAAAAAGTTTATAATTTATTTTTTTTATTTTATTCTATTTAGGTATTTTATTAATTTATTTATTAATTTATTTTTATTTTTATTTTTTTTAACTTTATTTAATTTTTTTTTCTAAATTAATTTAATTTTAAAATTTTATTTAATTAATTAATTAAATTTTAAAATTAATTTTTAATTTAATTTACCTCTTTTAAGCCAGAAAAAATAAATTGTTGTTCATCAGTTTGTTGTTCAAAAATTAATTGAATAAATAAAGAATCTTCTTCTTTTTCTTCTTCTGATTTTTCAGAATAATTTAAATTATTTTTAAATAATTTAAAATAAATATTAAAAGGTAATCCAACATAAAAATAATTATTTAAATTTATTTCTTTTTCAATTAAATTAATTTTTAAACAAATAGGTGAAAAATAAAGGGCAAGTTGATTTATATTAATTAATGAACGAATTAATTCTAATGAATTTTGACTTAAAAATAAAAAAAAAAATTAAAAAAATTTAAAAAAAATTTTTTTTTTTATTTTAATTAATTATTAAATTTAAAAAAAAAATTAAAAATAAAAAAAATTTTTTTTTTTTTTAAACTAACCTTCTCCATTCAATAATAACTTCACCCAATGTTAATAAATTTTTAGAATTTTGTTCAATATTTATTTTTTTTTGTAATATTTCAACATAAATGTCATTATTTATTAAATTATTTAATTTTTCATCTGATAAAATTTCCAAATTTTTAAATTGTTCGTTTAATATTTGTGAAAATGGTCTAGTTTCGCATACTCTAATGGCACTTTCATTCTATTAAAATAAATTTTTAGAATATTTTTAAAATTTTTAAAAATTATAAAATATTTTAAGGAGCGTTGGGGGGCACAAAACATTCAAAAAATGAATTATTAAATTTAAAAAAATATATATAAATTAAAAAATAAAGACAATAAATGTTCATTTGAGTCTGAAAAGGTATGAGATATTAAGATATTTAATAAAATTCAGTATTTAATTAATTTATCAGTGATAGTGTTATCCGAAGAAATTAAAAATACATTTGTGGCCAAAAATACGCAAAAATTAAAAAAAAACAAAAAAAAGTATAATTATATTAATATTTTAATTTTTTTCTCACACTTAAATTAAATTAAAAAACTTTCTTAAGCTAAATAAAAAAAAATAAAAAAATATATATATATTTTACCAAATTCCATTTAATATTTAATATTTTAATTTCTTCAATTGGTTGTTCAATTAAAAGATTAAATCGAAAACATTGTCCAGCAATTAAATATTCTGCTATTTCTCCCTTAAAAATTTAATTTTTTTTTTTTAATTAATTTTTTAATTTTCTCAAAATACATTTTCTGAGTAAATAAAAGTTTTTGCTTCTTTAAAAGGTGTTAAACAAGAAACACAAAAATCTTTAACAAATTCAACAGGTTCTCCATCAGAACAAACAAATGCTGTCATCTAAAAAATAAAAAAGTAAATTTTTATTTTTTGTGTAAAAATATTTTCTTGCGAATAAATGGGGTGTGTAACTTCTTTAAAATTATTTTCATAAAATTTGTCGTCTCTTTTTATCATTTTTATTGTTAATTAATTAACTTTTCATTTTTTTACTAAAATTTATAAAATAAATCAGAAAAAGAAAATAAAATAATTAAGAAAACGAGTGTTAAAAGAGAGAAAATAATTAGAGAAAAAACAAATTAATTAGTAAATACAAACCTTAATATTTAAAGCAATACAATTGTTAGATTTTGATTGTAGTCGGACAGAAAAATCGACCTTAAAAAAAAATTTTTTTTTTTTAATTTTTTTAAATTTTTTAAGCCTTAAAAAATCTTTATTTGTTTTTTATCGATAGACTCTAATGACATTTTAATTGTAAATCAAAAATCCTTTTTAATTTATGTCTCTCTCTCCTATTTAACAATGAAGTTTATTTCTCTCTTCTCTTTTTTTTCTCTAACTAAAGTAAATAAATAAAACAACACACTCTCTTGTATCACTCAGAAAGAAGAAGAAAAGAACAGACGACTAAAGAAAAGAGAAATAGTGTTCAAAATTAAATTATTTTTCTTTCTTCTTTATAACATGCCTAAAACTTTTCTTAACATTTTATAGTTAAAAATGCTTTTGTCACATTTTTTGAGACTGTACTTCTCAGGATCATTTCTGTAGTATGTACTCTCTCGCGGAGACGCAAATTGCTTCACCAAGCACCCTCGATGATGAGGTTAGGCGTTGCCCTCAGAGCGTGAAGCTTGTTGGGGAAGTCTAAGTTTTGGATGCCCTGACGTTGAAGACCGTCAGCTGGCCCCTTCGTGGGTCGGCTGTGGGGGCGACGCTCTCTGAGCGGGTGCAATTGAAAAATAAATTAAATTCAAACTAACATTTTTCTCCTTTTCCAACAAAGGAGTAATTTCTTGATTAAATATTGGTACAAAAGTATACCCATAAGTTGCATTATTTGAATTAAAAGTGCTTAGGGAACCAAATTTGTGTTGAACCAATTTTATTTGTTGTTGAAAATTTAAGTCTTCTTCAATGTAAACTTTTTGGCAAAGAATTCTTTAAAATTTTTAAAATTAAAAAAAAAAATTTTTTAAAATTTTTTTCTGACCTAACATTCTTCAAATCTTGACAATCTTCAAAATTATTTAATAAAGAAAAATTAAGTTCAATTGATTCTTCTGTGAATAAAGTAATTTTTTCAAGAGAAGAGATTATTGACAATTTTATTTGGCGAGGAATTACTCTAAAAAAATTAAAAAAAAAAATTTAAATTTTTTTTTTAATTTTCTTTTTACCTGATAAATGGATTTTCAATAAAATAATAAAAGTCTTGTAATTTAGTATTATCTTCTTTATTCTCCCAAATAAAATATCCATTATTTATATTAACAACAAATTTACGAAACTAAAAAAAATGTTTAAAAAAATTTTTTTAAATTTTTTTTAAATTTTTTATTAAATTTTATGACATAAAAAAGAGTAAAACCACTGCTTGGAGGGGACACTTCCTCAATATCGAATTTTAGTATTTAATAAATTTAGGAAAAGTCTCAATGTCAAATTCATAAAATTTAATTTTTTAAATTTTAATAAAAATTAGATTGTTTCGTGTTGAAAAAACCCAAGTTTTGGATAACCTTGGTGCAACCCTAATAACACAAAATAATATTTAATGATTGTTTTTTTCAAAATTTCCTTTAAAATAAATTTTTAAAATTATCTTACACAAATATCTAATTGAATATTTTTTGAAGAATTATTATTAGAAGAAGGAGGACTCTGTGCTCTATTATTTAATTGTTTATTTAAATATTCTTCAAAATATTCTTTTCCAATTTTTGGTTTAAAATAAAATAAAAATATAATAGATTGGTTAGGATATAAAATAATATTATTATTATTATTTGAAGAAAAAAATTCTTTTTGAGTAAAAGAATTATTTTTATTTTTAATAATATTCCAATTATTCAAATTTATTAATTTTGTTGTTTTTCCATTTATTAAATTTTGTTGTTCCAAATAAATTGAACAATTATTGTTAAAATTAAATGAAAGAAAAGAAGAATTATTTTTTAAAATTACCTGAAATAAAAAAATTTTTTTTTTTATTTAAAAAAAAAAGACACACAAGAATTTTTATTTTATTTTTAAGTGGTCAAGGAGGTTTTTAAACTTTTTTTAATTGAAAAAATTAAAAAAAGGATTTTAAAAATATTCAGAGAGATATTAAAAATAAAAATGCTAAAATTATTATTTTTTACTGAAAATAATTTTTAAAAAATTGAAAATATTTATGTAAATTTCCCAAATTTATAAGAAAACTAAAAAAAAATATAATTAGATTTTTTGGTATTTAAATGTGTCTAAAAAGAAGTTTTTTTTTTAAATTAATGTGAGAATTTTAAAATAAAAAATTAAATAATTTGTGCTTAAAAATATTACAATTTTTAATTTTTCCAATCTCTCTTAATTTAATAAAATAAATTAATTAATTACTTCAATAGGTAAAGAATCACCAGAACGTATAATTAAAGAATTATTATTTAAATTATTATCTTCTTCAAATTGTGTTGTTTTAATTAAATTAACAGGTAAAAAACGTATTTTACAATTTAAAAAAGAATTAATATTTTTATTATTTAAATTATTCATTTCAAGGTGAAATAACAATAAATTATTATTTTGTAAATCATTATTATTAGATAAATAATATTGTTGTTGTTCCCATTGTTGACCAACAGAATTTATCTTTTTAAAAAAAAAAGAAATTAAATATTTTAATTGAGGTTATTTTTAAAAAATAAAAATGTTTTTTTTTGTTTTAATTTTAGTTGAAGAGAAATATAAAAATAAATAAATGTAAAAAAAAATATATATATTAAAATTTCGCCAATATCTCAAAACTTAAAATTTGCAAAAGAAATAATTAAAACAAAAATTGTTTTTCATAAACCTCAAAATAATTTATGTAAAAAAAAAATATTTTTAATTTTTTTTTAATTCCCAAATTAAAAAAAAATAAAATTAAAAGACTTACATCTTCCTCTAAAAACAGAGAATTAGGCAAAATAGGAAAAGGTAACTGAGATTGACCCAAAAAATATTTTTGTGCATTTTCAAGTATATAAGGCTCTGGATTTAGAATAATGTCAGAATTAAATATTTGTGCCTTAAAAATTAAAATTTAATAAATTTTAAAAAAATTAAAAAAAAACTATAGCAAAAATCCAATCATTAATATTTAAAGAAAAATAAGCACAATTTGCAATCATTAAAAGAACATTTGGTAAAAGTGAATTAAATGAAGATGTTGAAAGTTCAGTCAAAACACGTTTCAGAATCTTTAAAAAAAAATTTTTAGATTTTTATTTTAAATTTAATTAAATAAAATATTAAAATAACAGATTTAACCAATTAATTAAAAATAATACATATTAAATAAAATAGGTATTCAGACATAAAATTATTTTTGGGAAAAAATAATTTTAATAAATACAAAAAAATTTGCGGACAAAATTTGCGGACAATTTCAGAAAAAAATAAATAAATTTTTTCGAAATAAAAAAGAATTATAAAATAAACTCAAAAAATTCAAATATAAAAATTAAAAAAAATTATTTAAAAAAAAACCTGAAGAGAATTTCCAAATTGTTTAAAACAAATATATTCTTCAGCAATATTTAAATAAGACAAAGTAGCAAATCTTTTACAGTGATAACGTTTAAATTGAACAATTGCAGCAGAAAAAAGTTGAATTGATTGGGGATAATTTTCTTTAATATTTTGCTTCAAAATAAATTTTTTTTTTAAATTTTAAAAAAATTAAAAAAAACTTCAAGAAAAACTTTTGCAGCATGTTCCACTAATTGTACATTTCTGTTCATTTCAGCCAAAATTAATTCATTATTTTGCCAAGGTCGATGTCCAAAATATATGGTTGGGGTATTTAAGTCTTTAAAAAAATTTAGAAAAAATAAAAAAAATTTTAAAATTAAATTTTGTAATTTTTTTAAATTATTCTTCCAAAAGTCCGCAAGTTTTTATCCGCAAGTAAAATATATTTATTTCATCAAAGGGATTATTGTTTGATTTTTAATAGTTATATGTGTTGGGGAAAAGATATGAAAAGAAGAAAGAAGGTTTTTATTCATCCGAAATAAAATAATTTATGAAAAAAATTGTGGACTTTTGGGAAAATAATAATAAAGTAGCAAAAATTAAAAAAAATAAACCTAATTTTATTGAACAAATTTGTCTTTGTTGTTGAGAATTCTTAGCAGCTTTTAATTGTCTTATTAGTGTATTTGCCTTTTTTAAATGTGAAGCAGACTCTTCAAGAAAACGTCCAGGATTTTGTGAAGCATAAGCTGCTACTCCATTTGTAACAGCAAAATTAAAAAGATCGGCAAAAAGGCGATTCTATATAAATATAAAAAAACAAATTAATTTAATTTTAGAATAAAATGTTTTTTTTTAAATTCTTGCGTTGAAAAAACATAAAATTAACAAAATCTTTATTTTAAAAAATTGAAGTTTATTATGAATTAATTTTAATTTAGACCATTTTTATTTATTTAAAACAATTAGAAAATACACTAATAGTTTTTTTTTAATTTCGTTTCCAAACCTGTTGAGATTTCCACCATTCAAATTCAATATTTGCCAAGTCTTTGCTTGGATAATTACCAGTTTGTCGACCAAAGAAATTAACTGAATGTTTTCTAAATTGATTAAGAGCCTCCAAAGGATTATTCAAAATAAAATTTAATTCACAAATCTGTTGGAAAAATAATTAAAAAAATAAATATAAAAAAATAAACCTTATAATTTAAAAAACCGGCAATATTTAATAATTCATAAACACAAGTATCTGACAAATCTAAATCTGCAGCAATTTGATATGCTTGTTTATAATATCTAAAATTTATAAAATAATTTTAAAAACTAAAAAAACCTTAGTGAAGAATGTCTATCTTCTCTAAGTTCTGAAATAAATGCTAATTTAAATTGTTGTCGAAGTAAAACTTGTTGGTCATTATTTGGAACACTTCTGGCACGTATTTTTTTAAAGTAAGACTGATATGCTTCCTAAAAAAAATTTTTTGAAATTTTTAAATAAATAAAAGAATGCATAAAATTAAAACTCTTTAACAATTAAAACCTGAGCGATTTGATAAAAAGCAATTTCTAAACGAACAATACATTCTGTTGTAGCTTTAGAATCATTCAAAAGAGGAAAGACGTAAAATTGTCGTGTAGAGATTTTACAAAATTGACAAATTTCAATAGCTTTTTCTGTTGCTATAGAATCATCAACTGTTGTTTTTGCTTTTTGAACAAGTACAAGTGCTAATTTTGTTTCTAGTTGACCAATGCATTGCCTAAAATTTTAAGAAAAAATTTAAATAATTTTATTTATTAAATGAATGTTTCTGATTCTTTTAAAAAAATTAAAAAATAAAACAAAAAATAACCTCAAAATATTTAGCCTTGATTCACATTCAGCCTTTTGCTGCAACCACAATTCACTGTCCCAATCTAAATCAATAAATAAAACAATTAATGCTGGCCTTTCATCCAAATATTTATATTGCCAATAACGTTTGATTATCCCTTGATTTTTATTTTTAAAAGAAGAAAGTGTTTCGTTTTGTGGACTCTAAATAAGTTAAATTTTTTGTTTTAAAATAATAAATTTTTTAAACCTTTTTGAAATTTATTTTCTTAAAAAAATCATCTTCATAATTGAGAATTTTATATTGGCATTGAACTGATCTTTCTCGTTTTAAATCAATGAAAGAATTAAATATTGCTTCATGATGAGAAGTTTTTCCACTTGTATCAAGACCATTAAAAAATATTAAACCTCGAAGACAATTATTTATTAAACGAGAATCAATTTCTTTCGGCTCCATTTTTTCTGTAAAAAAGGCAAATAAATTTAAAAAAATTTTTTTATAATGACTAAAAAAGAAATTAAGGCTCGCCTCTAAACGGGACATTTAAAGGGGGAGCGACTCGTGTCCCGACATTTCGTCGAACAAATTTGCACGACATTTCGTCCCAACGGCAAAAAATCGTGAGCCAGGGTAAACGAAATGTAGTTTTTTGCCGTAGAGGCGAAATGTCGTGCAATTTTGTTCGCCCGAGCTAGTGTTGGGAATTTTGAAAAAACCGGGTCCGGGTTCCGGGTATTTGAAATATTGTGACCGGCCGGGACCCGAACCGGGAAAACCCGGAATTCCGGGTCACGTTTTCAACCCGGTGGAAAAATGACCGGGTCCCGGCCGGGTTCCGGGTAATTTTAAATTTGTTAAAAATACGTGTAAAAATTCAAAATTGTTTGAAACTATTGTTAATATGTAGTGTTATTCAATTAAATAAATTTATTATTCATATAAAAATAAAATTTAATAAATGTAATTGACGGGATTGCTTTGTTCAAAAATTAACCATTTCAGCAGTCTCAAATTTGATCTTTTAAAATTATAAGTATCGCGTGCGGAACAATTGCTCAATAGCAACGCTAGTGGCTTGTGCTGTCAGAAATTTCCGAGCAATTGAAGCCAGTTTAGGATTTTTTCATTTTCTCGCCACCAATCTAATGGATTTTTTTTTTTTTTTCCAAATTTGGCTGTTTCGAATAAAGTTTTTTTCTGTTCTAATGCCTTTTTTGCTAGTGGTTCTGTTTTAGTAGATAATAAAACTAATTTTAGGAAAGGCATGATGTTTAGGATTTTGTTAAAGAATATTGGTTGATTTTATTTTTGATTTTTAAACACATGTATATTTATCCTAGACTCTAATTTATTTTTTATGTAGAAACGCATCGCCAAACTAAAAATTGCGCCAAATTAAAACAATTTTCTTTAAATATTTTTACCCGGTTTCCCGGTGCAAAAATGTCCGGGACCGGGAACGGGAAACGGGAATTGAAAGTTGACCGGCCGGGACCCGAACCGGGTAAACCCGGAATTCCGGGTCCCGATTTCAACCCGGTGACTCCAAAAAAACCGGGTAAAGGGACCCGGAAACCGGGAAACGGGACCGGGTCACGGACCCGTTCCCATCTCTAGCCCGAGCGACTCGTGTTAGCTGACCATTTTGACGGGTATCATTTTGTAAAATCCTTTTTTATCTCTGTCCTTTCACGTTTTGTTAGTGCTTTATTTAATTAATTTAATAGAATGTCAGCATCACGAATATTTTGGGTTGTACGACATGCGGAACGTGAAGACAACATTAACTCAAATTGGAGAAAAAATGCAAATCCGCACAAGCTTAAATCAGATAATTCTCCATTATCTTCTAGAGGTCATGAACAGGCAAAAGAGTTGGCTAAAAGGTTTTTTTATTATAAAATTTATTGAAAAATTGACTTTTTTCATTTAGATTTTCTAACGTTCGCATTGATCATATTTTCGCTTCTCCATTTGAACGAACTGTAGAGACTGCTACAGCAATAGCAAATGAACGTAAAATTCCTATCAAATTAGAACCAGGATTATGCGAGGTTATTTTTTTATTTAGAAATATTATTAAAAAAATTTAAGGCTCTATATATGTGTGAAGAACCTCCTAGCTTTGAAGATGCCAATGAGTTGAAAAAGCGTTTTCCATTGGTTGATACATCCTACAAATCAATATATAACAAACCAATGCCTAAAGAAGGTATGGGTGATAGTGCCTGTGTTGCGCGTCTTCAAAAAACTATTGACGGAATTTGTGAGAGATACGAAGATGCTGGTTAGTACTTTTTATTAAAAAAGTGTCACCCCTTTCCAAAGAAAACAAAACTAAAAATTTAGAATCTATCGTTCTCGTATCCCACGCTTCTCCAATCGGCGCTATTCACGAAGTATTAGTTAACGAATGGAATTATGTCGGTCAGGCAACTGTTACAAAATTTGTTGAAACAGAAAAAGGCTCAAAGCAATTTCGCTTGGAATATTCTTCTAATGCTGATCATCTTTCCAACAAGTCTAATCTTAGACCATATTAAAATATTTGCCTCTAATTGTAAGATATTTTAGAGCTTTTTCCTATTCTTGTTGTTGTCATTTATATATCTAGTATATCATGCAATAAAAATTAAATTATGATTTCAGAGAGCATTTAATTAAAATAATTTTTTTAAGACGAGAATTTTTTTGGAAAATTAATTTTTTCGAATTTAAAAAGAAATACAAGATCATTTTTTAATATTTTTAAAAATATACATATTGAGAGGTTAGAAGTTTAAGTGAGAAAAAAATTATATGTATTATACATACACGTGTTTTTAAGGTAAATTCGCGGATAATTGTAAGAAATTATATAAAATGTTTAATTCCGCAAATACCCGCGCATCCGCGAGAATTTCATTGATTTTTAAATAAGCCACATATTATTCTCATTTCAATTCAATTTCACTACAATTTAACGTAGTAAAATCTCCAGGCATTGGAAGAACGGAAATGTTATAGAATCGAGTGTTGAGAGGTAGATTATAACTGAATAAATAACCGAAGAATTTTAAAATAATAATGTGCATGGTTTTCTGCTTTTTTATATTCCAAAAAACCTTTTTTAAATGAATTCAATATTTTTTTAAAATTTCACTTACCGATTTGAAGTTTTTTTAATTTGACACAATAAAATATTCTCCACCAAAACAAATGCCCATTTTTTACGATTACAAATATTATTATTATCCAATTCATCTTTTGTAGTAACTTCTTGTTGTTCTGATTCAGTTGTTATTTTTGTTAATCCTACCAGTTTAAGACTTGAATCTTTTACAATATAAGGAAAAGGTCTTTGACTTGAGCTTAATTTTAATTTATTTTTTTTAAAGTTTTTTAAAATACCATTGTGCGACGAATGAATTCATTTTTTCATTCCAAATAACTAATGCACCAATTCCTTCAATTATCTTTAAAATAAATTTTATTTAATAATTTTAAAAAGCCCCCATTAAAAATTAATAAACCTCTCCTAATGATACAAAAGCGCTAACATCATTTTTACGTATAAAAGTCTGAGTTTTACAACTTCGTCGGATACGACGGAGGGTACTGCTGCTTTCATCTTCTTCGCCTTGTGCATTACTAATCATTTTTATTTTATTTGTTATTGATTCATCTTTTACATCAATAAATGAAGCAGTTATTGCAGAATTTTGTTGTGTAAAATTATCTTGCATCTCTGAATTCATTTAAATTAAATTTTAATTTATAAAGTTGGACCATTTTAGACATTTTTCCCTAACATTCGTCCCAAAATTATTTTAATTAAATTTTAAAAAAACCTAATGTAGCAGTGCTTTCAAACATTTTATTTCTTCTATTATTAATAATTTGCTGAGAAGAATTTGCTTCTTGTTCCTTAATTATGTTTGAAAGATCATCCTTTTCTTTTTTAAAAAGATTAATTTGTTCCTTTAACTGAATAATTTGTTCTTCTTTTTCCGCTAATTTTTGTTCCTTTTCTTCTCTAATTTTTCTTTCATTCTACAAAAAAATAATTTTTTAACATTTTTAAATTTAATTAGAAATATTAAACCTCTAATTTTTCTTTAAGTTCATTAATTTGTGCATTTGTTTTTTCTTCGATTTTTAATAAACGATCATTATTTTCTTTTTCAATTTGCACTTTAAATTCTTCTACTGCAGACATTGAACTTTTTTCTATTAGTAATTTAATACTTTTTTTAATTTCATTTGAAAATGAAGGGATATTATTAACGATAATATTGCTGCTGTTTTTTAATTCATTACCAGCTTTGCGAAGATCATTTAAATTCTAATATTTTTTTAAATTTTTTTTAATTCTCTAATATATATATTTTTGTACAAAAAATATTATTTTTTATAAAAATTAATTTAAAAAAAACCTCTGCAATTTCTTTCACCTGCTTATTTACATTTTCTATCGTTGTTTTAATCTGATTCTCGCAAATTAATGTCATATCGGCTGAACGATTGCATTCATCTTTTAGAATCTAAAATTTTAAACAATTATAATAAGCAATATTAGTACTTTCTTTTTATCTCCTCCATCCTTTTATTTTTCTTCTACACCTACAAATAGTCAATGGACAAAATGGTCAGAAAGTTATGTCACTTTAAAAGGAATGACGCTCAACCTCCCTTGGCTTTTGAAGGTTTAGGAGGAAAGGATACAGAAATAAAAGGAAAGTACCCAAATATTTTAATCTTAAACCTCTTCCACCAAAGCTGGTTGATTTGAACATTGTGCTCTAACGAGAGAAAGAGGTCTAGTAATTTTAGGTGAAGATCGAAAGATAGGATAACTCTAAAAAATTTTTAATTAAAAAAAAGTATAAAAAACAGAAAAAATTCAATTCAAACTGGAAATGTCGCACGTACTCCGCTAACTGTTGCAATAAAATTTTTTTGTTCATTTATTAAACCAAAGTTGTTATTACTAAATTCTTCAGGTGTGCTAAAATTATTAGAACCTATTGATTCATCTTTTTGTTGATTATCATCACGAGAGTCAGCAACATTTGATGGAATTGCAATAGGTGCACTCGGTTGGAGTGGAGACATTGATTCACGATTCTGCAAATAATTTTAAATTAAATTTAAATTGATGGTCCAAAAATTAAAAAAAAAACAAATAATTTTCTATATCAATATTCTAACTGAAAAATATTGAAAAAACGTTAATAAACCTCATCCCTTACATCACTAGCAACAATTGTGCTTGAACTGCTATTCGTTGTCAATGCAAATTGTGGTCCAAAGTTGGATTGTATCTGTCCGTATAATCCCCTTGGTGGTGATTCTGTCATTATATTTGCTCCAATTGAGTTTAAAGAAGTATTAGAAGCAAAGTTTGACCCATCCCTAGCAAAGGTAAGAAAATTGCGTCCACCAGCAACAGAAGGGGAAATAATCTCCATAGTTTCTTCACTACATTTAAAAAAATTTTTTTATTTTTTTTTAATTTTTAAAGACTTACTTTAGCCAATTTGTCGAAGAAAAATTTCTATCCATAATATCAAAATTTGAAATTCTATCTCGATCATAAAAACTTTGATCACGACGTATTTGTGATTGCATTACTTGTTGATTTTGGGATAAAGTAAAATCAAAAACAGATAAACGTTGAAAAACCATAGGAGCACCAACTATTAATAAATCCTTCATATGAGGAAAAATCTAAGAAAAAAATAAAATAAAAATTCTTTAAAAGTTTCAAACCTTTCTAAGTTCAGTAAGATGTTTACTAGATATTTTTGGAAGATATTGATCAATTTTTGGTGTAGTTGTTGTTGTAAATTGTGGAATACGATCACTCATTCCAGGGAAAAGTTGACACAAAAAATGTTTATCCAATTTATTTTGAAATTGTTCACGAATACGATTTTCTTCAGTAATGAAAGCTGAACATTTATCGATATGGGTAGATATCCAAACAGAAAATTCCTTTAAAAAAACAATTTTTAACTCAAATTTATCCATCTCAAAGTCAATAAACTCTTTCAAAGAAATAAACCTTTCTCAACTCCTCTCGACGTATAACCTCTGGAACTGCCATCATGTAAATATTTGGTGCTTCTTTAATTTGTCGTACAAGATCTAGCCTTTGACGCAATCCAGAATACTTTTCCTCAAATACTACCAATTTCTTGTTTGCCCTATCCAATCTTTCATAAGCCTAAAAAAGGACAAACAGAAAATAAAACTCAAAAATTTAAATCAAATAAATACCTGTCTGACCCAAGTTGAAAAACGTTGAGAAACTAAAATTAAAAATTAAGAGGTACCCAAAAATAAGAACAACAAACTATTTTTAACGACTTCATCCTTTGAGTCAATAAATGAAATTGCAAAATCATAAATATGTTTAAGTGGTTGTTTCAATTCATTTAAACGTTGTTTCTGCCAAATTGTAATGTTTTGAGTACTGTCTTGAATAATTGGTTGAATAACTCTGTTTGCTATTTCACGTACTTGTGAAAGGATTCCTTTAAAAAAATTTTTAGGAAAATTTTGTACTTTTCAATTATGCTCCTAAAAGTCTACAAATTGTGAATAAATTTTTCTCGAAGGAATTATTTAAAAAAATATATGAAATATAAGCATGTTTTCGCATACATAACTCATCGAATTGACTTGCGGACGGCAAAATGGAAGGAAAAGAAAAATTTTGGAACACACCGGAAAATGATAGACAGCGCTAACTTTATGAATTTTTATAAAGGAAAAAAGAAGAAAAGTTTATGCAGTTGATGAAATTTAGCGAAAATTGTTGAGTTTATTCATCCAAAATAATTAAAAATTTATAAAAAAAGTTGCGGACAAAATTGCGGATTTTAAGGCGCATAATTGAAAAGTACCGAAAGTTTGAGTAAAAGGAGAAAAAACTGATATTCAACATAACTTAAGTTTTTTCAAATAAGATTAGTTCTATTAACTCTATAAAAGAAAGAAAAACCTTCCAAATGTTGTAATTTACTCCTTAGCGTTGACAAACGTTTATCAATACCACCAATTTCTCTATATTGTGCTTTAGTAGAAACACCTTGTACAATTGTAAAAAATGATGCAGCTTCTGATAAATCAGAATCGTCAGTTTTCTCTAAATGGTCGAGCATAAGATGGGATAATGAATTTAATGAATAAGCTGGATCCTTTGAAGATAACCAATCAAATAGAGTAATCTCTTCAGAGGAATTAAAAATTGAATTATCACTGTCAGGGGAGGAAGGAGTTAATTGTGCGGGAGGTGAAAGAAGTGATGAAGGGATTGTTATCTGAAATTTTTTTAATTATTTAAGTAAGAAAATCTTCTATAGAAAACACCAAAATGATAAGAAAGGATGAAGTAAAAATAAAAAACCTTTGAAAGAACTTCAATAACATTATCAAAATCCCCTAAAAGCACACGTCCTTTTGTACGAATAATTTCCAACTTTTCTGCTTGTCGTTTAGAACGCTGAAGGTATTTTTGGCTGCGAGAGATGCTGTCGTCCAAATTAGCTATTACCGCTTTCCAACCCTAAAAAAACATTTTAAAAATTAAATAAAAAATAACCTGATGCAAATAATGATGTTCAGAAATTAAATTGCTACAAAAACGAATAATCGTTTCAGCAACATTTGTGCACTTTTTTGCAAGTTCAATACAATCCGTAATAGCAGAAGAGGATGTTGTGCTTATTCTGTAAAGACGATCCATCTCAGAACTCCAACCTTTAAAAATAAAAATATTTTTAAAATTTTACTTTATTTTTAAACTTCGAAAAAGTTCATTAATTCCTTCCAAATTTTCTTTAGCAAGTTCATTATCAGCATTCGTATTTGAAACTCTTCTGACAAGAAAAATTGGATTTGTATCTGTTCCAGCTCCTGTTATTGCAGAAAGCATAGTTGAACTAACAAGAGAACTTCCATTGGAAAGAAATAATAATTGATTATCAATTCCAATGCTTGTCGATTTTTCTATTGATCTGAGAGAGAAAAAAATATTTAAAATAAAATTAAAAATCTATACTTTTGTAAATCGAATACAGAACCAAGTGTTGGTGGCTCAAGCATCAACATGTATCCTAAAAAAGTAAAAATCATAAAATTGATGAGATTTGTTTTAAAAACAAAAGTTATACTAAAAAATTTTTAAAAATTAAACGAAATAAAAACCTTGATTGACGTAAAAAACATGAAACATGTTGAAAATAAAAATAAATAAAGCAAATTTAGGTAAAAATAATTATAAATAAATCTAATAAATTTAAAAAAATATCAGTCGTCCATAAAAAAATATTGAAAAAAATCAAAAACACATGCCACACGCTATTTTTAAGAATATAACCGTTTCGCTAAAAAGTAAATTTTTTTAACTATACTCTCTTCACCAATCTATATCCCTCTCTCTAACTTTTCTTCTATTTTAGGAACAATTTATGTTTATTTAAGTCTAACAGACTTACACTTTGATGGTATTTAAAAATTTTGGGATATTAAAAATCAGGAAAAAATTAATTCTAATAATTCAATTCTCTTCCTATAAGTTTTATTTATTTTGTATTTTTCGCAATTTTATACAGATTTTTATCAAATATGTAAATATAAATTTAAATAACTGTTGAGGGTGGGGGACATTTATAAATTGAGGTACTTTTTAATTATGAGCACAAATGTCCGCAAGTAATAATATTTATTTTTCTCAAATGAATTATTTTTTAAATATATGAGCATTGGGCATATTTCCACATTTATTATAAAGGATTATTATAAATTTTTAGGTAATATATAAGGAAGTGGAAAATAGTTAAATCTAAAAAATTCAAATTTCCTTTTATATTTTTAAGAAAAATAAATATTATTATTTGCGGACAAACTCATACTAGCTTTGTGCTCATAATTGAAAAGTATCCTAATTGATTATTTTATAAAATTATTCAATATTTTGTTATAATGACACACAAAGAAGAACATCTAAAATACATACATAGGTGTCTGTTTTCGGATTTTAAATGAACTCCTTTTAGAACCGTTTTCTGTATATTTATTTGCTATTATATTAAGTTGTCTTATAACTTCTTTCATATTTTAACCAATTGGCAATCCTCTAGGAGTTTGTGTATTGTCACAAAGATTACAAATTTTTTTACATTGCCATTTCATTAAATCGAAATAAACCTTTAAAATTATTAAAAAATAAATTTTTTTAATAATTTTTTTAAAAACTTTTCTATTGCAATAACCAGCTTTATGTCTGTCTGGACAGTCTGTGCCCAAGTCTTGACATTCCCCACAAACATTACATGTTTTTGGACAATCACGGTACATTCCCTCATAGGCATACTTTAAAAGAAAATAATTAAAAAATTTCAAAAATTTCCACAAATTCAAAAACTTTTTCAAAACACCAAAATTACTTGTGTTTTTTCGCTTAATATAAATTTAAATAATTATCATACGGTAACTATGCAAAGGTCTGCTAACTCCTCACAATTATCTTTTTTGTCAGTACAGTCTGAAAAAATTTATTAAAATTTTACAGTATGCCAAAAAGACCTCCTCCTGTTTGATTTCCCCCACCAACCATTCCTCCTCCACTTACTCCACCAGCTTGGGATTGTGGACCTTTAAAAATAAAAATTAAAGTAAATTTATTTTCTTACAGCAATAATCATCCCCAGTTGAAGTGTGTACACAAGTCTTTGTTCTATCACTTTGACAAACTCCATTAGAACACATTTAAATTTAAAAAAATGTATTTAATTTAATAATATTGGTCAACCCTAAACATGACTTTTAAGGCAACTTTTAATTATTATTAATTATGACTCTAGTAAAGACATTGAAAGGGACGTCCTTATAACGAGAGTCAACTTGTTGTTCTCATAACCAGATTTAACATTAGTTATTTTAAAAAATACTTTGGAGTATTATCAATTAATATTCGAGTACGTGCTGCATCATTACACAATTGAGGACAACAATAGAATTTTCGATTGCCATTAGTATCTGTATATTGCTCACATCCCCATTGAGTATTCTTTCTACAACGCATATCCTTTAATGGTGTCTGAACTCCTTGGATTTGTTGTGTTGTACTTACACATCTTTAATATTTTAATTTATTTAATGTGCGACAAAACGGGTATTTTTATGTCAAGTGACGAAATGTCTGAATCTAACTTAGTGGCAAAGTGTACATTTGACGAAATGAAAAACTTTCTTGTTTAGTAATTTCAATTTTTAGATGTAAATTTTTAAAATTTTTAAACAAAAAATTCACTCGTTTGTAGCATCATTTGAGTCAAAAGAAATTCCCCCACATCTATACTGCGCAGAATTAATAAATAAAATATTTGAATTAAAAATTAAAAAATTAATAAAATAAATTAATTTAGAAAAAATTATTTTTCTTTTTACAGCCATTTTAAAAAAAAGTTAAATTAATTTGAAAAAAAATCCTAATTAATTTAAATTTTTTTTGGGAGACTAAGCAAACAAAAAATAAGAGAATATAAAAAAAAATTAAAAAAAAAATCTTTTTAAATTTAAAATCAATTTAATTAAAAAAAAAGTTAATTTTAAAAATAGGTGTAATCTTTATTTTATTGAATATTTTGTCAAGATATATTTATAATTTTAAAAATATAAAAATAGGTAAAGTAGTATAGGGTAAGGGAATTTTTTTTATTTTGAGATTAAAATTCTAAAAATTATTAAAAAGAATGAGGTCATATATTCCAGTGCTGCTTACTTTTTTTCAGCATAAACTATTTATTGGAATATCGGGAACATTTTTTTTTGCATGAATATCAAAAAATACAAAGTAATAAGAAGCGGATGAAAATTTAAAAAAATTATTTAAAATTTGATAAAAATTCAAAAATAATCTCAAAATAGTACAAAATAAATAAATCTACTCTTCCGCTTCTTAAAAATCTACGATTAGTAATAAAAAAATTTTATTTTTCAATAAAAAATTTTTTTACTAATCATAAATCTCTGACACTGACACACAAAGGTTGGTAAAAAGGAAAGTTCTTTCAATGCTATTTTTTAAAAATAATTTCTTCACTTTTAAAAAATACTCCAATACCAACTTTTGTGCCTATTAAATATCAGACACCTTGAAATAAGCGAATATTAAAAAAAACTTCGGAAATGAATAGCGATATATTAGATAGGAGCGATTCATTTAATTATCCTTTTATGTATTATTATTTTTTCAATGCTGTTGGGATTGAACGGATAGCTGCGAAATTCCAGAAGCCGACGTGGCTACATGTTCCTCCAAAATTTGCATAGGCAACTGTCCTGGCTGACCTTGTTGAGACTGTTGCTGAACAATCATCATTTGAGGCTGACGAGAAGTAACCATTGTAGTGGTAGTAGCAGCCATAGAACTATTTATCGGTGATTTTTGATCTCCCATCTTTTAGGGATTTCAAGGATATTAAATTGTTTAAGAAAAAATTTAAACCTGATTAAAAAACTGTTTTCCACATCCCACAAGTTGAGAAGTTTCACTTCGATAAGCTCTCATTTCCTTAAAATTTAAATATTTTAAAATAAAAATTTAAGCAAATAATAAAATAGAACATAGTAATTTTTTATGATATTTTATCCACTTAACCAAAAAAATCAATTTTATTTGTTTAATCAATTTTAGCTTTTAAACTTAAAAAATAACCTCTGCATAACGTTCCTTATCTTCCTGTGCTTTCTTATCAAAAATAATTCTTTCCTCTTCTGTCAATGCCTTCCAACGAAGACCAAGTTCTTGCGCAATTTGTCCGACCTTCCATTCTGGATGTTCACCGGACACTTCCTGACGCTTATCATTAGAAAAGAAAAAGAACGCTGACAACGCTCTTTTTGGCGCATTTGGATCCTTCTTGGCACGCTTTTTCTTCTTAAGAACATCTTCACCTCCATATGCTGCAACTTCGGCTTGATAACGTTCAGCATCTTTTTGTGCCAATTCAAAAAATCGTTTCTTCTCCTCGTCAGTCATAGTCTTTAGAAATTAATTTTAAAATAAAATCCAATCAAAGGGACAAACCTTCCATTTCTGTGAACATTTTTTAGAAATTTCAGTCACCTGAACACATTCATTCGGATATTTTTTCTTATGTTCTTCTAAAAAATGTAAAAAAAATAAAAAATAAATGTTAAAAGTAAAACAACAACCATAACACATTTTAACAAAGAATCCATATGGTGAAGTTTTTCCACGAACTAACGGCCTCTCATTGTGATGAACACTAAAAAATTTTAAAATAAATCAAAAATGGAAAAAAATCTACCTAAAACCACTGCTCTGCGACGGACATTGTTGTTTCGGTACTAAATGATGAACGATTTGCTGTGGTTGGTGAACTCCAGTAGGTTGCTGTTGAATTGTATATTGACCATTTGGCGTATTCACAATATAAGAATTTGTCATCTTAAAATGTCTCAATAAATTTTCATTACAAAAATTTAAATTAAAAGTAGGCGCGGGTGTTCTGTTAGATATGTCCGCTGGCATCAACCACGATGGCAAAAATTTTTCCCGTTAAGATAACTGGGAAGAAACCTCGGTAATCACCTAAAGTAAGCTTAGTCCTCTGTTTCTTCAAATTTAAGGGCCTGTATATTTTTAATCCAAAATCGGGGACCCCGCAAATACTGTATTGCCGATCTTTAGTCAAAACAATACAGATAATTAGAGAAAAATAAATTTTTGTGTTTGACATTAAAAAAGAAACCATGACTGAAGAATGTTAATTTATTTTTATTTTTTCTGCTGAAGTAAATACAGAAGTAGAAAGTTTAGTTTTTAAATTAAAAATCTGAAATATAATTATTAATAGCCGTAATGTTTTTAAACAAATATACACTATTTTAGTGACAGACATTTAATTCAACCATAGCTGTTTAGTGTTCTTTCGCAGTCTTTTCTATAATATTTCTCTTTCACTCTCATAAAATGCTATACTATTTTTATTTCATGGCTTCACAAAATCAATAAAAGAAAAAATTACACTTTGACAATTTTTAATAAAAAATTGCTAAAATTTAAAGTTGAATAAATTAAAAAGGATATTTGTTGGCAAATTTTTTTTTGTTAAATTTAGAAAAAATTTCATAAAAATAATAAAATAATTAAAATGAATAAAATAACAATTAAGAAAAACTCAAAAATTAAATTTTTGCTTAAAAATGGCCAACTCATTTTTTAGTTAAAAAATACTAATTTTAAAAACACAAAATTTTACTGAATTTTGACATTTTCATGGCATAAAATATATTATTTTTCCAAAAATTTATTTATAAATTTAATTTTTAAAGATTTTTAACTTATTATAATTGCGAAGCAAGAGCTGTACTTTACGTTTTTTTATTAATCAAATATAATTCCAAAATATCGAAAAGAACTTCTCCAGACTTAAATTATTAGCCTGCACATAAGGATAGTTATATATTTATTTTCAACAAATATATATATTTAAAAATAAACTTGGATAAATATCACACTATTTTCCAATTTTCCAGTATAATAACTAAACAAAATTTTATTTTTAAAGTGCGTGAAAAAAAGAAAAAGTTTTTGGAGAGACAAGAAATAATCAAGAAAGAGTGTTTTTTTAAAAGAATTTGAACAAGACTGAGAAAAAAAAAAGAAAATGAATTTTTTTTCTTACATATCTCTTATTAATTAAGATTTTTTTAATTGCATGAGATAAGCAAATAAAAAAATAACCGAGCGCTCGACTTTAACTCTTATTATTTTACAAATAAAAGATATTTAACTAAAAATAAAAAAAATTTATAAAATAAGACAAAAAAAAAAGAAAACGTTGAAAATCTAGCGGCAAAAAAGTGTTTATTATATTTTTACAAATCACACAAATTTTCACATTCATTTTAATTTTCAACTAAAAAAAAATTAAGAGAAAGAAACTTCTGCTACTGCTATGATGGTTGAACCCCTTCAAAAATGTATAAATTATTTGTTGCAGCTAAAGCTATAATATCAGCTGATGGATGCCAAGCACAATGAAGAATCTTTAAAATTTTATTTTTTATTAATATGTATTATTCTTATTAGTTTTTTTCTCTCCAAAATTGTTTAAAAAATACTGGCAATTTTAGTAATAAAGAATTTTTTTAATTTATAAAAGAAAACCTTTTTGTTAAAATCCAGGAAATCAGCGCTAATTTCTTCTTTACGTTTTCTACCAGGAATTGTTGCTGCTGCATTTCCGCCTTTTTTACTTCCTCCATTAAGACGACCGGGTGTTGATGAAAATGGTGATTGTCTAA
The DNA here is from genome assembly GCA_015183035.1 of Meloidogyne chitwoodi. NCBI lineage: Eukaryota > Metazoa > Nematoda > Chromadorea > Rhabditida > Meloidogynidae > Meloidogyne > Meloidogyne chitwoodi. The sequence continues at coordinate 469,589 of JACZZP010000015.1, forward strand.
ATGGTTTACACAATTCAAGACTAGCTTCATAAGTTGATTCAACATGAGAATTTCGCTTAAAAGTGCGAAAGTGATTGTTGTAAGAGCCAGTAATAACATGTCTTCAAAAAATAAAAATAATTTAAAAAAATTAGAAGAAAAAAAAACCTGTCATCACCACTCCAACAACATTCAAATTTATCAAAAATTGAATCATTCTCGTATAGTGTACAAAGTTTTGAGCGTAAACAATCATGAACATGATAAGTTTCAACTGGTCTAGATTCCATATTTAAATCCCAAACCTTTAAATTTAAAGAAAAATAAAAAAATAAATGGTATTTTCGTAATTTGCGAAACCCTTTTTCAGCGCCAAAAGTTGAGTGCAAATACAGGCTATTTTAATTTAGTTACCTATTTTTATTTTAGTTATATTTTTATAAATTGTTTATATATACTTGCTTAACGACTAACGATATTAAAAATACAACAAACTTTATTATATTAAAAGTATTTTAGTTCTCACTCAATTTTTAACACTGAAATGACAATAAAGTACAACCCAAATAAGCCCAAAAATAATAAAAAAAACAACAAACGTTGACTGTGAGGTAATCCCGTGTAAGAAGATATCTGCCGCTTCTCGAAAATTTAACATCAGATATAGAGGATATAATTTCAGAGAAAAAAGAACGCGCTGCTGGATCTTCTTTCTCCTCAAATACTAAAAAAAATTTTTTAATTAGAAGAAAACTTTAAAAAAACCTTTTGCAGCTCCATCACAAAGAGCGCCATCACGCATATCACAAAGACGTATAATACCCTTAGAGGAGCTATAAGCAAATAAATGACAGTGTTGTTGATGAAATTCAGCAGCTGTAATTACCTAAAAAGCACAAAAAAATAAAAAAATTAAAAAAAATAATAAAAAACCTCAGTCAATTCCTCCATATTTGTTGGTTTAATATCAACAATATCTAAGAATAAAAAAAGCTGAAATTTAATAAAAAAAATTTCATACTAAAGCTCTGATTTGTTATTTCATGATTCCACAAATTTATTCGAAGATCATCAGCCGAAATAAATGTTTCTTGATCCGAATTGATGCTGATTGAGTTAATGTGCTTAAAATTAATTTTTTTTATAAATTATTCATTAAAAAAAGTCTCTTAAAAATCTTAAATTTATTATTTAAAATCTTCGCAAAAAAAGAAAGATTGTGAAACAATTTTTGGAAAATGCAATTTTGAAATATTTTATAAAATGATTCCCTTCTCGTGGAAAAGATGAAAAAAATAAATATCATAAAATTTAGAGATAAACTAAATTATTAAATAACCTACATATGTATGGGCATTTGCATAAACCCTTCGAGGCGAAGCTTCAACAATAAGCTCCATTGGAACTAACATTGGTAATTGAAGAGGAGTGCCACTTATGAGCCTGCAACTAATAAAGTGATATAATATATATTTACTAATTGTTAAATTTAACAAAAAGTTGAATAGTTTAACAGCTCTTCCAAACCAAAATTAAATTTTTTCAAAATAAAATACCTTCTAGTACCATCGTCATAACGTAAATTATAACCACCATCTGCCATTTTTCGTTCTCTTTCTGATATTTTCCATAACTTTACTGTTTTATCTAAAAAAATATTTTTAAATAAAATAAAAACCTTTATAAATTAAAAAAACCGTTTGTTGAAATTATAAAATTAGCAGCATTTTTCTTTTTCATCCATTTTATTTGGTTAATTTTTTCCTCAATTTCTAATGACTTTAAATAATCAAATTCAGGTTCATGCGATTGGAATGTTGAATAGACGTTGTACTCACTTGTTCTTACACCGTTTAAATAAACACCCTGAAAAATATAATTTTTAAAAAAGGTAGAAAGCAAAGAATCAAAAGACTGAAAGAAAATTTTTGAGTATTGACACCTAGCAAGTATTCTAAGCATTCTCATAATTCGTTTAAAAACATTTAGATTAACTTTAAGGACACAACTTCGAAATAATCTTTAATCAGTGTCCTACCGATTCAGGTCATAAGTGGAACTTTAGAAATGATCTGAAACAAATCAAAACAACAACCCGACAAATAAAACACTCCTAAAACTCTTATATAAAATTAAGTAGACCAATAACTATTAAAAAAACAATAAAACATACACTTTGATCACGTTGAAAAATAACTACTCTGCCTCCTTTATCTCCTGTTGCAAGCAATTCACCATCTGAATAACAAAAAATAAAATAACAAATAAAGATAAATAGAATACCATGAGAAAATTCGACACAAGAAATTATATCCGCTGAAATAAAAATATAAGAAATTCTAATTAAAAATAACCGTCAGTCGGTGCATCATCTGTTTCAATATTTCCTTTTATTTGTGAAAACCGCCATTGGATTTCATCTGAAAATTCCATGCTTTGAGGTTCACTACTACCAGCTCTAGATGATGATGGCTCTGAACAATCCATTGATGATTGCTGCTTTCTCCTTGGGTAAATATTGATTAGCCGCAGTGTGTTCAATTTTTAAAATATATGGTTTTCTGTTTTACTTTTCTGTTAAATAAAATTAATTATTAAGCACTAAATTTAAGATTTTAAATAATTTTAGATTGTTAAAAAAATTTACAGAAAAAAAGTTAAAAAATTTCCTTAAAAAATATTATGTAGTACTACACCATAAAATTTTAATGAATTAAAAACAATTAAAATAAAAAATGCTTCACTCGTACATTAACTATTTTTAAAGTCTGTAAAATACTAGCGATTAGCAGCAAAATAAAAACATAGCAAGGTGTGGGTGGATAAAAAAATTCTTTTCTCCTCTTTAGGACATTATTGGCCAAGTAAATGTGTACATATTGGAAAATTCTTAACACTCAGGATGCCGCGCAAAATGCGCAAAAATACATGCCAACATCCTTGGCAAAAAAAAAAAGAAAATGGATATAAAAAAAGGTGTTTTTATCCTTGTTAGAGGGTGTTGTTGCGAGAGAAGATGCACCCACAAAAAATGATCAATAAATAAATGTTGTTGTATGTAAGCAAAAGTGAGGGAGAGAAAAGCGTTATAATAAAAAAAAGAAATGAGAAAATATTAAAAAAAAAGAATAACTTGGGAAAAAGACAGAAAAAGCAAAAAAAATATAGGACATTAGCTTATGTTTAGAAAAATATACTAAAAAAATATGTTAGCATGTAGTTATGTCGGTTGGCAAGGAACTTTGTATAACAAAAGTAAATTTAGATGTGCTAATGACTGCAAAAAAGATTTTTTTAAGTTAAATGAACTTTAAAGTTATACAAATCCTTAGTTTTTTTCTGTAACTTCAAACTTTTTTTGCTTTTTTCTTAGTTTGGAGAAAATGTCATTTTTGGTAGAAAATTGTTTTTTGGCATTATGTTTTGAATAAAAAGATTTTTTGTCAATTGAGTCATAATTAAATTTTTTTAAATATAGAATTTTTTATTCACTGAATTTTCTAAGTCACACAGCAAGGAAAAAAATTTTTTTTTAAATACAAATGTAAAAAATAACCTATAAATTGTAAAAAATTTTATAAAAATTAAATGTATAAAAAAGTGTAAGGTTTTTTTTAAAACAAAAACATAAAATAAATAAATATATATAAGAGAGTATTAACAAAAAAATTTTTTTAATAAAAAAAAGATTTATATGACCTATTGCAATATAATGAAAATATTTTAAACTCATTAACGGATGTAATAAAAAAAGAGATTATTAAAACAAAGAAAATTTAATTTAAAGAAAATAAAAATAAAATTCTATAAAATAATTCCCTTAAATCAATGAATATATTTAATCAACATCCTTCAATTTTTAAGTTCCTAAATGTGAGTAATAAAAATTTTTTTGTGTTTTATATATTTTTGTTAAATTTATTTTTTGGATATTTTTTTAATTTTAATTAAAAAAAAATTTTTTTAAATGTATTTTTATCTCCAATAAATTATTTAATTTTTTTAATATTATTAAAGCTTAGAAAATAAGGTTTAGATCTGTGTTGTGCTAAGTTCTATTATAATATTTAATATTTAATTTTCTCATCTATTAAAAAAGACATTTTTCTAATTAAAAAAAACAACAAATTTATACAAAAGAATTTATACATAAATGGAAATAAAATATATTTAATTTAAAATAAAATTTAAATGTTAAATAAAATATATTAAAATTAATTTGGGTAAAACTTTTGACTAAAATAGTGAAAACTAATAAAAGAGTAATTCCTCATGAATCGTTGAGAAAAGAGAAACTAATGTAAGTATAAGTTTATTTTTCGTAGTACCTACTACTATAAAAGCAAGTAAAACTTGATTATTTTATTAAAACTTTTTTGTTGTCTTTAAATTGTTTCTCTTCAAAAATTTTGTTTTTAATTATTATATCATCTTTTTATTTATTTTTTAGTTCAAAATGGTCAAAACAAAAGTTTTATTTCTAATAATTTTCAATATTGTAATTATCAATCTTTCTGCTTCTCAAGACGATTTCTCTACAACATCAATTACTATCAATGTCACTGGACAAGATAATGAATTTACGGATTTTAAAGAGAGAAGTTTGCCTATGGTAGTGAAGATGGAAATTGAAAACAATCGCACAGTATCGTCAAATCTGTTAATGCTTTTCTATGCGGTTATTGCACCGATTATTGGATTGGTTATTTTTTCTATTTTAATGGTTAGTATTTAATTAGAATAAATAAAATAACCAAAATATAACCGAGTATAAACATGGTTTTTTTGATCTTTTGGGTATTTTCATTATTTGATTGATCTTTTGGTTGTTATCAAACTCTAATTATATTAATTTTTTAAGTTCTGTTGTGTTCGTGGCTACAGAAAATGGAAAAAAGCAAGAATTGAAGCTTATGCTCGTCGTCGAGAACGTAAACGTTCACGTAGCAAATCTCTTAGTCGTAAATCATCATTAGAAGGTAAAAAGAAGGATAAATCACCACCACTACCAGTTGAGGAAATAGAAAAAACACCTTCAACAACAAAATTAACACCAATAGAAGATTTAATTTCCAAATCATTGACAGCATTAGCTGGAGGAGTTAAAAGTGGAAGATCTCTTCGGACACCACCACCAGCACGTGATGGAGTTATAATACCAAATTCTAATAGTAGAAGTGAAGGTTCAATATCTGACAGAAAAGAAACTAAAGAAACTACTGAAGAAAGTATTGATGATGATTTGGAACAACAATCTTCGTTAGTTCTTTTAAGACCGATAAAAGAAGTTGGATCGATAAGAAATTAAGAAATTATATAATTATTGTATTATAAATTTAGTTTTTTTAAATAATTATTGTATTGTTGATATTTATAAAAATAATAAATAAATAAATTAGTTTTTTATGTTTATAATGAAAATCTCCCATCTTTTTTAGCATATCTCTCACAAATCCTTTGAGTGGAAGGCAACAAATTATTTAAAATGAATATAAAAAGTTCTAAATAAAAGTTTAAAAAAAGTTCCTGAATTAAACTCATAAAATTTTAAAAAAAGTTTCTTTTTATTAAATACAAAAGAAATCACTTAGTACAAGGAAATAAATATTTTTTATAGCTTGATTTAAATATAATAAAATATTAAATCAAAAACTATAAATGCTTTAAACACGTGATATAAAATCCTAAATAAAATAAAAATTTTAAAATACATAGTAGGTTATAAAATTTTTTTATAGCCTCTTTAGAAAAAGGAAATTTAAACATAAAAATGCCGAGTTGAGAAAAAGTGAAAAAAAGTTCCTTTTTTTTAAAATCATAAAATTTTTTAAATCATAAAATTTTTTTGTTAAATAGGTAGATGAAAAAAGTTAATACATATTAAACTTAAAGATTTTAATAATAAAAAAATTTATGTGAATTTTTATCCATAAATATTTTAACAAATATTAAGGGTATTTAAATAAGTAAATTAAACAGAAATTTTATTTTATTTAAAAAATATTTTTAATTTTATTTTATTTAAAAAAATTAAATTTAAAAAATATTAAAGAAGGGTAAATTAATTAAAAATGTCCCAAATCATAATTATTATTGCTATTGCTTTTATTCCAGCTTTAGTCATAGCTGATTGCTCTACAGGCAATTGGACAAAAAGAAATGGTGAAGATGGTTATTCTTATGGGTATCAAGTAGTGTTAAAAGATTGGCTTAATTTTTATGAAGTAAGTAAATAATTAAATAAATAATTTAAGGAAAAATATAAATTATTTTAAAAAATCAACAGTAAAATAATCTCCGGAAAGTATAAATTTATAAAACATTATGGAAAATGTAAATAAATTCCGGAATATATACATATAAAACTATCCGGAAAATATAAATTTATAAAACTTTACGGAAAATATAAATTTATAAAACTTTACGGAAAAAGTTAATAAATTCCGGAATAAAAAAATACTTTTGAACTTAAATGTTTAAAATTTTAAAAAGTCGCTTAATTTAAAAATTAATTTAAAGGCACACGCTCAGTGTCTTGCAATTGGAGGTGAAGTTGTATCAATCCACAGTGCAGCAGAAAATGAATTTGTTCGTAAATTAGCTGCACCCTTTCTGAACAAGTGCCAAACAGATAATTCTGTTTGTGCTCAAAGAGTTTCTTCTGGCCTTGATTTTTATTTACGTACAATCTGGTTAGGCATGAATAGATGTCAATATTATCCTTCCTACAATTCTTCCATTGATTGTAAAAATTCGGATGGAACTCATTGTGATTTTGCTAGTTACAATGGTGTGATTAATAGTGGAAATCCAAATCCTGCAGGTTATCCTTGGGGATATGGAAATCCTTCAGGAAGTGATAGTGGACAAGGAGGTAACTTTTTGATTATATCTTCGAAAATAAAAGCCAATTTGTAATTTTTAAGCTGGTCATATTGAAGAATGTGTAGCAATGTATAACAGCACATCAGGAGAGTGGAATGATATGTCATGTTTCCATAAATTAGGAGGGGTTGTATGCAAAAGGAACTGTTCGGCAACATGTGAAGATTCATCTCCAATTACCGCTGTGGCCGCACCTTCTTCTATAACTGATAGTATGTAAATTGACTATGTATATCTGATGATTTATTTTTCAATTCTCCTTTAAAGAGGAGACTACATTTTAATCTATTTTACCGAGCAATAATTAAAATATAAATTTATTTCAGCAACATGTAACTTGGATAATTGGACACAACGTACTGGTGAAGACGGCAAAACATATGGCTATCAAGTAGTATTACGAGATTGGCTTAATTTTTACGAAGTGAACAATAAAATTTTAAATATCCAACATAAATATATTTTTTAAGGCTCACGCTCAATGTCTTGCAATTGGAGGTGAAGTTGCATCAATCCACAGTGCAGCAGAAAATGAATTTGTTCGTCAATTGGCAGCACCATCAATTAACAAGTGCCAAACAGATAATTCAGTTTGTGCTCAACGAACTAGCACTAGTAGTCTTGATTTTATTTTGCGTACATTCTGGTTAGGCATGAATCGTTGTCAATATTATCCTTCCTACAATGCTTCCGTTGATTGTATAAATTCGGATGGAACTCATTGTGATTTTGCTAGTTACAATGGTGTGATTAATAGTGGAAATCCGAATCCAGCAGGTTATCCTTGGGGATATGGAAGTCCTTCAGGAACTGATAGTGGACAAGGAGGTAGGAAAACTACTGACAAAACACCAATCTTTTAATAATTTTTAAGCTGGAAACATTGAGGCATGTGTATCTATGTTTAATGGCACATCTGGAGAGTGGAATGACCTTCCGTGCTTCCAGAAATTGGGTGGAGTTATATGCAAAAAGAGTTGTTCGGCAGCTTGTGTTAGTTCTACCACAACAGCCTTACTTTCTACAACGACAACAATGGAACCTTCTACTACAACAACTGAACCATCAACAACAACAACTGAACCATCAACTACAACAACTGAACCCTCAACTACTACAACTGAACCCTCAACTACTACAACTGAACCTTCTACAACGACAACCTTGCCTTCTACTACAACAACTGAACCTTCTACTACAACAACTGAACCATCAACTACAACAACAGTTCCTTCTACTACAACAGCCTTCACATGCGTTCAACCTCAAACTACTGCAACACTCGCATACACTAGGTCAGATCCAAAAATAAAGACACAAGTGAATCCTGCAGCAGCTTGTCCTTGCCCAGCTGAGCCTGGCAATCATGATGTTTATTTTGTCCCAGTTAGCAACGTTACAACTGGAAACAACTCAGGAGCTTCTCCAATCAATATGCAATGCGCAACTATGGAAAGCTTCTGTATTTGTGATGAATTCGATGTTTGTTGGAAGCTGGTAAATGCATATGCCCAAATTGTAATTAACTCATTCTGTGATCCAACATGTCATATGTTTGCACGATTGACCAACATTTCACCATTTACACAAACACTTGTAAGCGATAATGGACGGAACATAACACTTAAAGATCAATTGACTACAAAAAACAATAAAACTTTTACGTACAAGCCTATGAATAGTTCGGCAGATTATTACGTTTTGGTCAGTTATAATTTTTTCAAATATTTAAATTATTTTTAGGCAAGAAGTATTCGATGTCTTTCTAGTGGCCAAACATGTACTCCGATTAAGTGCACCGTTTCTACGGCAACAACTCCTCCCACAACGAATAAGCCTTCAACGACTACAACTTTGCCAACCACAACCACAACTTTACCTTCAACGACCACAACTTTGCCTTCAACAACCACAACTTTACCTTCAACGACCACAACTTTACCTTCAACGACCACAACTTTGCCTTCAACAACCACAACTTTACCTTCAACGACCACAACTTTGTCTTCAACGACCACAACTTTGCCTTCAACGACTACAACTTTGCCTTCAACGACCACAACTTTACCTTCCACAACTACGACAAGACCTTTAACGACCACAACTATGCAGGAAAGTAAGTTTGTAACGTCTTTTTTTTTTGAAACGGGTAATTAGTTTTAGCTAAATTATTTTAACCATAATAACTAATGGAATTAAACTTATTAGATTGTGGTGATTGTTCACTTGGCCAATCAAAACTTATAATTGATAAAACTACTCTGCTTAGTAACCAAACCATTAATAATGCATTCTCAAGTCAATGCGTTAATAATTGCAAGATAAAAACAGTTTCCCAGGTTATTTAGTTTAATTTTATTAAAAATAGATACATAAACAATTCAATATTTATCCTTTGATTAGTGAATTTGTAAATTTGAATATGTCAAATAATTGTAAATTTTTTTAGGTTTGCTATGATACACACCCGATAAGCGTTGTTAAAATTCGTTGTACTAACTCAACACAATTCTGTGTTTGTTCCCCCAATGAAAAAGGCTGCTTTACAGTAACTCAACGTCAACCACTTTTCCAGGCTGATTATTTAATTTACGCTAATGGTTTGTTTTTAAGGAATAAATTAATATTATTTAAAAATTTAAGCAAGTTATACGTTTTTGGCTTTAAATACTGGATCCAGTGAAATTAGCAATGGAATTAAAACTTTCCGTTTTTCAACAAGCATGACTTTTATACCCAATGATTCCACGTTTTTGAATGCTCCATATCTCGCAGGTATATCTATTTAAAGGTCTAAGGAAATTTCTGCTAAATGGTCCAACCAAAATGGTCGTTAATTTTCGGTTCTTCCACACTCCAGTTGAGTCTTAGAAAATTAATGCGAGTTTGATAGATGAGGCCTTTTCTTCTCTTTATTCAAAATCTAACACACAAGATTTTGGAGACTCATATGAACTTATGATAGACCGAAAGTTTCAAAGTGGTTTAGGACATATTTACTTATAATTATTGCCCCCACTTTTATTTTTTATAAATATTAAATTTTTTTATCAATTTATAGTTTCATGTTCTGGTTGCGACCCAATACACAATAATGGACAGGATGCACAAAAACCTTGTCAAAGAAAATAAAATTAAATAAAAAAATAAATATATTAAATAATATTATACTTTCCTCTATTAATCTAAATTAATCTTTTGGGGATTTTCGTTAAAAAATTAATTAAATTGTTAATAAACTTAATATTTAATTATAACAATAATGTATGTAATAAATCGAAAATAAAATACAAAAATATTTTATTATTAAAAAAGATTTAACATTAAAAAAATTATTTAAAAAAATTTATATTTCATCGTATAGGGCAAATAGGTGGTCTTTGCAATGTTGAGCGAATTCCACTATTTCCAGCTTTTCTTCTCAAAAATATTCTTTTTAGTGCTACTTGATAATCTTAAAATTTATTTATTTTAAATAAACTTAAATAAAAAAATATTTTTGTATCTACCTCTATTAAAGACTGTATAAATTATTGGATTCATTGCAGAATTCTTTTCAAAAAAAAAAATAAAAATTATTAAAATTATAAATTTAATTACCGAATAGCCCAGCCAAGTAATAAACTGAAAATTTTAAAAAATTTAAATTATTTAAAATTCTCTAATAGACACTAAGGTTGTTAACTTTTCTGTTTTCCGGTTCTACATAAATCTCTTCAGAGCGACTGTGATAAAGGCCACTCTCTCGTTGATAAAGATGCAGAAAAACTGACCAGTGGATAGTTGAGGTCAGAGAAACGTCAAATGACCTGCTCTTTTCCGGAATTGTAGACAATTCTCTGCGTCTTTTGTAGATGAGAGAGTGGCCTTTATCACAGTCGCTCTGAAGAGATTTATGTAGAACCGGAAAACAGGAAAGTTAACAACCCTAATAGACACCTATAATTTATATTTTTTTAAATTTTATTTTCTATCAATTTTATTAAAAAAGTAAAACAACCATTTCGATATGTGGATTAACCGAACAATAAGCACAAAACTGTACAAAGACATACATTCTAAAAATTTAAAGAAAAATATATTTTTTAAACAAAATTTCTTTTTCAAAAATATAATGATGACATTTTTTATTTTTTTTTTTTGAATTTTAATTTAAAAAAAAGATACACAAAAAATGGAGTCCAACAAAGAGTAAAACATCCAAGTATTATACCCAAAACTTTAAAAATATATTTTTTAAGTTTAAAAAAATATAAAAAAAAATTACCTCGAACTCCTCTCCTCTCTTTTGCCGCACTAATTGTTCTAGGCCTTGTTTGGAGACTTTTGCGAAGATTTAATTCTTTTCTAAAAGTTAAAAGAGTAAAATTAAATATTAAAAAAATCATTGGCCAAACCATATCGAGAAAAATAAAAATTAACTTAAAAAATACCCATCTCACAAAAGGCTACGAGCTAAATAAAAATTTAAAAATGAAAGAAAAAATTAAAATTAAATCCCGAAAAATGAAGCGAGCAAAATAAATAAATAAAAGAAAAAAAATTAAATTAAAAAATATATTTAATTTATAAAAAAAATTTAATTAAACCTTAATTTGTGTTTTCTAACTTTTTCATAAGTAGGCATTGCTGTTTGATGTCCAACAATAATTCTTCCATTTTTATTTCGTAAAATTATTTGTTGTTGAGAATTATTTAAATCATCATCAGCATCATTTGTTCCTTCACTATTACGTTTTTTAATTAAAGTTTTAATTATATTTTGTTGTTGTGTTTTTGTTTGACAAGAATTATCAAAAACAACTTGTGTGTTGTTTTGTTGTTGTTTACCAATTGAATTTTCAACTGTTTTTATTTTAATTAAATTATTTTTTAATTTTTAATTAAATTATTTTTTAATTTATTATTTTTTAATTTATTATTTTTTAATTTTTATTTAATTATTTTTTAATTTATTATTTTTTAATTTTTAATTTATTATTTTTTAATTTTTATTTAATTATTTTTTAATTTATAAAGGAATTTTTGTTTAATTTAAAAATAATTATAAGATTAGTGTTCTCCTGGAAAGAATTTGTTAAATTTTAACAGAGATCTACCGATTTTTTTTTAATATTTGACATTTATCCATTTCTTAGAACTGTCAACTTTTATATTTTATTTAATAAATATGTAGTACATCTACTTAGCTTTGAGCAGAAAATGTTTTTATTCCATTTCTGATATTTACTAATTATTTTTCATAAACCCTAGTTATCTCTCCTTCTTTTTAAACGGCGGAAAAAAATTAATAAAAAAATTTCTTTAATTGTTTTTTATTTAATTATGAGTTCTCTTTAATCCTAAACTTATTTTTAAAGTAAAAATAAGAGGAGAAAAAGTGTGTAAAAATTATTATTTTCCCCCAAAAAAAATACTTGCCATATCCAAAAGATCTCCATTGCTTTCTTGACTGTAAAAGCATTTGTCTTTTAGCTGATGTAGGTGTTAATGGAGTATCATCATCATCAATATCTTCATTAGAATTTTTAAATGTTACTTTTGGAGTTTGAGGAGAACCAGTTTTTGATTGCCCATTGATACGAGAAATTATTGCATGAGAAGGACAATTTTGTTTAATATATTCTTTTTCTTTTACATTAGGCTAAAAAATAAATATTTTTTAGAAAAATATTATTTTTTGAAGGAACCCCAAAAAATAAAAAATAATGCCAAAATTAAAATGAATGCCAAAATAACAATATTTCGTAAATAAAGTTTTAAATAATTCCTTACCTCTTCATTATTTATTAAATCTTCATTTATATCACATTTTTCAACAGAATCTTCAACACTAACATCTTCTTCCTCTTCATAAATAATAGAGTGTTGTAGAGGTAGAACAGCAATTGTTGAAGAAGAGGAATCAAGCACTTTTGTTTCTTTAAAAAAATTTTTTTAAAGGATAAAAATTATTTCCAGTTTTTTCAAAGTTCCTATCTCTAATAAAAATATTTTTTAATTTTATTTAATTTACCTGTATCATTAATACCTCTACAAACATATTCTTCTTCATCTTCAAATACAGGTCTATCAACTATTTCCTCTTCATCCTCTTCGTCTTCATCTGCATCCCTTGCAAATTCATCAGACTTTAAAATTAAAAAATTAATTTATTTATATTTATTTATTTTTACGGTAGGCAAAATGTGACTGATTTCATGAAGAATAGTTGATTCAATATGCTTTCGGATTACCTTAAAAAAATAAATTTTTTATTAGAAAAATGAAAAATAATAATAATTTTAAAATCGTTAAAGAATTTAAGAGACCAACCATAAAAAAAATATAATTTAAAAAAAGTATAGTTATTATATTGAACAGATATTAAAAAACAACGAAACTCAAAATACAAGAACGAAAGTCACAACTAATAAATATGTAAATATAAGCAGAAAATTTATTAATATACTTAAATTCTAAGCATCTCTGACTAATATTTCAAAACAAAGTTTTAAGATTAATCTTAAAGTTTATTTTCAAGTTTAATTTCAAGTTTAATTTCAAGTTTATTTTTAAGATTAATCTTAAAGTTTATTTTCAAGTTTAATTTCAAGTTTAATTTCAAGTTTATTTTCAAGTTTATTTTCAAGTTTAATTTTAAGTTGCAAAAAGTTACTATAAAAGCCTTACAATTTCTTTTCACTTAAATCACTTGACAATAAAATAGAATATTTTTTACATGCATTCATTTTAAAGCAAATTTTGAATTAAAAACATACCCTTGATGAAACGGCCAACTAAATATTTAATTAAATAATAAAAAGGAAATATTAAACTTAGGATCTAAAAAATAGAAAAGTTTTTTTTAAAAAAAAAGAAAATTTTAAAAATAAATTTATTAGCCACTGCATTTATTAATTAAATTAAGCATTAAATTAGTATATAAAAGCATAGAAAAATTAGAAAAAAGAAAATAAAGTAACCTTTTGTCTGTAAATCTGTCTAGCTCGATGTTTGGCAAATGCTTGGTAAATCTTTAAAAAAAAATTTTTTTTTTATTTTTTAATTAACAATATAACCTTGAAGTAAACAAAAAACATTAAAAGTGTCGGAATAAAAAAAGAACCAGTAGCAGAGTAAATTGTATATGAGGGTAAATCGAGAAATGTACCTAAATAGAAGAAAGAAAAATATTTTTATAATTTTAATAAAATTAAATTTTAAATAAAAATTAACATTGCCAAGTCCCATTAAGCTTTACAAGGTTTCCATGCTCTGCAACTTGCTTCCAACCTAGTAAAGGAGCAAGGCTGATTAATGCAGAAAAAGACCAAACGGAAACAATCATTAAACAAGCTGTCTAAAAATATTTTAAAAAAATATTTTTTTAATATTTTTTAAAAATACTTTTTTATTTCTTTTATTTAAGTAAGCAACAGGAGAAGTAATTGCCCAATATCTGAGTAAATAAATAAATTAAAATAAATTTATTTATTTTTACCTGTCCAGTCCAACAATAGAAAGATTCCAAATTGATGCTGTAGAGCAGAGAATATCAGCTAAAAAATAAATTAATAAATAAAAAAAATATAAAAATAACCAGAAACAAAAATTTGACAAAGTGTTTCATTAAAGAGCCATTCGCCTAAAAATTAATTAATTAATTTAAAAAAAAATAAAAAAAAAATTCTAAACCAGCACAAGCATAAACACTAGATAAAGGAAGAACTATCAATGCCAAGCAAAAATCAGATAAGGCCAAATTTCCAACCAAAAGATTTGGAACTGTTTGAAGACCTTTTTTTAAATTAAAAATTAATTAGAGAATTATTTATTTATTTATACGTGGATTTTTATAAAGCACAATGAAGACTAGAAAGTTAGCTAAAATTGTCCAGAGCACCAAAAGAAATAAAGCTGAGGCCTAGAAAAATATTTTAAAAAATTTTAAAAATTTTTTTGAAATTTTTAAAAATTAAAAAAAAAAATTTTTCAAATTACTTTAAGTATATCAGCCAACAAAAAATTGCTTGATAAAGAAGAAAAATGTTGCAATAAAGAGGAATTATTTTTTTCTTTAATTAATAATAAATCATTTCCCGTTGTTGCTATAATATTTAATGGTAATTCAACCATTATTAATTTATTTATTATTAAATGGTCATCTAATTCTAATAAATTTTACTATAAAAAATAAATTTAATATTAAAATTAATAATATTTAAAAAAGAAAAAAAACTTCTTTTTAAGGTCAAAAACCGCTCAAGTCGACTTTAAGACAAAAAAAGTTAAGTGAAACACTAAATTAATTTTATATATTTTCTCTCATAGATAATTTGACAAAAGTACAAAAAAAGAAAAATAAATAAATAAATGATAAAAGTTTAAGTTCATTAAATAATCAAAATTATGAATAAATATTATAAAAAAGAGTACTAAAAAGAAAATTTTCTTATTCCTCAAATCTAAAATTAATTTTTTTTTTTTTAACAATTCTCTTTTAAAAAGAGATTTTTTTCTATTTACGTATTAATGACACGAATTAATAAAATATTCTTAAAAAAAAAAAGTTATAATTTATTCAAAAATAATTTGTTTTCTTCACTTAGAGAAGCTTTTATTTTTTTTATTTTCTTGGAAATATTTAAATATTTTTTAAAAAAATCAAAATATTTATTAATAAATTATAAATATTTTATAAAATGTTGGAGTGTTTTTCTCTTTAAAAACTTAACAAATTCACTGATTTATTAACATATAAGGTGTCCTTATAACGAGATTATGTCTTTTCTCCTTTCTCACTGTCCATTTGAGTCTTAGAAATAAATAAAATAAAATAAATAATTTTGTATTTCCTAAAATCGAGTCTCTGGGAGTTTTATTTAAAAAAAATACAGTATTTAAAAATACAGTATCTAAATTTATGCCAATAAAATGACTCTTTCCCAATTCCAGGCACTGTTGATTTTTTAATAAAAAAAATAATTGAAATAATTAAATAAAATAATATAAAAAATAAAATAAAACTTTTTTTAGTATTAATAAAAAAAGAAACTAAATTAAATCCATTTACTCATTTTCATTAAAAAAATATAAATAAATTGCTTTTTTTATTTTCTCTCAATTTTAACAAAAAAAAAGAAAATTAAAACAGTGCCATTTTTATGGAAGCAATTAGCCTTTAGGCATTTAAAAAAAGAATAAAATAAAAAATGTGTAGAGAGAAATTTTTGTTTTTTTAAAGACTATAAAAACAGAAAAAATAAAAACTTTTTTTAAATAAAACTTTAAATAAAAGTTTTATTCCAAGTTAAAAGGGGAACGATACTTAAGAGTACTGGAATGCCTAAAGAATTTAAAAACTCGAGAAAAAAATTTATTGAAAGAAAGAGAAGAAAGGAGAACCTGAAGATGACCCTCTAGAGAGTGTTTTAAAAATAAACTGACCATTTGTCAGTTAGGAAATAAGGAAATTTTTCTTTAAGCTTCCCAGACTCTAAAAGGCCTTGAACAAAAATGTAATAAAATTAAAAAATAATTAAAAATAAAATTAATTTTTATTTTTAACTTCTTCCAGAATTTTTTTTTAATTTATTTTTAAAAATAAATTAAAAAAAAGAAGAGCGGAAAAGAAATGTTTTTGTTTGTTTTTCTCTCCTTTATGAAAATGACAAGGAAGAAAAGAATTAAAAAAACAATTATTGTCACCTTATTTGTCACGCAATTTTTTTTAAATTTTATTAAAATTAAAAGAAGATGTAAATTTAAAATAAATGGGTGGTCTTAAAATTTTTTTTAAAAAAAAGATTATTTTTTATTTTAAAAAAATTAAATTTTTTAAGTAAAAAATTTAAAAAAAAAATATAAAAAAGGAGAGAATAATTAAATTTATTCATAAATTTAATTAAAAAAAAGGTAAATATTTTTTTATTTAATTTATTTTTCCAGGTAAAAATTAAATAAATTAATTAAATATATTAGCTAGAAGAGAAATTAAATTTATTTATTTTATAAGGTAATTTTGCTTAATATAAATTAAATAAATAATCTTTTTATAAAGAGAAAATAATTAAAATATTTAAAAAAAATAAAAAAGGGTCAGAGCACATTTAAAAAAAATTAATTAAATGATTAAAAAAATTATTTAAAATTTCTTTTTATTTTCTTAAAAAATCGTAACTTTTTTCGGTAAAAGGTTAAGACTTTGGAAAAAATTATTTAAAATCTCTTCTACATATCCTTTAGAGATATAAATTTAAAATTATTATTTTTTCTTTTTTTTTCTTTAAAAAGTAAAAATAAATAAACTGCTAATAGTTATATATTTATATTTCTGGATAAAATGCGAGTTAGTCAACCAACCATGGATATGAACACCTCTTTCTTTTATCCTTCAAAAAAATTTCTCTCTCATTTCTAGTGTGGAAGCTAAAAAATTAGAGAAGAGGTGAGAAGAAAAAAGAGGAATCGATGTTTTAATTAAATTCCCTTCTTTTGGGGTGCTGCTAAACTTTTATGAAGAAAAAAAGAAAAGGGAGGCTTATTAGCATCATTTGACGACACACACAAAAAACTGGCTACTCTTAAAAAAAAGTAAAAAAAAATGGCAGAATTGTAAAATATATATTAAATGAATTTGCGCGTTTCTAAAGAATTGACTTATCTAAAGTTGAATAATAACGAGTTGAAGATAAAAGTATATCTCTGTTTAATAAAATTAAGGTAAGAAACTAAAGTGGACTAAAAAGGTTTTTCAGAAATATAAAAAATTTTTGGACTTTTTTGCAAGTCACAACATCATTTTTCCTTTACCATTACGCAAAGGGTCAAGGGACATAATGGTCAGAAAGTCAATTTTTTACAAGTCAATAACTTAACTCGTTTTTATTAATTATGCTTATTAACATTATTTCAATTTAATCCTTATTAATAAATTTAACCATTATGTCTCTTGAGCAGTTGTGTAGGTGAGGGAGAATTTTGTGAATTTTAAGTAAATCAGAGGTGTATATCAAAAAATTTTTTAGTGTCACGTTAAAAAATTTCGCATAGCTCTGTTTGTGCAAATTCTGTTAAAAAAATATGTGTATTTACGTGTATTTACTTTACTGATTAACATTAAAAAATAAATAAAAAATTTGACAGAAAGGGATCAAAATAAGCATATAATATAATTAACACAAAATTAAACAAAATCATTAATTAAAAAATGGCCAATTTTTCTTAAAATATTTTTTATGCAGGAAGTTGAATGTTGGTTCTAAATTAATTTAATAAAATTTTGGTTCAGACAAATCGGAAAAATATTATTTAAATAAAATACTTTTGTTGGACCACTTTGCTAACATAAAGGTAAAAGAAATCGGCATACAGAACAGTTTGAACAATACCAGCGACCAAAGCAATAATGTCCAAAAAATCCTCTAAAATTTTCAAAATTTAATTTTAAAAATTAAAAAATTGTTCTAACCCATATAATAACGATAAACCCAATTGAGAATATAAAGACCACGATAAATACCTGAAAATTAATTTTAAAAAATAATTAAAAAAGAATAAATTAAACCAAGAGCAAAGAGATAATGAGCAGTTATGGTTTCTGCTGACCCAGTCTTTGATAGCATAAAAAGCTGGGGCATAATTGCCACAGATTCAAGGTAAATACTAAAAGTCCAAAGCACCTGAAAAATGATAAAATATTATAATAAAATGAATTTCAAATCGTCGCTTTCGAAATGAATAAATTTGAACAATTCGGATAAAAAATTTCAATAAAAAGTTTTTATTTATTAAAAGATAACCTCAAAAAAGGAAAAGTCGTGATTAATAAGAAGTGCCAAAACGAAAGAAGGCAAAACAAGGAATTCAATACGACAGGTGTCATGATTCCTAAAATTATTAAAAGTTAAATAATAATAAATTTTGGAGTATAATTTACAATATAATTACGAGTTTTTTTTAAAGTTTTATAAAAATAACCGATCAAAAGTGGCACGAAATTTATAATACATGCAATAAACCGTTGCTATTGAAGAAGCAATGAAAAACAACTAAAAAAATTAATTAAAAATTTGTTTTATTAAATTTAAACCTTCATAATAGTGTTATAAATTGAAACAAAATTTGTAAAAATATCCAAATAACGGCAGACAAAAACAAGCAAAAAAACAACTTGTGATCTTCCAGAAAGACCTAAAGTGATTTAAGTTAAATTTATTAATAAATTAAAAAAAAATTAACCTGCACAAGATCTTGTTTTCCAAATTTTCCATAGCAAAATAAGAATTGCCAACAAATGGGCTAAATCAGCCGATAAACGAAAAATGTTCATTTCATATCTTTTAACTAGAAAAAAGTATATTCTTATAAATAAAAAGGTAAAGAGAAATAAAAATAATGGAAAGAAGATAAACTTTATGTGTTAAACCTATTGCAAATAAAAAAATCAAAAGTTCCAACACAAAAATGCAAAATGTTTTTGGATAAATTTTGAAAAAAACAGAGAAATAAAAAACAAAGAAATATAAGCAAAACAGACAACGAAACTACAATTTTTTGGCGCAAAATTTAAATTATTTTGTCATTCTATTTTTATTTCTACCGTTGGTTGTCAATAGATATATATTTTTTTTCTTGTCGCACTGCAATAGTTTACATAGAAAAGTAAATGTTTATATTTTGCAATGAAAGTTAAGCAAATTTTTTCAGTTATGATTAATAAATGATGAATATATTTGCACAACTCGTTTATTTTCCAACTTTTTTTCTTTAAAAATCTAGATATATACAGTCCGTTTTGTTGATTAACTGATGTTTATTTAAAAGACATGCATAAATAAATATTTTAAAGATATAATTTATACCACAGCTATCCAATAAGTGTTTCAATTAATTGATCACCATAGGTTCCATGGTTTAGTTGGAAATGTTTATTTTCATTGTGGTTCAATCCTGCTTATCAAAGATCATTTTTATTTTTACAATTTGTACAATTTAATCATCAAAATCAAATAGAGCATCAGCTGATTTAATAAATATTTTTATTTTTTAGAAAAGCTAACTTTTCATTTCTACTGATTCAAAATGACGTCCATATCAACAATTCGCAGACAAGTTAAAAATGTGGCCTTGAACTATACAGATGCACAGGTTAAAGTGCGCGAGGCTACAAGGTTATTTTAAATTTATTTTATTATTTTTATTTTTAATTTAGCAATGATCCTTGGGGTCCAACAACGGCACTAATGTCCGAACTAGCTGATTTGACACACAATCCAATTCAATTTAATGAAATTATGTCAGTAATTTGGAAAAGGCTAAATGACCATGGAAAGAACTGGCGACATGTAATTTTACTTTTGTTCTTTGAAGAAGTTTTTAATGTCAATTTAGGTTTACAAAAGTATGGTTTTACTTGATTATTTAATTAAATGTGGAAGTGAACGTGTTGCACAACAATGCAAAGAGAATATATTTTCTGTTGAAACATTAAAGGTTTCTTTTTAAATTTTAACTTTCTAACATAAAATAAAAAATTAAAGGATTTTCAACATATTGAAGAAAATCGTGATCAAGGATTAAATGTTCGAACAAAAGCCAAACAAATGGTTTCCCTCCTTACCGATGATGAAAAATTAAAAAACGAAAGAGCTCGTTTTATGTTAACAAGAAAACGCTTTATGAATAGTGAAACTTCTGGTATTTCTTCTGATGGAACAAGAAGGGCGGGAACAAGTCGAAGACGCACAATTGATTCAAGCGGTGGACCTGTAGACCCTGAATTTGAGGAAGCTAGACCTTCCTCTTTAGGAGAAGAGGAAATGCAATTACAAATAGCGTTGGCACTTTCAAAGGAAGAATGTGAAAAAGAGAAAGAGTTGCGACGTGGGGATGATGTTCGCTTACAAGTTTGAAGAAATTTTTATATTTTGAATAATTTTATTTGTACCCTTTAGCAGGGTTTTATAAGACTTTAATTTTGATTTAATTTAAATTATAACGGATAACACATGAGGACATCCTTTCGAACATAACGGAAAAGTACCTTTAATTTTTAAAATTTTTTGAAGATAGCACTTGAAGAAAGCAAGCGTGAACTGGTCGCTCGTTCTTCAAGTTTAAGTTCACCAACTGGGCAAGAATCACAGAAGCCATGCACATCAAAATCACAGGTTCACATTATTGTTTTTTATAATTTACTTTTTTTTATTATAATATATTTTGATCAATTTTATTTAAAATCTTTCAAAATTAGGGAGAACTTAACAATTTACTTTCGCTTGGTCTTGATGAAGTATTTAGCAAGACGGCAGAGAATAATGAGCTTCTAAATATGCAACAACCAGTGTATAACGATCCATGGTCTCCTCGTCCATCAACAACAATTCCTACGATGGGTGGTGGTATTCCTCCTCCACCGCCATTTAATGATTCAGGTTATTTAAAAAAAATTTCTTTCAAAATTTTATATTTAAGTGTTAATTCCTTCATCTGCTCACAATGATCCTTGGGCAGCCCCAACATTACAACCATTAACAATATCAAAACTTCCAAAAAATTCTGAAAGGTCTCAAGAATTGGAAGATATTTTTGGCTGTTCTCATCATCAGCCTCAAAATCAAACTTTGCCATTAGCTCCAAATAATGATCCTTGGGCTGCTTTTGAGACTCAAAATGTACAAAATAGCACTCCAATTGCGATTCAAAAAGGTCCAGGCTCAATTATGGGACAACAACGTAGTAATGTAAAAACACCTGAATCTTTCTTGGGAGGTTAATTAGAAAGTTTTTTTATACAAAAATTATTTTAACTATTTTAGAAAATTCTTCTCTAGTCAATTTGGACAATTTGCTTGGACCTAGTGGTTCGGCCATTCCTAAAAAAGGTTTTTTTTAATTTAAAATCTTTAAAAAAAGTTTTTAATTTTTAGCGACAAATCCTTTTTTAATCGGTTCTGCTGCAACTTCTTCTGCTGTTACCAAAAACAATCCATTTCTTGCGAATGAACGTCCATCTCCTTCGCTAAATGAAATGTTGCAGGCTAAGCAAGTTGGTGGTATAATGACAAACGGTGGTGGTACTTTGGCAGGAAATAATGCTACTATGCCAAACAATTTGGCGCCAAATAATACTTCTAATTCTGCTGGTTTAATTTAAATAAAAATGAGAAAAAATGGAAGAATAAATTAATGAAGAAGATACTTTGGTACTTTTCCGTTATCCCTACGGACTTTTTGCGGACAAAATATTTTGTGTACTATTCCCTTTTTCCATCAATGTGCCGTATCTCTCAATCAATCAATCTAATGTTGAGTATAATATATGTATATGAAAACTAATCTTTATCATTTTCTATTTTCGTTTTAGTATTTTATTTAATTTATAATGAAAATTTTGGATTTGCCAACAACTGAATTATGATTAGGTACAACTTCGTAGACCCTGAAACTGTATGTACTTGTAATTGCAGTGCCAAATGGCATAATAAGAAACAGAGGAACAGCACGCCACCATTTGGATAGTTATTTTGCAGAATTTATGTGGAGGAAAATGATTGGTGAATGAGACGTTTTTGAAGAAATTATGATTGCTTGGGGGAAATATTGGCCATTGGATTGATTTTTTTATATATTTTCTCTTTTAAAAAATAAATTTTGTCCGCAAAAAAAAGTCCGCAAAAAGTCCGTAGGGATAACGGAAAAGTACCGATACTTTTATTGGGACTTTTATGTTTTGCTTTTTTGAGTCGGATTTGAATTTTTGTAAATTTTAAAAAAGAGACTCAAATAAGCGAGACATTTTTGTAAAGACATATAATTTTTTATTTTCCAAATTATTCAACTTTTCCAAACTTGTCAACTACCTATAAATACATAAATATTATTCTACTATAATGATATCCCTCCTTTAATAAAATAAATATATTTAAAATTCAACAAAATATTTTTTTTATTAATAAAAATTATTTCCAATGTATGTAATCCCCATTTTGATTCCCTCCATTTTTATTTAAAAAGATTTAAATCTCAATTTTTAAATTTTGTTATAGCATTTGATAGTTTTTTGTACTTAAAAAATTAAAAATGGTTTTATTTAAAGAAAAAATCAAATTTTAATATTTTTAAAATAGAGGAGAGTATCTATAAAATAATTAACTATAAAAAGTTTTTTTTTTGATGAAGAAAATTTTTTGTTGAATTTTTATTTAAGTCCCCCATTTTTTTACTACTTGTATAAAAATTGTAAACTTTAATAAAATTTGTTTTTTTCTAGAATAAGCTTTTTTAAAATTTAATTTATGGTAGTATAAAAAATATTTTTTCTAAATATATTTCACAACTGAAGATCCTAATTTTGGGAAGATTTGGCTTTTTTTTACTTTAAGGTAAATGTCCAGTTGGCGGTCTACCTATGCGCCTTCTTTTTCCTGCGCCGAAAAAATAATCTAGACTGCCTTTATTGATATTTCCCCAAGAAAACTTTGATGTTTAAAGGCATGTTAAATTTTATTTTATGTCTACGTTTCAGTTTCTATTAAGAGTTTTTATCACTTCTTCATTTTTGGGCCCATGGCTAGTTGGTCTTGGCAAAAACTTGGATCTAATCATTGAAATTTACTCTAATGTATGATTTCCATTGATCAACAAAACACCATACTATAAAATACCTAACACCTATTAGAAAGTAAATTTCAATGATTAGATCCAAGTTTTGCTAAGACCAACCGGCCATGGGCCCAAAAATGAAGAAGTAAAAAACACTCCCAATAGATTCAAGTTTAACGTGTTTTAAGCAAACTTCAATCTTTTATCACTTTTCTTACACATCGAAGTTTTCTTGGGGCAATATCAATCGAGTCAGTCTAGAGTATTTTTTCGGCGCAGAAAAAAGAAGGCGCATAGGTAGACCGCCAACTGGACATTTACCTTACTTTAACTTTAGTTTTTCTTAAAAATTTTCTGTGACCGTCATTTCGCAAAAATATAATTAAATATTTTAAAATGTTACATCTTCATACATACCTAAATCAAATGTAAAAATACATTATTTATTCTTATCTAAGAATTGTTTTTTTATTTTTGATAATTATTAAAAACTTGAATCAATTAAAATTTTGATTTTTTAAATAGCTTATGAATTGCAGAAAAGATAGGCAGAATATTCAAAATAAATTTTGACGCCCTGTTTCATATAATTTTGAGTGAAAGAATTAGTTCGATTACTTGTCCTTTCTTATTATTCCCCCAAACTAATGTACATATTTTATATAAAGGTTTGAGAACCTTCCTCCTCCATTTAAATTTTAAATGTTCGACTCTATATTGATGATAAACTTAGTGTATATATATTTGTTGTTAATAAAAGGTGTACTCGCTCAGGCACACGAGTTGACCAAAAAGTATTTAAACGAACAATTTTCTATATTTCTTCATTCCTTAAGAAGCAATAGATTGGTTGTGGTACAATCCAGAGACGCTCTTATAACATTTTTAAATAATAAAAAATTATTTTTTATGATGATTATTAAATCAATTCTGGTTTTATTAACTTATTAAGAAACTTCTTTAACTTTTTCTAACTTCTATTCAAATTATAATACAACTATCATTTATTATAAGGCATCACAAAATAAACAAAATATTTTAAAAATTGAAAAATTTCAATTTATTTAAAAAAAAATTTTTAGATCAATATTTTGTTTTATTTATTTAATCTGAAAACTTATATAGTATTATGGGTGAACAAATTAATAATGTGAGTTAATAAATGTTTGATTATTAAATTAAAAATAGAAAAATAATTTTGTGGAGATGAGTATGTTTAATCAAGTTTACCTATATGCCTTTGGAAAATTTTGTTAAATGTTTTTGCTAATGTTTTGTTTTTTTTTGTTTGATTTATAGAATAGTTTGTAATGTTTTTCATAAAAAATATTTGATTTGTTTGTAAATTTTTAAACAAAATTGTTAGCCTGTATATGATGAGAAAAAGTGGTGCAACATTAAGGTTGTACAGTGGTGTAGTCGGTAGTGCTTTAGTTTGCGACCTTTCTATAATAGTTCAATCACGTCGACGATCAAACATTTTCTTGAGTATGAAAAATGTTTTAATTTATATTTTGTTTGTTATCAAATGTTTAGTTTATTGCTTGTTTAAAGTCATGAAATGTTTTAAATGATGTTTTTTTGAGTTTTATAAATGTTTTAGTTTATATGTTTTGTTTATTTATTAAATGTTTTGGGTAATTAATGCTTTTAATGTTTTGTTGCGTTTGTTGAATGTTTTAGTGTTTTTCTCAAATAAATAAATTAATTGTTTGGAAATGTTTTAATAATTGTTTTGAGCTTGAAGAATGTTTCTGTTGAAATGATTATGGTTGTTTTTATAAATTAATAAAAAAAAATTTTGTCTATGATTTTGTTGATGTTTTGTTTTTTGTTTTTTCATTTTTTGCTTTTGTCTTTATATTTTGTTTCCTTTGTATATCCTTTTCTCCCCTTTGTTTAATTATTGGAATTGGAGGATAAGGATTGTGTCCTTGGCATCCTTCTATTATTATTCGATGTTATTTTACTCTAAATTTTATCTTAATAAATGAATAATGAAGTAAAAATTAAACAAAACTTACCTAAAGAATTAATATCCGATTTAATCCATTTTATTCCTTTTAATATAAAATGGATTAAAATTCGTATATCCAAATTATTCGATATCTTTCTTTTAAATTTTCTGCGAAAGTGGATTCTTTGTTTCATTAAAGTAAGAGTAATTTTGAATTGAAAAATAAAGATATTTTAATATATTAAAATATATATTGATTTTCAGAATCGAACTAAAGCACTAGACCATTTTCAATTTATTATGAACGCTTTGGATGAAATGAACGGTGCACAAAGAGTTTTTCGAATGCATCGTGTATGTAAAATGAGTACTCATTTTGACGGTGATTTTTACATAATTTACTTATTTTATAATTTTTCTTCTACATATTTAAGGTCTTTACAATTCTTTTGTTGGTACCATTACAACAGCCATTCCATCTAAGGTTAATGAACTTAACGGAGTAAGTTGTTCATAAATTTGGTTAATTTGGATTTTTTGATTAGAATCTTAATTTTTCGACTTCCTCTATTTTGACATTCTCAAAGTGCAAAAAAAAAACTAACTAAAAAACATTTTGTGAATTTATTAGTTTTTATATTTATTTTAAAATTTTAATATTTACTTAATTTTTAAGTTAATCTCTGCTCCGTTGAATGTTTTTCCGCAATTACGATTCTTCGAATTTGCTGAAGAAATTAGGAGAAATGGATAATGAAAGGGAGCTGTTCTCTCTACGTAGCTTCATCAATTGTTGGTTTTTCAAACTTATATCGATTTTGGTTCTTGTTTTAATCATTAAGTCCCAAACCTTATTTTTATTAATTAATAGAATTATTAGTAAAAGGGATATGTGAGGATATCTAATAAATATTAAATCGAAAAATATTTTTCATGTTTTTAAATTTATTTCTTTTAATTTAAAAATTTATTTTTTAGCAATTTGGAGAGTTCTTGAACCTGATTTGATCTTTTTTCGTAAAGTGAATAATCGCTTACGGGGAGTCAATCTTGTTCCAGATAATTAATGAGAAAACAACTTATTTAATTTCATTTAATATTTAATTATTTATTAAAACATTAAAAAACTTAGTTGTTTTTAACAAAAAATAAAATAAGGATCATTATTAGTTAACAATAAAATAAAAATTTTAAAATTAACATCTTTTAATTAAATTAATTTTATTAAAAAAATCATATATTTAATTCCATAAGTCTCTTCCAAATAATAAAAGTATATATTGAAATACCTAAAAATATACTAATTTTCAATTATTTTTTATTTTTAAAATGGCAAAAAGGAGATAGTATTTTAATCAAAATAGATATACCTAATAATTAACTTTTAACTAAATACAAAGCAAAAATAAAAATAAATTATTCAGTAAATCTCCCAATTTTAGCTTATATCTTTTTAAGACAATTATTTAATTTTAAGCCAAAATATTCAAAAATAAATCATTAAATTTACCCCAAAATGCTTTTTTAAATAATATAATTTCTAATAAAAATAGATTAAAATAAAGGAAATATTTATATTTTTTTACCTGATTTAACATTTTTATTACTTTATCAAAAAATTCATAAAAATATTCTCCAAAATTTAGAATAACAGGGCCATCATCATTATTTGAATTTTTTAAATTTATTAAAGGTTCATACGTCTCACAAAATAAATTTTGTGAATTTAAAGTAATTATTTGATTTGTTTCAACCCAAATAAAATCAATTGTTTTATTGTCATTAATTGAGTTTTTCTGGAAAATTAATTTCTTTTTGATTTCTTTATATTAAATATTAATTAAACAATTTCCCCTTATTAAAATATTTTACAAACTTTAAATTCAGTGGATAAACTAATAGAAACAGAAGTATCCTGTTGTTCATTTTTATGAACATTATGAATACAATAATTCTTTTTTTCTTCTTCTTTTTTAGTTAAATTGTTATTATTTTTATTATTATTTTCCTTAATTATCTCTTCTTTTTCTTCTTCTTTTTCTATTAAATTATTTTTTTTATTTTCTGTGAATAGATTAATTGTTTTATTTTCTACTTGTTTTACTTCCTTTTGCTTTAAATTGACTTGAACATTTCTGTTATTAAAAATAAAAATTAATTAATAAAAATAATTATTTAATATTATAAGAATTATGGAATTCCAATCAAAAATATTTTGAAATTAAAAAATAAAATAAAAAGAACCCCCAATTAATATTACTAAAACAGTAAATTAAAAACAAAACTTAGAAGATGAACTTTGTTTTGTTGAAATAATTAATTTGCTAAGGTTAATAATTCTGTTTTGTTTATTTAATCTTTTTATATCATTTCTATCAATTTGAAATTGACTTTTTAATTTAAAAACTTTCTCTTGAAATTTTTTTAATTTTAAATTTTGTCGTTGTGGTTTTTTGTTGAATTTTAATTTTTTTTTCATTTTTTTCATTTTTTTCATTTTTTTAAATTTTATTAAGCTAAAAAATAAATAAAATAATTTAAAAAAATTAAGAACAGAATTATTCATTTTATTTATTTATTGATTAAAAGTCTGACTAACCAGAAAAAAATGTTGAGAAAATAAAAAAAAATAAAAAAATATTTTAAAAAATAAAATAAATATATTATTTAACATTTGTTTATGAGAGAAAAAAGGAAGAGGATTTTATAAGAAAAAAGAGAACGATAAAAAAGTAAAATTTATTTTTTAAAAATAATTTTTCTGAATTTTAGTTATATAAAATATAGTATATAAATTTAATTATTTAAAAAATCAATTTAAATTTATTTTTGATTTTTTTCTTTTTTTATTGCGCAATTAAAGAGTAAATTTAACGTTTTTGACTTGGAAAAAGACTATAAATAAATAAATTAGGTTTAAATTAATTATTTTATTATAAATTTAATTATTCCACATATCTAACTCTCATTTTTCTTTTTTAAATATTTTTTATTATTTTAAATTAAATTTTGAATAAAAAAAATATAAAAATTTATTATATAAATATAATTTAACAAAAATAAAATTAAAAAAATATAAACAAAAAATATGTATTAAAATTAAAGAATCATTAAAATTGAAATAAATATTTTAAAAAGAATATATTTTCTAATTAACACACTCTAATTATTTTGACACATTATTTGCCCTAATATACATACAAGGAAAAAATCCTTTTTTTTCAAAGAATATCTAAAAATTAATTAGAGCGTTTTAATTAGAAAAAATAAATTAAAAAATTTATTTTATATTTACAATTAAATTTTTTAAAGTATAATTTGATTGAAGAAAAAATAAAAGAAGAGAACAATACATTAAAAAAAGAAACAAAAAATTAAAAAATAATTTAAAAAAAAATTTATTTTAAATTATAGGTGTTAAAAGAAGGATTCTTTTTTGTTAAAAAAAGATTAAATTAATTTTTTATTTAATATTTTAAATACCTAATTTTAAAACAAAGAGGGAACACCATACCATATATGTTGGAAGCAGTGCTTGGAACTTTTTTGTATACTCGTACTTACTAAGTCTCTTCAGAGCGACTGTGATAAAGGCCACTCTCTCATGTGATAAAGACGCAGAAATTGTGTACAGTTCTGGAAAAGAGCAGGTCATTTGACGTTTCTCTGACCTCAACTATCCACTGGTTAGTTTTTCTGCTTCTTTATCAACGAGAGAGTGGTCTTTATCACAGGCGCTCTGAAGAGACTTAGTAAGTCAAATTAATAAAATAAAAAAACAAATAAAATGTTTATAAATAAAAAAGTTGGGAAATAACCCGTTCAAATACTACTACTACTATTTACTATTTATAATTTATTAAAATTATTTTGAGAAAAATCTCTTTTAAATTTTCTTCAAAATTATGTAATAGTAATAAATCGAAAAAGTGATCTATAATATAAAAAGATTAAAAATTTAAATATTTAATTTTTTAATTTCTTCCATTTTTTAAACCTTTCCCAAAAAAAATATAATAATTTTTAATATTTTTTTATAAAAAGGTCACTTTTTAAAAAATAATTAATTTAAACATGAGTAGAATTTCTTGATATTGATCTTTCTAAACAATTAATATTATTATTATTTAAATTATTATTTAAATTAATTCCAACAATTAAAGGAGAATCTTCATTATTATTTTTTGGAGGAGATATTGATGAACATTTATTGCCAATAATTTCACCAAAATAAGAAGAAGAATTATTTAAATAATTATTATTAGGTGAATTAGTAGTAAATTGTAAACGAGGAATACCACAATTATTATTTAATAAATAATTATTATTTTTATTATTATTGGTTATTTGTTGTTGTTGTTGATAATCAAAAGATGTTACTTAAATATTTTTTTAATTTTAATTAAATATCTAATTTATTTATAAAAAAATATTTTTTTATTAATTTATTTTTTATCAGTGAGACTTTTTCAGTTATGCGCACAAATGTCCGCGCAAGTTTTTTTTTGTCCGCAACTTTTATTTATTTATTTTTTATTTATTCAGAAGGCATAAAATAAAAAAACTTTGCTAAAATATAACAAATCCATCAACTTTATTAATTTATTTTTTAATAATTCCTTTGAGAAAAAATATTATTACTTGCGGACAGAACTTGCGGACATTTGCACAAATAACGGAAAAGTACCTTTTTTAATAATTTTATTTTTTGTGAATAAATGGGATGTTTAATTAAGGTAAATGTCCAGTTGATGTCCTACCTGTCCGCAAAGAGAATTCGCTCTTTTCTTTCCTTCTCTTGCATTTTTGGCGTTAGGAGAAGTGCACGCTTATTTTTCCTTCTCCGCTGTAATATGCCTTTTGGCACTTTGAAAGAAAGGGATAAAATAATTAAAATTAATTAATAATAATTCGAATACTCAACAGATCGAGGCTTTTTGGAATAGATTAAGATTCAGAATTGTCCATCAGATAAGAATTACAGAAACTGAATTACCTAATTATTTGTCCTTTTACTCGTTCTTATCCCTTCATTATAATCCCATTAAAGGTTGTTATCTACCTGATCTTCTAGAAATATATTTTAGAATTTTGTCCCAAATTTATGTTCTTTGATTATTAATCTTTGTTCACTTTATTATTAATTAATTTTAATTATTTTATCCCTTTCTTTCAAAGTGCCAAAAGGCATATTACAGCGGAGAAGGAAAAATAAGCGTGCACTTCTCCTAACGCCAAAAATGCAAGAGAAGGAAAGAAAAGAGCGAATTCTCTTTGCGGACAGGTGGGACATCAACTGGACATTTACCTTTAATTAAAATATCTTTCTATCTTATTTTTATTTTTTAAATAATTAAAAAAAAACTTTCTCTCTTCTACTAACTAACATTGCATAGTAGAAGGGCAATAACCTCCAATAATATTATTATTATTATTAAAATTAGTAGAAGCACTACTTCTTTTTCCATTATTATTATTTTGTTGTTGTTCAAATATTAAATTATTATTATTATTTTCTTCACAAAAATAACCACAATTTCCATTACCACCATAAAGTTGTTGTTCAAATAATATTTGTTGTTGTTGAGAATCTAACATTTCAGTTGTTGTAAAATGATGATGAATATTATTATTTCCACCATTTTGAAGAGAAGAAGAATATTGTTGTTGTTGTTGTTCTGAAGTAATTCCCCCATCATTATTATTATAAAAATATTGTTGAGGATAGGGAGGAGTGCCACAACTTTCACTTGCTGTCATTCCATCTACTGGTTCACATTTTACTTTAAATTTATTTATTTAATATTTTTTGGTTAAATTTAAGCAAAAAAAAAAATGACAAAAAAATCCAAAAAAATGCAAAAATTTGACTAAAAATTTCAAAAATTAAAAATCAAAATATAAAAATTACAAAAAATATTATTATAATATTTTCTAAATTTATAGCAATTTATCTGCTATAAAGTTAAAAGAGTATTTAACATATTTATTCCTAACAATTTTAATTTAAAATTATTCGAATTTTAGATTTTTTCAAAATATTCAAATAAACTTTATTGTAAATTTAGGACTTTTTGGCATTGAATTGTTGATTTGTTAATTTTCTTGACATTTTTAATTTATAAATAATTTTATTTTGTCATTTATTATTTTTCTTTTTACCAGAAATAGAACCACCATTTGGATAACTACTTTGATTTGACATTTTTGAATGTCCAAATCTTCTATTACAACAACAACAACTTCTCCAAAAAAGCCAAACAAGTATTAAAAGAAATAAAATAGCAAAAACACAAAAAAGTGCAGAGCCAAGAACTATGCGTAATTGAAAAGGCATTTCTCTCCATTGAGACTCTAAAATGTGTTAAAAAATCAATTTTAATTTTTTTAAATAATTTTAAAAAATAGAGAAAAGATTCAAAATTCTCAAAATTATATTTATTCCAATTTATCTTAACCTATTTATTAAAATAAATAAAATTAAACTACTTAATAACCCAAAACTAACGGTACACTTTTTTTGACCATAACTTTATTTATACTTAATATTTTTAAATAATTTAATATTCAATTTGTAGGCCATACAATTCTCTATAAGTTCATCTTTATTTTATTTTAAAAGAATAATTTTAAATAAAGTTATGATAAAAAAACTAAGTTCAATTTTATAGGGTAACCACGTATACTATAAAAAGGTTTTATTTTAAAATTAAAAAAAAAAGTTTATTTTTTCAACCTTTCTTCAGTCAAAAGTAAAAAAATAATTTACCAATTTTATCAAAAATTCCAAGTAAACGAAAATCTTTTTGTTCCCAAATAATTCCATATTCATTACGTGCAGAACAATTCCATAACCCCAAATCCTGTTCAACAAAATCAAAAATTGTCATTTTTGAAATTAATTCAAATTTTCCCAATTTTTCATCTTTGACTTGAAAACGATTTTTATTATTATTTGATTCTTTTATATTTACATCCATTCTTTGATTATTATGAAACCATTGAATATTAATTGGTAATACACGAGATTGTACCTTAATTTAATTATTATTTCTTTTTTTTTAAATTAATTAATTATTTTTTAATAAAATTAAGAGATTAATAAAGCTAGAATAATCGCTCAGAATTTTAAAAAATTTAAAAAAAAATTTAAAAAAAAATTATTTTTTACCTCACAAATTAGGGTAATATCTGTTCCACTTTCCGAAAGAGAATATTCAAGAAATTTGACTTTTGGAGGTCCTTTTAAATATAATTGATGATATAACGTTTTTGAAGGAAAGTCTTCCACTCCAGCAATACACTTAAATTTAATAAAATTAAATATTTAAGGGGAACTTTCTATTTTTATTATTTTATTAAAAATAGTCTCTGGAGCTTTATTTTAACCCTAAAAGAAGAATTTATTTGGAACTTTATTTTAATTGACAACCCATTTATTCGCAGAATATATTTTACACTCAAAAATTAATTAAATAATAAAATATTTTTGCGAATAAATGGGGTGTTTAACTAAAGTATTTATAATATAAAAGTTTACTTTATTTAAGAGAACTTAATTTAAGGGAGAAAATTTATTTTTAGAAAATTAGGTAATTTAAAAAAATTAAAATAAAATAAATATTAATTACCCTATATTCTCCTTCTTCCCAATCTTGTGCATTTTTGATAGTAAAACTTAAAAAAAGTTAAAAAAATATATTATACAAAATTAATTAATTAAAATACAAACTTTTCTCCTTCATGAATATAAGTGTCCTGTTCCCTTCCATGATACCAACGAATAATAGGCGTTGGATTGCCTAGAACCTAAAAAAAAAGAAAAATTTTAAAAATTTAAATTTTATAAATTTAAAAATACCTCGCATTGAAAAGTAGTTTCTGAACCTCTTTCAACTATTTTTGTTTGATTAGTGGACATAAAACGGGGACCAACTAGAAAAAATAATTTAATTTAAAAAAATAATAATTTTTGCTTAATATATATTTTTTTAAATTAAAATAAATAAATATAAATTAAAAAATAATATTTTCTTACAAGAAATGTTTAATTGATATATAGCACTTCCAAAACCAACAGAATTTTCTACTGTACAATTAACATTTTTAAGATGGTCGTTGAATCGAAGAGAGTTAATTGAGACACGCTTAAATAAATTAATTTTTAATTTATTTGGTAAACGTCCCATTTATTCGCAGGAAATTATTTTTCATTTTTGCGCGTAAAATATTTTCTAGCGAATAAGTGGGATGTTTAATTAAATTAGACTGTCAATTAGAATAAAAATTTTTTTTTTTAAATTATTTTTTAAATTATTTACATTATTTGAAATTAATCCCAATCGTTTAGGCTCTCCTTCCCATCTCCAAATATATTTTAAATCTTCATTTGGCCTTGAATCGCTTCTACAAAATAAATTAATTGAACCAGATTCTCTTATCTGAAATTTAAAAAAAATTTGATAAATCTTTTCGGAACTTTTTAAAGTTAAACACCCCATTTATTCGCAAAAATATTTTTTTCTTCAATTCGTTTTTAAGTTATACTCTTTTAATAATTTTATTTGTTATATTTTGCGAATAAATGGGGCGTTCACTTATTTAAAAGTTGTTTAATTTATATTTTCAATTAATAATTTTATTTAAAACTTTTAATGGTACTTGTCGGTTATGCCACACCCCCTAGTTCGGTGCCAAAATTTGAGTGTCAAACAAATACTTTTAATTCATTAATATTTAAATTATGTTGGTGGAATATATTCTCTAATCGTACAGTTTTGGAAAAACTTTGCAGCATTTGCTTCATCAGGACTTTCTATCATTAGTATGTCGTATTTATAAGGCATTTTAATTTGATTATTTTTTATTTAATTTTATATGTATATTTTATTAATTTGTTTATATACTTGCTTAACAACCAACAAACATAAAAAAAACATCAAAAATGCGGATTATAATTTAAATATTAATGAATTAAAAGTATTAGTTTGACACTCAAATTTTGGCACCGAACTGGGGGGGGTGTGGCATAACCGACAAGTACCCTTTTAATAATTAATTAACATATTTAGGTAATTTTAAATAAATATTTATATTTATACCTTTCCATTTTCTTCTTCATTTTCAATTTCAATTAAAACCTTTGGTGGGTAAAAAACATCAAGAGAAATACTAGCACTTTTTGAATCTTTTCCATAAGCTTCATGTGTTGCCATACAAACTAAAAAATGTCCGTTATCATCACGAGAAGGTGAAAAACTAAATTATAATTAATTTATTAATTTAATTAAAAATATAAAAAATACTTTAAATGACTTATCACAGTGTAAAGTTGACTATCACCATCTAAATCTCTAAATTCTGATATGTTGGCAATTAGACGTCTTAAACGGGAATGTCGTAATGGATGTGCAGCAGAGGGAAAGGGCACTATAAATTTTCAAATAAAAATTAAAAATTTTTTTAATAAAATTACTCTCCTTTTAAAGGCATTTTTGGATATAGGGACAATAAAGGGGTTAAGGACACCCAAAGAATTTTTAATTAAATTATCTCCCAAAAAATTGTGATAAAATAAACATCGTTTATAAAGACAACTTCGAGATGGTCGTCCTTATAATGAAAGTTTAAACTTGGGTTTGTCTACTTTAGGTAAACACCCCATTTATTCGCAAGAAAATATTTAATTTCTTAAAGTCAATTTTATAAAAAAATTTTTGCGAATAAATGGGGTGTACACACCTAAAGTAAAACTACTCACTCTTACCTCTATTTTGATGTCTAAAAGGTATTGTTGTTGCTGTTGTCTCAATATCATTATTAATAATATAAGCAAGTATTCTCTTAGCTTGCCAATCTTCAGCTAAAACCCAATTAATCTGTGCCGGTGGCCTTCCTCCACGACTCTGACAGCTAATTAAAAGGGGATGACCTTCAGTGGCAGCAATTTGATTAAATTGTCCAATTAATTGTTGATTTTTATTATTTAAAGTTAATCCTCCCCCAACAATTGATTCGCCAATTAATAAAGGTAATTTTGGTTCAACTAAATAATTTAAATAAATTAAAGAAATAAAAAAGAATTAAAAAAAAACCAATAATTGTTAAATGTGCTTTTTTCGAAAGTTTAGGTAATTCATCATCTGTAGGAGAAACTTGACACTAAAAAATTAAAAAATAATTTTTTTATCAATTTTTTAAGTAAATAATATTTTTAGAAAATTTAATTAAATTTATAAAGAAATTAGTTCCCTTAGAATTCAGGGGAGTCATTAAATAATTTTATTTTTAATTTAAAAATTAAAATTATTTTAAATATATTAAAAGAAGGATATATCTAATAAATATTTTTATTTTTTTAAAATTCAATTTTAAATATTTTTAAATATTTTATTGAGTAAAAAGGACATCAACACATCCCTTTAATAAAAATAATTTTTATTTTTTATTAAAATAAAATTTAAAAAATAAATAAAAAAATTACTCTATAATCATCATCATCAGCAAGGGAAACATTTTTTATTTGAAGATGAAATTCACCTTCATTAATATTACCAACCATTGACAAACGTTCTAATTTTAATTAAATTTAATTTTTTTTAGTTTTTTAAAATTAAAATAAAATATTAAAATTTAAATTAAATTTAAAAAAAAATAATAATTAAAAATTAAATAAAAATAAATTTAAATTATACCAAAAAAAGGCATATCTCTTTTATGTCCTAATCCAAATTCTCCTTTCATCCAATAAACATGTCCTTTCTAAAAAAATAAAAATTAATATTTTTTTATATTCTAAATTCCCGTATTTTCTAATTTAATAATTTTAGTTGATTTTATTATTTTTTAATTTTATATTTTATATTTTTTTTAATTTATAGAACTTAAGTATATATAAATTAAGTATAGGTAAACACCCCATTTATTCGCAAGAAAATATTTTACACAAAAAATATTTTTGATAAAAAATATTTTCTTGCGAATAAATGGGATGAATAAATAAATAAAATATAAATTGGAATATTTATTAGAGTTAGGAACGGGATCGGGTCCCGATCCCGTTTCCCGATTTCCCGATCCCTTTTCCCGGTTTTTTTGAGAAACCGGGATGAAAACGGGATCGGGAATACCCGGTTTTCCCGGTTCGGGTCCCGGCCGGTCATTAAATTTCCAATTCCCGGTCATTTTTCCCGGTTTCCCGGTTTTCCCGGTCGGGACCCGGTGATTTTTGGAACTAGAAAAAAGCGGGAATTCCCGATTTTCCCGGTCCGGGATCCCTCCCGGTCGTTCCATTCTAAAATTTCCCGATTCCCGATCCCGATTTTTACAAAATTCCTAACTCTAATATTTATGTTAAATGTCATAATGTCAATTACAGTAATTTTATAATTTTTAAATATTATTAAATAAATAAATAAATGATTGATTTTGATGAATTAAAGAGAAAAGATTTACAATTATTTATTTTTTATTTATTTTTGCGGTAATTATATAATAATATTATTTTATTTATTTTTTGATTTATTAGAAAAAATGCCGTTGACAGAAAGGAGAGAAAAAAAAAGAAAAAAAGATTAATTTTTTATATGCTCTTTTTTGATGTTTTTTTATAAAAAATAAATAAATAAATGAAGGATTAATTTTTTTATTAAAATAAAAATTGATAAAATCTAACTTTTTTAAAAAAAAGAGAACTAACTACAAAAGTATTTTTATTTAAATATTTTTATTTTTTAATCATAAGTTGATATATATATTTAATTATTTTTAGATTTTTTTTAATATTTTTAAAGCAAAAAAAAATTAAAATAATTTTAGGAGTAATAAAATAGAAAAAAATAAATAAATATAAATTAACAAAAGACAAATGAGAATAAAATTAAAATAAATTTTTTTAATTAATTTAAGGTGAAAAATAAATACAAAATATTGTTTTAAAATAAAAAATAAATCTAAAATATTTATAATTTTTTTTAATAGAAGAAAAAAATAAAAAGGAAAATAAAGATGAAGGAATAAAAAAAAAATAAATATAAATTAATTAATTCTTTGTGAAGAATTCCTATTTTTTAAATTCCCAAAATAAAAAAAAATATTAAAATAATTAAATTAATTTATTAAAAATAATTAAATTAATTTATTAAAAATAATTAAATAATTTATTAAAAATAATTTAAAATTTAATTAATTAATTTAATAAAATTACTTGATTTTTAATTTTACATTTAAGTAAAATAGTTTCCCCAATTCTGGCTACAGTATCTTCTGGTTCTTCAATAATTATTTGTTCAGAATTAATTAAAATAATTAGAATATTTAAAATTAAATAAATTAAAAAATTAAAAATATAAATTATTAGTTTTTGTTGTTTTTTGTTATTATTTAAATAATTCATTATTTATTTATCTGAAAATAAAATTAATTTAAATTAAAAAATAGTAAATTAATTTAAATAAATTTATATTAAAATATTTAAATTAAAATTAAATATTTAATTATTAATATTTATTTTAGAAAAAAAGATTTAAAGTAAAAAAGATTTAATTTAGAAAAAAATGTAAGTAAAAGAGGAAGATCATTTTGTTCCCTTAGTAAATCAAATTGTAGAGTAGAATATATATTTATTTATTAAAATTATATTTTTTATATTTTTAAATAATTTTTTTTTATTTTAAAATTTAAAAAAAAAAATTCTGGAATTAATAAATAAATAATATAAATTAAGCAAAATATATAAATAAATTAATTAAATAATTAAAATTTGATGTTTGATTTTTATTTTTCCTTTTTTTAATTCCCCGCCTTTTTTCTTTATTTTATAAAATAAAACTTTTTTTTCACATTTTCCCCCGCCTTTTTGTGTTGTATTATTTTACCGATAAACTGTTTTTTTTAGCTTCAACACAGCTGTGTTGAAATAAATAAATAAATTTAAGTTTATAGTGCAAAGAATAATTAATTGATTAATATCTTTAAAAAAATAAAAAAAAAGATTAATATTTGGTCATTTAAAAAATAATTTAAAAATAAAATAAAATTTATTTAAATTTTATTTTATTTATTTAAAAATAAATATAAATTTCTCTCTTAAAATTATTAAAAAATAAAAGTAAAAATTCTTCCCTTTAAAAAGACACTTTATTTTTAAAATTTAAATTTTTGGTGTCAAGTGGAATTTATTTTTAACTAAAAAATTTTAAAAAAATTAAATTATAAATTAATTGACTCAAAAACATTTTCATCATTTTCTCTCTTCTCTTCTTCTCTTTCTCTCTTCTCTTCTTCTCTTTTTTAAATTATAAATTAGTTATATTTCTCTCTCTCTCTTATTTATTTATTTATTATTAAGCTTTTCCCTGCGCAATTTGTGCACATTTTTAAAAATAAAAATATAAAATTGAAAATTAAATTGAAAAAAAAAGAGAACGAATTTTAATAATAATTAAATTTTAAGAGAAGAAAAAGACGAAAAATTAAATTATTAAATTTTAAAAATAAATATAAAATTAGTTAAAAATATTATTAAAAATAAATTATTATTTTTAAACTGTCAATTTTAAAAAAAATAATAATTATTAAAAAAGAAGGAATTATATTTTAAGCATATCAATTTTAATTATTTTATTTATTTATTTTAAAAATAAAAATAATTTTATTTATTTTTTAATAAAATAAAATAAAATAATTAAATAATTAATATTATATAAATTAATTTATTTTACCCAAACTTTATTTTAATAATTAAAAAATAATTATTAGAATAAATTAAAAAAAAAG
Organism: Meloidogyne chitwoodi; assembly: GCA_015183035.1. Taxonomy (NCBI): domain Eukaryota; kingdom Metazoa; phylum Nematoda; class Chromadorea; order Rhabditida; family Meloidogynidae; genus Meloidogyne; species Meloidogyne chitwoodi. The sequence continues at coordinate 508,773 of JACZZP010000015.1, forward strand.
TTAAAGAGAATTAATTAATTATTTTATTTTTTTAATTTTGTTACTTGACTGGCTACAGCTAAATTATTTTTCTGAACTAAAAAATAAGCTTGGAATTAATTCGAAAAAATAACTTTAAAAAATTAATTTTAGAAAAAAAAAAAAATTTTAAAAAATAAATTTATAAAATTAGTCATTAAAAAAAAGAAAAAAAATAAATTAATTATTTATAGGAGGGAGACAACAAAAATAAATTTAAAAAAAAATAAAAAATAAGAGAAAATTTTACCGGGATTTATTTATTAAAATTTTCAATAAAATAAATAAAATATTTAATTTAATTTTTAAAAACATATATTTGTAAAACAAAAAAAACTTTAAAAGAATTTAGGTAAATAAAAAAAATATTTTTAAAAAAACCAAAACAATGACCGTTGTACTTTTGTTTAAAAATATTGGAAATTGACACTTGTTAGGAAACAAAAGAAAAATTTAAAAAAATTAGAGAAAAGTCTTGTCCCTCTTTTTTTTCCTTAACAAAGTTTCCCCTCTTTTTCTAAAAAATATAAATATTTTTATTTTATTTATCCCCTCTATTTGTCCACTCTGTTGGGGGGATATTCTGCTAATGGAAAAGGAGAAAAAAATAAAATAAAAGGAAAGGAAAGGAAAGGAAAGGAAAGAGACCCTAAAAATGGCCAAATTTCTTTTCTGGTTGAGGTGAGAGGAAAAAATAAAAATATTATTTATTTTTAAAAAGGTTAACCCCTATAACAATAAAATAAATGAACAAACAAAATAAATAAATAAATAAATAAAATATATTTTAATTAAAAGAAAAGGTAAAATAAGCTTAACAAAAAATATTTAAAAGATTTTGAGATTTTTGTGATTTTTTAAGTAAAAAACTTTTTTAATAAAATATATATATTCTTAAATATATATAAAATAAAATTATTAAAATATTATAAAAAAATTTATTTAATTAATTTTTACTCAATTTCTATAATATTTTTATTTTTTTAAATTATTTTTAGAAAATTTAAAGTTCAAAATTAAATTAAAAATAATTTTAATTTTTTTTTTGAATAAATACTTGCCTTTATAAAATGTTATTTTAAATATAAAAATAAATATTTACACGTGTGGGGCTATTTAAAAAATAATAAAATAAAAAAAGTCAAGAATATTTAATAAAAAAATAAAAGAAAAGGGGGGAGTCTTTTCACATTTATTTATTTATTTATTTATTTTTACCCTAAAAAGTGCCTTTATTTTTTTTTTTAAATAATTTATTATTTGTATAGGCGCGAGAATATGTTTTTGTAAAGAGATAATATTTGTGCTTTTTTAGAGAGAGAAATGGAAATAAATAAATAAATAAATATTTTATTTTATTTTTTTAGACAAAGTGGATAATAGGCTAATAATAAAAGATTTTATTATTTTAGAGAAAATTAATTTTTTAAAAATTAAAAAAATATTAATTTATTATTAATATTTAAATCTTCTTGTTGCCTTTATTAAATTAAATTATTTAAATTAAATATTTAAAAAAATATAAATATTTAAAAATATTTATAAGGTCATCCCTCTGCCCCAAAACTTTTTAAAAAATTTAAAAAAAAATATTAATTTTTAAAATTAAATTAAATATTAATAAAATAAATAAAATAATTGAAAAATAATCAAATATAAAAGATTTGTTCTTTTAAAAAATAAAAGAGAAAAGAAAAAGAACGGCCACAAGGCTATCCCCCCTTTTATTTATTTATTATTTTTAGAGGTGAGGCGATTAAATAAAAATAAAATAAAAATAGCCGCAAAATGAGGGAAAAGGCGGAAAGAGGAAGAGAAAAAAGCTAGCCATATGGCTTTTTGAAAATATATTAATTGAAAAATAATAAAAAATATTAATAATAAAATTGTCAATAAATTAATAAAATTATTAAAAATTTAATTAAAAATATTTTTTTTAATTTAATTATTTTGTTATTTTATTAAAAATTAATTAAAAATAAATACTACAAAATTTTAGGTTTTTAAAGAATTAAATAAATTAAAAAATTATTTAAGAGTAAATAAAGTTATTTTAATAAAATAAGTTAATTGTCCAATTTATTCATTATTTTATTATTTAAATATTTTTTTAAATTAATTAAAATAAATAAATATTATTTTTATATATTTTAATATTAAAAAAATAAAATATAAAAAAAGAAAGGATTAAGTTCTCTTTTCGTTAATTTTAGGATTTCTCATTATTTTATTAATTTTTTTATTTTTATTTATTATTAAAATAAATATTTATTTTTTACTTAAAAAAGAGAGTAAATTGGTTATATTTTGATGAGATGATCGGTTTTATAATATGTTTAGACAAACTTTTTTTTTTTAATTTTTATTTTCTGTTAGTTTGTAAAAATAATAGGTAATAGATGTTGACTATTTGATATTAACACAGATGTAAAATAAATTTTATTTTTTTTTTAAAAAGAAAAATAAAGGCTAGCTAATATCACAACATTTTTCCTTCTTTTTTCTCTTTTCTATTTTATTACAATATTAACAAATCAGATAAAATATAAGTTTTTTTCAATGACAAATTTATTTATTTAAATAAATATTTAATTATATTTTTTAGTCAAATATTCCAATTATAAGGACACATTTGGAACAACAATGTTGGCCTTTCTTCTAGGGTTGTTAACTTTTCTTCCGGATCCACATAAGTCTCTTCAGAGCGACTGTGATAAAGGCCACTCTCTCGTCTGATAAAGACGCAGAAAAACTGACTAGTGGATAGTTGCGATCAGAGAAACGTAAAATGACCTGCTCTTTTCCAGAACTGTACACAACTCTCTGTGTCTTTATCAAATGAGAAAGTGGCCTTTATCACAGGAGCACTGAAGAGACTTATGTGGATCCGGAAAATAGAAAAGTTAACAACCCTACTTTCTTCCATTCCCTGTCACAATTAAACTTAAAAAAATATTAAAAAAATAATAATTATTTACTTAAATTAAGGGGAAAATATTTCTGGGTGTCCTTATAGTCTATTGAAAAATTTGAAAATTAATTATTAATAAAATATCTTTTTAACAAACATCAAAAAATAATAAAAATAAATAAATTATTTAAATTAATTTTATATATAAAAAGGTTTTATTTTTAATTCTTTTAAAGATGTTTTTTTTTTAAATAATCCAAAGATTAATTTATTTAATATATTTGTTGTTTATTTTACTTATTTTTTGTGCATTTATTTTTACTTTTTATTTTATTATTTTTTAAATTTAATCTTTTTATAAATCTCTAGATTTTATTAAAATTATAAAAATTTATTTTAAAAATTAATTAATTATTTTAAAAAATAAAAATTAATTAATTGATTAACTTAGAAAAAATAGAAAATATAAAAACCTTAAAAACGTAGAAAAATGTTATTTTTGACACATAATTTAACTTAAATTAAAGTTTTAATAAAAAAAATTTAATTTATATTTTATTAAAAATATTATATTAAATTATTAAATTCAATAAAATTAAAAAAATAAAAATTAAAAAAATCTTATAAAGTACCCCCCTATTTGTTTAAAAGAAATAAATATTCTAAAAAAAATCTTTTTTTTTAATAATTTTTCTACAAATCTCCTTCTTCTTCTCTTTTACTTTTCTCTCTTCTAAAATAGCTTTTAGTGCTAACAACTTTTATAAAATAAAAATATATAAAATGCCAAAAGTGTGAAATAAATAAATAAGAGGAAAATGACTTTTGGACATTTTAATGGTTTTTAAAGCAAAGAGTATATAATTTAAATAAATAATATATCTTTTTATCTCTCTAGAGAATTTAAATTAGTAGAGGATATATTTTTGTTAATAAAAATAAAAATATTATTTTGGAAAAATAATATTTTAGAAAATTAAAAAAAAGATAATTTATTTAATTTGTCGATTATATTTAATTTATTAATTTTTCAATTTATTCGTAAGAGGTTAAAAAAATATTTTTAAAAATAAAACAAGCTAATAATATACTAGGGATGGGCAAAATCAGAAAATTAAAAAAAAAAGACTAAAAAATCAGAAAAATTAAATATCAGAATGTCCTATAAATCGATACATATTTAATTAATTAAAATAAAATAAATTTAAGGTTAAAAAGTGACTGGAAAAACTTTTTAAAATAGTTGCAAAAGTTAAAATAAAAAATAAAAAAAATTCTCTATTTAAAATTCTCTCTTAAAAACATAAAAAACTTAAAATATCTCTAAAATAAAAATAAAAAATCTTTAAAAATATTTTCTAAAATTTTGTTTTTCCCTAAGGAAAAACATGTCAAAAGGCAGTTTTTTCTTTTTTCAATAAATATTTTTTTTTGATATATTTATTTTTTTATTTTTTTAAAACATTTGAAAAAAACTCAGAAAATAAATAAATTTTTGAAAGTATTTTTTTAATATTTTGGAGAAATAAATATCTTTACAGTTAGTGTGCTGAGATAATGTTTTTAAAATAAATAAATAAATAAATTTTTAAATTGTATAAATTTTATTAAAATTTATAAATTAAATAATTTTACAATATTTAAAAAAAAATTTAAAGAAAAGAATATATAATTTATTTAATTTAAAAAAAGAATTTGACTCCAATCTATTCTTTTTAAATTAAAAATAAATAAAAAATTTAAAACCTTTTTTTAATCTCTAAAAAAAAAGAAATTTAAATAAATAAAGGCTTTTTCAATTTTAAAATAAAAGTCCTAATTTTAAATAAAATAAATAAATATATAAAATGATGGATAGAACTTGGTGATGCGTTAAAAGGAAGAAAATAAAAAGAAAAATTAAGGAAAATGCGCGGAATTATTTGTAAAAATTTTAAAAATAATTTTAAAAATATTAAAATTAAATATATATTTAATTTATAAAATTTTTGTTTTAATTAAATAAAATAATTAAAAGAATTATAGACTATTTTGAAAATCACGACTTTTCCGTGTTTTTTGGACATAACATTTTTTAGAATTGAATAATCCGATCGGTCCAATTAAATAAAAAAAATAAGCTTTTCAAGCTCTTTCGAATGAACTAAAAATTATTTTAAATTATTTAAAATAAAAAAAGTTATGTTAATTAATATGAATAGTCTACCTAAAAAATTATAAAATAAATTAAACAAAATGCCAAGAATTAAATTAAATAAAAATAAAAAATTAAATTAAATAAAAGTGTTCTCTTCTTTTTATGCCCAAGTTTTGTATTAATTAGCCTCTAGAGAGGAAATAAATAAATAAAAAGATTAAACACATGTAGAAGCCAAAGAAGAGTTAAAGGGAAAATAAGCCTTTTTATAACAAGCAATTGACCAGTCTCGGAAATGTTTTAAAAAGAAGAAGAGAAAAGAGAAAATGTTGGATTGATGAAAATTTTTTTTTTTAGAAATTGGCTTATGTGAATATATATAAAAAGAGTAAAAACCCGATAAATGTCAAAATTGTGGTAAAAAAGAAAATTTTTAAAAATATAAAATTAAAAAAATAAATAATTTTAAGGGATAAAATGTCCACTTAAAAATACCAATTTAAAAAAATAATAGCTTAAACTTATTTTTACGTATAAAAATATTTTAATTTAAAAAAAAAAAATAAATTAAAATATCAACAAAATTTATTTAAAAATATTAAATAAATTATGTATATTTATATTAATTTAATTGTGTTTAAAAATAAAATAAAATTCTTAATAAGAAGTTTTTTAATATTTAAATCCTCTTAAATAAGGGACTTAAATTGAATTAAAACAATTTCTATAAAAAACCAGTATTTGAAGAACATTTATTATTTTTTTTATTATTTTTTTAAAAAACAAAGAAAAAGTGTTAAATGTTTTATGATTTTATTTTGTACAAAAATAAAGAAAAAGAAAAGAAGGGATTTTATGTCGTATTAAAGCAATCTGGCGAAATGTCCATAAAATGTTTGTAAAGAAAAGAAGATTCTTTTATACAAAATATCTTCCCATAGGCAAATCTTATAATATAAAAGGTAAAGAGAAAAGGAAAAGAAGAGAAGAGTTTTTATAGCACTTGATTGGCTTCTGGCGTGTGACTTGTAATATATATAAAAGGAAGTAATTGACAATAAATACTTAAACGAGAAAAAATAAGGAATTTTTTAAAGAAAAAGATGTGAAGAGGAAAAAGTGTATATTTGAGTATTATATTATTTTATTTAATTGAATTTTTTTAAAGAATACAAAAAAAAAATCCAAATAATTTTTTAAATTATACCTGTTCTTGATGGAAATATCTCTGAAAATTTTCCGGTCATTTTTTTATTTATTTTTAGGTTATTTATTAAAAAAATAGTTTTTTTATAAAAAAAATAGTTTTTTTTTATTAAATACATATAAAAAAATTATTTTTAATTTTGCTTAATATAAACAATTACAATTTAAATTATATTAATAAAATATTAAATATATTTAAATATTTAAGTATATTTAGCCTCTAGTTCATATAAGATATTTTTGGATATCAATGCTTTTGCATTGATAAAATAAATAATTTAATTATTTATCCAATTAAATTAAAAAAATTTATTATTTTAGTTTAAAGAGGTCGGGACTCAAAAAACTGACCTCTCTATGCGCATATTGGCTTGGATTGTAGGATTAAAATGAAAAAATAAAATTGAGAAAAAGGCATATGTTTTTGGCTTTTTTAAAAGAGAAATGATTGCTTTTTTAATATTTAAGTAAATCTTAAGGAAATTACAAGGATTTTTTTAAAATAAAAATTAAATAAATAAATTAATTAATTAATTATTAGCTTTTTAAAAATAATAAATTTAAATATTTATTTGGGAAAATTAATTAAAAATAAAAGAAAAAGAAGAGTAGGTATGTATTTTTTAAATATAGGTCAATCCGTAACCATAGAACCATTACTGTTCTTGATAGTTTAGTTTAGTATATGTTAATAAGAAAGACTGTTTTTGCTTCATTTTTATTTTTTGCTTCATTTTTATTTTTTGCTTCAGTTTTATATTTTGCTTCATTTTTATATTTTGCTTCAGTTTTATTTTTTGCTTCATTTTTATTTTTTCTTCAGTTTTATTTATTGCTTCAGTTTTATTTTTTGCTTCATTTTTATTTTTGCTTCAGTTTTATTTATTGCTTCAGTTTTATTTTTTGCTTCATTTTTATTTTTGCTTCAGTTTTATTTATTGCTTCAGTTTTATTTTTTGCTTCATTTTTATTTTTGCTTCAGTTTTATTTATTGCTTCAGTTTTATTTTTTGCTTCATTTTTATTTTTGCTTCAGTTGTGTGTTTATCTTATTTTGGTGGTTATGGATAAGAAGATAATTCCAAGGGGTGGACCCATTTTAACTTTGAACGTAAAATTTTTGCAAAAAAATTAGTTTTCAAAAAAAATTGAGTAAAAAATAAATTCAAAAAACAAATTTTTATAAAAAAATAAAAATTAAATTTGTATACTGAGAAGAACTAAAAATATATCACACCAATAAAAAGGGAAAAAAGAAAGAAAAAAAATAATTAAATTTAATAAAAGAAAGAAATGATTAAATTATAGTTTATTTTATTAATTTAAAAAATAATAAGATATTTAGCCAATCAAAAAAAAAATAAATTTTATTTTTTTGAATTAATAATAATAGTAAGTGTGTGATTATATTTAATAATTTTTTTCAATTTTTACAAGTTTTGTGTTGTAAAAAAATAAATAAATAAACAAAATTGGTTAAATTACTTTAATAAATGTGAACACGGAAAAGATAAAAAAATATAAATAATATTAAAAAAAAATAAAAAATATTTTTATTAATCCCCCAAGAAAGCTTGTAATAAAAATAATATTTAGTATTTTTATAAAATATTTCTCAATAAAAAAACTTTTATTATTTCTAATTTAAAAAATATAGAGGTGTAAAATAATACAGGAAGTTTTTTTTTAAATAAATATAAATAAATATAAATAAATAAAAAGGTGTATATAAATACTAAAATTGTGCAAATTTGCCAAAAAAAATAAATAAATAAAAATAAAAATATTTGTAAAATAAAAAGATTTATAAAAGCTTAAAAATGAAAAAAAGGAAGAGCTTTTAAACAATAAATAATATTTTTTTAAGATAAAGTATAGAGGAAATAAAAAAGAAAAAAAGATATGTAATAATAATAAAAATGCTTATATAATTGAAGGACTATTGAAATATATTTATTATTATTTGTAAAATAAAAATTGGATGTTTTTAAATAAATATAAATAATTTAATAATAATTAAATATAATTTTATTTTTAACAAAAATATTTTTTTAGACAATATTAAAATGAGTGGACGGCCTTTTCGGAACGGACATTTTGAAGACAATTGTGAACGTTACCCTACATTAATTTTAATAATAAATAAATACTTTGCTATATTTAATAATTATTTATTCTTTTAAATTTTGATTAAAAATATTCAAATATTATTTATTGTTATTAAATAAATATTCATCTAATCTAATTAAAAATTAATAAAAATAAAATAAATTTTAAATTTTTAAAATTTAAATTATTTATTAAATTATTAATTAATAAAAATATTTAAAAAATATTTTAATTAATTTTTAAAGTTAAAAAATGTGTTTTTTAAATATTTATTTTTTTACAAAGAAATAATGGTTATAAAACAAATGAGTGAATTACTTAGTTCTTAGTTGCTGTCATTAAAAAGAAGAAGAAGAAAAGATATTTATTTAATCTTTTTTGTTTAATATTATTTATTATGTCTTCTTGTTATTTAAAAGAAGATTACTACTACTACAATGAAAAGACTATTTTATATGAAAAAAAAGTAGAGAAGATCAAATAAAACAATTCTCGAATTAATTTACCTTTAAAGAAAATTAGAAGAGAATTTTAGAAATTTAAAGTAAGAAAATTTTTTTTTTATAAAAATTTGAAAAAAATTAAATATTTTAATTAATTAATTGTTTTTTAAAAATAATAAATTGTTTTTATAATTTAAAAATTTTAATTAAATAGTAAAGTTTATGAAAAATTAAATTAGAGCTTTTTTTAATTTGCTTAATTTTCTTAACTAAATTTTTATTTTTTTTTAAATGATAAATTATATTTATTTTGGGATATTTTGTCTAAAATATTTTATTAAATTTTTTGGACGAATTAAATACTAAATTTATTTTCTTTTTTAATTTTTACTAGTTTTTTAAGAATTTTATAAAATTTTAGTTGAAAAATATGAACAATAAAAACATATTTCTTTAATTAAATTAAATTTCTAAAATCACTAAATTAGAAAAAAAATGTTTTTTTAATTTATTTAAATTAAAGAATATTTAGACAAAAAAATATTAAAAATTTATATTTATTTTAACCTCTCAATAAGCTTTTATATTTTTAAAATATATACACATTTGTTGATTTTAATCGAGAAAAATAAAAATAAATTGGGAAACAACTGATTTATAGGTCTGTTGACCACCTCAGTGAGGGATATACTTGGACTAATTTATTGAACTAAAAAGTAAATATTAAAGATTAAAAAAGAGAAAAATAATAATAAATTTAAAACTCTGATCAGCCGGAAATATTGAAAAAAACAATTAATTAATTTATTTACTAAAATTAAAATAATTAATTAATTAATTAAAATAAATATAAGGTAAAAGGTGTTAGAAAATAATATAGTAAAATGTTTTTTTTTAATCTTTGATTTTTATATTTAATTTAAAATTAGGAAATAAACAAAACAAAATTTATTTTATAAAAAAATATATCTAAAATTAAGGGATTTTAATTAAATTAATTTAATTTATTTTGGGAAATAAATTAAATTAATTATTAAAGAGAAAAGACTGTGCAAAGTTGAGGTAAGTTATCGACCTTTTTATTTTTTTTAAATTTTTTAATATTTTAAAGAATATTCTTTAAGGTCCAAATATTAGCCCTGATACACACAAATCGTGAAAAAAAATTTTTTTGTAAATATTTTAAATTCTTCCCAAAATTCCCTCCAAGTGGAGAAGAAACATATAACAAGAAAAAGCAAAATTTAATTTAAAAAAAAATCAATTAAAAATAAATTAAAAATAAATATTTCTTCTGCAAGAAAATTTATAAATAAAATTTGAGAAATAAGAGGCTCAAATCAAAAAAAAATAAAATAAAAATTAAATAATTTTATATTATTTTTGCAAACCTTTATAAAATAAAAAATAAATTAAATAATATTCGTAAAACAAAATTTCTATTTTTTTTGTGTGTCAATAATATTGCCATATAATCCAATTTTAAAAGAAAGGATTTGTTTTTTTGTCTTTTTTCTATTTGCGTGTTTCTTCAAAAAAATGACAATGCCAGAAAACATGTAAAGATGAGTAATAGTAATAAAGCTGAAAAATAAAGGAAAATATTTATTTATTTATTTTTTAAAAATAAATAAATTTTAAAAATATAAATATATTTATTATAGATAGAATTAATTAAATTTAAAAAATAAAAAATACCAAAAAATAGAAATGATTAAAATTCTCTCAAATAGATATACCTAAAAAAGCTAAAATTTTATACAAAAAAGAATAAAGCATTTAATTTATTTAATTTTATAAATTTTTGAAAAAATAATTATTTTGTGCGTTTGTAAATATTTTATTAATTTTTAATTTTTTTTTTAATTAATTCTTTTATAAATATATTTGGTCGTTAATTGTTATAAAAATATTGTATATATATTTACTCAAACTAATTTAGTGTCGTCGTTGACTGAGTGGTAAGGGTCTGGGTTTATGTTAAGTGAGGGGAAGGTTCGAAGTCGATCGGAAGCCTTAACATTTAAAAATTGTTTTTATTCTTAAATTATAACTATTCTTTATTTTTAAATTTTTTAATTAAATTTTTAAATTTTTTTGAATACTTATATACAGCACAACCGAATGAACTAAATATTAATTTTTCTCACCTGACTAATTTACTTTCTTTCTTCAAAAAACAATCTTTTTACAATTTATTAATTATTAACAAATATCTAAAATTGTTAAACAATTTTTTTTGTCTTTTTACATTAAACAAGAAAAAAAACCTCTCTACGCATTTTTTAATTGTTTATGAATCATCTCTCCTTTTAGAAATTTTTTTACAAAATTTTTGACGAGAAAAACAGCTGTTAAATAAAAATGATTAAATTAAAAAAATATTTTTTGATGACTGAGGATTATTTAAAAATTAAGATAAAATAATTTAAAAAAAATTTATTTTGAAATTTCAAGATTTTAGAGCAAAAAGAGTATTTCAATGTCATCCAAAAGGAGTGAACATATTGTAGTCTTTTATTGATTTTTCGTTAAATTAAAAAATATTATTTTATTTTTTTTTTAATTTCTATAAAAGAAAATTACTAATTTTTGTTTAAAAAAAATTAAATTTAAAAATATATATTTATTTTAATTTTTTTAAGATTTTTTTACTAAAAATTAAAAAAAAAATTCCAAAATAAATAAAATTAATTTTTTAAATTTATTTAAAGAAAAAACTTACATTTAATTGATTTTTATTTAATTTAAAATTCATGACTAAAATAAAATTATAATTAAATCAAAAACAAGTTAGAGAAGAAAAGAAATAGTACAAAGAGAGAGGAGATTTTTATTTATTTTTTATTTATTTTTTATTTATTTTTTTTTAATCCAGCGGGAGGCAGTGCCGATAACTGTTGCTTTTTTTGGCATATTTAACATATTTTTTAAAAATATTTGGAATGCCTTGATTTAAATCTCAACCAGCTAAAAACACTGCCAACCGCTGGGAAATATTATTATTAATTTATTTAAGAAGAAAATATATTTTTTGTAGTTTTTTTTTTAATTTTTTTGTTAAATTGTTGTTTGGCAATTAAAATAAATTAATTTTTAATAAAAAATAATTTTAATAAAATATTAATTTTAATAAAATATTAATTTTGAGGAAATGAATAAAAGGTCAATAGAGTCTTATTGAACTTTTTAAATATTTTTTAAAAATTAAATAAAAATTTATTAAAGAGAAATATTAAAAAAATAATTTTCTCAAGTATTTTTAAAAGCTTAAATTGAGTAAAATTAAATTTATTAAATAATTTTAAAAAAGTATCAATTATTCTTTAAATAATTAAAATAGGGAAAATTACACAAAATTAATTTAAATTAATTTAATTTATCCAAAAAAGTATCTCTTTTAAGTGAATATTATTTCTTCTTCTTTTTTTAATTGTTCAATCAGATGTTTATGTAAAAAAGAAGAGAAAGAATTTTTAAAGATTATTTGAAGAGAGGGGAGTGAATAAATGTATTTTTATGTTCTTTAATTTTTAGAATTTTTTTAATGCTGATTTGTGTGTATTAATAGTAAAGGGGAAGAGTTAAAGAGAATTTAAAAAGCAATGGCTGATGTAAGCGTTTGAAAAGTTTATCAGTGTATGTTTGGGGCGTGGCAAGCATGTGGCAATGAAATAAAAAAAATTTTTTTTTTTAAGCATTGATTCGAGAATTAAAGAGAAAAAGAGTTTAAAAAGGACAAAAGAATAAAGGCCAAAAAAAATAAAAATAAAATCAATTTAAATAAATTTTTGAACAGCTTAAATAACAAAAAATAAACATGCAAAAATTACTAATTTAGATATAGGGGAAGATATTTAAGTTTTAGAGGGTTTTGTTGTACTTATTCTGCCACACAGCACACAAACAATTTATTTTTGTGTGTTTGTTTGTTTGTGTGTATTTTTTAAAAAAGTTAGTCTTTTTTAAAAAAGAGAGAGAAAATAAAAATAAAACAACAAAATATATAACAATACGAACACTATTGGGGAGAGGGGGGTTAGCCACAAAAGCATTAGTGGCGACAAAAGCAAGAAAGAGAGAAAATAATGAAAGAGAAGAGAGAAAGGCTACCCGTTCGCCCACACTATCTATGGACCAGTCGAGAGAGATATACCTCCTTACAATCTATCCTCCCATATTTTCAATTTACTACACGCTTGCCACATCTTAGAGAGTAAAAAAATAAATAAAAAAAATAAATATAGTGTCGTTTTATCCTCTAACTGCCTGTTAAACCCAAAAAAAAGACTTCAATCCTCTCAACTTCTAAATGACAATTGAGAAAAAAAACATCGGCTGGTTGGTAAGTTGACGCATTGGAGTGGAGACGAATTTTTGTGCGGGAAAATAAAATATGTCCTTTCTCTATCTTCTTTTCCTCACTCTCGCATCTTTTTTTGCACTCACTCTTTTTTTATTGCTGTTTGCCGTTCTCTTTTAAATAATTAAAAGACAAAATGTTCATTTGACAAAATGTTCAAAATAAAAGGAAAAAAGGACGAAAATTATAAAAAAAAAATAAAAATTGCCTGTTATCAAAATATCCAATAGTGTCAAAAATAAAAATAGAAAAAATGACAAAATACCATTAGAATTGTGAAATAAAAAAAAAAGAATTTTCTTCAGGCCATTTTAGCATTTTTTTAATTTTTCGTTTTGGACATTTCGTCCAATTTTTAAAATAATTTTTATCCTTCACCGTTCTTTTTCTTCTTCCATTCTCTTAAAATTTTCTTGTCTATTATCTTTCTCTTTCTTTTCAGAAGAACGAACGCTTTTCTTTCTTTTCTTGCTTTATTTATTTTATCAATATTCGCTCGCCCTTTTATTCACCCTTTTTTTAAATAAATTGCTCATCAACTATATGAGATTGGGGGCGAAATTCACGTCACATTTATAATAGGGGGGAAAGCCGACAAAGAAAATTTTTTTTATTCAAATTGCGCACTTTTAAATAATTAATTTAAAGTACATTAAAAGGTTATTAAAAGTGCAATAATTGCATCATATGAAAAAAATTAAATTAACAATTTATTTTTTCAAAATGGAAAAAAGAAAATTGGGACAAAAATCTATAATGTGTGGTAATATTTTTAGAACTTAATAAGTGGACACCCCATTTATTCGCAAGAAAATATTTTATTTTTCAAGTCATTTTTGGGTATAAAATATTTTCTTGCGAATAAATGGAGTGTGTATTCTTATTTGATGGGACAATTCGCGGAAAAGAAAATATTCATTTAAATGTTTTTATTAGATAGTTAGTCCGATTTTTTTCAAATTTTATAATATATAAATAGATATAATTTTTCATAAAATCGAAAGGAATGAAGAAGAAAAAAGTTTATTTATTTTAAAGGTTGATTTCGATTTTTCGGCGCAACCTTTCGAGTCATTAACTTTAAAAACTTGGTGCGCCTAAAAATCGCAGCTCAAGTGTCGCAGCGCCAAAAGTCGCAAAACCATTTAATCTACTAATTAATAAAAATAATTAATTGTCCATTTATTCGCAACTTTTAATTATTTGTTATTGTTTAAGAAGAAAGGGAAATTATTTTAAAATAATAAAAGGATGATGTAATTGATAAAATAAACAAGAAAAAATAGGGAGTGGAAAAATGAAAGTTTTATTTTATTTTTCTAATCATCACATCACTAACTTCCCCTTCTACCACTTTTTATTTTAAAAAAGGTCCAAGTCCAATTTCTCTTTTTTTTTTTAAATTTTTCGTTTAGTTTGGCGTTTTATATTTATTTTTTTATTATTGACTGATTGAGTAAGTTGATCTTTTTTCTCTGTCAAGCGTTCCTTTCTATGACCACAATAATCAAAAACTTCTGTTCTCATTCTCTTGGCAATTTGTTTATATTTACTCTATTTAATCGATCTCTGAAAAGAATTTAAAAAATAAATTGATTGAATTGGCTGTTATTAGGTAAGAAAAGAGAACAGCTGTTGAAGTAGTATTTTTTAAAAAAGGTTAAAAACCAGCAATTTTTGTTTTTTAATTTTAAATAAATTTTTAAAAAATTTTGAAAATAAAAATATTAAAACTGATTGATTTTAAAAAATTTAAAATGTTGAAAAAAAAATAAATTTAAAGATATAATAATTTAGCGCTAAGACCTTGAAAGCTATTTAATTAGCATTCTCTTGCAAAACAAAATTCTAATTGTTTGCGAATTTTACTTTTGGTAAAAAGTAAATTTATGTTTTCAAAGCGTGTCAATCTTCAGCGGCAGAAGGAAAATTCTATCGTAATCGAAAAAATTATCCTGACTTTGTTTGAATTAATTTGACATTAGAAAATGTAAAATTCCTATCTCGTCGATTTGATCCGACCCTATAAAAATGTCAAAGGCATAAGAAAAAGAGGAGAAAATTGATTAATGATAAAACAGAGTTTTAACCTTTTTTAATTTTTCTTTTAAAATTTTTACCTTGTTTTGCTTAAAGCAAGTAAATTAATCAAAAAATAATTTAAACAATTTTGCCTTAAACAATTTTGAATATTATTAGTATAAAAGAAGGTCAAAAGTTTTCCCTTAACTATGAAGGGGAGTTAGACAAACCTTTTAATTTATGTATAAAAGGGAAAGAATTAATTTTATAATTTAGGTATTTATTTTTAAATATTTATTTATTTTTATTTAACCTTCATTTTTGATTAAATAATTTTAATTTTTAGATTATTATTACAAAAAAACATAAATTATTTATATTATAAAATGGCTCTTAAACGAATTCATAAAGTTTGTTTTTTTACATTTATATTTTGAAAAATCAGTCATTTTTGATAGTTAATGGCCTTAAAAATTAAAAAAAAAATCTTTAAAAATGTACAAATATTTTTAAAGGAACTTAGCGACTTTAGACGTGATCCACCATTTTTATGTAGTGCAAGTCCAAAAGGAGAAGATTATTACAATTGGCAAGCCGCAATTTCGGGACCCCCAGATTCTCCATATCAGGAGGGATTGTTCTTCTTAAATATTTCGTTTTCAACAGATTATCCATTTAAACCACCAGCCGTTGAATTTACAACGAAAATATATCATCCAAATATTAGCACAGAGGGACGAATTTGTTTGGATATTCTTAGCTCAAAATGGTCACCTGCTTTGTCTGTTTCTAAAGGTTTTACTAAAGAAGAATTTTTAAGAAATAATAAAATTAAAATATAAAGGATAACCTTTGTTATAACAAAACTTTTGGCCATCCTTTCTTAAAGACCTCTCCCAAATTTGTGAGGGCTCCCAACATTCCGCAACACAACTAACTACCATTTATATGAGTTTTAAATTAATTAAATAACGGGATTTGTGCCTGTTAAATATTAATTAGGTTGAGGGATGCCGGAAAAATTGAGAAGGGCGGGAAATTTGTACAGTCGAGGGAGGTATATTCCCTGTACATGTTTGGTTTAGAGCAGGGATCCTGCCGATCCGATTCCCGAAAATCGGGAATTCCCGACGATTTTTGAGTCGGGAATTCCCGCGGGAATCGGGAATTGATTTTTTGTCGGCAGGATCCCTGG
The DNA here is from genome assembly GCA_015183035.1 of Meloidogyne chitwoodi. Lineage (NCBI taxonomy): Eukaryota > Metazoa > Nematoda > Chromadorea > Rhabditida > Meloidogynidae > Meloidogyne > Meloidogyne chitwoodi. The sequence continues at coordinate 525,176 of JACZZP010000015.1, forward strand.
CGTAGAACATACATGTTAGTCTTCAATTGCTTTATAAATTCTCCAATTATTTAATTTCATTTATTTGTTTTTAATAAATGTTTATTTAATGTTTTCTTTTTAAAGTTCTTCTTTCAATTTGTTCATTGTTAACTGATCCAAATCCGCGAAGTCCTTTGAACAGTGAAAGTGCACAATTGTACACAAATGATCGAAATAAATATAATGAAACTGTTAAAGAATGGACTCAAAAATATGCAAAATAATTTAATTAAAAATGATGAGAATTATTAATGAAGAAAAGAAAAATTTAAATTGATGAAAAGTAAATTATTTTACTGAGAATGTTTATATATTTTTTTAAATATTCCTTATTTTTTTTTGAATTTTATTAAAGCAAAATCATAAAGTAGTGACAAAACTAGATAGATCTAAAAAATATTGAAACTCGAGAGAATTTAAAAAATATACGCACAATTTCCCGTTGATTTTTGATTTCTATATTCTTCCTTAAATGATTGGAAAATATTTTTTTCTTTTAAAAATGTTTTTCTTAATATTAATTAGATAAGAATTTCAGGAATTTTTCCTTAATTTTCCAATTTTTAATAAATAAAAATATTTTTTAAATTTTTAATCTCTAAAAATTATATTTTAGTTTTGTCTACTACCTTATATTTATTTATTTTTTCATTCATTTCAATATAAAAATTACAAATTGTAACCAAAAACAGTAAAAATAAAGTTGAATTTTTATTTTTTAATAATAATATCATTTAAATTTTAGAAATTCTCACACTTTCATACCAGATAGGTGCATTTACAAGAATTCTTTTTTTTTAATTTAATTGACATGTAAATGGCACATCTGGAACGAAAAGTTTTTAAATTTCTTTTTTAATTTTTAAGGAAAAATTAAAAAGAAAAATTCTTTTTAAAAAATAAAATTTTCTGTAGTAATTTTTGGTGTAGAATGGATTGGAGTATTTTATTTTTGAAATGAGACAGTATAAAAGGAGGATGATGAAAAGAATATTTTATTGTTCAATAAATAAAATATTTTTTTTTAGATTTGCTCTAAAAACATGGCAAACGTTGTGTGAAGAAGAAGATTTGCATTGAAAAAAAGGGGAAGAAGCAAAAGAGATAGAGAGAGAAGAAAAGAAGAGTATTTAAAAAAGAAGAGAAAGGTGAGGCCTCAATTTTCATGTTCAGATTTGCATTTTAGAGAGGGGACATTAAATTGCGGGACAAAAAAATAAAATAAAGTTTTGATTGTTGTGTAAGTTATATATATATATTTGTTTGCAATAGAGAGAAGAGAGAAAGAAAAGAAGAGAGAGAAAGAAAAGAAGAGAGAGAAAGAAAAGAAGAGAGAGAAAGAAAAGAAGAGAGAGAAAGAAAAGAAGAGAGAGAAAGAAAAGAAGAGAGAGAAAGAAAAGAAGAAGATAAAGTGTCATTTTTGAATTTATATTTATTTTTTATTGTTTGATTAAGCCTTAAAAACATTAAAAATGTTAACGTGTTGTTGTATTTGGTGTTATTTTTGAGTAAAAAAGGAAATATTTCTTTTCTTTTTTTTTTAATTTTATTAATCTTAAAAACTCAAAAAATTAAATATATTTTATTGTCTAAATAAACATTAACACAAAGAAACATCATTTTTAATTCTGGTATTACTGTAATTAAATAAAAATAAATTAAGCAACAGTTAAAATGATAAAAGAAATATTTTAAAAATATTATCACAAATAAGGAGAACTTTTCTTTTCCAAAATAATTTAAGAAAGCTTTAGAAAACTTTAAAGTTTTATTATAAAAATAAATTAAGTGAATGATTAGTATATTTTAAAAAAACATTGTTTTGGCATCGTCGACCAATTGAATAGATTTTTCCTTTTAAAAAAGTTTTGTTTTTCTATACTTAATTTTGTGTCCTTATAAAAAAAAATCAAATTATAGTTCAAAAAAGTTTTTAATTTTACAAAAAAAAATATTTTTTTTAATTTTTTTCTTATATTATTTATTTAAATAATTAAAGTTTTTATAATTTAGTTTTGATGTCAATATTCATCAAGAGAAGCATGATAAATCTAAAAATAAATAAATAAAAGTTTCTTTTGGGGATTTTTAAGGTTCTTATTTTTAATTAATTTAATTAATATTATTTAACTTAAAAATCAGAATTTGACCTAAAATTAATTTTTATTAAGCTACAGTCTAAAATTTATTACATTAATTTTTTAATTAATTTTAAGAGATATGAACATCTAAAATTTTAATTTTAGCTTTTTCTTAGTTAAACTTAGTAAAACCAAAAAATTTTTTTTTAAATAAATTTACTTCCTCCTTTGCTTTTTCTTCAAACAATTTTTGTTTTTTATATTAGCCAAATTATGAACAAAATTTTTGAATATTACAATAAAAAAAAACTTTTTTCTTTGCCCTTTTATTTTTCAGACAATTGCCTTTCCACTTACTTATCTCAGGGCAATATAACTACCACCCACCCACAACAAAGTTTTTTTTGGCTGAAAATCCAATTTCTTTTGCTAAAAAACTTTTTTTCTTTTCTTAAAATTCTATTTTTTGGCCCACCCATCGTTGGCATTCTTTTCTCTTATAACACTCGTCTAGGCCCCCAGGGAGACTTTTAAACTCAACACCAACACAAAAACTTCCCGTAAATACTTTAAGGAGAGTATAACCAAAATATATCCAAATATTATCCAAAATATTAATATTTAAATCAATAACTTTTTTTAAATATATAAGGAAGAATTTTAAGTTAAATTTCTTTAATTGGACAAAATTTTCAATTTAAAAGAATAAAATATTGATATTTCCTTAAAAAACTCTGTAAAAGGTTTAAAACATTATTTAATTTCTAGTATTAATTTCTGGGCTATAGACAAAGGATTCTGCCGAATTAATTCAAGAAAAATTGGAAATTAAATTTGTTGTCGATCCCTTTTATAGCCCATAAAAACAATTTTCTTCCAAAATTGTTAAAAAAATAAAAAGTTTTGATACAAATTTTTGATTTTCTCAATTATCTCATATTTTATTCTCTTTTAATTTTTTCTTCCCTAGTTTATTTTTTCCTTTTTTCTTTAATTTCCTTTCTTTCCATTTTATATTTCACTCAATAATGCCAAAAAGAAAAAACTCCCACAAAATTTGACTATTGTTTAGCTTTGCCTTTTTTAATATATAAAAGGATTGTATGACACAAATATTCTCCGTTCTTCTAACACATTTTTAACATTTATTTCAATGCTTTAGCTTAAACGGTCATGGAATGAGATTACAATAATACACTAGTCAATGATGTGTTTAAAGAATAAAAAGAAAAGAGAAATAAAAGAAGAGAGAAATAAAAGAAGAGAGAAATAAAAGAAGAGAGAAATAAAAGAAGAGAGAAATAAAAGAAGAGAGAAATAAAAGAAGAGAGAAATAAAAGAAAAGAGAAATAAAAGAAAAGAGAAATAAAAGAAGAGAGAAATAAAAGAAAAGAGAAATAAAAGAAAAGAGAAATAAAAGAAAAGAGAAAAGAAAAGTGTGTAAAATAAAATGAGGAAAAAATAAAAGAAGAGAGAAAAGAAAAAGTGTGTAAAAGAAAATGAGGGAAAAATAAAAGAAGTGCCCAGCTGAGTTTTTAAAACTGTGAGGCAAAGATATTATTATATAAGCTTTTTGTGCCTAAGAAAATATTCAAAGCTTTTATACTCTCTTATTTTGTGTTTCGGCTGGTTTTCAATATACGCACACACTGTTAGTTAGAGAAAAACTAAAAGTATTGGCATTGCCATATATTTTATTGAATAAAACAGTGTTGATGTCTCCCATAGGGAAAATTTTCACTAAGCCGGCACTTTTGTTAAAAAAGTAACTTTTTTTTGTGTTTGTGCCCAAGTAATCAAAACTTTAAAAGTTGTGCTTATTTATGTTCCTTCCGTGTTGCAAAATAAATAAATATATATTTTAAAAGAAAATATACATAAATTAATTCAATATTTATTGCTGTAATATTAGACAATTTAAGAAGCCATTTTATGTTAAAATTGGCCTAAAATTAGAATTTATTTTAATAAATTATATTTCATTTTAGCTTATTTTTAGAATTGATTTATGTTTTTTTTTTATATTTTTTTTTAAATTTGAGACCAAATTGTTTAATTTTATTTCTTTCATATTTATTCAAGACAGAGTTTTACACGAAAAATAAAAATTGAGTCTCTTTTAAATAAAAGCAAAAAACGTCCACGAAAATTCAAATTCAAATTTGTATATTTTTATTTAGATATATATTTTTTAAAAAATTTTTTTTTAAATTTTTTAAAGCATATCTTCTCTAATAGCAATTCAAAAAAGTAGAAAACTTATTTTTCTTTTTGTTTTATTTGCTGTTGTATGTTTGTATTCATAAAGGACGTGATTGGTAATGCTTTTTTAAAGTCTTATTTGTTAGATATTTTTATCTTAAAAAATTATTTAAATTAATTTGAAAATAAAAAATAGTTGAAAACCTTAAATTAAATCAATTAAAGTCTTAAATAAATTTTGGAAACCTTTAACATTATTTGACTGGAAAAGTCTCAATGGGACAGGGGATTGGTCTTAATTAATTATCCAGATCTGTTTAATTCCGAATTCCTTATTTTTGGTTATAATATCTTCCTCTGATCTTAAAAAAACTTTTAAATATTAAATATTACACTCTTCTCTTCAGAAATATATTTTTTTTAATTTTTTAGATGATTTGAACGAGAAACTTAAAGTAGTAAATCAGGAGTTAGTTCAAGTGATGAACACAGGCAATAATAATAATAATATAAATTCTAATAATGTTGATCAAATAACACAATCATCAAATATTATGACAACAACAAAAACAAATAATAATAATAATAGTCAACAAAAATTGCTCAATAATACATCAAATGCTTTAATGACATCTTCACTGAATAATCAAGTAATTATTTTTTTAATTAATTAAGGAGAGAAATTGGAAAAACTTTTATTAAGTTTTTTAGACACCCCACTTATTCGCAAAAAATATAACACTCAAAATTGAATTTAACAATAAAATATTTTCTTGCGACTAAATGGGATGTATGCCCAAACTTGATAAAAGTTTTAAATTTCTTTTTTTGGTAAAAAAAAATTTTTTAATCTATTCATAAATTGTTTCTAAAATATGTTTTTTATTTTTTTAAAGATTCAATGGGTTGGCGCTTACCGTCTTGAAAAAACGTTGGGAAAGGGTCAGACAGGTATAAATAATTAAATAAATAAATATTTTTTAAAAAAAAAAAGGTCTTGTAAAGACGGGAACACATTGTGTAACGGGTAAAAAGATTGCAGTAAAAATTGTTAATAAAGAGAAATTAAATGAATCTGTTCTACAAAAGGTAAATATTCATTATTTTAATTATAACCAACTTTTACTTTTTGGATAAATTAAGAAAAAATTTTTTTTAATTTATTTTATTAAACTTAGGTATATTAAATTTACTTTAAAATTTTTTAAATTTTATTTTTTAATTTAAATAAATTTTATTTAAAGGTTGAACGTGAAATTGCAATTATGAGGCTAATTGAGCATCCACATATTTTACAGTGTAAATTAATTATTTTAAAATTTTATTTTTAATTATAAAAAATAGGAAATTGTGTTTATTTTAGGTAAACACCCATTTATTCGCAAAATTTTTTTATAATTTTCTATTTATTTTTAATAATTCTGAAATATTTTTATTTATTTTATATTTTGCGAATAAATGGGATGTTCAACTAAATTATATAATTTCCCTATTTTTAATTAAAAAAAATATTTTTAAGTATATGATGTATATGAAAATAGAAAATATTTATATTTGCTTCTGGAACATGTCTCTGGTGGAGAATTGTTTGACTATTTAGGTTATTTTTTATTTTTTTGTTTAAATAAAATAATTTTATATTTAGTTAGAAAAGGTCGTTTAATGGCAAAAGAAGCAAGAAAATTTTTTAGACAAATAATTTCTGCACTCGATTTTTGCCATGCACATAATATTTGGTTTGTTTGTTTGTTTTTATTTTTTTTAATTTTAAGCCATCGTGATTTAAAACCTGAAAATTTGTTACTTGATGAAAGGAATAATATTAAAGTTTGGTTTTTTAATTTAATTTTAATTTAATTTAAAAAAAAGATTGCCGATTTTGGAATGGCTTCTTTACAAGTTGAAGGTTCAATGCTCGAAACTAGCTGTGGTAATTTATTTTTTTAATTTATATTTTTTATAAAATTTAATTTAAAGGTTCTCCACATTATGCTTGTCCAGAAGTTATTAGAGTAATTTTTTTAATTAAAAAAATAATTTATTTATTTATTTTTTAGGGTGAAAAATATGATGGAAGAAAAGCAGACGTTTGGAGTTGTGGGGTAAATAAAAATTAATTTAATTAAAAATTAAATTAATTTTTAATTAAAAAGGTAATTCTCTATGCTTTATTGGTTGGCGCCTTACCTTTTGATGTTTGTTTTTTTTTTAAAAAACTTTTTAAATTTTTTAAAGGATGATAATCTTCGAAATCTTTTGGAAAAAGTAAAAAAAGGAAGTTTTCATATTCCTCATTTTGTTCCTTCTGATTGTCAAGGACTTTTACGTTCAATGGTTGAAGTTAATCCGACAAAAAGAATTTCGTTACAAGATGTATTTAAACATCCTTGGTAAATTTAAAAAAAAAGTTAGAGACAGAGTAAAAAGAGTATAGAAAAAGAAGAGAGAAATCTCTACTCATTTTTATTTAATTTTTGTCAGAAGACTCTAATCGACTTTTATTTTATGGAATTAAGAAAATACTTTATAATTAAATTTATTTTCTTTTTTTTAAGGGTGATAGGTCCAAATAAAGGTGAATTAGAACTAGAAGTTCCTATGGCCCAAGTTGTTGAGGTAAGAATTTTTAAAAATTAAAAAACTTTAAATTATTTAAATAGACACATGTAATCCCCAATAATGATAGCATTGATCCTGATGTTTTACGGTTATTTTAAATATTTTTTATTTATTTATAAAAAATATTTTTAGGCACATGAACAATTTGGGATGTTTTAAAGATAAGGAAAAGTTAGTTGCTGAATTACTCTCAACAAAGCATAATACAGAGAAAATTGTAATGTTTTTTTACTATATCTATGTAGATTGATATTTACTGCATAGGAAACAGTAGTGTGTAGGGAACATAGAAGTAGTGTGTAGGGAACATAGGAGTAGTGCGTAGGGAACATAGGAGTAGTGTGTAGGGATCATAGGAGTAGTGCGTAGGGAACATAGGAGTAGTGTGTAGGGAACATAGGAGTAGTGCGTAGGGAACATAGGAGTAGTGTGTAGGGAACATAGGAGTAGTGTGTAGGGAACATAGGAGTAGTGCGTAGGGAACATAGGAGTAGTGTGTAGGGAACATAGGAGTAGTGCGTAGGGAACATAGGAGTAGTGTGTAGGGAACATAGGAGTAGTGTGTAGGGAACATAGGAGTAGTGCGTAGGGAACATAGGAGTAGTGTGTAGGGAACATAGGAGTAGTGCGTAGGGAACATAGGAGTAGTGTGTAGGGAACATAGGAGTAGTGCGTAGGGAACATAGGAGTAGTGTGTAGGGATCATAGGAGTAGTGCGTAGGGAACATAGGAGTAGTGTGTAGGGAACATAGGAGTAGTGCGTAGGGAACATAGGAGTAGTGTGTAGGGAACATAGGAGTAGTGTGTAGGGAACATAGGAGTAGTGCGTAGGGAACATAGGAGTAGTGTGTAGGGAACATAGGAGTAGTGCGTAGGGAACATAGGAGTAGTGTGTAGGGAACATAGGAGTAGTGCGTAGGGAACATAGGAGTAGTGTGTAGAGAACATAGGAGTAGTGTGTAGAGAACATAGAAGTAGTGCGTAGGGATTAAATATTTTTAATTTTACAGGTTTATTTTCTTTTACTTGACCGAAAAAGGCGGCGACCAGCAAAGGAAGAAGAACCAGAATCTGTCCTTCGCAATTCTACATTTGATAATATTGTTGATCCTCCTAAGAAACGGGTTGATACAAGTAAACCTAGACTGCCTCCTTCACGAATAGCGGACGGGTCTCCAATGAATCCTCGTAAGAACAGGTAAAATATATTTGAGAAAATAACTTGTTTCAAATACCGTATTTTTTTGAAAAGATATCGCCTTAGACAGTCCTCTCTGGGAGGATCACCTGAGGACTCCCCTCAAAACACTTCACGTTCTTTATACCCACAATCTGCCAGAGGAAATGCTTTTACAACGAGTAAAATTAAATAAAAATATATTTTTTATTTAATTTTTCTAATTTTTTAGGTCAAAAAGTTGAGGAAGCTTTACTTTCCCTTTCCTCAAAACATAGAATCTCTGTTGGAAGTAATAATTCCAAAAATTCAAATAATAATAATTATCAACAAAATCGTCAACAAAATCACCATCATTACTTTACACAACCAATAAATCCAATAATTGTTCAGAGAGCTTCAAGAAAAGATGAACAGAATGCCAACAAACAATCAACAATTCAATCTACAAAATCTAATGGGTCAAATATTCCTCCATTGTTATTGCCATCTAATAAGCCTAGAGCGGCCATTACAGCAGCTTCTAATACAGGTAAAATTAAAATGAAATGTTTTTCGTGACTTAAATTTAGGTACCCACCCCATCTATTCGCAGGAAAATATTTTCTCATTTTTGCGTTCAAATATTTCCTTGCGAATAAATGGACTGTATACTTGTTCCCTTTATATAAGTATTTTGGTTTATTTTCCTTGCGAATAAATGGGGTGTTTAAAACTAAACATTTCCGTTTCTTTTAGTAGTCGCTGCTTCTTCTGCTGCCTCTTCTTCCAATTCTATTGCCTCTTCTTCGGGTATTATTTTAATGAATTCACCATCAATGAATGCTTCAAACACTTCAATTACTGCTGTTTCTTCTTCTCCCGTTTCTTCAAATATTGGAGGAGGACCAAATGGTCCTTGGCATTCCAAACTTTCTTCAACAATTAAAAATTCTATTTTGGGTACTCCCCGTTTTCATAGAAAATCTGTTGGAGGGAATAATAATGTTTCTATTACTAATAATGCTGGTGGTAGTGCTGAGTCAGATACAGAATGTAATAATAATGGTGGTGTTACTTCAACAACTAATTTGTCTTCTGACTCTACATCAGAGTAAGGAAAAATTAAATTAAATATTTTTTTTTAAATTATAATAGTTTGGCATTCCTTCGATTATATTTTGTTATTCCGGTTATTCGGAACACCTAAAAATGGGTACTGAACATTTTCAGTTCGAAAGTTATCAAAATAATCCTCTAGGCGACAACCTTACCCTCAATTAATAAGCTAAGAGCAATTAAATGGTCGAGAAGCTTATCCCATAGCCTATTTTTATTTTTTAATATTAATTTTCACTTTGTTATTTGTCCATTAAATATATAAATAAGGTCAAATTAGTATAAAAATAAATAATCTTTTTTAATTAAAGTCTCGTCAAAAAATCCTTTTTCGGCTCACTTTCAATTAGCGGAGCTGAAAGAGATGATACTCCTTGTATTCCTGTTCAAAACAAAACTCTTGCAGAAATAAAAGCTGAATTAATACGACTTTTCTTAACTGTAAATATATTTTTTAATATTTATTAATTTATTTATTTTAGATTCATGAACTTAGCCATTCCGTGGTAGGCCAAAACTCGTTCAGAGTTGAATACAAACGTTTACCTTATATTGGATTTTCAAGAGGAGTAAAATTTCAAGGTTTTTTAAATTAAAAAAAATTTTTTTTTTTTAATTTTTTTCTGTTTTATTGGCAAAAATCCGCAAAAAGTTTTGCGGAAAATATTTGCGGACTTTTGCCAATAAAACGGAAAAAAATTAAAAAAATTTTTTTTCAGTTGATATTCTTACTCCACCTAATCAACGAAGAGAAGACTCTCAAAATTCAATTCTCTGTTCTGACACAACAGATTTTTATGTTGTTCAATTTACTTTAATTTCTGGTAAAGATTTTATTTTATTTAAAATTTCCTTTTATTAAAGGTCCTCTCCGAAGATTCCGTCGTTTATTTGAACATTTTTCTACTGTTCTACAAAATTCTCAAAGGTTTATTTTTATATTAGAATATATTTTATTATATTATTTTTATTTATTTTAGGTAAGCACCCATTTATTCGCAAGAAAATATTTAATTTAATTCATTTTTTATCGTTTATCAATGTTCTAAATTCATTTTTTAATTTTGCGAATAAATGGGCTCTTTCCTAAAATATATTTTAATAATTCAGAATTTCAAAAATATTTATTTTTGATTAAACTATTAATTAATTAAATATATTTTTTAAGAGGAACAAATCAAAGACAATCATCATTTACTAGTAGTTTTATGGTTAAACCACGTAAAATATCTTCACAATCTTCTGTTGGCTCAGAAGATTCTGCTGCAACTCCTCCTTCAGTTGATAGACAAGATTCTCAACAATTTAAACAAAAACAATCTTCTTTTATTCAATCACAGGGCAATCCTCCTGTTAGTTTAATTTAATTAAATTTAAAAAAATAAGAAAATACACAAAAAAGACACAAATTTTTTGTAAAATTATTTATTTATTTATTTTCTGGTGATTAATTTTATTGGAAATTATTTATTTTTAAGCATTCACCCCATTTATTCGCAAGAAAATATTTTAAAAAAATAAATGTAAAATATTCTCTTTTGCGAATAAATGGGGTGAATATCTAAAAATAATTATTAAGTTTAATAATATTAATTAAAAAATAAAATAATTTTATTTTTTAAGCTTGCTGAAGATGAAAGTGGTTTCTTTGCTGATTCTGTCAGTAATTCAAAAATTGGTAAGATTTTTAATTTTTTTCCTTTTAATGTTTTTGCTTTTTTTTTAAATTATTTAATGTTCTTGCCCATTTTACTAATATTTTTTTGAAATTTTTTTACCCAAATTTATTTTCCCCATTTTTTTTTTGCTTTTTTAAATATTTATTTATTTTTTGTCTTGGCTTTGGCTTTTTGTTATGTTTTTTTAAAAATAGTTTTACGTGCTGCTCTTTCTTGTTCTTCTACTGCATCTTCTAATAATAAAAGAATATTTAAAAATAAAAAAGAAGAAGGAGAATTATTATTATTTAATTCTTCACCTCCACTATCTGTTCGTAACAGATTAAATAGAAAAAGTGATGCTTCATTACTTGGCATTTGTTTAAATAATAAACAAAAGATTAGTGCTGTCTCTTGGGGAAGTCCAGCAACAGAAATGCGTGCACAAAAAGAAGCTGAAAATTTAAATAAAGAATTAGGTTAATTTAATTATTTTATTTTTAAAAGTTTGATTTTTTTTAGACTAGAAAATTTGTTAATATTTTAAATTTTTTTTTTTTTTAATCTTCTAAATTTTACTTACAAATCATTTTATGGTTTTTAATTATTTAATTTTTTTTTAATTTTGTTTTTTTGTTGGGTTTTGGATTTATTAATATTTAACTAATTTTTTTTATTTTATTTTTAGATTTTTTAATTTTTTTCTAATATCTAAATTTTATTAAATTAATTCCTTAAGTTATATTTACCTATTTATTTTCTTATTTTTTAAATTAAAAAAAAAGGTGATGATTATTCTTCTCGTCCAAAAACATCAACAATATCTAACAATAATAATAATATATTAATTCAACAACATAAATCAAGTGTTTTTTCTTGGTCAAGTCAATATTCAAATAATAATTCTTTTGAAGAAGACAGTTTAATTTTTAATTTAAATAAAAAAGAAGAAGAAAATAATAATAAAAAAGAAGAAATTAATTATTTAGAAAATAATAATAATATTACCTAATTTAATTTAAAAAAAAAAAGAAATTTTTTTTTTGCTTTTTTTGTATTAATTATTTTATGCTTTTCTCCCTTTTATTATTTAAAATAAATATAAAATTTAATTAAAATTAATTCACTTTCAGTGCCGCCACTTTAGTGCCAAATATTTATTTTTGTTAAATTCTGATAATTTTAAAATAAATTAAAAATTTATTATTTTTAGATAATTTTAAATTTATTTAATTTTTTTTTTTTTGTGATTTTTAAATTTATTTTTTTTTGCTTTGCTGTATATTTTTACAAATTGCTTTTTTTGTTTCCCATTAATTATTTTATCCCTTTTTATCCATAAAAATAAATTAATTTTTTTTAATTATTTAATTTCCATTAAATATATTCTTTAAATCAGTTTTTGCTTCGAAATTTAATTTTTTTTTAAAATTTAAAAATACTTTTTTTTTTAATTTTTGATGCATCTCTGCCCTCAAAATTAATTAATTTAAATTTTTTATTAATTTATTTTAATATTTTTAACAGATATATTGGCCTCAAATAATGATTTTATTTATTAATCAATATTAAATGGAATAAAAGAAAAATAATTAAATTGTAATATTAGCATTTCTTTTTTATTTTATTTTTTTTAATTGTTTATTTTTTTTTAATAATTTAAATTTTAGTCATTACTTTTTTTTTTTAAATTTAATAAATAAATTCTTTTTTAATATATTTTATTAAAATAATTAAATATAGGAATTATAGATTGAATTAATTGGTAAATTTCCAGTTGGATCCCTACCTGTCCGCAAAGAGAATTCGCTCTTTTCTTTCCTTCTCTTGCATTTTTGGCGTTAAGAGAAGTGCACGCTTATTTTTCCTTCTCCACTATAATATGCCTTTTGGCACTTGGAAAGTAAGTGATAAAATAATTAAAATTAATTAATAATTAAGTGAAAATATATTTAAGATTAAGATTCGGAATTGTCCGTCAGATGAGACATATTACAGAATTACCTAATATTTGTCCTTTTACTGGTTTTTTTCCTTAATTATAATCCCATAAAAGGTTGTTTGTTATCAACCTTATCTTCTATAAATATATTTGAGAATGTTGTCCCAAATTTATGTTCTTTGATTATTAATCTTTGGTCACTTTTAAAATAAATATATTTTCACTTAATTATTAATTAATTTTAATTATTTTATCCCTTTCTTTTCAAGTGCCAAAAGGCCATTAGAGCGGAGAAGGAAAAATAAGCGTGCACTTATCCTAACGCAAAAAATGCAAGAGAAGAAAGGAGAGAATTCTATTTGCGGACAGATAGGGAGGACATTTACCGGGTGACCCTTTATTATTTTTTAAATTAATTTTATTTTTTAATGAGTAATAATATATTAAAAAAAAAAACCGGAAATATTTTTGTTTTTCATTTTTTGTATTTTTAATTTAAAAAAAAAAGTTTTTTTTTGTTCCTACAATTTGGCATATATTTAATGTACTTTTAATAATTTTTTTTTAATTTTAAAACCGGAAATATTAAAAATATTTATTTATTTATTTTATTATAATACTCCAAACTATATAAAATATAATTTTATTATTTTTTAATTTTCTAAGAATTACTCTTTTTTGTATTTTAAATAATAATAATAATAGGGGTATAAAAGTGTTTTAATTAATTAATTTATTTATTTTTAATTTATTTTTAAACAAAAAATATTTTATTGTTAATAATTTTGGCTGATTTATAATTAAATTATTTTTTAATTTTTTACTCAATAAAGAAAACTTTTTTTTTTAAATTAAATTAGTTGTTTAACCTACACTCTTACCTTTTTTAATTTAAATAATTTAATTCATATTTTTTTTTAATTTTATAATTTATATGAACCAACCAATTCATATGTAAATAAATAATTAATTTTTTATTAATTTTATTTAATTTTAAAAAATAAATTTAATTAATTAAAATTTTTTTAAATATAATTTCCGCTACCTCTAAATAAATAAAATATATAAATAATAAAATAAATAAATAAAATATATAATTAAAATATATAAATATTTTATTTAACTAAAAAAATGTCAAATCAAATTAATTTTTTTGTCGGTATTTTTAATTTATTTTTTAACGATTGTTTTTTATTAAAAAATATTACCGGTTGTGTGCACAAGGTGAAACATATAAACTTAAAAAAATTCATTTATTTTTTTTTTTAATTCTCAGAAAAAATTTTTTTAATATTTTTTTAATTAAAATATAATCAAATTTTAAATTAATTTTTAATTTCTATTTTTTTTTTTAATTTATTCTTTTTAGTTAAAAAATTGGCATTTTGTTTAAATTTAAAAATTCCAAAAATTTAATTTATTTCAAAAATAATAATTTTAAAAATAAAAATTAATTAATAAATTCATCATCTATTTATTTATTTATTTCCTTTAAAATTTAAATTAAAAAAATAAAATAATTAAATAATTTTATTAAAAGAAATAAATTAATTAATTAATTTATTTTTTAATAATTTTTAAAAGTTTTTTATTTTTACAAAATATTTATTTTTTAATTTAATTAGTATTTATTTTTAAAATAAAAACTATTTAAAATTATTTAATATAAAAAATTAATTTAATTATTAAATTATGCTGTGCTTTCCTTTTACGCAGTTTTTATTTTATTTATTTAAAAAAAACTTCCATTTGTTGGGTAATTATTAATTTATTATATTTACATTGATTTCTCTTTATATTTATTTATTTATTGTCTGCAAACCTTTGCTAAATTAATTAATTTATTTTTATTTATTTATTTACTTCTAGACATTATAATTAATTTAAAAAATATTTTTTAAATTAATTTTAATTTGTAAAAATTAACAACTTAATTTTAAGTTAAAACAATTATATTTATTTATTTTTTTCTTCTATTTTTATTTATTAGGTACTTTACAGTTATGCGGGCAATTTCCGCAATTTTTTGTCCGCAATAAATTGACCAGAATAAAATTTAAAAATTAATAAATTTGGAATAATTTTTTTTATTTTTTTTAATATTTTATTTTTTTTTAATATTTTAATGTGACAAATAAAATAAAAATATGTAGGTCAACGGCAAATTTATTTTTAAATTTTTTAAATTTTTTAAATTATATTTTCTTTTAAAATAAATAAATTTTATTTTTAATATTTTAAGAGAGAGTAGTGTTCATTCTCTTTAAATTAAATTAAATTAATATATTATTTTACAAATATTATAATTATATCCATCTGTTTTCCTCTAAAAATGACCGCGTGAAGGTCAAATCACTTTATTTATTTTTCTGACCTAATAAAAAGAAAAAAATATAATTTTTGGGGAATATTGAATTTTATATATATTTTATATTAAAAATAATAATTTAATTTAAAAAATATTTTTTTTTATATTTAAAAATAATTAAAAATAAAATTAGAAATTAGCTTTTTTGTTTTATTTTTTAATATTTTTATTAAATTAAAAAAAAAATATTTTTAAATTTAAGAATATTTAATTAAACATTTTAACCTAAAAATTATTAATTTTAAATTTCTTTTTATTTTTTTATTCTTTTTTCTTTCGCGAGAACAAAATGAGCATCAAAATAAAAAATTTTTAATTTTTTATTTTGAAACAAAAACATTGCAATTTTTAAAAAATTATCCTAAAAATGATGTATAAATATTACATCTTTAATTTAGAAAGTTCTATTCTCGATCCAAATATTTTTTTTTTAATTTCAAAAATTCACACCTAAAATTTAAGGAAAATTTAATTATTTAAGTGGGATCAACCCAAAAGATCGAAACCCAAAAGATCGATGAAAACAATTTGTGAACAAGCCAGTTCGGTCAAATAATAAAACACTCCTTGTAGGCCCAAGTTTGAATGGGACCAAATTGTTTGAAGAGATTTGACCGAACTGGCAAGTTCACAAATTGTTTTCTTCTTTTGGGTTTCGATCTTCTGGGGTAGACCCATTTAAGTTTATTTATTTAAGTAAATTCCTTATTTTTTATTTTTATACCTCTTCTTATACACGTGAAATTAATTATAATTTATCTTTTTTTGTAAATAAAAATTAAAAAAAAAATAATTTTCTCTTTCGATAAAAGAAAAGGAAGAAATATATAATTAAAAACCTGTCTATTTATTTTTCTATTAAAATTAAAAAAAAAAAACTTAGTACGTAATTTTGAAAAAGATTAAATAGAGAAAATTAATTTAAAAAATAGAGAAAATTAATTTAAAGAAAATTAATTTTGTTTAAATTATTTTTAACTGTCTGGTCCTTTCTTTTCTTTTTTTATTTTAATTTTATTTATCTCTTTTGACGTGATTTTATGCAACTTCAATTATTAGAAGGACTGGCTATGCGCATTTAAACGCGTTTATAAAAATAGGAAAAAAAATTATTAATAAATTTAATTAAAATTTTAAAAAAAAATTCCCTAATAATTTAAAAAAGTCTATTTTAAATTAATATCAATTCACAATAATAATATTTCTTTAATTTTCAACTGTTTTTAAACTCTTTAACAAATAATATCTCTAATTTTGTTTATTTTTTAGGACTTAAAATTTACTTAAACTTTGGAAAAATTTCTTTCCTCACTAATAACTCATTGATGGATATTCTTTTTGAATTATATTTTTTAAATTCTTTTTTTATTTCAATAAACTCTCGTTATAAGGATACAAACATAGGATATACCATTTCAAGGATATCTTTATGGTACTTACGTATTATCCCTAAGCACTTTTGCGGACTTTTTTTGCGGACAAATTTATTTTTTCATTATAAATAAAAAATAGACTAAAAAATTAAATAAGATTTTATTATTCAAATTGTCTATTTATTTATAAATTTGTCCGCAAAAAAAGTCCGCAAAAGTGCTTAGGGATAATACGTAAGTACCATATTTATTTCTAAATTTTATTTAAGGAAGAAAATTATAGGTTATGACAGATTAGATGGTATATTCATATAATCTGTCCTTATAACGAAAGTTAGCCTTATCTGAAAGCAGCACTATTAAATATTAATGCGCCTAAATATTCCTAGTAACTATCATTTTTCAAGGTCTCATATTTTTGCTATTTTATTAAAATAAAATTTTTTTCAAAAAAGTATTTAAAAAAATCATAAAATTTTATAAAAATATTTAATTTATTAAATGACCCTTTGTTTGATTAAAAAATAAATTAAAAAATTTTCTTAATTTTCTATAGCATTTTTCTTTAAAATAAAAGATTAATGTGATAAAAAAGAAATTCTCTTACGCAGTAATTTTGGATGTTAAATTTATTTTTATTTTTATTTAATTAAAAGATTATTTCCCCCAAAATTAATTTTATGATCATTTTTTTACATTTTTGTAATTTTTTGGTTTTAATTAAATTTGTCAGCTTTTAAATTTATTTATTTATTTTACGTACAATTTAATTTTAAATTATTAAATTTGAGAGATTAAAGTTGATATTTACCAGTGGATTAAATTATTCTTTTATTCTGATTGTTATTCTGATTGTTATTCTGATTTTATTATGATTTTTATTCTGATTTTATTATGATTTTTATTCTGATTTTATTCTGATTTTATTCTTATTTTATTCTGATTTTATTCTGATTTTATTCTGATTTTATTCTGATTTTATTCTGATTTTATTCTGATTTTATTCTGATTTTATTCTGATTTTATTCTGATTTTATTCTGATTTTATTCTGATTTTATTCTGATTTTATTCTTATTTTATTCTGATTTTATTCTGATTTTATTCTGATTTTATTCTGATTTTATTCTGATTTTATTCTGATTTTATTCTGATTTTATTCTGATTTTATTCTGATTTTATTCTTATTGTCTTAATCTATTCTTAAAGAAAATCAGATAATTTTTTTATTAAATTATTTAATCCTTTTTATCGCAATTTATATTTTAAATCTTATATTCTAATTATAATATATTTTTTAATTTTTCTATTTACATAATTTGACCAAAATCTTATTTAAAAAATAAAAATAATTTATTTGATTTTTAATTTTTTTAACAGATTATTTAAAATTATTTATTTGTACAAAAATGGAAATATTTTAATTTTTATAAAATAATATTTAATTTTAATTATTATTTTCCTTATAACTTCTTCCTTCAATGCTTCAAAAAGTCCAAAATGTATCCAAAAAGTATTTTGTAGTAATTAATTATAAACAACAATATTTATTTAAATATTTTTTGATTTTTACTATTTTTATTTTAAATGATGCTATTTCTGTTGAACAATGTTGTGTTAAGGAAGGAATACCAAACATTTGTGTTCGAACACTTTGCAATCCTGTAAATTTATTTTTTTAATTTTTTGAAAATTAAATCTTATTTTTGACCTCTTAAAAATTGTTTAAATTAAAAGTCACTAACTCTTTTTATATTTTTTATAAAATAAATTTGAAAAAAAAATTTATTAGATATTTTATTAAAGGGATCACCTCCTAGTGATTTTGCTGTTTATGATGTTTTTGATAGGCGTAATAATTGTTCTAAATATTTAAATACAATAGCTAAATGTTTAGCTGCTGGTCGTGACCATTCTTCTTGTTGTAGGAAAGAAGCTAAAGATTTGGAGGAAAATGCTTGTTTTGGTAAGTTTTTTTTATTAAATATTTAAAGAATGGTTTGAAGCTTTTAATGAAATTCCCCATTTAACCATTAAATTATGATCAATGACAAATTTACGTATGGGACTCTAAAGTACCAACAAATGGATATGCACTAAATCCTGAAACACTTTTTATTTTAAATTCCCGGTTCCCTATCAATTTTTTTCAAAAAAATTCCTTTCTCTAATAAATATAAAATTCCTCAATATATTAAAATTAATAGATAATTTATTCTTAGGATTATGCAAAGGAGAAGGAAATTTTCAAAGACCAAGTGCTTATCAAACATGTATTGCATTGAATTTAGCATCAATGTTTTCTTGGTTAAAAATTAATTTTAAAATAAAAAATATTATTTTCTTTTTATTTTTAAGTTTTGAGAAAGGTTATCAGAAAATACCATCTTCACCAAGAAATTTGATTATTGGACAAATAAGCTCTATGGAGGTTAGTTTTTCTTCTTTTCTCCTTGAAATTGTTTCTTTTAATTATGATAATTTTTTAATATTTTTTAGAAGAGCCAGGGGTCTATAAAAAAATTAATTTTCTAAAAATTAAATTATATAAAATTTATTTATTTTATTAAAAGGCAGAATTTAGTTGGCAAGAACCTGAACACAATTCTAAATTTGTTGATCATTATTTAATTTATATTTATGAATTGGAAACAGGAAAAGAAAAGGCAGATTTATCAACAGAATTACAAATTGAAACAATGGCTAAAGAAGCTAAAATTACTCAACTTGAGCCTGGAACACGTAAATTTATTTACTCTTTTTTTAATTAAAATAGGAGACTTGTATACATTTCGTATAACAATATTGCACGACATTTCGCCTCTACGGCAAAAAAACTACATTTTGTTTACCCGAGCCCACGATTTTTTGCTGTTGGGACGAAATGTCGGCAATTTCTGTCGACGTAATAAAAAGAATTGAAAAAAAAATAATTTTAAAAAGAGAAGGAGAAATTAAAATGTTTCAAAAAAAATAATTGGAAAAATACTTCGGATTTATACAAAACAATTTTAGTAGAGATCGAGAGGGAAAACTCCTAAAATGACAGATATTTTAAATTTTATCGAAAAAAAAAAATTAAAAATAGATATTATCCTTTTCCAAATATTTTCTGATATTTGAAAATATAAAAGTTAAAAAATCCTTTCAAAAACTAACCAAATTATTTTCTTTAAGGTTATTTACTTCAAATAATTGCTCTTGGTGTTACTGATACTAAATTGGATTTATCACGATCATTACCCTCAGATTTAATATTTAAGGTATTTAAATATTTAATTTTAATAAATAAAAAAATTTTTCTTTTTAAAAAGACTTGTGGAATTGCACCACAAGCTAAACCTTTTAAAGAAAAAATATATTCAGCAATAAGTTCTAATACTTTGTTGGCTTGTAGAATACGTACAAGGTAAATTTTAAATAAATTTTTTTTTAATTTATTTAAATAAAATAAATTATTTTTTTAGTGGTAGTTCAACAAAAAATGGTTTAATAATTAAATGGGAACATAAAAAACATGAAATACATCGACAAGGACATTTTCACAGTGTTGAGCTAAATGAAGGTTATTTAATTATCTAATTTTTCTAAAACTTGAAAATTGGACATTTGAGTCTTAGAAATTAAAAAATTTTTATTTTTTAATTTTTAGAAAGAATAATTCAAAGCCATTATGTATTTTCAAAGTTAAGACCCAGAGAATTATTAGCAATGTTACAAATTAAAAGGACAAGGTCTGAAGATTATGGACATTACAAATGTAGAGTGGTAAGGAAAATATAAAAATTAATTTAATTTTTTTCCTTTTTAATAGATTGATGATTTTGGTGAAACAGAGGCAATTGTCCATTTGGCTATTGCTTCAGTACAATTGCCACTTGCATCTCCCCCAGAAATGCCTCGGCAATGTTGGTGAGTGTTTTGGAAAATTTACTAAATATAAAATTTATTTTTTAAAATTTTAACTAAATATAAAGTTAAAAAACTCGAAAAATTCTTTAAAATATTTAAAAATATTTTTTTTTAAAGTGCCCGTCGTGGTGTAAGTAAGCGTTGTCTTATAATGTGTGGTTTGAGTGATTCAGAAACTCGCCGTTATGTTCCGAGACCATTTATGAGCTTAAATTGTAGTGGAGAAATAGCTAAGGTTGTTTCTAATTATTTTATTTAAATTTACAAAAATTATCCAAATTCAAAGCCAGGTACTTGCTTGTGCAATGCCATTAGTTGATGAAAGCTCTTGTTGTATGATTAAAGAAGTAATTATTTATTTATTAAAATACGATATAATGTCATTCGACAAAATGTCATACGACAAAATGTCATACGACAAAATGTCATACGACAAAATGTCATACGACAAAATGTTGTCGGGCGACAAAATGTCATTGTGTTTATATTAATTTAATTAAACTAGCTTATAATTTAACAATTTTTAGGTACCCTCAGAATGTCTTTATCTATGTGATCATCAACTGAAAGCACCAAATTTAATGCCATCTCATTGTCTAAAATTTGTTTCTACTGCTGAGGTAAATTGAGGAGAAAATTAATTTGAAAACTTTACTTATTATATTTTTTACTAAAAAAGGAATGTCGTCTATCTGGTATTCATAACAGACCTAGCGTTGTTAAAAATTTTAAAGCCCAAATAATTACAACAAAAGAAGGATCATCAACAACATCGTCATCTATTAATATTAATTTTGATAATTCTGAAAGAGCAGATATTTATTATATTTATTGGCGTTCAGAAGGAGGAAATTGGCAACACAAATCTTCAACTGGAATAATTAAAAAATTAATATTAAATTCTAAAGTAGATGAATTAGTTGTTGTAGCAGCTAATTCTTTTGGATTTTCTCAACCCTCACAACTTTTTTTAAGAGAAGGAAAATGGGCAAAATTATAAAGAAGAAAAAAATATATATTGTGAATAATATAATTATTAAATTTTAAATCTCTTTTTATAGTCAAAAGTTCTCTTTAAATATTTTATTTATTTTTTTTTAAATTTTATTACAGTGCAAAAATATTATTTTTTCTAACAAATACAAAAACACTCAAATATCTTTCTTTTTATTAAAAAAAATTTCCTATACTATATATTAAACAAATTTCCTATAATTTACATTTTTTATTAAATAAGGTTGCTCAGGGCATTTTCCCCTCCTAACTTTATTTGTTTATTTCCCCTTTAAATTTTACTCCTTAATTTTTTTAGTGAAAATTAATATTTAATTGTTTTTGAAATCTAATTCTTTTAAAGTATTTTTTATATAAATAGAGCAACCTTAATTAAATAAATTTATTATTAATTTGATCTCATTTTATTAAATATATAATTATTTATTGTATAATTTTTTTTAATTAATTAAATTTTTAAATTAAATTATTTATTTATTTAACCCAATAATATATCAAGCACACTTTTTGATAATATTTTTTAGAAACTAGGACTAAGACTAGACGAGAACTTCTGTCTCCTAAAACCTTAAAAAATTCGAGTCTTTTTAATAAAAAAAATTCTGGTTTCCGGGCTAACCTTGTTTTACAGGTAAAACAAGGTTAATTCGATATGAACGCTCCAAATTTAAAAAGTAGTTGAAAAAGGTGTTAAAAAAATAAAAATATTAATAATAAATTGTGTTTTAATTTAAAAATATTAAAATAGGTAAATCATTTGTTTTTATGAAAAATAAAAGAATTTGCCTTTAAATTAAATAAATACAAAAAAATTTTAAACCGATAAAATTGACATAAATTCAAGAGAAAAACAAATAAATTATTTTATTAAAAAAATACTCCAAAACACAAAAACATAAAAATTTTTATTATTTTAAATTATATAAACAAAAAGTCAAAACAAATTTAAATATTTTATGTTTTTGTTTATAAATAATAATTTTTAATTTTTTTTAAAGCTTTGTGAAATGAGTATAACTGATAAAAATAAAACATTTTTTTATTAATATTTATTAATAATGCTACGTTTCAAAATAAAATGATTTATAACCTTAAAAAGAAGGCATATAAAAGCTCAAGAAAATTTAAATAAAAATATCATTCTTTTAAATTCTCTTAAAAATAATTAAAAAATAATTCTCAAAATATGAAGGTATTCTTTTTAATTTAATTTAAATAAATTATTTATTTTTTTAGTTGACAGCACTTTTTGTTGCATTTTTGTTTGTATTTGCAATTATATTTATGCCTACTTTAGCAAAACATCCAATTAAATATCATTCGAGTACTCCAAAAGAACCAACCACAGAATAAAAAGGAGTTGAAAAATAATGAGAGATTGCTTAGAGTTGTAGTGATTTATTTACAAATAATTCAGTTAAAAATATAATAATAAATGTAGAATAAATATTTAGATTTAAAAAAAATTATTGTCCAATAAATTAATAATTAATTAAAAAAATAAGCAGAGAAAAGTTCCAAAATTTTTAATTTTCGAGATTTTTTTAAACTTTATTTATTAATAAACCAAAAAGTCTAAAAATTACTTCATTAAAAATGCATAATGTAATTATCTCTAATTTACAAATTTTACCTTTTTTAAAATTTTTACATTTATACTAATTAAAGAAATGTTTCCATTTTTTAAAACAAATTAAAGAAACACAACACTAAAAAAATTAAATATATTTGTTAAGGAAAATATATTAAAAATATCCTTTTTTTCTTATTTTTACTTAATATATAAAAAGATATTTATAATTTTATATAAATATTTGTAAAAAGGAATGTATCGAAAAGCATTAAGAATGAGATTATATTTTTAGATGGGGAGTTTACCTTAAACTCCCTAATATTTAAATGGCTTTTTTTGAAAATTTCTATACTGTTGAAAATTAAAAATTTTTTTCTAGTAATTAAAAATATTAACGCTTATCAAAATTTTTCCGAAAATTATAATTTTTCACATAACATTAATTAAAAAAAATATTCACATTTTATTTTCATCGTGTAAACATAAGTAATTATTATATATAAAATAATATACAAATGCTTGACACACAAAATTTGAAAATATTTAAGGTAAAATAAAAGGAGAAAGATTTTCTTAAGTTTATATATATTTTGAGTGAAAATAATGAAAAAAATTCATTTTTTTTAAGCTTGCCATGACCTGAAAACTTTTTTTACTATATTTTATAAAAATATATAGATAAAATAATACACAAGTCAAAAAAAGGGAAAGAAAGTATAGAAAGAGAGGTGATGAAATGTACAAAAGAAAAAAAAGAATTTTGAAAAATATACCTCTTTTTGAAAAAATGGCTTTTTTAATTTATCAGAGTATCCTAAAGGATATAAACATTAAAAATATATATTGTGGATATTAAAAAGAGTTATAGCAGAGATTAGAATAATATTTTTTTCTCTTTTTAAATAAGCGTTTTAACATTTTTTCTAAGCCACAAATTATCAGTCATTTTCCCCTTTTATAGGAAAGTTCAAAAAAGATGATAGTATATAAAGAAAGATTTAAAAGAATATAATAAAATCAAATCAGATAAAAAATATTTTTCAGAATTTTAAAATATTAAAAAAAAAATTTTTAATTCAAAACTGTGTTATTCCAGCAAAAAAAATTATTTAATTTGTTCCTTGGACTAATTTTTAAATTTATCCAAAATAAAAGTTCTAGCGCTGTAACTCTTTGAATATAAATGCAAAAAAAAAAAAAGTTTTAAATAAACAACAAAAATGAAGAAGAAAAAAAAGTTGGCCAAAAAAAGAGGTAATTTTTTTGAATTTTATTTTTTATTTTGAATGACGACCAGAAAAAAATAATTTTTCATTTTCTCTCCCTTTATTTTTAAGTTTATTTTTTTCTCACTCCCCTAAAATTGTGTCAAATTCCAAATACATTAAATTTTTATTTTTTTCCTTTTCTCTTTTTTTATTATTTTATTTTATCCTTGCAATGGAGCAGAAGAAGCAACATAATCGGAATTATTTGCAACAGAACTAGTGTTAATAACAGCAGAAGATGAGGTTGTATTAATTGATTCTATTACACCCCCAGGTGTTGAAACTGATTTTTTTCTATTATCCAATTCTGTCGACGACCTTTCTTGATTTTCTGTAGTAAATGATGACATTTCTCCTTTATTTTCTGAGGTTGTGGCTTGATGGCTATTACTACTTCCCTAAAAAGATTATTTTTTTTAGAATTGTTTGACATTATTTTTTGAATATTTTAAACTGCCCTACCAACCCCAGTAAAATTTTCAAGCGATCCAGAAGCTACACTTAGTTGACTACATGTTTGTTGTTGTTGTGCTGTTGTATATTTTGGGAAAATCTAAAAATTAAAATTATATTTTATTTGATTCTTAATTTAAAAAAATGATGTTAGATTTGAAGAGTTTTATTAACTAAATTCATCTAATAAAACGAAAAAAGAAGTGTAAATTTATGTCCGCAAACAACTAGATTTTGGAAATAATTTTCTATCGCTTTCCATAATTTATTTTAAGAAAAATATTTATTACCACTTTTCATATTTTTTCCGATTATTTATTTATTTATTAAAAACAACCTTTTCATGTAGTTGTGGATCAATTGCCAGTTCAGTATCGGAGAAATCAAACAATGGTGGCATCGGATTAGAAGAGGGCAACTTACAATTTGGCAAACGCAATTCATCAAAAAACTCATGAGCTAGTGCTTCAAAAGGACTTAAACGAACATATAAATAAGAAAGTTTCAGAGAATGAAAACCTAAGCCGTGCATCAGGAGTGTACTTCAACAATTTTGAGACAAGATCGATTGCGTCAGCAGGTGTACGAGCACGGAAAACCTTTTTTTAAAAATTATAATATTTTATTAAAATTAAAAAAAATTACTCTAGACCAAGGATGAGCACGAATCATTGGAAAACGAAATTCTGTATAATTTGGGTTCATCTGCTCAATTTCATCACGTGATGGAGTACCCAAAACTTTGATGATTTCAACAAGCTGATCGACTCCTTTTATTATTAAATTATAAAATAATAATAAATTTCTTACCAGAATCGCCCGGAAAGAAAGGCTAAAAATGAAGAATTTATTCTTTTTTTTACAAAAAATTTAAATTTCCTATGTCTTAAAGGTTGTATATATAACAGGGAGAGTTGTCCAGAAACCGTTAAAAATTTTCAATAGTATTGCCAATAAAAAAATTTTTTGTTCTGTCAACAAGAAACTGATATATCCTCAATAATGTCCCTCCAATTTTATTGAATTATAAAAATTCAAACTTGGCCCAAAAGAAGTTCGGCTAAAACCGTGCCTGCTGACCAAACGTCAATTTTTGTTGTATAATCTGTAGCTCCAAAAATTAATTCCGGAGCGCGATAATATCTTAAAATAATTTAATAATTAAAAAATAATAATAATAAAAAACCGTGAACAAATATATGCAACATTTGGCTCTCCTGGAACAAGCATTTTTGCTGATCCAAAATCACAAAGCTGTTTGTATAATTTAATTAATTTTTGGTTTATTATAAATTTAATAAGAAACCTTCAAAACAGAAGTCTGAGCATTCAAAAGTAAATTTTGAGGCTTTATATCACGATGGCAAATACCTCAAGTTAAATTTTTTGTTAAATAAAATTTATTGAAAAATACCAATGCTGTGGATATATCCAAGAGCTCGAAATAGTTGGTACATGTACACTTTATTGTAGAGAATTGGAATTATCTGCCTTTGTTTAGCATAATGACGAGCAACTGAAAATTACTTAAAATAAATGTCCTATTGTAAGAAAAATTAAAAAAAACACAAATTTTTGAAAAAAGGTCATCTACAGTCAAATAGTTTAAAAAATCTTGCTCATTTAATCCTATTATTATAATAAAATAAACCTCTATAAACTGTTTCTGGCACATATTCCAAGATTAAATTCAAATAAACTTCATCTTTTTTATCACCAGCAGAATAGAAAAAATACTTTAATTTGACAACATTTCGATGGTCTAGTTTACGCATAATTTGGAGTTCTCGATTCTTAAAATTTTACATTTTTAAAAAATTAAAAAGTCGAACCTTAAATCGTTTGTCTTGCAAAACTTTTTTAATTGCAACATCCTCATTTGAATGAACCTAAAATTATAAAACTACAATTTAAATTCCTTGTTAAAAAACCAAATTAGCTCGATAAACAACACCAAAAGATCCATTTCCAATTACCTTAGAGTCAGCATACTGCAAATCTGAAAGATTAGAAAAACTTAAATTATCAGAAGGTCAAAATTCTCTTTTTTAACAAAAAAAAATAGTCAAAGTTCTACAAACCTATATTTCTTTCCGTTCCGGAAGTAGGCGTTGCTGCCCTAACTGTATGCACATCCTTAAAAATAAAAATAAATTTATTATCAACTTTTAACAAACGGTAACCTGAGAATACTGTAATCTCTTATTCGGATTCATTATTAAATTAACAAATGAAAAAACACAAATGCCAAATTTAGATTTTTATGGTGAAAAAAGTATGTTTATTGGATCAGACTGATAGAAGAAAAATATATAAAGTATCACACCTTGAGGGAAAATTTATAAATTCTATACACATCCATTAGCTCACACAAATAGTTTTACTCGAGAATTAATCGATTAATTAGAAATAAGAACACACAAAAAAGGGACAGGAGGCAAGCCGCCTGACACTGACAATATATAAAGGCGTGTACACATGTGTATATCGTCAGTCGGGTAGCAACGAGCGGTATTATAGTGTGGGGAGAAAAAGGAAAAAATAGGCCTTTACTACTAACATTATAGTCTCTCTCTCCATCGGGGGTTGTGTCGCTTCAAATCAATATGAAAGAAATAATGCTAAAAAATAAGAGGAAGAGTAATAAAAATGTAAAAATGGTTACTAGGCCTTAAGTGCATGTTGGGTTTTGTATGAGGAACATTTTTAAAAATTACAGGAATTAACAAGGATTCCATATGTGTATTTAGGATATACAAGATTAAAGTAATGAAAATTACATTTTTATAATAGATTTGATTTATGGATTTATGTAATACATATGTAGTTTATCCGATGAATCAATGAAAAAAAAATATTGAAAAAATTAAATTTGGCTTCAAAGTTCAAAGTATAAAAATGACGTTTAAAAAAGATCATTTTTATGAAACTCTTTTAAATTACTCCAAGTATTTACGTAAATATTATTCGGATTAGTTTTTTAAATTCGAGAAATAATACAATATAATGAAATTAAATATGTAATTTTACTAAATTTTAATTTTTAGAAATAAAATCAGAATGCCAAATAATTATAAAATTAGCAAAATTTGAAATAAAATTTAAAAAAAGAATTAATCAGAAAAATTAAAGTATAATAAACTAATTGTATAAATGAGAGAAAATCTGTTTAACAATCTAATTTTTACCATTTTATTTTAAAAATTATTTAAATTTTCAAATGTTTGGTTTTCAATTCGTTCATTAATTAAATTTTGTTCTTTTCTAATCACTCCATTATTTGTTCTTTCATCATCTTTTGCTATATTTATTGGAATTGATTGTAAAATATTTGTTGATTTAATTTCATCTTTTATTGGATCATTTTCAGCCTTTAAATCCTTTTTGGACAAAAATTGTTGTTGTGCATTTAAAGGAAATGGTGGTAATGTTGGAAATAAATGATAATCAATTGGCTTAAATTTTTTAGAGATTTAAAAAATTTTTTAAAATTCTTTAGGTATCAGTTTTTAAATTTCATTACCGTTATATTCTTTATTTCCTCCAATATTTTTATTTCTTGATTTGAATTTATTAAAGAATTATTATTTTCTTTTAAAATTGTCGGGGATAATAATTCAATTGTTTTATTTGGAAAAGTTGTAATTATTTGTTCTGGATAATTTAAATTGGTTATTGGGTGAGATGATAATAATATTGATTTTGGAACTGAAAAAATAAATAAAATTTATAGATTAATAGAAAGTGAAAAAGAAATACCTGTAGGTATTTGATTATTTTTTTGTTCAAATATTTTTTGATCTTCATGTTGTAAATAATTAATATTTTGTCCAGGTTGAACAGTATATTTTGTAATATCTTGTATAATTTCATCTTTTGTAATTGAATTATTATCCTCAAAATCTTTCTTTTGTTGTATAATATCTTTTATAACATTAAAAAGCATTTTCTGCCCATTGTTATTTTTTTGTAAATTATTTTCTTCAAAATTTAAATTTCTTTGGATATTACCCTAAAAATTGATTTATTTATATTTTAAAGCAAAAACTACGAGATAATGTATTTTAAATTTATTAAGGGGCTGCGCGCAAGCCCCCCAACCCAAAAATTAATTTTCGTTAACATTATTCGATGTTTCTTTAAAATAATTCCTTTCTTAAATAATTGCAAATTTGATTTATTTAATATTAAACAGAAATGTAACAAATATATTAGAACCTATTCCATTCTTTTAGGAGAAATAAAAAAATGTTTTTGAGATTCTTTAATGGTTAAAAAACAAAAATCAAAGATTTGAAAATTTTGAAATTCAGAAAATTAAAAAGTAATTCTAAAATTGTCTAGACTCTAATGGTACTAAATATTTAAATAAATTTTACTCCTTATAATATAATTTATTTTTACATTTTTATTTATTTCCTCAGTATTTGACGTATTATTTATTTTGTTTTGTGAAATAATTTTATTTTTAATTATTGTTTGCTCATTGTCGATCCTTGAAGGGGCAAAAAACAATTGTTTTTGTTGGTTTTCGAAAGATTGATTATTATTTGTAATCATTCCTGATTGTTTATCTTTAAAACAAAAATGTTTAAAATTTATGTATTTTTAATATTTTATTAAAAATTTGACTGAAAATTTGACTAAAAATTTTCTTTAATAAGACCGCCTAAGCGTATTAAATTTTTATGTTGGCTAGATATATTCAGAAAAAAGTTAAAAACCTATTTGTGTTGTATCTATCAATTTGCTGTTTTTATTAACATCATCCAACTCTTCTTTTTCATAAAATAAAGGTTTTGTAAGCGGAAATGTTCGATGATTTTGTGTTTGAAGTGGTGAACGCATTTCAGCATTTAATTGTTTAAGTAAATCCATTTTGTCTGAAATGTCTTTTAATCTGCCCTTGAGAGTTTCAATACTTTCCTCATGAAATGTATTTCCATTTTCTGAAGGTAAAAAACCATCTCTATTTTTGGCAACAAAATTCTTGAAAATCTATAAAATATATATAAATTTTATATATTTCTCGAAAGAAATACTACATTGAAAAGCATCTCATCTATTTGGCCCTACTTTAAATTCTTTATCTATCTTTATATTATACAAACCTCTAAAGGAATTTTATTATTAATATTAGCTGGTTCTTGATGATAAAATTGTTGTTGTTGTCCTTTATTTTCACTTTCTTCCTTTCTTGATTTTTCTATAAAATTATTATTTTGACATTCTTCACAGCAATTATTTACATCATTTTCATCTCCTTCACTTTCTTCATTTTCATTTAAATTATTTGTACATTTTTCACATCTAGATTCACATCCATTAACTTCTGGAACATCTTCCTCAATTATTGGCCTTGGTTTAAGTGTATTTTTTGTTAAACAATTACATCCAATTTGTGACAAGCCATTTTGTGGCAAAATTAAAGCAGCGACAGGAATTGGCAACAAAATGGCTCTTGAATTGGATTTTGGATTTAAACTGGCCAATGATTCAATTCCATTGTAATCAATTTTATAAAACTTTTGAAGACCATTTTCTGCTTCTATTAAGGGAATTGGCTTCGCATTGGGTACAGAAAATGTTAATGATGGTGATGTGTGCAAATGGTGGTCAATTTGTCTTTAATAAAAAAATTTTTTTATTACATTTTAAAAAAAATAAAACCGTGAATTGCTATGAATTTCATTGAGTTTCCCTGAATATTGCCCAGGTATTAATTGATTGGAAGAGCAACATTGACAGTTATTACAAAAATTGTTGGCGGCGGACACTTCCTGTTTTAGAAATTAAATTAATAGTTATAAAAAGAAGATTGTCCTTTCATTGAAATAAATTCATCGTAAAGTGCTGATCGAAAAATAAAACTCAGAATTTTTATTTTATGCAATAATACTCGTCCTACTATCTTCCTCTGAGTGCCAACAAAAAACAAACAAACTTATATACAGTTTAATTACCTCAAGAATTATCACAATGTATAAAATAATTTTTACAAATCTCAAAAAATTAACAGGATGATTATCTTTAGAAGAAATTAATAACATTAGAGAAAAATATTTTAAAAATATATTTGATTATATCTTTTTAAAGTTTTGCAAGAAACAAAAAAGGCTTAAGCAACAACTATTCATTCCCATTACTTTAGAAAAAGTCTCTCTCTCTCTTTGATCGGAGGGTAAAAAAAGTAACGGATACAATGAAACAATTTTGTGCAAATAAATTTCCAAGTATAGCTTTAAGAAAACTTGTCTTTAAATAAAATAGAAAATAAAGAAAAATTTTAACTATTCATTATAAGGAAAGAAAAATTAACAAAAATAAATAAATCAAAAATACCTTTACATAGTATATGTAATATTGTGAATTGTCTTTGAGTTTATATAGAGTATAGAAACATAGACATCCACTAATATTTGATATTAGATAGTTTCAAAGTCAAAATAAGTTTCGTCTTTACAAAAACCTTTAATTTAATTCATTTAATTTCAAAATTAAAACAAACTTTCTTTTTTAAGGGAGTGTTTTTACTGTTTTGCCAAAGAATAATAAATGACAAACAACAGTATTTTATCAAAAGTAGTAGTAAAGGAACGGGATTCGGTCACTCGGTCTTGTGCTGACGATGAAAAAATGGTATAGACGACTGGCTCCTAAGCATGTTCTGAACTGTCTGATACTCAATTGGCTTTTATATTATTATAAACCTTCTGGCTTATATAGTAAGACTCCACCATGCTTATACCTAACATTTAAACATTGTTAAAATAAAATATATAAAAAGCGCCATAATTTTCATCACTAACAACACAACAACTCTACTACAACAAGTAAATCTACGCTTGAATGCGACAACGCTGTAACTCTTCACACGTCAACAGGATGATCTCATCATTGCCTATTGTCTCGCGTTCTCTGCTGATGTTGTTCATGGCCACTTTGTTGCTGCTCGAAGGCGAAGTTCGGTGCGATAGCGTCGGTAATGGCGATCACTATATGCATGGCGGCAAGATCACAAAATTGAATCGAGGCGTGAAGTCTAAGTGTCTTGTGACCAAGGATACAAATGGGGACTTGTAAGTACATTTACATCTTTATTTATTTAAATAACCTTCAAATCTTATTTCTTTTTTACCTAACAGGTTGGTGCACTACACAAAAGGATCTGATGTAGCGACAAATGGATGCAAATTGGATCTAATCGTGGGTGACAACATACTTTTGGTTTTCGGTGTCAAGAACCCTAAAGGACCGTTGAAAGAGTGTTTGACAGATGCTGGAGCAACGCATAATGATATCGCGCGTGAGAATGCTGGTGATGAAAATCTGTAAGTTTTATTATCTTTGTCTAATTTCTTAATCTATTGAGAAAAATTTATTTCTTCAGGTTGCCGTTCACCTTCAGCCTCAGAAATAAGGAAAATGGTGGTTCTATTATTGGTACTAACGGCGATTGTAGCAATAAGGGTCATTGTGGTGCAAGATGGGGGAAATGTCTGAAGATAGTGGACTACGCGGTTGCTTTTTCAAGGAGTGGAAATTCAATTGTCAAATTTGTTGAACCAAGTGAGGCTTTTTTTAATTTTCTAATTTTTTTTTAATATTTTGTAGTTTCTGAGCCACGACTTTGGTATTGCAGTAGTGCTTCATCTTCCACAGGCACAGCAGAGCTTGAAGTCATGTTCACGCCCGGAAAACCTGGTTGGGAGGTCAAGAACAGTGGATGCGGACATAATATGGACTTCAAGAATGTTGAAGCAGCCTGCCATAAACCAGAAGCCCTTCGCCAGCTTGCGCTTTGGGAAATCACAGACAAGGATTTTAAACCTCGAGGTGGTCACAAGAATCTCTTCACTCTGCATATGCTGAAACAAAAATTGGTACAAAGACATGTACAAGGACAAAGGCTCTCCCGTGAATATTTGGATCATACTAAAGGACCAAAATGTGATATGTTCATCAGACTTGTGAGTTTGTCTACTTAATAAATATTTTTATTTGAAAAATTGTTATTTTAGAAAAAGGACTTCTTCTCTCTGCTTGATGATCTTGAAACAGAACCACCACCTGTTGTAGAGGGTACTGGAGAACCTCCAGTCGAGGAAACAACAACAACATCTGCTGAAGTGACAACAGAAGCACCTTCTGGAGTTAGTATGGTAATCATTGTTGCCGGAGTTGTTGGAGTCATAATATTGTTAGTTTTTACAATAAAATTATTATTATATTTTATGTAATTTTCAGGCTTGCTGTGATTGGCGGCGCAGTTTGGTTCTTTGTTCTCCGCGGCAAGGGTGAAGAGGAACAAGGAATGGAAATGGGAATGACTGGTGCTGGTGGAACTGTGACAAAAACCAAGGCTGGCACTACCGTTGGAGCAACACAAGCCAAGACTGGTGGAATGACTACTGTTGGAGGAACGCAGGCCAAAACAGGAATGGGAACAACAATTGGAGGTGCCACGTCTAAAGCTGCCGGAACAACGAAGGGAGGGGCAACATCGAAAGCTGCTGGGACAACAAAGGGCGGTGCCACATCGAAAGCTGCCGGGACAACGAAGGGAGGGGCAACATCGAAGAAGAAGTGATGGGATGATGAGTGAAAAGTTGAACAAGTGATAATGTGATATAGACTTGATATATAAATAAACTAATAAATAATTACCCCTATTTTATTTAAATAATTATGTATAACAAATGTTCTTCTCTTTTCCTTTCTCTCACTTGCAATATACATACCTATATCTCCTTATGTTCTTATGTCTTTAAATGTAAATACCTCTATCTATATTCTGTAAATATATATATGTGTACTTTAATTTTATATACTTGTTTTGGTAAAATTAATGGCTCTACTTCACTTTATGAGTCCCATCGAACATTAAGAGTCCAATCGAACATTAGGAGTCCAATGAAAGTTTATGAGTCCAATCTAAACTTTATGAGTCCTATCAAAATTTATGAGTCCAAACAAAAGTTTATGAGTCCAATAAAAATATATGATTTTTCGTCAATTAGGCAGAAGTGGGGAGGACCTATTTTATAATTCCAACACTTTTAAATATTAACAAATTATATGCCATTCGAAAGAGCTCTTCGGGCTTAGTAGAATGAGACCAAAATATTCTAAGTTGGGCAAATTTGAACAAAGTTATACTAATTGAAGCTTAGTTAATAAAACTTTTTGAGCAGCCTCGGTAAATCCTAAAATGGACTTACTCCCCTCTACTATTTTTCAATTTTCAAGGACCTATATCCTGGCTCATAGTTATTTTTGCGAGTAGAATCTATTATCATTCTACTTAGCTCGACGAGACGAATAGAATAGTTATATTTTTTTCGCCGAAAATAAATTTTTCAAAAAATAAAGTACCTGACAAAAAATCATAGTTAAATAATTTCATTGGACTCATAAATTTTGATAGGACTCATAAAGTTTAGATTGGACTTATAAATTTTGATTGGACTCATAAACTTTCATTGGACTCCTAATGTTCGATGGGACTCATAAAGTGAAGTAGAGCCAAATGGTAAATAACCAGTTGATGTCCTACCTGTCCGCAAAGAGAATTCGCTCGTTTCTTTCCTTCTCTTGCATTTTTGGCGTTAGGAGAAGTGCACGCTTATTTTTCCTGTACACTGTAATATGCCTTTTGGCACTTGGAAAGAAAGAGATAAAATAATTAAAATTAATTAATAATAAAGTGAAAATATATCTATTTTAAAAGTGACTAAAGATTAATAATCAAAGTGTTATGTCCGTATACTTGAGAAAGTATATGAGTGAATGAAAATGAACTATTAGAGGGTTGGATGGTGGCACAGTCGGTTGTGCTCTGGTTTGGGCTCATTCCACGATGGTTCGATTCCATCTCCCATCCACATTTTTCCGCAACATACGAAGTGTTATGTCCGTATACTTGAGAAAGTATATGAGTGAATGAAAAATGACTATCAGAGGGTTGGATGGTGGCACAGTCGGTTGTGCTCTGGTTTGGGCTCATTCCACGATGGTTCGATTCCATCTCCCATCCACATTTTTCCGCAACATACAAATACAATATCTCCTTCCTCCTTTATGAAATCAAGCGTCCTCGCTTGTTGCTTGTCTTCTATAACAATCACTGAACTCAAGTTTGGAGAGCACACAGAAACAAACCCTTTTTCGTGGAATTATGCCGCGCCTCTTGCGTCTTATGCATTTTCTCTAGCCCATCACACCTCAGGCTTAATTTTATTCCCGCACACAGCTCAGGACATTTCCACAGGGTCTTCTCCTCATTTCGCAACAGTGAAAGCTTGTCAAATCATCGCAACATTTGAAGGTTCGCTGATCTCCTCTCATGCAATGCCTGAGCGGGTCGTGGCACCATTATTGTGTTCGTATGTTGCGGAAAAATGTGGATGGGAGATGGAATCGAACCATCGTGGAATGAGCCCAAACCAGAGCACAACCGACTGTGCCACCATCCAACCTTCTGATAGTCATTTTTCATTCACTCATATACTTTCTCAAGTATACGGACATAACACAAAGAACATAAATTTGTGACAACCTTCTCAACTATATTTCTAGAAGATCAGTTGGATAACAACCTTTTAGTGGATTATAGAAGAGATAAAACCAGTAAAAGGATAAATATTTAGATAATTCAGCTTCTGTAATATGTCTCATTTTACGGACAATTCTGAATCTTAATCACTTTATTATTAATTAATTTTAATTATTTTATCTCTTTCTTTCCAAGTGCCAAAAGGCATATTACAGTGTACAGGAAAAATAAGCGTGCACTTCTCCTAACGCCAAAAATGCAAGAGAAGGAAAGAAAAGAGCGAATTCTCTTTGCGGACAGGTAGGACATCAACTGGTTATTTACCGAGCCAAATTAATTATAATTTGTGTTATTATTGTATTAAAAAATAGTAAAATAAAATAATATAAAAATTAAAAATAATTTAAAAATATCATTTAATTAACTATAAATTTAGGGACAATAATTTAATAGGTAGTATATACTTTCTTTTTCATCTAAAAATTATTTTCACATTTTTTCGTTTTCCTTTTTTTATAAAAATTTTAAAAAATGAAACAACGGATACGCGTGCAAAACAAAAGCACAATTAAATAAATATATATTTATTTTAATAGAACATTAAAATAAGAACAAAATATTATTAAAACATTATTTTTAAGAAAATGAAATTAAAACAATGTTTTGTTTAATTATTTATTGTGATTATAAAATACGCAGAAAATTTGTATATTTATTAATTTTAATTGTTTTCATACATTCCTATATTAAAAAATAAATAAAATAAATAAATTGTCTTCTCTTAAAAATTAAAAAAGATGATTAAATATTTTATTTTTCCCTCTATTTCTGTTCTATTTTTATTTTTTTTATCTTATCTGCCAAGGCAGACAGAGGCCAATGGATGTGTTTGTTGTACTGGACCTTGCTGTTGCAGGTTATTTTATTTTTTTATTCTTTTATTTTTAAATATTAAATTGGCCAAATGAGTGGGGATTTTATCCAAAATTGTGTTATATGTGTAGGTAATATTTTGGTGAAATTATAACGGAGTATTTTAATTTTTATTTAGAATTTTTTTAATTTTTACGAATTATATTAATTTTTAATTCTATAGAAGATGTTTTTTAATTCTAATTTTATTTTTAAATACCCAATAATATACAAATTTAACATTTTGTGTTTTTTAATAAATTTTGAAAATTTAAAATAAAAACATTTTTATTTAAACATTTTTATCTTTTTTAAGGCCTTGCTGTTCTTGTTGTCTTTGTCATAAAGGTCCACTTTGTATAAGGTTTTTTATTAAATTTTTAAATAATTTATTTTAAATTAATATTTTTTAGACTTCCTTGTACTTGTCCTTGTTGTTGCAAATGGTTTAGTTTATTTTATTTTTATTTAAATAAAAATACTTTTTTTAATAAATGTGCTAATAATGTTATTTTTTTATAAAAATAAAATATTTTTTACAAAAAAAAAATTTATTTTTTTTTTAATTTTCAGTTGTGGGTGTTGTTGTTGTTGTCCACAATCATGTTTGTTTTTGTTTTTTTTTTAATATTATTTTTTTTAAAAAACATTTATTAGGTCTTTCATGTTGTGGGCGACGGAGAAAGAGAAGTAACCGTAATTTAAGAGAGTTTTTGCCAAAAACAAATTGTTATCAAAAAAGTAGTATTGATGAATTATTAATTACAAAAACTATATTTTATTAAATTAAAAAATACATAATTATTTAATTTTTTTAAATAAAATTAAAAAATGTTTTAGAATATAAAAAATTTTTTTTAAATTAAATGACATTTTATAAAATAATTTTTAGAGGTCAGCATGGGAAAGATCCCGGTCTGAATTTTACGAGATTTCTAGTCCCAAATCCTGTTTTTTAAATCCCGACTCGGGATTCCGGTAATGAAGATTTTTCCGATCTCTACTTAAAACGGTTTTTTGTCATTCACTTTTGTTGGAATTTTTCTAAAATTAATTTTTTTAATCGATTTTTTAACGTTTTTTGTTATGGCCATTCAATCTTTTTTTTCATTCGATTGTTTTCGACATAACAAAAATATTTAATAGAATTATTGCTGCAGAGGAGAGAAGAATCACCGGAAAGAGGGGATTCTTTTTTTTATTTTTTTTACAATTTTACTTCTTCTCTTCGAAGGTCTCCATTCAGTTAAAATTCTTTCCCTTTTTCTTCTTCTTTACAAAAAGTGATAGATTTTATTTAACAAAAAAGCTGCTAGGCAGTTGTTAGCAGATGCAAAAGCAACAACAACAACCTTTTTAATATAAAAGCAGCAAATCTCTAACACTAAACCGCCCCCATTTCTTTTCTTTTTCTTTCTTTTCTTTTTTTACTTCCAACTTGATCTCTCTTTCAATATCCACATTTTTTTCTTCTTAAGAACTTAACAAACAATAATAAATAAATAACCAATTTATTTATATATTTCTTTTAAAGTATAAACATTCCACTCTAAAAAATATAATATATTTATTTATTACTTTTTCAACTACTTAATTATATATTTAAGAGATTTTTAGTCGCCAAACGTTGTTTTTAAGAGTCTATAACAGATAGAACGACAAACATTTTTCTCTTTTATTTTCTTTACTCTGATCACACAAAAATATATTATTTATTTAACTATTTAACTCTAATCGACTGTTTTTAAAAATAAAAGAATTTAAGTAAATATATAATTTTTTTTATATTGTTTCTTGGAATTATTAGAATTTTTTTTGAAAGGTTTTTAAATAAATAATAATTTTAAACCTAAAAAAACTTTTATTCACTTATTTTTGAGTAAATTTGTTTAAAATCATATAATTTTTTATATTGCAAAATAAATTCGGAAAGAAAATTCTTTTAAATAAATTTATTAAATTTTAAATTATATATTAAGTAAAAAATAAAGTTTTATCTTTTAATTTTTGTTTGAATTATTTAATATGGAGGAAAATAATGAAATAAAAACAACATCAACAAATTCAGAAATAAATAATATACCAAAAGAAAATGGAATTTCAGTTATTGAAGAACCTTCAATTTCATTAATTTCTAAACCTAGCAGCAGTAATAATAATAATATTAATAATTTATATTCTAATAATAATATTGCAAAAGGTAAATTAAAAAAAAATAAATTTTTTAATTAATTTTTGTTTTTAATTAATTCTTCCTCTTCATCTTAAAATTTATTTTTTAAAATTTTAATTTAATATATATTAGATTGTCTAGTTACATTAGTGATTAATTGGATTATTCAAAATTAAATTTACTTTTGGATCTTGTCTGGTTTAGGTACATACTAGAGTTATTCACGGTAAGGTAATACCGCGGTAAAACCGGTATTACCGCGGTAAAATTAGTGAATTACCGTTACCGTTTACCGTACCGGTCGATTTTCAAAAAATCGGTAATTTTTCGGTAACGGTAGTAAATTACCGAAATTATCGTTACCGTTACCGGAAAAACGCAAATGAATAACTCTAGTACATACTGCTATATTAGCAAGAAAATATTGTGCACTCAAAAAATGGACAGAATATTTTCTTGTGAATAAATGGGTGTGTACCTAAACCACAATACAAGTCTCTATTTTCTTTTTATTTGCTTAAAGCAAAACTAAAAAAAGAAAACCTAAAAATCAAAAACAAAATACTCGCGTTTAAATGGGGTGGAGAGAAGAAAATGAAATTTTTTTTATTTTTTTCAGGCGATGATTCGAGCGATGAAGATCCAGCAGAATATTTACGCGATTTACGTCGACGAGTACAATTCAAAGACAGATCCCAACGTCTTTTAGATGATTCTGATAATTTATTTAAATCAATTAAAAATAGAAGAACAACGACAATATCTTCTCCTTTAAATAATAATTCTTCCTCAACTTCAACTGTTGGTCCTTATTCCCAATATTTGGAAAAGAGAAGAAAAAGTGGAGATTCTACAATACAGGATAGAGCAGAAAGGACATTTATTCGCAGTAGAAGATCTTTAAGTCCTGATAAACAACAAATTGTTGGAATTGAAGATGCTTCAACGTAATTTAAAAATTTATTTAAAATTAAAAAAAATTAAATTAATTTAGAAGTCGTTATTTACTTCACACACCAAAATTTCCTCGTATTGACTTTGATGATTTGTATACTGAAGAATTGGCAGATCGAAAACCTGCATGGCATCAATTAGAAGAAAGTGTTAAATCTTCATATAATAAAGTATTTAATTAAATTTTCTTTATTTTGAGCTTAATTAAAAAGAGGATTAGATTAATTCGAAGAGTTTTGAAGTTCTTAGTTGAAATTAACTTAAAGTCCAATTGTGTAAAATTTGTGGCAAAATGTCTATTTTTCTTTTAATGACAAATTGTCTTCAAGTAGAGAAATATTTTATCTCCTACTTTTAGAAACTGAAAATCTGTTAATATCTTTTTTTCTTATTCTAGCCTAGAGCAACTGCTGAACGACATAGACAATTAAATGAATATCAAGACACACAACTTAATCATTTAGAATTTAATCGTGCCCGTCGCCGGCATCAATCAGCAGATTTACCATTTACTGAATTAACACATTTGGACTCTGAGAGTTTTCTCCCTAGAGCACCCAGTTGGATGGCTAATGATGCAATAGCTCCTAGAGGAATGTCAAAACTTGTAAATTCGTCTGGGAGTGGTTAGTTGGGATTTTTTTCTAAATTTATTTAAAAATTGTTTTTTTATGACCATATTGTGCTCCTCATCTTAATAAAACTCAAGGAATTGAAAGACCAGAATTAAATCGATATAACAGAATTGCTGATGATGTAACAGGTTTATAAAACTCTGAAATTTTATTTTTTTATTTTATCAACTTTCTTTTAGCCCGTCTTTTAAAAACATCAATTTTGCCTGAATATATGAAGACAATAACAAGCAAAGAATTTCGCAGTGCTCCTTTTCCTTCTGCAGGCAGTTCATCTGAACAATTCGCATCTGAAGATGAAATGCTTGTAAATTATTTTTGTTAATTTTGTAAAGTTTTTAAATTTTTAGTTATCAATTCCAAGAGCATATTACAGCAGACCTAACAGAGACGACAAAGATTACTTTGATTTTGATCTTCAACATTCTGTTGATATGTAAAATATATTTATTTTTTGATTTTTTAAAATTTATTTTTTTCTTTACAGGTATCGCCGCCCAGAGGGAAAATACCTCCCAACACCGTAATATTTAATAAACAAAAAATAAATTTAAAAAAATTTATCAGACCTCAACATTGGGAAACAAAACTTTTAAATGAATACAAAGCAAAGGGAGAAGCACCACTTTCTGGTTATATGTTTACAAAAGGGCCAAGTGATTACAGAGCTGCTGGAACTAGTTACTTAAGTGCAGCATTGCGGTAATTAAAACATTAAATGAAATGGAAGATGAAATCTTTTTAAAGTCAAATTTATAAACTAAAAATCTTGAACCGAATTACCTAAAACACCAAAAAATATTTTTGATAAATTATAAAGTCTATCTGGAACTTAAAAGTTTAGGTATCCATTTATTCGTAAGAAAATATTTTACACCTGACACTGACTTTATGATAAAATATTTACTTGCGAATAAATGGGGTGTGTACCTAAACTAATAATTTCCGTCTATTTAATCTAAATTCATTTGATTATTAATTAAAAAATATTTATTTCTTTTTAAGAACTCCAAGTTTTTGGGAGCATCGTTTTGCTCAACTTGGTAATTTTTTTATTATCCAAACTCAAAATAATTTAATTAAAAATTTGTATATATTTAGGTGCTGCAGCAAGAGAAGCAAATCATGTAACACATGAAAGCTTGGAAAGGTTATAACCTTGACATTTTATTATTTTTAATTAAATTTAAATAAATAAATTAATCTTTTTTTTAAGAAATAGACCTCCACCCAGCCGATTTACAACATATTCAGATCCGAATTTTGAAGATTATGAGGATCCACGCGCAGATGACACTTGATAAAATAATTAAAATAAATATATCTTTTTTAATTTTAAATGAAAGTTAATATTTTGTTAATATTTTTTAATAAAAATAATCAAATTATTTTTATAAATTTTAATTAAATTTCAAAAATCATTTTAGAAGAAAAATTATTTTTTTACCCAAAAAATTTCAAAGTACTTATATATAATATAAAAGAAAAATCAAATTCTAAGAAAAAATGTTAAAAAATTGAATATATTCATACCAAATTTAAATAAAAATGTAAATATAAAAAATAGTCAGAAATTAAATAAACAAATAAAAACAGAGCAAAAGAAAATGGGGAGAAAATATGGGAAGGATTAATATAAAATATTTAAATCGAGTCAGATGCACCGAAAAAAGGGAGAGCTTATTTTATATAAAATATCATAAAAATCAGTATTGCCTTATTTAAAAAAATAAACTATTCATACTATGTAATTACTGAAAAAAATTTTTTACTTTTGGTTTTGGTGGTAATTCTGATCAGAAAAATATTTGCGGAAAAAAAGTTGTTTTAAAAAAATGCAAATTTGAAATTTCTGCCCATAATTTAAAATAAATTTTTCAAATTTATTTTCCTTATAATTTTAACAAAATTTTTAATCAGAGAATAATTTCAATTATTTATATCATCAAAAAACATTAAAAACAAGCTATTTATAAATTATTTAAAAAAAAAAGGCAGAGATGGCTGAATGTTTAATTTTATTTTTAAATAAAAGGAATAAAATATAAGCTAATATTTTTTTAAAAATTATTTTTAATTATTAAAAAAATATTTAGTCAGTAGTTTTAAAAAAAAAATAAAATAAAGAAGCACATATTTGACAAACTTTAAAAGAAATAAAAATAATAATTTTTAGAAAGTTTTTTTTTCGAATAATCTTTTTAGTTTTTTCTATTGAAAAAACACGTTAAAAAATTTAATTTAAAGATATTTATAAAAAATCATAAGCTTCACTTGTGATTATAAATAATAAATTTTGAGTTAATTTTGTCAAAAAGAAAAAAATAAAGCGCAAGAGAACAAACTATTTTTTATTTTCCCAATCAAATAGCTACCATAAAAAACAAATGTTTTATTTTTTATTTTAATTTTAATTCATTTACTCGTGCTTTCCCCTACTCCATCCAAAGGTTCAGGCGTTGTTTTAGTTGAAGAATTATTACTGCTGTCACCATCATTATGACCTCCATTCTTCCGGAATTTTGAGTTTAACCACATGGCAAAACATCCTGTTATTGAAGAGGAATTACCACCACTTTTACTTTCTAAAAAAAGAAT
This sequence comes from Meloidogyne chitwoodi, assembly GCA_015183035.1. Lineage (NCBI taxonomy): Eukaryota > Metazoa > Nematoda > Chromadorea > Rhabditida > Meloidogynidae > Meloidogyne > Meloidogyne chitwoodi. Next base: position 567,760 of record JACZZP010000015.1, read on the forward strand.
TTAATGAGAAAAGCATGACAAAATGATTTTTGTGAGTTAATTAAATTAATTAATTTAATTTTATGAAGAAAACTATGTAAACCTTAAAACAATATTGAAGGGAAAATTTAAAAGTATGTTTTGGTTTAGTTGGAAAATGCTATGCTTATGAGGAGAAGTCGAGGGTTCGATCATGGGTGTGGAAAGTCTCTATATTTTTAAGAAAAAATTTTATAAAAAATTATTAAATCGGGAAGAGCTAAAAAAAGATTTTTTTTATTTTTGAGGTTTAATATACTTAAAAATGAACCTTTCTTTTTCCTTTCCCGTTCAACACTTTGAGTTCGCTTAGATTTTTTCTCATCATTTTTGGCATTAACTTTATTAGCTGATAATACATCGTCATGACTGGAACGATGTGTAAAGGGTTTTGATGATTTCTTTGTTGCTTCAATTTTACTTGAAGATTGAGTATCCAAACCTTTATTCTTTTTATTTTTAATTTTTGCATCATTTTTATCCTTGACAGAAACTTGCGCAGATGAAGAACCTTGAGCAGCAGATAATTCAACTCCTTTAATTATCAAATAAAAATAATTTAATTACACCCATGTTAGATTAATACAATAAATAATTTTAATAATAAACCTTCAACAATCGAATCCAAAGGTTTACGTAAAGAAGCTAAAATTTTAATTTAAAAAAATTATATGCTAGGTACAATTTAAAAGAAAAAGTTTCTAGATTCTATTTTCTTTAAATTCTTCTTATTAAAATAAAACCTGAACTAGTAGAATATTTTGGCGGTGTTTTAGCTGAAGGAATTATCATAACAGCATTATTAGTTTGTGTATTTTGAAAAGAAGTAGCTAAAACTGTATTTGTCGGTAGATTTCCAATACTTTGAGAATTTCTTGATCTAGAAGCGTTTGCAGCAGTGACTAAATGCGTATTTGAAGAAACGGCTGTAGAAGATGACTAAAAATATTTTTTTAATTTAGAGAGAAAACTAAATAGTCAAGTTTTGAATATTATAAAATTATAAAAAAAGCCCCTTCTCAAATTTTTAAATAACAGGTAAGTAAAGTTTTTTTTTTATTGATTTAGCATCATTAGATATTTAGCTAGACGTGTCGCATCTAATGATGTCAAAAGTAATGAGATAAATAAAATATTTGAAAAATTAATAACAATTAAAAAAAGCCTTATTCTAAACAAAAATTAAATAATTTCCACTCCCTGTTTCAATTAAAAAATCATTACCACATGTATTGCATTTCCATTTGCAAAATCTTGTAAGCTTTGAGCTCTAGAACGAACTAAAAATTTAAAAAAATAATACCAAATATACTAGAATAAAATAAAACCATTTTTTATTCGAGATGGCAATGGCTGTGAAGGAAATAATTTCATATCTTTTGTTACTATTGGAGCTAACATTTTTATGAATATATTTTAATTAAATCAAAATAATAAGATCTGAAAAAAATTAAAACAAAATTAATAAATAATATACGTATATTAAAAACATTATTTAATTAAAAAATCATTCTGATGTAATCAATAAGAATTTCAATCTTATTGGATGGATCAAATGGATAAAAAAACTTATTTTCAATATAATATGATTTTTTGACTGATGCAGAAATAATTCAAAATTGCATGGAAAAATATTTATTTAAAAAAATAAAAAAAGCAAAATTTCCTTCTGCAAAAATGATTTTGGAAATATTAAAATATTTATTAAAAATTGCACACCCGAAAAAAAGGAAAAGTATTAAAAAATTACCCATACATACCCGTAATTTAATGAATGAAATATATGTATGTAAAAAGAGAAAAGAAAAAATTAGTCTGCTACTTAAAAGCTACTTAAATCGATTTGCTTTTCTCTCAGGATGAGTAAGAAGGAGATATTTTGAACAAGCAAAAAAAAAAGTCTGCTGACTGGCAGATTAAGCATCTGGAAAAAAGACATTTCAGTACACCTTTTTTTAATAGTAATTTGATAAAATTACTTGATTGATTGGGATTAATTTATAATTAAATAGTAGAGTAAAATAAAAATAAATTAAACCCTTTTAAATGTTACAAAATTAAAAAATTGTAAAAGAAAAAAATTTTTTTAACATTTGTCAGGTACTCTAATGTCATTTTTTAGATGTTAGACACAAAAAAATGCACATGATGCAAGCAATTAGTAAATAGGTATAGGTATATTGTTTTCAGTTGGTACAAAATAATTTATATTGTAAATGTAAAAGATCCCAATCAAGATAAAAGTTTGAGTATCGGAACCATAGTTTGAATCTTGATTTTATTAATTATGGTAGTAGTTATATTTCATTTTTTTGAGAGTACTTTGTAGTCAATCATGTTTTTAAGTTTTCCGCTTTTATCCAAAGATGTTGATTTCCTGCACTAAAAATAGAAGTATGAAACAATACTCCTTTCATGGAACTTGTACTCACCCCATATATTCGCAAGAAAATATTTTAGACCAAAAAATGACGAAACTGAGGTGTTACAAAACTTGATAAGTTCTTTATCTTATCTAAAATCTTATAAAAAATCAAAGTCAAATTAAATTAGCACTCAAGGTGAAAGATCCAAACTTTATTATTAAAAAAAGATATGTATAAAATTTAAAAACATCTTATTACTCTTGCCCTCATTACTAGTTGCCATTGGTAATTAAAACAAAAAGAGAATGTCGCATTGCGCGATATTTCGTCAAATATCCCCCTCTTCTTTGTAAAAAGTAAATGTGTTTATATAAAAATGAAGATGTTTGAAAATATATCGATTAGTATAAATGTCTGCTAGTAATAGCTGGAGGAATATTAAAGATTATAAAAAAATGTATTAAGAATATACCCTTGTTTTTTGCCGGCTAAGTTTTCTTCAAGCCAGTTAAAAAAAGGAAAACCATCCATTGGCGGTAGGAATAATAAAATTTTTAATTCTTAAATACTTCTTTTTTTCCATCTATTTATTTTGATTTACAATAAATATTCAAAAAAATTTAAATTATTCTAATTTTGGTACTTTTTAATTATTCGGGCAAAAGTCCGCAATTTTTCCCTCATTTGTTGTCGTCCGCCAAGTTGGGGGGCAGTTTCCCATTTAGTATTTAATCTTTTTTTGGGAAAAATTTAAAAATTTTGTTGATGTATGCTTCCAAATAATTAATAAAGTATAAAAGGTTGTGGACTATGACTTTTCCAACATTATTAAAAAATACCCCAATTTTAAATTTCAAAATTTACTTTCGACCACCTTTTTGCTTCGGAGGAGATCTCTCAGGTCAATCCCATCCATTTTATTTTCTGGGTCGCGGACACTTTACTTTATTTTCAACTTTTTAATTTTGAAAAAAATTGTGGATAATTATTTCCTATGTTAGCATAATATACAAATATAAAATATACTAACTCCTTTGTATATACATAAAAAATACATGTGTTCCTTTTATTACATACATAATTCAATGCAAACGTCTGTCACGACGACTGGGTCACTAGGGTAGAGAGAAGAAACGTCTTCTCGTTCATTTATTTGTACACAAGTTTTTATAGGCATATGTTCACACATTCTCTTATTTTTTTTAAATCAATAAAACTCGCAACAGAGCACCAAAAATCGCGTTTTTTGGATCAAAGCTTGCCAGCCGGATTTTTTTTTTAAATTTTATAAATTATTTAATTTGAAATTGAAATTTAGTCTAGAAAATATTTTTTTATAGTATTTAAATTAAGTTTGTAAACCTTTTTGGTCAATAAAGATTATTTTTAGATCAAAATAGAAAGCAGTACTCTTCAATACTGTTTTGGTACTATTTTGCGACAAAAGTCCGCAAGTTTTGTCCGAATTTTTTTTGAAAAAAAATCAAAAATTGTTTATTTTATACCTCCAAAATAATAAAATATAAAAATTTGCAGACTTTTGTCGCTAAAATTAAAAAATAAAAGATTTAATAGCTTAAGTAAGGTTCTCGGATCCGTTCCGAATCTCTGGGATCCGACAACCCTATCTACTTTTTATAAGATTTCATATATTTCGCATGCTAACACTGTATTTATTTCCATTTTTATTTTTTTTCAACTTCCTATTTTGTTAAGTAAGCTTTAAGAAATTGCAAATTTAATTTAGTTATTTACTCTTATAGTCTCACAATTTTAAAATTCGGTATATGAGAGAGAAAAATTGATTTTTTAGTGTTACCCCTGCTACGTCGATTGTTAAATTAATTAATAATCTTTAATATTCTAACAAATTTTTTTATAAACGTCAGCTGGTTTCTCTTTATTTTTCTCTAAACTAATATATTAATTTACAATACAACAAATAAAAAAAGTAACTAAAAAACAGTCAAAACGGAGCCATCAACTGAAAAAAAAACTTACGCACTATTTAACATTATTGGTGGATATATTAGAGAATAAAGTCCTTTTATATACACAAAAGTGAGTAATTTTTTAAATAAAATTTTTAAAAAATATGCATTTGCATACTATTTCTTTTTTTTTAAAATAATCTTTACTCTTAAAAATCAATTACAAAATTAAAAAATAAATTAATTTTTATTTTTTAGATTAGAATCGGAATAAAATTAAAAAATCTGTCTCTACATATTTCAAAAATAGATATTTAAAAGTGGAAGTATATGAAGAAAACAACAACAAAATGATTGTTGACGACATTGAACCTCCTAAACCTTTACCTATATTTGGTAACGGAACTTTAACATCAACCAATGGAATTAGTAATTCTTCTTTGGCCGCTTTTATGCATTCAAATATTCAATCATCTTCTTTGGCAACAGCGGGGCCTAGTTCTTTATTTCTTGGCACTCCTCTATCTACAATGATTCTTTCTTCATCAAATAATCAGCAACAAAGCTCTGGAAGCAGTTCAAGCAGTGCTGGTGGAGGAACAGGGGCTGGCTGTAATGGAAGGATGCAACCAAGACAAAGTATTTATTTTTTGGGTTTTTGTTTTTATAAAAATTGGGATAGAACACATGTTTTATTTTTTGCGTTTTATCTGTAATCAAAAAAATTTTAGTCACCCTCAAAAGCATAAAAATTATTTTTTGAATTGTTTTAATAAATTATTTTTTATTAAGGGAGGAAGGTTCCTGAAGGTGAACTCTGCGCTGTATGTTCAGGTTAATATTGAACACTCTTGTTAAGTAAATGTTTTTATATATTTTTAAATTTTAGATAGAGCAACTGGTTACCATTATGGTGTAGCAAGCTGTAATGGCTGCAAAACATTTTTCAGAAGAACTATAGTTTCAGAACATAGTTTTGGTGGTGCATTTCTTTGATTTTTTAATCAAAATTTAGCTTTTTTAGTTTGTCAATACAGTGGAAGTTGTGATGTTAATAAAAATGTTAGATGTGCTTGCAGGCATTGCAGGTTTTCTTTAATATTTTGTTTTTAAATTTAATCCGATATTCAAAAATTAGATTTCAAAAATGTATAGCTGTTGGAATGGATGCTAGAGCAATACAAAATGACCGAGACAGGTATTTTAAGTATTTAATTCATTTTTAATAATTCTTTATATTAAATTAAGAATTGGACCAACAAAAAAAATGCGTTTGTCCGCTGGTGAAGCAATAGAATGTAGAAAAAGAAGTTCTGTTGATGAAGATCAACTTTCATTGGCTTCCTTATCTCCTCCTCAAATGCGGCAGCATGATGGAAAATTATTGGAACATATTATTACAATGTAAATATTTTGGTATTTTTCCTTTTTGTCCATTACCTTTTTATATTTTATTAATTATTTGGAGGCATAAAATAAACAATTTTTAAATTTTTCCCAAAAAAAGATTATATAATTATGAATGGGAAAACCCACTGATATGATCGTTAATATTCCCTATATATTTTTAAGTAGAGGAATGTAAAGAAGTGATGAATTTGATTATATTTTAGCACAAATAGTTTATTTTATGCCTCCAAATATTTGATAAGTATAAAAAGTTGAGGGCAAAAATTTCGGACTTTTGCACCAAAAAGGAAAAATAGCAATATTTTTTAGTTGCATTTTCAACGATTTGGGTAATACCAAGATTTCGATTCCTCCCCCATTTTCATTTTTTTCTTTTACATTAATTTTTCCTGTTTTTGCTTCAAGTAAGTAAGAAGGATTAATTTTTGGAATATAACGAGTATGAGAAATTTGAAAAAATTCACATTTTCATTTTATCAATATTTTTATTATTATGGAACAACTGAATTTTGATCTTCGTAAAAAACTACGTTTAAACGACAACGACTTAGATGCATGGATAGAGAAACTTGGACTTTTTAGTGGAAATTTTGGCGAAAAGGCTTCGGTGTTATTTAAAATGTATTTTTAATTTTTGGCACCATCTTTCGCAATTTTTCCTTGCGAACGTGAATAAAAATTAATGTAAAAGAAAAAAATGAAAAAGAGGAAAAAAATCAGATATTACCACGATTTGTTATATCGTTGATAATGTTTAGTTTTTGTAAACAGTATTAGAACTGAACATTTTTAGAGTTTGTTGCTTATTTTTAAGAAAGACATTATCTTTCAATTCCTTAAGGGGTTGTATTTCTACGATACCCAACAATTTTTTTCTGATATCCTGACAAAGCTAAATATCTCTGAAATACTTTAATTTTCTACATTTTTAATTATAGAGAAAACCTTTGTAATATTCTTCGTAATTGTTGCCTTGAAGAAAGTAAAAGTGTTCGAGAAACTCTAACACAGCCTTCGTTGCTTTTCCAAGCTCAGAACCTTAAAAAAGATGTTTGTTATAAATTAATATTTATTTAAAATTATTTTTTTCTGTTTTTAGGTTAATACTATATTTAAAGATACTTATCCAGGTTTTTTTTTTAATTTATTTAATTTTATTTTTAAATATTTTAGCTTCAATGAATGATATCCAAATGTGGAATATTAGAGAACTTAGGCTTTGCTTGGAGTGGGCCAAAACTTTTGATGAATTTCAGCGGTTATCTGATACAGACCAAGTTTGTTTGTTTTTGTAATATTAAAGACATAAAATGTTCAAAAAAGATCGCTTACCTGTTTAATCTAGTGGTTTTTTCAAAGCATATTTTTGTCTTTTCATAAATTCTTTAAGAGAATTCTTTTCGTTTTATTCTAAATTATTTTTTTAGTTTGCACTTGTCCGAAATTTCGCATTCACTTATAATATTCTGAACAGGTTTAATTTATGTTTATATTAAATATTTCTAACTAGTAGTGGGTTTCGGTTCTTGATTGGATATATTTTTAAAAATTTCCTCGTTTAGATTTAAAATTATTTTTAAATATTTTAATTCTTAGAGTTTTTTATTCATTGGACTATGGACCAGATAAAATTGTTTATCCTAACGGAGCTTATATTTTAAGACAACCGCAAGATAGTGTTAAAATACCTGGATGTAAGTCTTTTTCTTTTCAATAAATTTATTATTTATATTTTAGGTAGATCTATATATCATCGTCAAATGGATGGTTTGTTTAATGTTTTATAGCTGCATCGACATTGATAATATAAATCCTAAAAATTAATGAATTATTAAATTATTAGTTTAAGGGTTTTAATTAAATATCCAAGGTTTTTAGAACAAATCTTCTTTCAATACTTAAAAACACCTTTAATTTTTTAAAAATATTTCGATGTAGCCCTTGATTTTATTTAAATTTAATTTTGTTAATTTTAGAAATTATGATTCCTTTTCGAAAATTAGAAATTTCAATGCGTGAGTTTGCATGTTTCAAAGCTTGTCTTTTCTTTAATCCAGGTTAAACTTTTTTTTATTTAAAAATATAATTTTTAGATGCTCTCGATTTATCTCATGAAGTTAGGGAAAATATTGGAAATGAAAGAACTAAATACCTTACTGCTCTTTTTCAAATTATAGTTGAAAGACATAGTACAGGCTTTGGAGTTCAAAAATATGGAAATATGTTAATGATGTCTCAGTCAATTCAGGTTATATATATTTTTTGGTTGTTAAAATATTTTTACTTTTTAATTACTTTTTAATAATTAAATATATTTTTGTTGTTATTATTTAGTAATAAAATGTGTCATTAAAAATCTAAATTTTAATTGATAGAGAATAAATAAAAAATAAGGTATTTTTTCTATTATTTTATTTATCATGCATTAAAGATCTAAAAAATATTTAAAAGAATTTCTAGAGATTTATTAAAAGCTAAATATTCCTCCCTTTTTAATAAAAAGTGTATTTTTTCTTTCAAATGGGCCTATCAAGGCTAGTGAATGATCAGATTATTTAATCAAATGAAAAAGAAAAAATGAATGAATGAATGAGAAAATATAGGGAATTTGTAAACAAAAATATATATTATTCACATCGTCTGGCCTAGATTTTTAAATTGTAATAAAAATTTATAGCCTGAAAAGCCTCTAAATCCCACATTTTTTAAATTTCTATTAAACTTTAAAAATTTCTAAATAAAAAGAATTATTGTTTAAAAGAAATGAAAATATTAAAGAAAAAAAATTTGTGATTAAATTTATTTAAAACAAGAGGAGGGAGACCTTTCCCCAAAATTTTTCCCCTTTTCATTTTGGCTTAGTCATCAGACATATAATCATTCTTTGACGCGTGATAAATTAAATAATATTAAAAAAAAATATTTTACCAATTAAAATATTATCATAATTTTAAACTAAAATAATTCATTAAATTTTATATATTTTTTAGAACATCATTGATCAAAATGATGAAAATATGCAAGTTATGGAAGTTTTTGGGTAAGAAAAAACATTTTAAAAATTAATTTCTTTAAAAATAATTTATTTAAAAATAATTTATTAAATTAAAAATTTAGACATTTCTGGCGAATCAATGGTTTTGTAAAAGAATTATGTATGAAATGAGGAAAAAGGAAGAAGAAGAAATAATTAAAACAAATAAAGACGGGGACAATAAAATAAATAAAAATATCAAAATAAAACGCAACAAAGAATCTTTTTTTAAAGCGTGTATGTAACCTCTCTCGTTCGCGGACCTCATTAATTTTTTTACAAAAATTCCTCTATTAGTTACTATCACTTTATATATTTTTTAGACATTCTTTTATTTTTTTTTACAAAAAATATGTACAAATATTTTTTTAATAATTTTAATATATCATTCTTTTTTGTATTTTTTAATTCCTTGATTTTGTTATATCGAACAAAAATCTGTCATTTTTCTTTCTATTCTTAAAAATCTTTCAAACCCGCTGTTTTAATTATATATTACAAGTACACATTATATATTTATGTATTACATGGTTCCTGCCATAGTACTTAATATTAAATAATATAAATAATATTTTTGTATAATTGATATTTTTGAATATAATTAAGGATTTTGGTATTGAAAAGAAATTTTAGATCAATGCTTAACCCAAAAAGTTATGATAGTTAAAGTATTTCCCTGTTTTTTAAAATTGAGATGAAAGGACTAAAATGAAGTTTAAAAATGTCTAATCGCCAATTTTTGACTGATCTCAAAATATTTGAGATTTATTTAAAATAATTTTAAGCTTAATTTCTTTTGATGGTTCATTCAATGGATTTTTTAAGTAATGCAGAAAGGATGCGGCTACTTTTTAGCAAATATTTTTGTCTATTTTAAGTCTGAAGCTGTAACATATATATATATAAACCATTTTATTTAACATCAATTTCTCTATATTTAAGAAGAAGAGAAATGTTTTATATTCTGTTGCATTTCTAAAACACTTACCGCTGCCAAAAACCTTGGCCCCCCTTTGGATTTCTATTGGCTATTTTTCTTTCTCTTGTCCAGCGAATTCTTTGCATTCTCTAACGCAAACAAAGTTACATTATAAACTGGTCGATGAACTAAATATACTTTGGAAAATCATTGAATTTAATTTGTTGTTCTACTAATTTGTACATACATAATAACCTAGGTATTATTAATATTTTAAAATATAATTTTGGAACTAGAATTTTTCTAACAATAAGTATTTTGGACGAGATTAAGTTCTGAAACGTCGCATACAGTTTGGCTAGTCTTTTGTGTATCATTCTCCCATTTTACCAAATAATATTTTTCATTAAAATTTCTATTTTAGGCATTTTTATAAATATTTCTTGTATTAATTTTAAATTAATTCAACACAATGGAATGAATTTGTTTCACCAAAATGAGCTGGAACAATTTTAATATACCGCCAACCGTTAGTGAAATAGCTGTAGATGAACGATTAAATCAGCAAAATGGTTGTGGTAGTTCTATAGGAGTTGGTGAAGAGTCTGATGAAGCTTCGTCTGAAACAATCAGGGCTCTTCATGAATCAAAATTGGAACCATTAATGATCTCAGTTTGTTTTAATCTTGTTTTATTTTGATTTTTGTCATTTTTAAGATGCTTGAACAAAGAGATAAACTTCAGGAACAGGTTGGGATTGATCTTTTAAACTTTAAAAAAGACAATAATTTAGTTACTAATTGTAAATAATTAAAATTTTCTATTTTATGTTTCCAACAATATTTTCCACTTATAGGTTGTTAGAATGCAAAAACGGATAGAGGATGCAGATGAACGTTGCCGTGATACTATTCGTGAAAGAGATTCGCTTAAAAGGCAGTTAGAAACAACGAGGCAAGATCTCCCTTCGGTAATTTTTTACAAATTTTTATTTAGTTAAACTATGTCTTTTAAGGAGGTTCAAACACTCACCCGTGAATTAGCTCATTGTCGTGAACAACTTTATGAGAAAGAAGAGGAGACTGTTGAGCTTAAAGCTGAGCGTAATAACACTCGTCTTTTATTGTTAGTATTTTTTAAATTTTTGTTTAATTTAGTTTGAAAAAATTACATTTTTCTGCTTTCCATATTACTTTTTTTAAAGAGAACATCTTGAATGCCTTGTTTCAAAACATGAAAAGTCTTTGCGTTTTACTGTTGTTAAAAGGCATTCACAAGTCAATAGGGACAATTCTGTCTCCTCAGAAGTAGAAGTGCTTAAAGCTTTAAAATCTTTATTTGAACATCACAAAGCTTTGGAAGAAAAAGTTTTTTGTTAGATAAAAGATTAATTAATTTTTAAATATTTTTAGGTCAGGGAACGTCTTAAAGTAGCTATTGAAAGAGTCCAATCCCTCGAAGTTGAGTTGAATGGCAAAGTTGAAGAAAATGCGGCATTAAAGTCGAAACTGTCTAAGGCGATTGTTGAAGCAAAGAAAAATATAAATGAGGTTTTTATTTCTTTATATAATTAAGCTTTTAATTTATAATTCTTGTCTGCTTTTGATGTTGTGTTGAAAACTATTAAAAGAAATTTTTGTTTGAAAATATTTTTAAATTTCTTAACAGAATGAAAATAACACGGCAGAATTTGACGAAAAACAACTTAACTCCTCAAATAGATCTAATTCTTCAAAAATCTTCGAATTACAAGAACAATTGGACAGAATGTCACAAGAATTGGCTACAACAATTAACCAGGCTAATGAATTAAATTCTAGGTTTTTAAAGCAAAAATAATTATTTAAATGTGTTTTTTTAGAAATTCTGAACTTGAAGCTGAGTTGTCTACAGCAGGAAAGGAAGTTAGACAAGCAAAAGAGCAAGCAAATTCAGCTGAGCAGCAGTTTCAAGAGGTTTTTAAAATCTGAATTTTATACCTTTTTATTTTTTAAATTTTTGTTTTCTTTAAAATTTTAGCTACAAGCGCAAAGAGATGAACAAGAAGACAGAATCAGTTTATTGGAAAATCGTATACTTTCTGCCCAACGAGAGTCTGCTTGTTTGAGGGAATTGAATGATAAGTTAGAATTTCAGGTAACTTTTGGGTTTTGTTTTATTCCGGTTTTCATAAAAGATATCACTTTTTTAAACTATATTTTTCAAGATGGCCAATAAAGATGCTACTATGCGTTTAAACGAAGAAAAACTTCACAATCTTCATGAACGGTTTGAACTTGCAGAACAGCAGTTGGCGCAAAGCTTGAAAAAAGCTGAATCATTGCCTTCTGTCGAAGCAGAACTGCTTCAACGGATGGAAGCTCTTTCTGCTGCAGAACAAGTTTTATATTTAAAAAAATTTTTTCATATTTAAAATAATTCGTAGAAACATTTATCGGCTGAGGAACGTGTTCAAAGATTAGAAGATTTATTAAATGAACGCTCTGATGAATTGGATCGAACAGTTCAACTCGAACGTGTGAACAAAGAGCACAATGAACGTCTGCATAAAGCTGTCGAAAAATTACTTAGCGAGTCGAACGAAAGATTGCAAGTTCATTTAAAAGAAAGAATGCAGTCACAAATAGAAAGGAATATTTTGATGCAACAATTGGACCAAGCAAAGAAGTTGGTTGATCAGGTAGATAAAAAAAATATTCTTAAAGAAATTTAAATGTCTATTTTGCATAATTTAAGGCTGAACGTTTCAAGGAACGAGCAGCATCAGAAAATGAGGATTTACGTAAAGAGATAGAAATGCTCCGAAATTTGGTTTATTCTACACGGACTGCTCAATTTTATTCTAGGTTTGTTTTATTTAAATTAAAACAAATTTTCTTCCTCTCTTTAATTAGATTGAATGGGTTTTCATGTCCCAGTAGTAGCACATTTCCTATGGGTGGTGCAATGGATCAACAACAATATATTTTACCTCCTCCGCGTCAAAATACAATGAGCACATCTATGTCAAACTCAACACCTGGAATGGTTAAAAGACGTATTCAGAAGGGGCGATCGGGTGCTTTACAAGGAGATCCAGGCAAAATACAGACATTAGGGGAAAAAGAGTGGGATCGTTTGCAGCAAGCCAGCGTTTTGGCTAATGTTCAACAGGCTAGATTAAATAAAAATAAATTTATTTATTTTATAATAATTTAGGCATTTTCCTCTTCTTCTTCTTTACTTAATATGAATAATTCCCCATCTTTGGAACAACAACAGCAACCAGATCCTCACACATTGGCTTATGTGCTACAGGAGAGATTGGATGCTATAAACAATGAAATTCGTTTAATACAAGTTCTTGTTTTATTTTAAATTTTTTAAAATTACTATATTTAGGAGCAAAAACAGCAAACAGAACGAATTGCTGCTGAACAAATGGAACTACATCAAAAAACGTCTTGGCCCCCAAATATACAAAATCAAGTGGACGTTTCACCACAATCTAATGGTCCTTATGATATGACATCTTATCTTGCTCGTGTTAGAGATTCACAATTAGACTTTACTGAACAACAAATGATGCAACATCGATATAATGATGAAGTAATAAATTAAAAAATTTATTTTCTAAAAATTATGTTTTAGCAATTACCTGATCCAAATTTGATTAGAAATGGAAAAGATCAAGTTTATAGAAATGACTTTACACATCAACGTCATTTTTCCCCACGACGAGGAATCCGACCAGATACTGAACGTTTAAAACAGCAACAATTACAAGACAGAATTAGTCCAATTTCCTCAATTGGAAGTAGTCCAGATTTGGTTGTTCCTGGCTCTTCAACTCAAAATAATATTTCTAGTGGAAATAAACCACCAAAAAAGTCGACATCAACAAGTAGCGGATTAAAAACGCTTGGAAGGATATTTGGTGGAAGTCAAAGGAAAAAGTTAGTTAATAACTTAATTTTTTTAAATTTAATATTCGTAAAGTAAATAACAATAAATTTGAATTTAAAAAACTAAATTTTAGGCGAGGAACAGATGCAGCAGCTTCTTATTCTGATTCAGAATGTGGTCCTTCAACTACGGGTGGAAGTGTTGACAATTTAAACAAATTGGGGCATCAAAAATTACTTAATGGTGTATCTACATTGCCTAGTAATAAAATGACTTCTTCGTCTTATGGACTTCCAATGCCAGCAGATTTTGATAAACGAAAGAGGAAAAAGCATGAATTACTTGAGGAGGTTATTTAGTATTTTTAAAATTATTTTTTAAAAATATTAAATTTTTAGGCAATAAAGGCACGCACTCCTTTTGCACTTTGGAATGGTCCAACAATTGTTGCTTGGTTAGAATTGTGGGTTGGAATGCCTACTTGGTATACAGAGGCTTGTCGGTTTGTTTTTTTTTTTAATTTTTTTATTAAAATTTTTTAAATTAATTTAGTGCAAATGTAAAAAGTGGTGCTATTATGTCTGCTCTTTCTGACCAAGAAATTCAGCGTGAAATTGGAGTTTCTAATCCACTTCATAGGCTCAAACTTCGATTGGCTATCCAAGTTTGAAACTTATTTTTTTATTTAAAAATCGGATTTTTAATTATATAAAATTTTTTGATTAACAAATTTGTTTAAATTTTTACTTCTAATTAAAAATCAATTTTTATAAGTTTATATAAATTAAAAATTAAGGAAATGGTTGCATTAACGTCACCTTCCTCACCTCGTACTCAATTATTTTATTCTGGCCTGGCATTTGGTGAAATGAACCATGAATGGATAGGAAATGAATGGTTGCCTTCATTGGGTTTAGGCAGATATAGAGTAGATTTTATGGAATGTCTAGTTGATGGTTTATATTTTTATTTTATATTATTATTTAAATTTATTTTTAATTTTCAGCAAGAATGCTCGAACATCTTTCGAAACGTGATTTAAATAAAAGCTTGAAAATTGTAGATAGTTTTCATAGGTATTTTATTTACTTTTAAATATATAATTTATTTTATTTTTTAATTTTTAGGACTAGTCTTCATTATGGTATTGTCTGCTTAAAAAAGCTAAATTATGAACGAAAACAATTAGAAGAGAGAAGACAAATTTGTGAAAATGCAAATAAAGGTAAAAACTGAGATAAAGAATAAAGAGAGGGTATATTGGATGTTAGGTAGTCGCCCCATTTATTCGCAAGAAAATGTTTTTTGTCATTTTTTATTTAAATATTTTATTGCGAATAAATGGGGTATCTACCAAATCCTAATAGTTTAGGATATTTCCTAAAAACTAAACTAATATAATTTTATATCTAAAAAATCAAAAAATAATAATTTTTAAAGATTTACTTGTTTGGTCAAATGAACGTGTATCAAAATGGTTAGAAGAAATAGGGTTAGGTATGTTTGTCGCCAATTTGGCAGATTCTGGTGTTCATGGGGCATTAATGGCATTAGATGAAACTTTTGATATACCAGCTTTAGCACATATTTTACAAATTAATGATAATGACCAAGCTTTAAATGTATTAGATATACAATTTGGAAAATTAGTATTTGAGTATAGAACACAACAAACAATTGGAAAATCTGGAAAACAACAAAAGGTACGGGACAAAGATCAACAGACAACAAAAAATTGAAAAATCTTTTTTTTTCTAATTTTATTATTATTATTCTCTTCTCAGCTAATCAGTCAATTTAAAAATTCATGTAGGAAATCTATGTATTTATCCGTAATAATAATTAACATTTTTTAATTTTAAAAATTATACAAAAATATTTTTATTATTTTTTTGTACTTAATATTTGTGTAAACCCAATATTTTAAAAATCAGGCACTTAAAATATTCTTTTTTATTATATCTCTATTTTGTCAATATTTTTGTGTCTAATTTTCTTCTCTTAACCCCAGATTGTGAAATAAAAATACAAAATTTTCTTCTCAGACAATTTTTTAAAATTTAATTTTCAATATATTTCTCTGCCAAATCTCTCTTTCTAAAATTATAATCTCTTATGCTTTTTATTTTATTTTTGTTTCAGCATTATTTTTTTTTTTTTGACTTTGTTGGTGTGAAGATACAAAAAGCTATAAGAATTATTTTAATAAAATTTTGCTTTTTTAAAAATTAATTTTAAAAAATTTAGAGAAAATTTTAAAAATATCCAATAAATTTTGAAGAAGATAAATACAAAACTTTGGGATTAACAACAACCCCTAAAAGTCAGAGGGAAAATCTTCTAAAATAACAAAAATATTAAAATGACCCATTAAATCATAGCTTAGAAAACTTAAAAAAAAATTAAAAAAAGAGATGTTAATCTTCTTTAAAAATTTTATGAGGTGATAAAAAAATAAGAAAATATGATCTTATTTTCTTAAATATATCAGAGATTTCCAACAGATATAAATTCCCGCAATTGATGATGTCGAAGAAATTCTGTCCAATCTACTTCTTCAACATGTAAATTAGATAAATTAGTAACATTTTCGCATATCCAATCAATTTGTTGATGACAATTTTTATGGCAAACTATTCGACATTCTATAAAATTTATTTAAAAAAATAAATTATTAAAAAATTAACCTCTGCATTGATATGCTTGTCGTGACGAAAAGTTGCCACCAATTCTTTTATTACAAACTGAACAAATAACTCGGCTAAAGTTTATTTTTAAAATTTAAAATTAATTCAATTATACCCTCTTGCTTTTGCTGCAACTAAAATATGTGAATTTTGAATGTGCAATTTTTTGCCACTTTGCATTAATTTAACAACCGCTGGTTCATTAGATATTTCTGTTGGGATTGAATAGTAACTAAAAAAATAAATATAATTAAAAATAAAAACTTGTTAGATAACGCCCCATTTATTCGCAAAGAAAATATTTTATTATTCAAAACAATTTTGGGTGTAAAATATTTTTTTGCGAATAAATGGGGTGTATACCTCTAAATTTATCAAATTCAGAAATAATTACGTTGGGCCTTCATCTTCTGTTCCAATTAATTCTAAAATTAATTGACTTTGTGGATTGCTTTTACTAAGAATATTTTGTTGCCTTGAAGAGATTAGATTTGCTGTTGAAGTTGTCATACTTGATGGACCTTTTATTAAATAGAATTTTTTAAATAATTTTTTTAAAATATAATTTACCAGCAGATTGTATTAATCTTTGTTGTCTATTATTGTGTTCTTCTTCACCACTGCTAGCCTTTCTGTGTTGTGACTGATCACGTGATTGAGGTGCTGAAACGGCTGCTTCTTCTAAATGTTGTTCATATTCATCTAGAGATTTTGCTCTTTTGCTATGTCTTCCAGGAAATAGCTTTAAGGGTCCTAAGAAAAATAAAAAAATAAAATAATTTATTACTGTATTCTACTGTATACCTGAAAGACGTGCACGAATCTGTTCAAAAAAATTTCGGTGTTCTTTTCGCCCTCTCGTTTGTCGTTCCCTATCTATTATTAAAAAAAAAAGTTTCAAAAAATTCTTTCACTCAAACCCTTAGCCCGTCCTCTAAGTTCATCCTCATCTTCATTTATATTTGTTTGTTTTTCTGAGGGTAATCTGAAAATTTCCATAGCAGGATGTGTTGTGGCAGTTGCAGCAGAATTTTGAGCATGCATTCCATTAAATAAATGGTCATATACATCATTAGCATTATTTGATTGATCATTTATTATTTCTTTAGAATTTTGATTATCAAATAGATTAGGTTGTTGAGTAATATTATTATTGTTACTAACTAAAAAAATGGAAAATTATACAAGGTAATTTTTGGAAATTAACACAGAGAACTTTGGAAATAAATGGTGAATTTAAAATTCAAAAATACAAAAAACTGTGGGTAAATTTCTGTTGAGGACTTATTTAATTAAAATACAAAACCTTTATTTGCTATATCTCTATTAATTTCTTCTTCTTCTTCATTTCTTTGTTGTGGTGTTCCCGGTGCACTTTGTTTACGATTAATTTCATTTTTATTTTGTTCATATTTAAATAATAAAGCATTACTATCACTTATTGTTTTTCTTATTTGTGAAGTATTATTAATTTGTTTTTCTTGTCTTTCAGGGCTATTATTATAATAATTATTAGTTGTATCAAATGATTGTTTTGGAATTAAACTTTCTTCATCACTTGGAGAAGTTGTTGATCTTATATTATAATGCTAAATAAAAGAGAAAATTATATATTTTTTAATTAAAATTATTATTAAATGATTTATTTAAATCTAAAAAATTTAAAAAATAAAGATTTAGTTAATAATAAGATTATTAAGTACACACCCCATTTATTCGCAAGAAAATATTTTAAAACCAAAATACTGTAATGTAAAATATTTTCATGCGAATAAATGGGATGTTTTAATATATTTATTTCCTAAAATTTATATTTAACCCAATATTCTTTTTTACAATTTGTTTTTCATTTTCTAATTGTTTTTGTAATTCTTTTGCTTTTTCAATAGTTGAATTATTTGATGTTGGTAATCTATCTTCAGTAACATTATAAATATAATGTGGCTGATTTTTTGGTTTTTTTAAACTTCCAAGTGATGGAATTGAACCTTTTTTCGTACTTCTTGTTGGACTTCTCTTATTATGAAAATCTGTTGATTGTTGATTATTTTGATAAGAAAATTGATTATAATTATTATTAAATAATTGTTGTTCTTCTTTTTGATTAATTAATTTATTAAAATTATTAAATTGTTCTTTTGAAGGTGTAGCAATTGGATTATTTAATTTTAATAAAGGTAATGAACGTTCATGAAAAGAAGACTTTAAAAAATAATAATATTTTTATTTTTTAATTCAAAATACTTGAAAAAGAAGAATTCCACTTTTCTGATCAAAATCTTTAATATTTTTTTCTTCTTTAAGTTCAAGTCCTTTTCCTTGTAATGCCAAATGTACAGGAGAACCAATTTTTTGTTTAGCCAATGTTTTTCGAAGTTCAGAAATTTTTAAAATTGCCATTCCAAGAAAACGCCTCAAAAACTGATTATTAATAAAAATTTAATTTAAAAGAAATTAAAAATCCCAAAAATATCAAAAGAAAAATAAAAAAAGAAATTAACTATGAAACATGTTTATATGAAAAAAATCTAATTTTATTAATTTATTTTATTATTAAAAAGAAGAAGCAAAAACCTTTGTCTAACAGTTCCATAAATAGCTGTTGGAGGTAAATCAATATTATTATTATCTTTTTCATTTTGGTAAGAAGGTGTTTCCGTAAATAATTCAAATAATAATTCCCCTCCAGTTGGAGAAATTGCCAAATCAAAATTTGCCTCTCCATCATGCCAAAACCAATAATTACCACTATGAGCATCTAAATGGGCTTTTGGACTAAGAAAACGTTCAGAAGATGGTTCATTTAATTCAATGCAAAGAAAAGGGCGTTCATTTGTTGAATTTAAAAGTCCTTCTAAAAAAATATATTTTAATATTTAAAATAATAATTTAACCTTGTAATTCACGTAATTCCATTAAATGAATATGTAAAAAATGGACTTGTTTTAAATGTTCAGAAGAAAATATTTCCCCTTCTTCTAGAGGAAATCTTTGAGGCTAAAATTAAATTTTTATAAAAATATTAAATTTTTTTTAAATATTTTGCCTGTAATGAATGGATATATTCTTCTTTTTGTCCAATAGGGTAAACTTCTTGTAGAAAACTCAGATTGCGATATTCTGCACTAAGTCTTGCCTTTGTGGCCTTTAAATAATTTAAAATTAATTAAACATTATTTTAAAACAAAAAGTGAAGAAATCCAAATTTATAAATCCTGCAACAAAACGTCCTACTTTGAAATGGAGAATACAGTGAATTTTAGTTAAGGAAAATTTTGGGTTGAGAGTCTATTATTCTTAATACATATATTTATATAAAAAATACTCTAGCAGTAGATTCTTCATCTGGATATAACAATTCACCCAAACTAAAATTTAAAACAGCTCCTAATAAACATTTTCTTGTAAATTCAATAACAAAATTTTCCATTGCTTTTTCTGCTGTAGGTTCCAAAATTTTAAAACAAATATTTGGACGACCACTAAAACAGGCAATAATAAATAATTCATTAGCTATTTGAGCTAAACGAACTTCTGCCTTTAAAAATTTAATTTAAATTATTTTTTAATTTAAAAATAAATACCTCTCCATTTATTTCATTAATAATTATTTCATAATTTCTAACTGCTGAATTTTCAATTTTTGATGTTTTTTTAATTTTTTCTTCTTTATTTAATTTGTCTTCTTCTAATAATTGTTGTTGTTCAAAAAGAGAAACAAAAAGATTAATTTTCGGTTGATTTGTATTATTTTCAATTAAAATTTTTCCACTTATTGACTTTAAATTTAAAAATATAATTTTTAAATTTAAATTTAATTTATAAAAATATAAATTACTAAATGATTGCCAGGTGAACGATTTGGCCTTACATGAAAATCTTTTAGTGCTGAACTAGCCGAACCTTGATTAATTTGTACTGCATCAAAATGTATCTCTGGTTTTCCCTTTAAAAATAAATATCTTAAATTATTTAAAAATCAGAACATTTAAAAAGGTTTAAATCCCATTTATTCGCAAGAAAATATTTTACTTTCATTTTAGGATTAAAATATTTTCTTGCGAATAAATGGGGTATCTATAATAATTTCCAAAAAATCTTCTCTTTTACCTGTTCTTGTAATCGTCGAGAAGCTTCATTTAAACTTTTAGTAATTAAACAATTAAATTGATTATTAATTGTTGTTTCCTTTTCTCCATTACCCCAAATTAGCCAATTTGCTACATCATTAATTAATAAATTACTTAAAAAAAGAGAAAGAAAAATTAAAAATATTATTTTTTAAATAAAAATTAATGAAGATTTTTCTCTAACAAAAAATTAATTTTTAAATTTTTTACTTTTCATTTCCATTTAATTGTCGTTCTTTAAATACTGCAAAAGTACTACTTTGTCTTCTTCTATTATAACGAAGAATAAAAAAATAACAAATTAGAGAGACTATAAACCATGAAAAAAGAATTAATAAAAGACCATCCATTTCTTCTAAAATTAAATAATTTAATTTTAATTATTCAAATCTTTTTAGTAATTAAAAAAATTTTTAATTGAATTTTTATTAAATAAAAAATAATTATTTAATAAAAGTATTATGTGGTTTTTACTTGTTGCTCACAAAATGTTTTTTTTTATTTTTTAGCAAAAAAGTGTTAATTTGTTTTTATTATTTTTTGCTTTTTTACGTTAAAATCTCTTATTAAAACAAATTTAATAGAAATGAAAGGATTTACTAAAGCAAAAAATTAGCTTTTTTGTTGATTTACCATCTGTCTTTTTTTAAACAAAATGCCAAAATGAAAGTCAAGAATTTCTTCAAAAAGCCGCACATAATCAAAAACAATGCACACGCTAAATAAAATAAAAATATTTAAAAAAACAACAACTGTTTTTCTTTTAAAAATAATTATATTTAATTGATAAAAATATTTAAGAAAAATAAGAAGAGAAAAGCTTTTGCTAAAAATAAAGGATTTTTTTAGAATCAAAAATAATTTTCCAATATAAAAATTAAAAAAAATCCAAACAAAATATCAATGAACTTTATCATTTTTAAAAACAGTTTAACGATAAAAAAACGTATAAAAATATTTAAGAAATATTGGAATAAGAACCATAGACATGGCAGAAACCTCAGCCTATTTATTTTTTAGTTCAAAGTTTTTTTTATAAAAAAAGGGAATTTTCAATGTTTAAATTCTTAATGATGCTATAGGTAGACGAAAACAAAAGTGTAATTAAATATCTGTAGATTAATTTAAATGAGAAGTAATCAAGATAATAAAACAATATAAATACAAATCACATAAAGTTTAGATGAAAAAATAAAATATGTATAAGCATTTGTGCTTTAAGAATAAAGAAATAAATAATGCTATAAGACTGAAAATTTCATAAAATTACGACGTGTTTCCTTTAAAATTTTTTAGAAACCAGAGAACTACTTTACTCAAATACTTATTTTACATTACAGCTTTTTTGTGCTCGGACACAAAAATAAGTTTTCTCATATACATAGCTCCAAATTATAAAGAAAAATCGAAAAATTCAAGAAAGGTAAGAATTCTGATATTTATATCAATTTTCCGTAAGGACTAAAATTAACTAAAAAATCATCTGGTTTCCAAAACACAATCATAAAACGTAATATTAACTTATCGTGAGTGCCAAGAAATATGAGAATATAGAGACCGCTCAGTAGGAAATGTCCGTCCACACATACTACATATAAACACATCTAAAATTAAATTTATATAAAAATGTAAAAAATTAGAATAATAAAACGAACTTTTTTCTGGGGTAAGTATCGAAGGCATAACTGGTGCTTCCATCATAAGTTGAATGGGTGGCATAATTTGTGATGTAGACTGCAGTGGAGGAAGATAGATGGGAGGTCTAGACTGAAACAAGACACCACCAGAATCACTCTACTATAAATATAAAAATTAAGAAATATACCCTTTTGTAACATTTAAATATCGAAATAAAACTGATTGTTTGTAAAATAACAGCTTTATTTTTATTATAATAAACACATATTTATTAGAACTTTAAACGTTTTTATTTAAAGTATATTTATAAAAAATTTAAAATAAAATTAAAGAAAATTATCTTACGTGAATAATAGAATGCTTAGCCATGCCAACTGAAGGCTTTTTGTTTTTCTAAATTTTAAAATATAATTTAAAAAGTCCATGATCTTATACCTCTTTTTCCAATTCTTCTTTCAGATTATCTATTTTTTGTTTCTCTTTTAACTGCTCTTGTTCATGTTTTATCTGCGCTTCGATTAACGCAACTTCTCGTTTTTCAATTTCTTCCTCGATTTTTTTAATCTTGTCTGCCATTATTTTTTTTTAAATCTTAATAAAAATAACTTTAAAATAATCAATTTTAATTACTTAACTAAATTAAATAAACAGACAAAAATAAAGTTATAATATAAAATAATATGGAACCAATGGCTTAACGTGAAAAATTTGGGTTTAATAGGCAAAAAACGCGAATAATATTAATAGAAATTTTTCTGAACTTAATTCAGTTTTATTAAAAAACTGATTAAAAATGAAGATATTTGACATTTATGGACTCCTTTTTTTATTTTTCCTAATTTCTCTTCATTTTCCTTAAGCAATCGGCAAGCGCTTCTTTTTAATCTCTTGATGTACATATAAATGGGAATCAATTATGGGAAAAAGTTATATATACTAAATAATATTCGAAAAATATGAAAAACTTAAAAATTTTAAAATATTGATCTTTGTGAATAACTGAAATTTAGCGTGAAACCTATAATACTTATTTCCCAAAATTTCTATGGATAAACGTTTTATTGATATTACTAATATTTTTTATAATTTTTAGAATCATGTTTAAAATAATATGAACGTGTTTAATAAAAATTTAAACATTTAATGGTTATTCCCATTTATAATTAGGGGAAAATAAAGAGAAATTAGAAAAAATAAGAAAAGGTAACAGACAGTTAAATATATAATTTTTAGGAATGAATGAATATTTTTACTTATAACTCGGAGTTTATATTGACCTGTTACCCATTTCTGGGCGTTTCTGTATCAAAAATATTTTCTTGGAATTGTTTGAATTTTTAAGTATTTCTATCAGAATAGGGAAGTACTAAAGGTTGGTAGAACTTGAATAAAAGTCAAAAAATTCCCAAGTAAAAAAATCATAAAATCCCTAAAACATTCAATTAAATCAACAACCTTTCTTTTTTGAAGTCTTTTTTTAAAAACATCTCCACAAAATATACTGACGATTTTTGAGCAAATTAGTAAATTTTTATTAAATTTAACACGCATAAGAGATTGCTTCTTCTCTGATTTATCATCATTTACTTCCTCTACCTCAAATATATATTTATATCCACTGACTGATTTAAATACATCAACAAGTAGTTCTAGCGAGATTGCTTTATATTGTTTTGATTGAACCATTTTAGTTATAATCTTTTTCTATTTTCCAAGTAAAATTATTATACAATAAGATTATTCTTCTAAGATTGTGAGAAATCAGTGATTAGTGGAGACATTTGTTAATTATCCTTTTTAATTATATCATAAAAAGAATTTTGATCTTCTTTCCATTAGTTATTTTTTAAGCATAAATGTAGTTTTGTGTCATGTCAAGTTAAACAAAAAATAATAAGCATTTCACCTTAAATAATTTTTTAAATAGTAAAGAAAAATGATAAATATTTCAAAGATCATTAATACATTTTAAATTAACAAAATTAATTTTTATTCAATTTAAAATCTTCATATAAGAACCATAGACATGGCAGAAACCTCAGCCTATTTATTTTTTAGTTCAAAGCTTTTTTATAAAAAATGGAATTTTCAATGCTTAAATTCTTAATGATGCTATTGGTAGACGAAAACAAAAGTGTAATTAAATATCTGTAGATTAATTTAAATGAGAAGTAATCAAGATAATAGAACAATATAAATACAAATCACAACATATTTAGAAAGATAAATTGTTATAAAGAATTTTGTTCAGAAATTCATAGAATAAACAAAAATCAAATAAAAAACAGGCATTTATCATCTCTAATTTAATAAAAATTCAACGAATACTGATTCCGAGAAAAATATAATTAAAATAATTAAAAAAATCTCATTACCAAGAAACCAAAACAATTCAAATTTTTAATATTTTCTAAAATTACTAAAGGAACGTTCTAGTTTGATTTAAAAAAATTTCATTTTACCGGTAAACAATACATTTACTAATTTTTATCGAATGAATAAACAAATTGTTTCATTTATTGAGCAGAGCCGATATTTCACTCGTTGACTTTTTTTCGTCTAAAAATTTTTTATAATTTTATAGATATATTTTAATTACCAGAAGCGGATGGAAGAGTAGAAAATGAGGTAGCATTACACAGCACTCGTTTATGAAGTTGCTAAAAATACAAACGTTTTTATAAAAATAAAACCGACGTCCCAAAAAACATTTTTGGCTTTTGTTCCATAAATAGGTATTATACATATTTGTAAAAATAAATTACCTTGATTTTCAGTACCAGCAATTGAGCAAAGATTTAAGTCTTATTCCTTGTAAATCAAATCAACATCATTAGAATTTGTCGATTCTTGTGTACTTATATTCAAAAGATTGTTAGTCAATTTATCAAGACTATTAAGCCTAAATATTTATAAATTAATTTATGAAACCATCCAGAAAATAAATTCACAAGGTCTGATTCAAAGCTTTAACTTTATTCATTCCACTGATTCCTCATTACTAAATTTTAAGAATTTAGAAACCTTTTCTGATCATTTCCAACATTTACTTCGAAAACACTCTAGAAAACACCAAATTATTGTCTGAATTATAAAATTTGGAAACTTTTCTTGTTTTTGATTATTTGGAGTTGCAGAAACAATTTGATCAAACAACTCATCAATGCTATTAAAGTCTCCAAAAATATTGACGAAAAAGTGACAAAATATTGAATAAACATTGATGAAAAAATCTCAAAATTGATAGAAATATTGACCAAATATTGACAAGTTGTCATATTTTCCCCTTTCTGACATTTTGTCACATCCTCCTTTTTTTACCCTTACCCACATTTTGCAATAGAAGAAAAATACACAAAGAAAATTACCTGAAACAGAAATTTTGTAGCTCTGTGGAAAAAACACAGAATGTTGATTTTTCCAAAAATTTTATGCCCGCAGAATCTGCGAAAGTTTTCCGCAGATTCCGAGGTGTTTTTCTTGAAATCTACGAGTACCTAAGAATTTGATTGTCCAAAATTTTATGAAACAGATTTTCTCCTTTCTTGCTCAGAATCCAAAGGGTTATTGAGATAAGCCCCTGTTGAATAAATATTATTTCCCCATCTCTTTTTGTGATAGAAGTTTTGTTTTGTTAGTGGCATAATTGCTTCGAATTTTTATTTATTGATATAAAAATAATTAACATTTTTATTACAAAATAAGATGCGTGTCCTGACGGTAGAGCGACACTTCCGGACCGACATTTCCGGACGCCCACAAAAGCTTAAAAAGAAATTAGTTTATTTCCCTCTTTAAAGGACCAATTGGTATAATAATTTATTCAACAACTTTGTAGCATGGTACTAAATATATATCCAAGTTTTGGACCAGAAGTTTGAGTCCAGAAGCGTTGGTCCGGATCCGGAAGTGTCGGCCTGCCGTCCTGACATAAGTAGGAAGAGAATCATGCAAATTTTAAAATATTTAAAAGACAAAATTTTCAGAGTTTAGAGTAGTCAGGAATGCATTCTTTAATTAAAAAAAAGAAGTGTCTAAAATTTATTTTTAATAAAATTTCAATGGAGAATCTTGAAAATGCTGTCAGTTGAATAGGGGACTATCATTAAACTTTAAATTGTTAGATTTTCTTTTTGTTCTCAGCCATCTACTCTCAGTCGAACGGCGTGGTTTTTACATCAACAAAAAATGAAAGTTTATATTTTTTTAAAACAAAAATATTTTTATTTAATTAAAAAAGGCCAAAAAATATATAATTTTAATTAATTTAAATATCTAGCCAATTAATTATTTAAATATTTTTTATTCTTAATCTTCTTCTTCACCTTCAGTATATGTTATTTGTTCAAAATTCTTCCATGGCTGACTCCAAATTTTAATTGTATATTTCTAAGAAAATAATAAGATAAAAATATATATTAAATAAATAAATTTAAAATTTTTAAAAATTTTGTCAAAATTAAAAAAGTTAAAAATTCTTGCGAATAAATGGGGTGTTTGCCTAAACAATAAATTCCAATTTTAATATATTTAATTAATTTAATATTTAAATATTCTTTTTCTTATTTAAATAAAAAAACCTTTGTTTCATTAGGGTCTCCAGTATATTTACATTCTAACGTATTTTCTGCTGTCATTTGCTTTAAAATTTAAATTAATTAAATATTAATTTAAATTTTAATTTTCTTACATTTTTAAGACAATCAGACTTTCCAACACTTAAAGTTAAAATATGTAAGGAACCAGCAACTACTTGTGATTGAGCTTTTTCTATTTTATATAATGCCAAATAATGAGCTGAATTTGATTCTTTATTTATTTTAGATAATCCTTTAATTGCCAAATTCTTTTTAAAAAAATAAATTAAAATAAAATTAATTTTTAAAAATATAAATAATACTTTAATATGTTCATCATCAACATTTTGACTAACTCTTCCACCAGGCATACCACCAACTTCACCACCTGCAGAATTATCAACATTTGCCATTGCTTAAAATAAAAAAATTAATTTAAAAAAAATAATTGAATTAATTTTTAAAATTTTCCTTTAAAAAGGAAAATAGGTAAATAAATATTCACTCAAAATATTTTAATAAAAAAAATTTATTATAAAAATATTAATAATAATAAAAAAAAATAGTCACAAGAGCAAATAAAAAATGGAAGCAAAATAGTAGAAATATTTAATAGCAGTAAATAATAATAATAAAGCATTTTATTATCAATAAAATAAATAAATATTATTTTTTAAAAAGAGTAAATAAATAATTATTATTTTTAATAAATAATAATTATAGGAAAAAAATTTGTGAATTTATTTTATTTGTTTATTTATATGTCAAATGTTTTTTAAAAAGAAATAATGCAATTAGATATTTTTATTATAAACAAATTATAAGGTCTATTTGGACGCAAAAAAAAAAAGTTGTGGCGTAGAAAGTATCAATTTCTGAATAAAAAACTTTGCTAAATTAAATTATATTTGTACAAATTTATTTAATATTTTAATATAAATTTAAAAACACAAAAATTTAAAGAAAATAAAAATATTTTATGAAAAACAAAAAAAAAGAATTATAATAAATGTACAAAAACATGAGAGAATTTATTTATTTATTTTCAAAGTAAATATAAAATTAATTTATTTATTTTTATTTGGACTAAAGAAAATAAATTTTTTATAAAAAAAATTGTTCTTTAATTTTTCTAAAAAAATAAAGTTTAATCTCAAAACATATTTAAGTTAGAGAAAAGAAGAAAGTTTTTCTGTTTATTATTTCTCTTTAATTTTGTGCAACTAATGTTTTTTTTTCAATAAATAAAAGAAAATCGATTAAAACTTTTTTTATTATTAAAAAATGTACAATTTTAAAGAAAGAAAAATTAAATTTTTAAATCTGAATTTAATTAAAATATTTATTTTTGACAGGAAAACTAAAAAAATAAGAATATAAAATTAAATAAATAAAGGAGAATTTCCAAAATAAAAATTTAAAAATTTTGGCAAAATGTCTATTGGCGAAATGTCTCAATAATTTTATTAAAAATCATTATGTGAATTAATACATTTTCTATCACAAATACTACTTTTATATGAATTATTAGATGAATTTGTTCTTGAAAGTATTATTGTTTCAGCAAAATAATAATCATTAGGTAATAAACTATTATTTCTTTTTAAACTTTTTTCTGAATCTCCTCTAGCAGTTAAAATTGTTTTATTACTTCCAGATCTTTTTATTTAATTAAATTAATTTAATTTTAATTAAAAGAAAACCTGCTATTAGGTAAAGATCTTAGTGATAATGCTCTATTTATTTTTTTATAAACAAGACGACATTTTAATATTTGAATACAAACATGACAAATATCTAATTTATTTAAATATTTATTTTTTATTAAATTTAAAATTAAATATAATTTTTAGATATTCTGAGGAATAAAACCTCAAAAACAGGAAAAATCAAAAAGCTTAAAAATTTTTTAAACTGAACTAAAATTACGGAAAAAACCCAAATTCATGGTCAAAGACCACTTCAGATTTATATTTATTTTACAAAAAATTAAAGTGTTTTTTAAGAACTTTTTTTGAAATTAATGAAATTTTAAAAGGGAAAATAATATTATAATTTTTAAATAAATAAATTTATTTATTATTTAATTTACCAGGATTAATAAGACAATAAAAATAAAAATTTAATGCAAATTTTGTAATTTCAAGTAAATTGGCCAAAGAACGATAAATCTAAAAATTAATTAATTAATTAATTAAAAAAAAAGAAAACCTGAAAAGTCAATGAATTATCTTGTTTATTAGAAATTAAAATAGTTAAAGGTGCCTAAATAATATTTAAAAATAAATTATTAAAAAAAAATAAAAAATACAGCTGGAATAGTGCAAACAAAGAAGACAATAGTTATTAGAAAAAGTAAAGTAAAAAGTCTTCTTTCTTCCTTAAAAAATATTAAAAATAAATTTAAATAATATTTTAAGGTAATGGCCAAAAAAATAATTTTTTTATGAAATAAAAATTTTTAAAAATATTTTTTTTATTTTTTACTTTTTCACTTTTCTCTACCATTGCCTTTTTATGCAAAGATGGACTTGAAAGACTTGTAAATCTGTCCCTTTTATTATTCCTTAAAAAATAAATTATTTTATTTTTTATTAATTTAAAGTATTTGACTTTTAAAGGTATTTTAGATGGACATCCCATTTATTCGCAAAAAATAAAAAAATAATTTTGCGAATAAATGGGATGTTTACCTAAAATAATTAAGTTATAAAATATTAATTAATTTAAAGATACCTATAAGTAACCAAAATATTAATATTAAAATAAGCAAGAAGAAAAAAAGGAAAAAATCTAGTTAAAAATTCTCTAATCCATTCATAAATTCCATATAAAGGTGTAATAATTAAATTATCACAAACAAGAAAAGAACAACGTAAAATACCTTTTGGTAACTTTAAAATAATTTAAAAAAAAATATTAATTAAAATAAAAATTAATTTACTTGATAAACAATTTTCTTTTGTGACCAGGGAGCATAAATACAAAAATTAAATAAATAAATTGCCAAAAATAATAAATAAATAAATTTTCTTTGTGTTTGAATATTTCTCTAAAATTAATATTAATTAATTTTTAAATAAATTACTAATTAATTAATTTCTTTTTAATTATTTAATTTTATTAGGCTTCTTTTTTTAAATTTAATTTTATAAAAAAAATAATTGTTTTTGTGTTCTCTCATTTATTTAAAAAAACTCTAATTTATTCCAATCTTTAAATT
This sequence comes from Meloidogyne chitwoodi, assembly GCA_015183035.1. NCBI lineage: Eukaryota > Metazoa > Nematoda > Chromadorea > Rhabditida > Meloidogynidae > Meloidogyne > Meloidogyne chitwoodi. The sequence goes on from JACZZP010000015.1 coordinate 597,578, forward strand.
ATCCCAATAGATGGAATAATTTAGAGATTTTAATATTTAAATTAATTTAAATAAAATATTATTAAATATTAACTGTTTGTGAATTTAAAGGATAACAAACAGCTTTAAATTGATATAAAGTCATTAAAATAACAACCCAAACACTGGCACCCATTAAAGCATTTGAAAGAGGAAAAGCAATATGTGCATAATAAAAAGATGCTAATTTAGAACAATGTCGATAATTAAGAATCCAAAGAATTGGGGGAATAACTGATAATTGGGTAAACTAGAAAAATAAATTAAATAAATTTAAAAATTAAAAAAAACCAAATCGGTAAGTGCCAAAAAAGACAAAAAAATATAAATATCTTTTTTTCGTTTCATTGAAGGATGATTTAAAGTAATTATTGTAAGGATATCACCAATAATTGATATTGCTATAATATTTATTTTAATTAAATTAATTAAATATTTACCAATAATTATAGGAGCAATAATCATATAAGTAATTAAATTTAATTTTGAAACATGAACGTGGTCAGCTTCTTGAATCTTTTTTTTTAATTTTTTTTTAATAAAAATTAAATAAAAAATACCATAGAATTATTATTTTGTAAAAGAATATTTTGTTTAGAATTAAAGTTATCATTTAAATTAGTTTCCATCATAATTTTACATATTTCCAGCATTTTTATTAATTTATTTACTTAAATTAATTTAAATATTTTATGTTTTTATTTTTTTTTAACAAAAGAAAAAACTTTACGCAAATTAGCTTTAAAAATAATAAAAAAGAAGGTAAAATTACACAGATGAATCTCTTATTTTCTCTTTTTTTTTACTCTCCTCTCAAGTAGTTTTTATTAAATAAAACAAAAGTATAAATATACTCTAATAAAATAATAATATATATTTGCGGACATTCTGCAAAAAATTCTGAAAATTGAAAAATATTTTAAAAAACACAGGAGAGCACTTATAAAATTAAATTAAAATTTTAAAATTTTAATTTTTAAAGTTTCACAATTTTTAGTTAAATTTAGTTTAAAAGAATATGAATTGGCGAAATGCATAAAAGTTGGCGTTGTGTTCGATATAAGTTTTTGAACTTGAATTTTGCGCAGCCTATGATCCAAAGAAAATTTTTATCGAAAATTCCAAATTTTCAAAGATTTTTTTTATTCAAAAAAAAAAAAATAATAAATTAATGGCTAATAAATGTGCTATTATTTTTATTAATTACATTTATAGAACAATAAGTTAGGTAGTAGTACTTTTTTATAAAGTTAAAAAAAAAGAAAATAATATACCTAAGTCCTGTCCGCAAAAAAAATAATTTTTTTTTTCTAACGAAAGCGTCGTCTACTACATATTTTTCAACCACCCCCTTATTTTTTTGTTGAGTTAATTTCCTGAAGGAATTACTTGAAAATGAGAAAAGTTCTCTAAAAAATGAGATGTAAAAATGAAAAAAAATTGAAAAGAACAAATGCCAAAAGGCAAAAATGCGCGCATTGTATTAAGAAATAAATATTATATTTATGATTAAAAAATAAGAAAAGTTGAAAATGGAGAAAGTTTAAATAAAAATTAAAAAAAATATTATAATTATAAAAACAAAGCTTTTTGAAAAACTAGAAGAAAAACAAAATGGAAAAGATTTTTATAAATAGTAATTTTAATTAATTAATTTAATTAAAATTTAAGTCTTAAAAACCAGCTCTGGCTGGAGGCGTTGGGTCCCGAGAGTTGAGGAGTCAACTCCCGGGACGCGCCTTTTTTGATACCTTTAACAGAAAACTCCCAATAAAGTTTTATCACAATTTAAATAAAAAAATATAATATATGGAGTTTTAAAGGGGAGGGAGAACCAGCCTAATCGGTTGGTGTGTTAATTAAAGACTGGGCTTTATTTGCTGATTTTCTCTTCCCTTTTATTTCCCAAAAGTTGGGCGGGGAATTTTCGGACTATGACATTCTCTTCGCGGGGGTTAGAACGTGAGGGACAGTGCGGGGTTATTTCACTTTTCTTTATTCGACATCTTTCTTATGAAGTTGAAGCCAGTGATGGGAAAGTTCCAAAATTTCCACTGGACCCGAAATTTCGTTTTCCAATTTTTGCAAAATATATATCTTTGGCGTTCTGTTTTTATGACAATTTCTCCTTATTTCTTTATATAAAAACTATTTTCTATCAAAAATTTTCATTTCTCATCACTTTCACATTTTATTAATTCCCTTTTTCTAGTCGTGTTTATTTCCATTTTTTTTTTTTAATTGATTTTCGTCTAAATTTTTATTACGAAGTAAACATTTAATTTCTTCTTTGACATAATTATGTTCCATATTTTGTTTTGATTTTACACTTTCCTAAACTTTCTAATTCACGCGTTTTCTATGCCTTTTTATTTCGTCTTTCGTTTTTAGGTTTCCTTTCAGCTTCAATCTTACCCCTTTCTTTCTTATTCCGATTTTATTTTATTTTCCGATTTTGCCCGTCACTGGTAGGCTTCGTTGCCAATTGTCACTTTACCCAAATGTCGCACGCGCTTTTGTCCATTTCTCATTCCCTCTTCTTCAGCATTTCTTATTGATTTTAATGGCGTCCATTCACTCTTCCCCTCTTATTTCGCTTTCCTCTATTTATTTTTATTCCATACCTCTTATGATAGTCTCTATTTCATTACAATTTATTTATTTTTAGTTTAAACGCAAATTTTAATGCTTCCATTTCTTCGTGCTGTTTATATTCAGGCAACTTGGATTTGGTATTTTCAGCTGCTATTCTATCAGGTTCCAAATTTTATCGTTTAAGAATATTTTTTTTTTTTTTTTCAGGGCTCAAGGTCGAGGCTTGGGACAAGCCTCGGCCCGGATTAGCCCTCCAACAGCTTGGTCTTCTGACAGTCGCCTTCTAGTTTCTGGTTCTGATTCACCGATGGTGAAGGATATGCCCATTGGATAAATAATTTCTCTTCCCAGGTTGATTATCTTCTTTTTGGTTTCCTTAATTCTTTTAAGCTCAGACAAATGCAAAGATGCAATCGAGAAAATGTTAAACAGTCCGCCCGAACATTTGGTTTCAGATTCCCATTCTTATACTGCTGCCCGAACAATGCTTTGGCTTCATTTGACTTTCTCTTCAGGTGGAAACACGGGCGAGGCAAATATATGGCTTCATCCTCCCCTTTTACTCTGTAGCATCTAATGCTACTGAACATTCTGGATTTGGTTACAGGTTTCTTTTGCTTTAACTTTCTCCTGTTAATTTATTTATTTTTCATTCTTGGTCATCTTCCCAATGATTTCTAATGCTTTGGCAAGTGTCAGATGATGCTGTCTTGTGCTGTGTGAATTATATTACCAATGTTGGGAGAAGTGGAGTGCCTCATCCGTTTCTTGCTATAGACCTTCTGCATTAGTTGGTCAGCTTTTGATTATCAGGTTTATAATTTAATGGCCCATGAGTTAAGCCATTTGGCTGTATTTGTCCAGCGGTGGCTGATAATACGTGTGGATGAGGGACGGAATTTATCCGTTCCTTATTTTACATAATTCACGTCTAGTGCCCAACATTAATAATACTTATAATTGATATATTTTCTTTTCACAGGTTCAATTGGTCGTAATGTGCGTCAACAATTAGCATTGGCTTAGACAAGCTCCAGCTTCCATGGTTTAACGCAGACACTTCCTGGCGATTCTTTGGCCGGTACTTGCCTAACTATTGGGAGCTGAGGCTCCGAAGTCTGCTTTATCGGTCAGTTTAAAGGGTGCTTATGTAGTCTGCTCCGAGAACGGATACATAAGTACCCTCCTCATTACTTTTTCCTCTTATTTTTATATTTTTCTTTTATGGCGGTATCTTGTCGAGTGGACTTCTAACTGGATGACTCCTTTCTTCTGTTCCAGCTTTTCGGACGGTGCTTGTGTTTTGGTTAAACGGTTGGTCTGATTTTTATTCTGGGTGTCAATTTTTGGTGTATTTTGGCCTTTCCTTCTTGTTTTATTATTATTATTTTTTTTTTTTCATTTCTTTACAATTTGACTGTCAACAACTTATTTTTGTTAGCTTCTATCCTCTATTTTTATTGCCTCCCTTTTGCATATTTTTTAACGCACTCCTTTCCTTTCCTCCGATTTTAAATTTGAACCACCTGCAGCTTTTCACTCTTTTGCGCATTCTCAATAATTTCCCAAAATCACTCTTTAATTTAAATTTCTTTCCAAATTCTTATTTTAAAATTATTCTATTAATTAAAATGTTCATTATTTATCTTCTTTTGGTTTCTTCTTTAAATTTTTGTATTTCTACTTATACGGATGAGATATCTGACACTAACCCCGCACTTGGTAAAATTTTATGAATTAATATTGTGATAAAGGGCATTACAATAAAATATTTTAACTAATTAACTTAAGTGGGAATGTTAACAATTTCTAATCTAAAGTAAAAGTTTCTAATCTACACGGTTAAATCCCATCACCAATTTTCTTCTCCTCTTCTAAGCTCCTGGTTCTTTCTTCTTTTGCTTCTCCCAATCAACTCTTTCTTCCTTCTCCAGGTTTTCTTCCCACTTCTTCCTGACTTTTCGTAAATTTTGATATTGAGTATAAGCCTTAATCTCCAGTTCTCTTATATTTAGGCCTATTTCCCAATTATTTTTCTTCTCCTTTCCCGCTTTCTTCAATTCTTCTTCACGGGTTTCCTCTTCCTCCTTTTTTTGTTTTAACTCCTCCTTTCTCTTCCTCTCAGCCTCTTCCTTCTCTTCTTCTTCTAGCTTATTTAACTCTTCCATCAATTTTCTTTTCTTCTCTGATACTATACTTTCCGCTTTATCTTCCTTTATCCCAACATTTTCCCGGACCGGAGAAATTTCATAATTTCTTCGAGTTCCTCTTTCTCCCTCTCTTCTGAAACCCCATTCCGGCTTCCTACTCCAATTTTTCTTGACATTTCTCTGCCATTCCTCTTCCACCTCCCTCTTCAACGAGTCTATTAGTCCTGGATTTCTCATTCCTTCTTCTATTAATTCTTCATATGTATGGTCTCCTCTCTCCATCTGGACTGTTGCCATCACAACCATTTCATTTTCTTCCATAGGATTCTCAGTTTTCATATTATTTTGAGCATATTTTAGGAGTATTTCTTTTGTAATTAAGCTGATGATCCTTGTTCTTTTGTGCTCCTCTCTCGTTTTATCATTTTGGGCTGGCCACCCCCACTCTGTAGACTTCTTCAAGGCCCTTTCTTCTTTGATTCTTCGATCCTTCTCCACCGCATTTTTTGAGCATCCCGATCTGAAAGCAGAATTTAAATTTCTCTTTAAAAGGTTCACAGCCCTTTCTTTCTCATTTATCATTAAGTGTTTTAGGTTATGCCTTTGTTCTCTTAAATATTTCCTCCGATTAATTTCTAGTTTTTGATAATTTTCGTATTCCTTTTTATTTCTTTCTAAAACTTTCTGTAGGGCTTTTTCCTTTTTTATTTCTAGTCTTTCTTTTTCCTCTAAACTTAGCCTTAAGGGTGTCCATGTTTCTTCCGCTATTTCCCACCTGATCATGCTTTGATCATCCTCTCTCTCCTCCTCCTCGGGTAAGTCCAGCACGATTTCATCCGCGGCAATTGACGACATTTTATTATTATTATTATTTAATTTATTTATTAATCTGCAATTATGAAATTTCTTTATTAAACAATTTTCAAATGATATATTGTTAATTGTTGGGGATAAGTGTGCACTCTCGTTACTTTCCTCCTCTTCCTCTTCCAAATTTCTATCACCCATTTTTCGCAATTCTTGGTTCCCTTCGCAATTATACTTCTTACATTTATCCATATGTATCGTTTTTCTCTCCCCGGTTTCAATATCCTCAATTATTAAATTGGGCTTTTCGATTTTTATAATCTGGAATGGGCCCAAGAATTTGTGATCAAATTTTGCCCCCTTTTCTTCTTTTCTAACTAAAACTTGATCTCCTTCCCTCCATGCTATTTCTTTAATAATTTTCTGTTGATCTCTCATTTTTTCTACATTCAAGTCAAGCTTTTCTTTAACTACCCGGTGTATGTCTTTAATTTTTCCCCTAAGTTCTTTTGTATATATTGCTATGTCCCCATATTCTCTTTCTGGCTTATTTAGCTGATTTTCCGATGGCAACCTTGCTTGCCACCCATGTACAACAAAAAATGGGGATTCTCCTATCTGCGAGTTTAATGATGTATTGTAGGCAAATGCGAGGAGTGGTAAAGTCTCGGGCCAATTTTTCCCTCTTGTTGTGGTACTAATCATGTCAGCTAGAGTCCTATTATAACGTTCACACTGTCCGTTTGCGGACTGGTGGTAGGGGGTAGTAGTCTTTAGTTCAATTCCGAATAGTTCCGCCACATCTTTGAAAATATTGCTCATGAATTGAGTGCCTTGATCTGAGATGAGGCATTCAGGAACCCCAAATTTTGTTATAACATTTTTGATAAATGCGTCCATTACTGTCCCTGCAAGCTGATCTCGTAGGGGAATTGGTATCATCATTTTAGAAAAGGAATCAACAATCATGAGCACATATTTATAACCACTCTTCGCAATAGGTATTGGCCCCATTAGATCAATATGCACGCGTTGGAATGGCCTTCCCGCGGGACTAATTGGCGAAATGGGTTCTCTGCTTTGATGTAACCCAACTATTTTTCTTTTCTGGCATGAATCGCATATTCTCACGAAATTGCTCACTTCCTCCGACATTTTATCCCAGAACATTGATCTTTTGATTTTTTCCAATGTTCTTTTCTCTCCCAGGTGTCCTCCCTGAAGGGTATCATTATGATACTCTTCTATAACTCTTTTTCTGAGTATTTTAGGTACTAATAATTTTATTTCACGCCTTTCTTTCATGTAAATCATTCCCTTCTGTTCACTATATTTTTCATGTTCTGGATTCTGGGTTAATAATTCTCTTATCTTCTGGATTTCCTCATCCTCTTTTTGGGCGGCGTTCATTTCTTCCCAGCTAATTTTCTTATTTATTTTTATTAAATTAATTTCGATTTGTTTTTCTGAATTTTCATTTTCTATAAATCTACTTAGATGGTCGCAAAGGTAATTTTTCTTCCCTGGGCGGTAAATTATATCTACATCATAGGCCATTATGGAAATCTGATATTTGGCTAATCTTCCTTCTAAATCTTTTCTTCGAAATAGGGATGTAAGAGCGGAATTATCCGTGATCACAGTTGACCTTCCGGCCCCTTCCAGATATGGTCTAAAATTTTTTAATGAAGCCACAATTGCCAAAGCCTCCAGCTCGACCACTGCGTATCTTCTCTCATGATTATTTAATTTCCTGCTAAAATATGCCACTGGGTGTAAATTCTCATCTTTTCCCTTTTGTAATAAGCACCCTGCGACAGCGGTAATGCTTGCGTCTGTTTCTACTATAAATGGCTTCCCGAGTCTAGGGGGCGCTAGAACTGGCGCCGAAGTTAGTAACTTCTGCATTGCCTCTAATGATTTCTCATGTTTATCTCCCCAATCCCGCGTATTTTCTTTCTTTGTCAGCTCATAAATGGGGCTCATTATTTCTGCGAAATTTGGAGTGAATTTTCGAAAGTAACTGAGCATTCCAATTAGTGATCTGAGCTCTGTGAGGGTGTTTGGCTTCTTTAGCTTCATAATAGGTTCAAGATCTTTTGGGTCAATTCTTATGCCTTTTGCTGATATTAGATGTCCCAGATATCGGATTTCCGCCTGCCCTACCTTACATTTCTCTGGTTTTAATTTTAGTCCTGCGTCTTTCATTGTCTCTAGGAATGCTTTTAGATCATTAATGTGGCTTCTTTCATCTTCTGATCCCAGGATGCAATCGTCTAGGTAAACTAAAAAGCTTCGCGAGCACGCTTGGCGCACCTCCTCCATTGCCTTTTGAAATGTCGTAGGTGCGCCAGAGAGCCCAAATGGTACCCTTAAATATTCAAAAAGTCCACAGTGACATATGAACGCACTCCTCTCTTCATGTCCTTTTGCTAGCTTTATCTGGTGAAACCCCGCGGACATGTCAAAGACTGAAAATATCTGCTTTCCCATGGCCGAGTCAAGCAAATCCTGTATCCTTGGGAGAAAATACGTCTGTTTTTTGGTTATAGAGTTAAGGCGCCGATAATCCACGCAGAAACGATAGCTTCCATCAGATTTTCTTGCAAGGACTATAGGAGAGGCCCAGGCAGAGCTTGAGGGTCTAATAATATTTTGCTTCACTAGATTCTTTATTTGTTTTTCAATTTCTGTTTGAAGATGTAAGGGGTATCTGTATGGCCTATTTTGTAAGGGTCTAGCTCCCTCCATCAAGTCAATTTTATGCACCGTCTTTCCTCTGTAGTTACCTATCTTTCCATCCTCCTGCACAAATGCTTCTTTATTTATTTCTAAAATGTGCTTTAATTCCAATAATCCTTGCTCGCTTAATATTGTCCCCGCTAGAGATATCCTTTCAAAAATAGGCTTTTCCTCCGATTTTAAAGGCTCATCTGGAAGCTTTTTAATCCAGTTCGCTTCTTCTGGTATCTGATCCACCTCTTCTTTAAATTTCTTCCACTCTTCATCATTCATGCATAACTCATCTCTTTCTATTACTGATTCAATTTTTGCCTTTTCTCCAATAGGTTCCAAATCTGCTAGTTTCGAATTTGCGTGCACCTTCACTTCTGAATTCCCAAAGTTTAATAGCCTCAGGGGAACGATTCTTTTTGCCATTGGTTTTACTAAACATTTTCCAACTCGAAGAGGAAAATATTTATGATCTCTTTCTACTGTTATGAATTGATCATCGGGTCCGGTACCTCGATTTATTCTTCCCCAAACTAATGAATCTGATAATGCGGGGAGTAACTGAGTTTTCAAAAGCTGTACAGCCATCGGCTTCCATTCTAGATTAATGGCGTGAACCATTGGTAATATACTCCTTCCCAATTTGACTTCTCCCTTTTTAAAATCTAGTCCAATTGTATAATCCTCCTCTTGTCTATTTATTTCTTCCATTAAGTCTGTCCCAATAATGGCTCCTCCCGGGCATCCTTCATTTTCTGATATTAAAACTGGAAAATTTGTTCGAAAATTCCCAATTTCAATAAAAGTATTTGAGGACCCAATTAATTCAATAGGGGTGGAATTAGCTGCTTGTGCCTGCGGAAAATCTCCTTTATTAATTTTCATTCCACATAATTCAGCCATTCTTTTATTAACGTATGTTATATCTGCCCCCGTATCGAATAATGCTCGCGTCTTATTCCCATTCAAGTTTATATTTATATAGCACCTTCTCTTTCTAGCAATCACTGGGTACACTTTTGGGATAAAATCCAATATATATGCCTTTTCTTCTAGTACATCCTCCTCTGGAGGTGCAGATGGTATCAGTACTTCTTCTACTGCCGAAATTTTTACCCGTGGTCTTGATTGTCTTGGACTCACCAAATTTATTACTGTATTTGCTAATCTCGCTCCCGCTCTTACCCCATTTATCACTAGCATGAAATATATTTTTCCTTTCCAATAGATCACACACACTCCTATCAACAGTGCGACGCCTGCTACTACCATAATGATCATTTTTATTGTGGATTTTATTCCAAAAGGGTCGTCCCAGAATGATTTTCCTTTCTCTATAAGTTCAGAAGATTTCGCTATTATGACATTTCCTTGCTCCACTACTGATTGAATTGCATTATTTCCTTGCGCGAGTATTGCTTTTACGGTACCCTTTGTTGAATTATTTCCCTCACTCGTTTCATCTTCACTTATTTCTTCCTCTGGGAATGTTAATTCTGGTCGATTTAATCTTTTAGTGAGATCTTGTAAATTTTGGTCTAATCTTATTTGATCCGATTCAAAAATGCTTCCCAAATTGAAAATTAGTGGGTTCTGTCTATTTATCCTCGGGCTACTTTCGAATGGACTTATGATTTTTAAATCTTCAATTTTTGACCCATTTGCTAATTTCTCATCAATTATTTTTCTTTTCTTTGAACAATTAATTTTGGTGCCTTCTGTCAGTAAGTCTCTACCTCCAGGTTTAATAAAATATCTCTTTTTGTTTACTACTACTGGAATTTCTTTATAACATTCATTTCCCCTCATTTGATTCCAAGCCACTATCTCGGCTTTAACTTGCTGACATCGATTTATTTGCCATCTAATCTGTCCATCTTGGGTATTTAATAGGGTCGCGGTTATATCATCCCGGTTATATAGTGATCGAGCTGCTTGTTCTGGCATTTCCCTAGCTAGTGCTCGCGCAATCCCTAATTGGCTATTTCGGCTATGACAATCTGAAATCCATTTTTCTCTGGCTTCCACCACCCTTCTCTGTTCTGTTTTCCAGTCTAGGTAATTTAGTCTTGAATTCGCATGATTTTCATCTTTAGGGTCAATCCAAGGCTTTTCCGAAACTTCTCTCTTCATAACTAAAGTGGTTGTAATTTTTTCTGTGGTTTCAATTAATTTCTCAGGAATTGGGCTTATCGTCTTTTTCTCTGTTATAATCTGTATTTTAGGGGTAGTTTGATCTATTCTTTTAAAATGTTTGTGCAAGTAGTTTATGTGAAAATTTTGGTTGGCTTCTCGTCTCGTTGTGGGTTTAGAAGTTGTGGTTGTTATCTTTCTCACGGTTGTTCCCCTTGTAGAGGTACTTAATATTCTAGTAGTAGTCCTCGTTATTTCAGGTATTTTCTGAGTAGTCGTACTTCTGGCTGTACTTCTAGTCCCTATTTGGGTAGTGGTTGTGGGCATTTGGGATGTTCTTTGCGTATTAATGCTTATAGTTGTACTTCTCGTCGATATTTGTGGAGTGGTTGTAGGTAATTGGAATGTTCTTTGCGTCGATCGCTGTGTAGGGAGAGGGGTTATCTTCCATATAGGGGTGGTCAATTTTTCTTTTTCTGTTGTAATTGTAACAAAATTTGTGGTTGCGGGGATAGTGGTTTCTACCTCTTGGAACATTTTCTTATTTTTCTTCATATGTCCCCATGCTCCAGATTGTCTTTTCCTTCGGGTCGTATTTTCTTTATTTTCATTTATTATTTCTATGAACACGTCATTTTCCATTCTAAGGGCATTTTCTGGTATTCCATACAAATTTTCCGGATGTGTTTCATTTTTGTGATAAATAAATGAGTACTGCATTTCGTCTACTACTATTACTTTAGGCGTCCATATCTCTGCACTTACGGGTCCTACTCTAAAATGTGTATTCCAATAAGATGGGTTAGGTATTCTCCACATTAAGATTTCTTCGAACAGGGTATTCTTACTCCATCCTTCTTTTTCATCCTGAATTCTATCTACAAGAAATTCATCTCCCCAGCTAGTTATTAATTTTTTCCCATCAAGTATTGCTGCAGATCCCTCTTCGAGTGTTAGTCCTGAAACATTTTTGCACTTTACGCCAAAAATTGCGTATTCCTTCTTCCAATCTCTGGGTGTTTGCCATACTTTCTCTCCTCTTATCTCCAGTAATTGGCTATCCCAGGTTTTCCAGCACTCATTTTTTGAAATTTTCTCGAAAAATATATTCGTATTTTCAAAGTCCTTTTGGTAAATACTCAGGTAAGATTCTGTACAGATTTGTACATTCCATTTATGGCATCTGAAAACTGAAAATTTCTTTGGCAATCGGATTGGCACAAAAATATTTATTTTCTTAAGTTCAGGCAATTCCTCTATTGGCATAGTACAATTGTGGTCCTTTGGAAAGTCTAAAATCATCCCGGTCACCTCCGGAAAATTTTTTGTGCAAATTTGAAATTGACTCTCTGTTTTTGGAATTAATAAACATAGTATGGCCAATAAGCATATATAAGGGAAACTAGTTTCATTCACTCGGTAGCCCCCTCTCGAAAAATTTGTTCCTCTTCCTCTACTATTTCCTCTGAAATTTGTGACAGGTATTAAATTTGAGTTATAATTCTGCCCGGGGGTCCATCTCTGTCCTCTTTGGTTAGAGAAGCCTCTGTAATTTTGACTGCCTCGGTTTCCTTGGTTCCATTGAGTAAATCTATTCATCTGTCCTCTTCTCCAACCTCCTGTATTTTCTCTGGTCCCCCATTGGTTTCCCCTTTTATTCTGATTAAAATCCCATGATTGGGCATTTTGTCCATTTCTAACGTCATTCTGGGCATTTTGGTTTCTATTTGTCCTGATTTCATTTACTTCTGCCAATGTGGCTTTAACCTCTACCTCTTTTGTTCTTCTCCATAAATCTTCTTTTATTGAGCTTGTTAGCTCTTCAACTCTTCTTGCTTGTGCGATTGCCTCAGTCAAAGTCCCAGGTTCCTCCATGAAAATTACTTTTTCCCTTATTTCCGGCAAAAGTCCTGCTCTAAACCGGTCACGGCATTGTTCGTCCCGAAACCTCTTCGACATCTCTCCCTGTTCTCCTTTTAAATTTAACTTCGCCTCTGGGTTTAATCCAAGCATCGACAAATCTAGCTCGAGCGAAGAGTCCGGGTAAGCACGTTCTACCAAAGTTCTTAACGCTTGAGCGAACTCTTCCACTGTTTCACCCACTTTTTGCCGTCGTTCTATCATCTTTAATCGGGCCACTTCCCTGGTCGAAACTTTCTTTAGCCTCTCGGCCAATCCTTCCACCAAATTTTTCCACGAGGATTTTTCCTCCTCCGGCATGCCCTCATAGACCGCCAGAGCCGCACCCCGAAGATAAATGGGTAATATCTGGCAGCACCGGGGTGGTTGCCAGCCATGAGCGGTGGCCACTCTGTTGAAGGCCTTCAGATAAGTCAAAAAATCTTCTGTCCCAGTGTAACAAGTAGGGTAGGGGAGACCAGTAGCCCCTCTTTCCATATTTGCTTCTTCTATACTTCTTATTTTCGTCTTGATCCCTTCCATCTCCATCACAGATTCTGCCCTCTTTTGCAAACGTCTCTGATACCTCTGTTCTCTAGGAGTTGTTGCTTCTACAAAGTCCTCTTCCTCTAGTGTGTCTGATCCCGTATCTAAATCTTTTCCTTCTTCTTCCAGTGTCTTTGTGAATAATTCCAACTTTAAATTTTTAAGCTGAAAATCCTACAATTTATTTTTAAATTATTATTATTATTATTAATTTTCCTAAATATTATATAATCCTTATATTTTATGTGAATTCTAGATTTTATGCCCATTTTAAGGGACCCAAGGGCAACCGGCCGAATTGACACCCTAGGCGAAAATATAATTAATTTAGGATTTTATTTAAATAATTTTATAAATTTTTTAGTATTGTCAGACGTCAGCTTCACTTCAAGAACATGCCAACCATACCACAATTGTTCTCTTCATTGCTGGGGTGTGGACTTATGGCTCGAGCCAACTTTTTGCTCTCTTACCGCCCCAAATTTCAAAAAAGACTTTGCCCCAGGTTTTGAATGGTGGAAGGTTGTGCTACTGGGTTTGGCCACTGTTACGTCCCTTTTAGTGGTCATTCTTCTGGGGCTGGCACTTAAGGAAAAGTTTAAGAAAATAGAAAAGCGTGATATCCCCATAATATCGCGACCTTTTTCAATTAATTTAAATTAATTTGTTGACTTAATAAATTGTTAATTGTTTACCTTTTATTATTGAAATTTACCCTCGTACCCTTTTCGCGAACAGGAAAGCGCTGAAACTTTTAATCGGGAGATGAATGTGTAATGAAAAACTTGGTGGTATTTAAAATATTTAAAGAAAATTTTGTTTAATATTATAAGATTGTTTATTAGTGATTGGCCAATTAATTTTGTTTAATATTTGGCCAATTTTATTAATGTTCCACTTATTTGTTAATATTTGGGCGTATGATTTATATTTAGAAACATTTAGTTTAATAAGGAATTTTTAATCATAAGTTGCTTTTTGGCGTAGAGAAGAGAAATTGGAGAAGAAAAACTCAAACTTGGGTAATTAAATAAATTTGGTAAATAAAGTTTAATTAATTTTTGATTGATGAAGTTGACTAGGTTGGACAAAAAGTTGAGAGAGAGCAAAAATTAGTGTGTAAAAAAAAATTTTTATTTTTCAATTGGCAATCCCGAGCAAGATCACGTTACGAAATCCACCCAGGAGCGCCATCTTAAAAACCAGCTCTGGCTGGAGGCGTTGGGTCCCGAGAGTTGAGGAGTCAACTCCCGGGACGCGCCTTTTTTGATACCTTTAACAGAAAACTCCCAATAAAGTTTTATCACAATTTAAATAAAAAAAATATAATATATGGAGTTTTAAAGGGGAGGGAGAACCAGCCTAATCGGTTGGTGTGTTAATTAAAGACTGGGCTTTATTTGCTGATTTTCTCTTCCCTTTTATTTCCCAAAAGTTGGGCGGGGAATTTTCGGACTATGACATTAAGCTTTTTTACAAATTTTCCTGATCTTCGTGTATATTTTAAAGGTGCTGAAAAATACACAGCAGAAGATGTACAAAAATCTGAACGTTTTGAAAGTAAAAAATAATAAATAATTTAATTAAATTTATTTATTTAGAACAAGGACAGAGATTGCTTTTAGCAATGCATTTAACTGTAAGAGTTTATGATGATGAGGTTATTATAATTTTAATTTTATTTTATTTTTATATTTTTAAGATGGTATTTAATTCATATATTCAAGAAATAATTAATCGACATCGCCAATTTAAAATGGAACCTTCTCTTTGGATGGTCTTTATTAATTTTAATTAATTTATTATAAATTTAAAATTTAAAGGCATTTTGGACAGTTTGGACAGGATTTTTATCAACAAAAATAGAATTAGATGAAAAACATAAAAATGCTTGGATGGCTTTGGGTGAAGATTTTGCAAAAATTGCAAATAAACATTTGAAACTTTTGGGACTTCCAACAGCTGAATAAAAATAAATATTTTATACAACAGATTAAATTAAAATCAGATAACTTTTATAATAATTATTTTCCAAATATTAAATTATCAACAAATTTTGGAGCATTAATTTTATATAAATTTTGTTTCATTTCCATATAATTTTTAAGAAATTTTCGATGAGCATTGCCAATTTGAAATGCTGTAGTAATTAATAACATCTATTTAAATAAATATATTTAATTAATTAATTAATTAATAACCAAATAAGTAAATCTTTCTGCTCCCCCAATATCCCCCCATTTATTCCTTTCATAAAGCATTAATGCCTGAGAGAGTTTATCAAGTTCAATTTGTAATATTTTACATCCATTGCTTGATAAATCAGTTAAAGCTATAATAAAATAAAAAAAAATATATTTTTATTTTAAATAACCAGTATGAAAAAATATAGCACATCTGAGAAGTAAAAATTCTTCTCTAGTTAAATTGGCTTCTTTTATTTTTAATAAATGATTATAAAATAAATTGAAATGAATTTTTTCATTGTTATTAAATAAAGGACTAAATCCACTAGGAAATATAAATATTTCACTTTCTTGAATATTTTTACTATAAAATAATTGACCAAAAACCATTGTTGCAAGTCCATTATGAAAATAAAGTTTTATCTAAATTTTTAATAAATAAAATAAATAAATTTATTAAAAAAAACTTTGTCTTCAAAAGAAAGTTGTTGAATAATTGCCCAAGTTTTTGTTAGTTCAATAAATAAAAATGAGTCAATAAATAACAAAATTGGAGTTAAAAAATTTCCTTCTCTAATTTTTTGAAAGAAATAATCAGAATTTTTTGGAATTATTCTTTTTTTCTAAATTAATTAATTTATAAAATTAAATTATTTATTTTACCGAAAACATATTAAATTTAGATAAAATAGATTGATTTACACAATTTACATTAAAAGATTGGAGAATATCAAAAATACTTTTATAAGGAAAAATTGTTGAAAGATCAGTTTCTGAATAACGAATATGTAAAAAACAATCATCAGAATATTTTAACATTTTTAATAATTCTAAATCTGATCTTTTATGCTAAAATAATAATTAATTAATTATTATAATTAATTAATTTACCAAAATAACTGAATTTTCTTGAAAACCTAAAGTTTTTTTTGAAATAAATTGACGTTTTCTTTCAGTTAAAATATTATTTATTTTATTTATTTCAATTCCATCTGGAAATTTTTGAATAGCACGAAAGTCCATTCCACTAAGAAGACATTGGTCAAAACGACAAGCACGGCAACGGTCACCTTTAGAAAATTAAAAAATAAATATTTTTTAATATAACCTTTCTGAATTTGACAATTTTTATTATTTTTGCAAGTATATAAACGTTGCCGACCTAAAATAGAACGTCGAAAAAATGCACTACAACCTAAAAATAATAAAAATTAAATTAAAAATAATTTTTATAAAATATTTAAATAAAAATAAAAAATATATATTAATTACCTTTACAACTAGGAACATCAAAATAATTACATTTTGCTATCCCATTACAGACAACACATTTTGTTGGTTTTGTTGGTCTTTTTTCGTTTAAATTCTAAAAAATGAAAAATCATTTATAATTTTAATTAAAATATGTAAATTATTTGTTAATTAACATATTTTTTAAAAATTAAAAAATAATTGATTTTCTTATTAAATGATTGTAAAATATAATTATTCTTGTAATATTAATTTATTATTTAAATTTAAATTATTAGAAAAATATAAAAGACTTTCTTTATTAATTTGTTTTTCATGATCTTCTAAATTAATATAATTATTAGTATTTTCAATAATAAAAGAATCATTAAAATCTTCAATAATATTATTTAAATTATTAGAAGAAGAAGATGATAAAATATTATTATTGTTGTTGTTGTTGTTAGTTGAAGAACTTTGAGAAAAAAACATTTCTCTTTATTTTAATTTTAAATTAAAATATACGATCTATTTATTATAATATTTTCTTTTCACAACATTAATCAGGTAAAGCTTTTAATTTATTTCTCTTTTAATTAATTATTATAAGTCATAAACATTTTAAATATTTAAATTATTTTAAAAAATCTAAAAAAAATATTATTAATTATTTTAACTTTGAATTAACTAAAAAAAGTAAAAGTTTTAAATATTTAAATTTTCTAATAATACTATTTGTAAATTATTTAATAAAAAAATTATTTTAACAAACATTTTAAAATAAAACTAGGGGAGAATAAAAACAAAGCTAATTAAAATTATATTAAAAAAGTTATAAATTAATTATTAAATATATATTTTATTACAATAATTTAATTTATAAAATTATATAAAATTGTAGATCAAGTTATTTGACAGTCTTTATTAACATTTAGAAGAAAATATGGCTCTATTACACAATATACGTCCAATCAAAGTTTATACGTCCAATAAACAAATTCGAAAATATAAAAATAGTCTTATTTATTATAAAGCCTTTCTCAAGGACTAACAGACTTTATTAAAAAATATTAATAGATTAAAAGAACACACAGGGAATTTAGGCTACTTGGGAGCCCTTAAGACTAGCATCAGGCACCTTCATGGCACTAATAAAGATATGTTACCTTCATCTCTTTCAATATATATTTCAGCGTTTCCATAATAACAAAAAATCTTTCTACATATATTGGAAGAGATGCGAATCCAATTCCCTTTTAATTTTTAAAACATTTAAAATTAATTGAAATTAAATTATATAAAAATTTAATTGGACGTATAAAAGTGTAATAGAGCCGAAAATATAAAATATATTTAAATATAGTCAATTAATTATTAAAAAAGAAGATGAATAATTATATAAAAAGAATTTACTTTAATTAATTAAAAATAATATTAAAATTATAAATAATGTAATATTTTATAAAATATTAAAATATTTAGTAAAAATTGTTTATTCATTGTTAGAGAAAAAATAAAAATTTTAATATTAATTTTATGTTTTAAAGAGAAAAAATTGAAAAGGTTAGCTTTGACATATTTTTTAGTTTTTAAATAAAATATAGACAATTTACTAATTGATTTGATTGATTTATTTTATTTTACCTCTTATATTTCTTATTTAAATATAATTTAATAAAACAAATAATTTTAAATTAAAGTTTATTTACCGTTCTCAAGTTATTTTTGTATTTTTATTGGATTATTGCTTAGATTTTTATTTAATTATGCAAGTTTAATTTAAATTAGGGGTAAATGCCCTTATCCAAGTTTTATTATTCTTTCTCTGAAAGAGTGAAATAAATGAGAGGAATAATAAAATATTTAATCATTTAATAAATAAAAAATTATCTAAAAGACAATAAAATATTGGAAACAGAAATTTCTAGTCGTGTCAGAGTTTTTAGTTGGATTATTACCGCAGACCTGACAGAAGCAAAAATACAAAAAGTTTGGAAAATGTAAAAAAATTGGGAAAAGGAAAAAAGGAGAACAAACACGATTACCAAAGGAAGAAATGTTAGGAAGGGATAAAAGATTCAAAATCATAAAATTCAATTATTTAAATTATTTATTTATTTAACAAGACAAAAACAAATATTTTTTTTATTTATTTAACAAAAACAAAAATGTACAACATGGCCTAGAAATAATTAATACATTAAAAATACAATACAAGCATTATTATTATTATTTATCAGAAATATCACAAATCAACTTCATTATATCAATAAGCTTAGTTAGACTCCTTTTCCGCTGGTCGATGACGTCCCATCTCCGTTTTCGCTTCTTGCTCCCCCTGCTCTCGGCGGTGTTGCAACCAACGTCTTCCCATATTCATCAGCCCTCATCTGTTGAGTTTCCACGTTTTCAGCATGGTAGACTTAAAAATAGATAAATTAGTTAATTAAATTAATTAAAAATTATAGACCATTTGGTCGTGCATTAGCCCGCTGTCCTGAGGAAGATCCAGTTGCATTCCTTCCATCTTCTTCGCCTGATTCAGTATGGCTACCAGTTGGGTCATCCTCACACGAGGTATTTGAGTGCTCTCTATTCCAAAAGCCATAATGCCGTCGCATTATAAATCGCACATCATGTGGTGCTTCTGTCTGGCTCTTCTTTCTGACACTTCGAATAATTTTTAGAACGACCGATCGCTTGTTTTGGATACTGTCCCTTATGGCCAATTTTGCAGCGTCTGTGTTCTTTACAGCTACATCGTTCACTAAAAAAAAAGTTTTTTTATTCGTTAATTAACTAAAAAAATTTAAACCTTTCTCTATGACGTCCCCGAATTGGAAATGTTGGTACGCGGCACTCCCTGGCTCAACATGCACTACAACTACTGAGTCATCCTTAAAATTAAAGTCATATAAATTAAAACAAAAATAACTCCTTGCCTTGTTCTCGACGATCATTCCAAGTGGTAAATCAGGCCTCCAACGTGCTTGAATATAGATTCCCTGAGTTTCTCCTTTCTTCGTTTTCAACTCCGTCCTTTTTATCGTAATCATCTTGTAGTAGTTGTCGCGCCGGAACTTGATGTTGACTTTTCTGGGCAGATCACCTCTACAGCAATAAGCATTGAATTCATCACCAGATTTGATCGGCTGTAGATTTTAAGTTAATTATAGCTTTGATCACACCGGAATTTTTATTTCCAACCTGGCCATCAACACTCAAAACGACATCTCCAGCCAGTAGTTGCCCAATGAAGCACGAGTCGTAGCGAATCCGTGATACACGCGTTGGTGTTTTCCCGTCGAAGAACGTCACGCCAATTTTGTCCTCCAAAGCCATGACTTGAATTGTCTCTTCTTGTATATAACGCTGTCCTGAATTAAAAAATAATTAAGAAAAATTTTATAAAGAAGCAATTAACCTGACATAGCGCTGTTATTAGACAAAGTAACGTTGAAGTGAAAGTGAAGCGAATGCCAGAGAATTGTAGTGAAGAACTAAGGTTGTCGGTTCCGGGTATCCGGAACCGAAAAAAGGCCGGATACCCGAAAATTTTCGGTTCGGTATTCGGATCCGGTTCCGGATACCCGAAAGTTTCGGTTCGGTTTTCGGATCCGGTTCCGGATATCCGAAATTTTCGGTTCGGTTTTCGGTTCCGGTTCCGGATACCCGAAAGTTTCGGTTCGGTTTTAAACCTAACAAATAATTTATAAATAAGCTAAAAATTGACTGGCATTTTGAAATATTCTCTTACCAAAATTTTACGCTTCCTTTTCCTCATTACATTCTCACGCTTGTCTTTGCTCCAACTACTCTCTTTCTTTTCCTTAATATCTCACACCTTTGTTAACTTCAACTTTTTTTAAATGTAGGAATGGAGAGAATATATATATTTTAGTAGTTCATTATTTGTGTGTTATAATCAATTTTTATTTTTAAATAAAATGAGTGAAATTTGGAATCATTTCACGCAAGAAAAAAATTTAATATTATGTAAGTATTGTGAAATGAAATTTCATACATCCAAGGATGGTATAACATTTTAAGATGCCTGGAAGACATGACATTCGTTCTGCAATTCCAAAAAAAGCAGAAATTTGTATTAATTTTTTAAAGGTTTTTTTTATTTACGTTAATGTAATATTTTTAAAGTTTAGTCATCTGTTGATAAACAAATAGTTGCACTAACTATTGATGAGTACTCGAAAGGGGAGAATAGTTTATTATGGTAATCTTTATTAATTTAATATTACAATTTAGTTTAAATTTAAGTATAACTGGTTCCTGGCTTTCATTAAATTTTACTTACAATTCCAAAGTTTTGGCTATTCGTTCGTTCTTAACAAGGCATACTGCTGAAAATATATGCAATCAATTAGATGAAGTTATAGAAAATTTAAAACTAAATGTTGTTACTATCACAAGAGACGGAGCGAGTAACATAACATCTGCTTGTAAAAAGTCAAATATACCTAGGTAATTTAGAATCGATATTTACAATTTAAATTTTTTAGCATTTGGTGTTTTTGTCATTTGCTTCATATTTCCATTGTTACATCTTTTGATCTTTGCAATGATATTTCTTTAATTATTAAAAAATCAATTGATCTCATTAATTTTTTTTCAAAGAGTCCTGTTGCAACAGCAGCTTTTAGAGAAATACAAGGAAATGTTTCAACTGTATTTGTAAAGGTTTTCATTTATATATAATTAAAAACATAACAATCTAGTGTTCCAAAACTCGTTGGAATTCAACAATGAATAGTTTAAAATCAATAATTGCTCATAAAGAAAATCTCAAAAATTATAAATTTAAACATCCATTGTGTGCTTCAATAAAATTAATAAACAGAATTTCTGAATCAGATATGGAAGTAATGGAGGAGATTATCTTAATTTTAGAACCTTTTGAACAGTGCACAAAGATTGCCTCGGCAGAAAATTGTCCTTTGTCATGCTTTCAGTATTTTATTAATGTCCTCACCAAACATTTATCAAAATTTAATTCTGAATTTTCTCGTGTACTTTTTTGTGAATTAGAGAAAAGATCATCAAATGTATTATCATTGGATGAAGTGGAGTTTTCTTGTTTTTTAGATCCTCGATATACAAACAAGTAAATATAAAATTTCAAAAACTAATTTATCTAATTACCTTATTTTAGGTCTTTTGTTCATTCAGATAATAAATGGCAGCTAATAAAGGAAAAAATAGTTTTGTCTGTAGTATCAACACAGTCTCGAGATCAGACAGATTATTTAACAACACCTACAACTTCAAGTACAAGTTATGATTTTCTTATTTTAATATTCAAATTTTAGGTGATGGACTATGGCCGGATGATGATGAATCAAATGAAACAGATTCTATTGAATTGTCACAAACTCCTTTTGAAAAATTATTTCGAGTAATTTAAAAAGAAAAATAAATAATATTTAAATTTTAGGAACAATTGCGTAAATACTTTGAATTTGTCAAGGCAGACAAGCTTAGTTTTCCAAAACCAGGTGAAAACCCTAGTGAGTCACGAAAAGGTTTTTGCATGGTGGAAGAGGAACTCTGAACAATTTCCTGAATTAACAAAATTAGCAAGACATTTTCTTGCGATTTCGATTTCGAGTGTAGCATCAGAAAGGTGCTTCTCTAAAGCATCTTTACTCTTTCGAAATACTTTACGGGCACGTCTATCGAAAGAAATTTCTGCTGATTTAATACAAATACAAACAAGTTTAGCAGAAAAAATTTTTAAAAATGCAAGAAATAAAGAAATTGAAGACTCTTCTGATGATGATGATTTTTACTGAGAAAATTAAATTATTTTCATTACTATAACTTTTTAAATTAAAAATAAAATCTTTTTTACAGCTATAAAATTTATGTGTAAAGTTTTTCGGTTCCGATTCCGGATACCCGAAATTTTCGGTTCGGTTTTCGGTTCCGGTTCCGGATATCCGAAATTTTCGGTTCGGTATTCGGTTCCGGTTCCGGATATCCGAAACTTTCGTTTCGGTTTTCGGATCCGGTTCCGGATACCCGGTAATTCTCCAGGAACCGACAACCTTATGAAGAACAAACGAACGACTGTTGTTAGTTGTTGAAGTATGAAGATGTTGAAATGACTAGTACATAAGTGCTTATATAGTAAAAATTGTGGAGAGTGTTACTATATGTTGGATATTGGTAAAGGTGGAGTGTTACTATATAAGCCGGCAAGCTTATGATAGTATAAAAGCCAGTCTAACAGTTAGTCAACGGGGGCACATACTAAGACATGGCTTAGTCCCTGTCCTCCGTCATCAGCGCCAAGACCAGTGACCGAAGTCCTTCCGTCACTACCATTGTTACTATCTACTTTTGTTATAAAGCGCTGTCGCTAGCCTTTTAGTGAACCTTTGGGTTATAACGATGATCACATCGGTTTATTCAACAACAATTTCACTACCATAAACTACTTTTCCCTGATTTAATTAATAATTTTATTGAAAAAGTAAGAAATTAGAAAAAAATAAAACTAATCAGATTTTTAAAATTAATATGAGCAAAAAAATATAGAGAAGTGTGTCCACTAAAAGAAAAAAGGCAAAATATAATTTACAAAAACTAATTTAAAAGGCTATTATTAGAGAAAAAATAAAATTGTTGAGATACTAATTTTTTTTAATTAATTTTTTTCGTCAATCAACATGAAGATTCTGATTTTTACGTCCATTACTTGTAGATGAAGTTGATGGACTTTCTTTTGATTTTTTCCTAGCTACATTTCCAATTTGGAAGCAACTAATTTTTAAAAATTCACAAAATTGTCGGCAAATTAGAACACAAAAAATTATAAGGCTAATATGGGCATAAATCTGAAAAAATAAATTTAAAAGAAAATGATAATAAAAAAAGTATTTTTCAATTATTTGCAATAATGTCCGCAAGTTTTATCCGCAAATAATAATTTTATTTTTCTAAGGAAAATGATTTTGAAATCTGCGCTGCCTATCTATGCGAATTTCTATTGAGGGAAGATAGAAAAAGAAGAGAATTGAAAATGTATAAAATGTTGCGGACAAAACTTGCGGAGTGAAAAATATCTAAAAAAACTAAACAGATATTTTTAAAAATAATTCAATCTAAATTAAAAATATAATTACTCACAGTAGCAATCAACAGTAAAAGGTATTCGTCAACAATATAGTCATAGTACTAAAATTAAATAGTCTAATATATATTTACTATTTAAAAAAATTAGCCCAACCTGATTCAATATCATAATAAAAGGACTCAAATAAATCCAATCCCAAACTTCTAATTCAGAACGACTCATATGAGCTATTATCTATTTAATTAATTAATTTAAAATTAAACATAAGTATTATAAATTTAAAAATATATAGAATATAATTTCATTCTTTTTTTTTATTTTTTTAATATTTAAAGAAAAACTAACTAAACGATTAGTAGCTTTTGCTCCAATAGCACCAAAACAAAGACAAAGTAAAGTTATATTTTGATCATATACTCTTGAAGTTGATTTACAATAAAGCATTATAAAAGGAATACAAACAGCAAGTAATGGACAAAGTGGACAAATTACTGAAGTATCCTTTAAAAAAAAATAATAATTAAAATTAAATAATTAAAAAAAGTTTAAAAAATTACAGCTACAGTTGACCCATTTTTTCCAACTCCTTCATTAAAAATAACATTCATATAACCCAAAAATTGCCAAATTGCTCCAACAAGACATATAAGCATACAAATAATTTTTAATTGCCAACCAAAAATCTTTTAAAAAATAGTTTTTAATTTAAATAAAAAAAAATACTCTAATATTCCAAATATCAGAACCAACAATTGAAGTAAATAAAAGAATTCCAATAACGGTCATTTGTGCTTCAGTTACATCAAATCTGAAAATAATTTTTAAATTAAACAAAAATTTAAAAAAAAAAACTTTGAAAATTTAAGTTGTCCAGTACAATAAGTTGACCAATGTGCAGTGTAAAAAAGTGAAATAGAAAAGATCATAACAGTTAAAACTAAATGACGTTCAGTTCCTTTATAAATTTAAAATAGTTTACTAGTACTAAAAAAATTAACTAACCTAACTGCATTGCATAACAAACATTTAATGTCACAAAAACTAAATATAATTTTTGAGAAAAAAATTATAATATATTTTTAATTTCAAAAAAAACCTTGAGTCAAAGAATCACAACCGTGATCAAAAAGTTCTCCAAGAGGGGATGAAGATTGTGTTCTCCTTGCTTGTTTTCCGTCAGTAGCATCCAATGATTGATAAAGGAAAAGACCAACAGCTGCTTGGAAATATGCCCAAGACGGGGCCTAAATTTATATATATTAGAAAATAAATTAAAAAACCTGTTCTGTTGCTGAATAGCAAAAATGTGAAAGGATAAATACAGTGACAAGATTTATTAACTAAAAAAGAAAAATAAAGTTAAAAATTAAATTGATTTTTCGCTGTTATGCTCCCAAAAGTCCGCAAGTTTTATCCGCAAATTTGTTCTAATTTAATTTTGGAGGTGTTGTGGTGAAAAATATGCTAATAAATAAATATATATTTCTAAAAAATAAACCCTAAGAGAAAAATAAATATTATTACTTGTGGATAAAACTTTCGTTTTTTGGGAGGATAACAGAAAAGTACCCATTTTTCTAAAATTAAAATATAAAATTATTATTACCAAACCAATCAGCGTTATTAAATTAGGCGCTAACCAAAGCGGATACCACTCCACAATATAATTCCAAAATCTAAAGAATTTTAAAATATAAAAATTATTATAAATTGCGACTTGCTCATGCAAAGCTGATCAAGCCATGATGAATCAATGGCAGAATAAACTAATTTTTAAAATTAAAAATATTTATAAAAATAATTAATTTACCATGTTCTCCCATCCTTACAAGCTGAGAATGTTTTAATTGACAATCATATTCAATATAATTGGCACACAAAGAAACAAAAAACCCAAAAAATCTCTTTAAAACAAGAAAAAAATAATAAAAATATTCAAAAAAACCTGAATAAAATTTCCTGAAATTTTAATTTTAACATCTCTTGGAGTAGTAGAACGCTGATTTCGTTGGCTACGCTGAATAATAGAATCTGGCAATGAAGAACGATATTTCGGCTGATAACGGTTGTGGTCATGTTGTTTATCTGCTGAGGTTTTTGCAGCACTTCGAGTCTGTGCCATTAATTAATTTTTTCTAATAAATATAAAGGACTAAAAAAGAAGAAAAAAAATTTAGTAAAAAAGCGGAAAAAATTAATTAATTATAATCCTTTTTCCTTAACACTTTTTTTATTTATTAAATAACAAAAATGTGTTTTTGAAAAAAAATATTTTTTAGATAAGAGATGAATAATCTCTTAAAAATTCTTAAATTTGTAAATAAAAACAATTTAAAGTCTAAACCATTTATTTATTTGATTAGAAATAAAAAAAATCAAAATAAAATAATAAAAGAATTATATCAGTCATATCATTTTAGTGTTCTATAACACCCTTTTCTATTATTTTTTTGTCTCTAAATGTCACCCCAGAAACACATATTCATTTATTTGTGTTCTCTAGCAGGAAAAACGCTTGAAATTAAATATAATTTTTTAAGCTATTTATTTGGCTGAGAGTTTTCTTTTTTTAAATTAAAAAATAGTTTGAAGACACAAGACAAATTTTTGATAATTAAAATTTTAAATAATTTTATCTTTGACGACAAAATTGAGTTCTAAAAAATTAGAACATAAATGAACGAATAATTTTTTTTTAAATTAATAATAAGCCTATAATTAAATTAAAATTTGAATAATGAGATTCTTTTTTCTTTTAATTTTTAAAATTTAATGGAAGCAATGGAAATTGTGATTTTGTTGGTTTAATCAAATCAACGAGGAAACATAATGATCCCGCCCATCCCTCAAATAAACTCCAAGGACTGTCAGGAGTACGAGCTGAATTCTTTAAAAATAAAAAATTAAATATACCTAATAATAAAAAAGAACAAACTTTGAAGTTTTCGCTCATCATAATTAAAGCAAAAATCTTTGCTTTGTCTAACCATTCATTTTCATTTGTTTGCCTGTATAACAATAAAAACGCATATCCACTCCCAGCTACTCCATGACAAATTCCTGGTCCCTTACGGAGAATTCCCCTTTCCCAGATCAGTTGTGCACAGCGAATAGCTGCCTTAAAATTTTAAAAAATATTTTTCAAAAAATATTATTTAAATAAACCTGCAAATATTTGGCATCGTTAAAAATTAAATGTGCAGCCAAAAGCATGTGCAAAGCACCAGTCGCTCCATGGCACCAATGAATAAGTTCTTCCGTTTTGCCTAATAAGAAATCATAAAATCAAAAAAAACTATTCTCTCACAAATTCTATCTGTTCCAGAAGGAAAATTTCCATCTTGCAATTGAACACTTAAATACCAATCCACCGACTGTTTGACTACTGTTTTGGATGAATCATCAAGAAGTTCCCAAAAACTTTAAACAATTTAAAAGGTTATTTTAAAAACAAAAATTGACCATAAGAGAAGTTGAAGAATTCCAGAAACTCCATGTGCAGCACCTAAATATTCATCTCCATGCCATTGGTACATTAGAGGTGAAGAGGAACGATGCTTTTGAGAATAAGAAAGACCAGATTGAATTATAGAATTTATTACAGAGCGAATTTCATCGTTAGATAAAACTTCAAGGCTTTTCTCCTTTCTATAAAATGGTAAAAAAGTTTCAAGTAAAGTCACAAAAATGAAAAAACCTTATAATCAAAAGTGAAGCCAAAAAGCCAGCACGTCCATTAAGAATCTCATCATCACCAATTTTTTGATATCCAGGTTGCAAAACGAGCCCAAGCATTTTTCTAATTTTGGTAGTAAAAGATGACAAGTCAATTTCATCTGCAAGTAATTGAATTGTGTAAAAACCTAATGTTCCAGTGAGGTAACGACATTCGTGTGTTTTTGACACTTTCTGTAACAATAAAAAGAATTTTTAATTAAAAAATTATTTGAAAACAAAAAAAAGATAAAATATTAAACCTTACAGGCAAAAGCTTTTGTTGTCTTTTCAGTATTGAAAGTGCTTGTTCCTTTACCATATTTATTCCAATGTTTGATTTTGAGACACGCAACAGAGAATAAGCTATCCCGCTGGGACCAACATAAGGACCATCTTAAAGTTAAAAAATATGTTTTCGAAAGTTAAAAAAAAACCATCGCAATACTCGTCTTCTAAAATCTTTCTATTTGCGAGCTGTTCCGCAACAGATTGTATGTTTGAAATAAGCCATTCTTTGGTTACTAATTTTGAAGAAGCATTAATTGAATCATTAATAAATGGATTAGAAAAGTAACGAGAAGTTCGTTTATGAAGCAAAAAATCCATTTTTATTAAATTTTTTGTAATTAGATTATCAACTGTAGAATTAATTTTATCGTCAATAAAACAATCAAAACAAAAACAGCATGGCATTAATAATAAAATTAAATTCCCCGTAAAATCGCGGAGATCAATTTATTTACATAAATTGAAAATAATTAATAGGTAATAAAACTGTTAAATAACAAGTTTTTTTTAATGAGAGCGAATGAATTAATATAAAAAGAATTTAATAAAAAATAAATAAAAAATAACAAAATAGCTGAGATCTCAACTAAAATAATAATTATTGTCTTCTTATTAATTGAAATTATAAGCAAAAGTTTCTAGTGTTCGAAGATTGAGTATAGCAACTTCAAATGATTCACAAAATCGCGGAATAGTTAACAAAAGGCATCTAAAAATTTTAAAATTTAATTTTTTATATTATTTTCTAACCTTTTTCCGTTATCATATTCAACAATTTTTTGTTCAAAATTTTTTTGATTCCCACAAAAATAAATATGAGGTAACTGCTCAAGAATTAGAGGATCTCTCTTAGCAAAAGGAAAACCAGAAAGAGAATCAGGAACAGTTGGAAATAAATTACTCATATTTAATGTTCGTTCCATTCTTTCTATATCACTTGTAGTAGTTGTTAATCTTGCCAAATCGTTTAAGTTCTGGCCTGTAATTTTAAAATTATAAAAAAAAATTAGAGTAAATTTAAAAAAAGTTTAGGTCTCAAAAATCAAGATTAGTACAGCATTCATAGCAAACTTATTGTAAAAATTAGTTTTAATAATTCAAAAAATAATAAAAAGTAAATATTATAACCTGAAGTTCCAACAAATAAAAGACCTCCCAAAGAAAAGCGGTAAGGATTTGTTACTGTTTGAAACGTCAAATTGCATTTTTTTCCATCAATTCCAGCAAAAACATCTTTGGGAATAGGCTGTTGAGGAATAAAACATTGTGTAGGATCATTTGCACCAGGCATTACATCAACTGACAATTTTTGCTGAAATTTTTAAAAAATAAAAGTATGAGATTTAAAGTGAAAAAAAGTAGTTACAAATTCTTAAGTTATAAAAACTCAAAATTTGAACAACAAATTAAATTTAAATTAAAATTTAATAAAAACCTAGAGATCTACTCACCAATAGATGGCAAAGAAAATCGTCAAATTGTGCAAGGCAAATATTATTAACTTCATATTCTTGACCAATCGCAGCTACCTTTTGCCTTTCAATTTCCTAATTTTAAACTAATTAATTAAACAGGAAATATTATTAAATTAAAACAAACAATTGTATTTAATTTGGCAAAATCTCCTGCAATAACAAGTCGGACAAGATTTTCTACAATGTGATCACTCTAAAGTTAAAATAAAGTTTAAAAAAGAAGAAAAATATTTAAAAACGTTATTGTAAGATGGAAGAGTCAATTCTTTGTTTACCCATTTTTGAAATGAGTCCAAAGCTTGAATTGTTTTTGCATAATTTTTTGAGCTTCCATCCAAAGAAATACCAGAAATAAAAGCAATAAAACTAAAATTTAGAAAAAAAATAACAAAACCCAAAAAATCCTACAAATCTTTTTCAATAATTGGCCAAGGAAGTTGATAAGGAGATTCAGGAAGAATAACCATTTCTACATGAAAAG
The DNA here is from genome assembly GCA_015183035.1 of Meloidogyne chitwoodi. NCBI lineage: Eukaryota > Metazoa > Nematoda > Chromadorea > Rhabditida > Meloidogynidae > Meloidogyne > Meloidogyne chitwoodi. Next base: position 626,929 of record JACZZP010000015.1, read on the forward strand.
TATCATCCATTCTTTCTTGATTGCCATAAACTCCAATTACATCGCCTGTTACAAGCAAATGTTTGTCAATATTTCCAACTAGTTTAATCAACTAAATGTCAAAAATTAAAAATCTTTTTTCATCAATTATGTTAAAAATTCACCGAAAATGTAAAATTTAAAAATAACCTGCTGATTGTTTTCAAGTTCAAGCAAATCATTTTCATCAACCAAATTATCAGAAGCATTTTTTGTATATTTAAGTTTTAAATTAGAATCATCAGCAAATTCATAAAGTACACTTTGACGAAATTTCATTTTTTTGAAAATAACTCCAATGAGGAAAACATCAATGTTTGATTTTTGATAATCAATTGTTGTGTTAGTTAAGTTGTCAATGCCTTAAATTTAGAATAAAAAATTTAAAGAAAAATTAATATACCAAGAATTTCTCTAGCATTTTTAATTATCCGTTCTTGTAATTGTTCAACCCTTGATCTGTAAAAATAGAAAAACTGCCGAATCTGGAATTTGTTACAGTCATCTTTTCCAAGCCTATATCTGTTTGACTCATTTTTATAAATCAAATCAAATTTATTATCACTCATTAATATAAATATTTATTTATTATCTTCTAAAAAATAAAATCAATGTTGGTGCGATTGGGACGGACACCAAATAGAGTAAAAAATTAAAAGAAAAATTTTTTTAAAAATTTAAAAGATTTTTGTAATAAGACTCGATTTGTGGGGACATTTCCACTTAGTCGCAAGCAAGTTAGTTGCGAGACCACTAAGTCGCAACCATATAATACGCTTTACATGCAGATTTTTCCGGATACCAAATCCGGAATAAAAATTTAAATCAAAAGATATCAAGTTATTTGACATTTATATAAATAATTAATCAAAATACATATTAAATTACTATATTTAAAATTTTCTCCTATAATTTACTCATTTCTTCTCTTTTTCTTCTTGCTTCGCGCATTGCACTGCCTAAATATTTTTCATGGAATGGTAAAACCTGAAAAATTAAATTTGACACTAGTAAGTCTCCTGGAATTTGTCTTCCGGTCTCCTCTATCAATCTTAATTTTTTAATTAAAATTTTTGTTCAAACTAACATCATTCTCATTTAAAGGTGATTTACTTGCCCATTCAAACAAATTTTCATAAACTTTTCCATCTTTTCTACCAAGAACAGAACGTAATTCTCTGTCTGTAAAATCAAAAGAGTCTACGAGTGCAACAGAATTTGTGCGAATTTTTTCCAAACTATCTGACATTTTTTTACGAATAATATTCATTTGTTGAGAAGAGAGAAAACCTTCCTTAATAAAAAATATTTTTAAAAAATGGTCAAATTTAAAAACGGTCAACCCCGCTGAAATTAACCAATTTTAATTTTTTTAGTTTAATTAATTAATTTAAATAACATCAAACTTCGAGTAGACTAACAGCAGAATGTGCCAATTCATAACTAAGGTAAAGCCATAAAATGTCCTTCATAACTTCCTTAACTGCAAAATCTTCAATTTTTGGAATAGTTTCGATGAATATTCGTACCAAAAATGTTTGCGTATGGGCTTTAGAGGCCTAAAAATGAAAATAGAATTTTAGTAATTGAATTAATAATAAAAATATTTAAACTTGTTTTTTACTTGAGAAAGTTGTATTCCTGCCTCATTCCAAGCTTCCTCAGCTGTTCGACCTAATTTTTTCAGTTTTTGAATATAATCAAATGAAGATAAAATAAGAAAACGAGAATTATGTTCAAAAGCCTCCAAATAGTCCAAAACCTTAAAATGTTTTTTTATTGATTTGGTGTCAAAATGTCCTCATTCAAAATTAAAAAACAAAACAAACATTAGAATTTTGATTAATTCGACTGAAATTATTAGGTTTTCTAAAAATATAGCCACTAATTGGATTTTGCATTTTACGTTCATTTTCTTTAATTTTTTCAATATTATCTGTTACACATCTACATTCTGCTGCAATTTTCATTAACGATCTAGCTGTTTGTAAAAGCATTACAATATTTTCTCCTTCATAAGTTAAACCTTAAAAATGATAAAATTTATTTAAAAAATAATTTTAATTTTATAATATTTTACTTCCAGCAACCATTGTATAAAGTGAAGGAAGACCACTAGCATCAGAATAGCCATGTCCTCCACAAGCAAGTCTGCATTGTTCTACTCCTCTGGTAATTTGCCAACTTGTTAATGCTTTTAGACCTGAGCCTAGACTGTGTAGATCAGCCAAAAGTGAAACCTAAACTTTGATTAATTTTAAATATAAATTTTACAAAATTTAATTAGTGGACGTTTCAACGCAAGAATTAGAAATAAAATTAAATTAATTATTAGAAATATTTATTCCTACATCTCCAGCATTAATATCTCCAATAACAGTAAAATACAATTGATTAATATAAATCCCAGTAAATGCAATGGCAAAAACATGAGCGAGTACAGGGAAAAGCCGATATTGCTGTGTTTTGTAATCCAAAACTTTTACTTCACCAGCACTAGAATGAAATAATATTTAATTTTTAGGTTTAAAATAAATTTAAAAAACTTTAATTTTAAAGCTTATTATAATAGTTAATAAAGTGGACGTTTCATTGCAAGTTTTATAATCCTCGAAAAAAACTTTTTAAAATAAAATTTAATGTACTATCGAATATTAGAAATTATTTTAAGGTTCACGAAAAAAGGAAATTTATATAGTTGGCAATGAAATGGCCAAATATTAAATTTATCAATATTTCAAAAAATAACCCAGGTTTAATTTCTCCCTGCCGTCTAACACATGAATATCTAATGGCAATAGTAACTGCTTGAGCGAGATAAATTGCATGGCCATAAATCATCATTGAACGGACATACCTAGAAAATTTAATAAATATTTTTTAATTTAAAAAAAAAACATCATTGAAGTATATCCAACTTTTGCATGCAATGGTGGCACATACTCTCCTGTAGGCAAAACTTTTGCATGTTTCATAAGCATATGTCTTCTAGGAATTCGATAATTATCAAATCGCAAAAAGCCGTTGTCGTTTGATGATGTTCCCAATTTTGGGCCAATATCGCCGAGAATTATACCTAATTTTTAAATTATAGAATACCAGCTCCAAAAGAAGCATTTTTAGAGAATAAGGGAACCCAGGAAACATTTCCAAGTTTTCAGGCACTAAAAGAGACTGTTCTGGTTTTAGCGATCAAAGTGCCTATCTTATGTTCATTCATGTGTATCTATATGACTGGTTTCGACTTTATTAAAGCATTTACGGATATGAAATTACCTTTCAAAGATTTATGTGTTTCAATATCACGTAGCTGTACCCAAAAAGGATGTGGCCCATAACATTTTCCTTTAGTCCACAATTGGGCAATTACAACAGCATAATTAGCAGATTTCCCCAAAGTTCCAGGCCACCATTTTGTTGCAGTAATTGTGGGAGTATGTAAAATAAATTGTTCTGTTGATGGGTCATATATTGCAGTTGTTTCTAATGCACGCAAATTTGTACCTTTAAAAAAATAAAAATTTAATTTAAAGTTTTTTACCATGTCCCATTTCAGTTTGAGCATAAGTTGCAATCAATTCTCTATTTAATAGTTTTGGAAGCCATTCACCTGCTTGCTCATCGTCACAATTATTCATCATTGCAGGAACTGCCATTATTAAGTGTAAATGAAAGGGAGAACCATTAAAGCCACATATTAGGCTGAAATAAAAATAAATTTTTAAAACTTAATTGTAAAAAGTTGTAAAAACATAATTGTAAAACTTATTTGTAAAAACTTAATTGTAAAAACTAATTTTTAAAACTTAATTGTAAAAAGTTGTAAAAACATAATTGTAAAAACTTACCTATTAAAATAAAATTGTTCTTCTGGTTTAAAAATATCAATAACATTCTCTGCATGTTTTGCCATTGCTACTGACTTTAAAAATATTATTATTTTAATTACAAATATTTAAAATATTATTTAAAATCTACCAATCTTGCTACATCTTCCATTTGCTCCATTCGATTCATAAAAACCTCTGGAATTTTTGGACTTAATTCTGCACCCTGTGCTTCAACATAAGAAACAATTTCTCGTCTTCTTTTTAATTCGCCTTGCCAAAAAAAATTTCCAAGTTTGAAAGGGTCAAATGTTGCTTTAATTCTTTCTTCAGCCAAATCTGGATTTACATTTATTAAATCAACTTTCTCATCTTTAATAATCATATTTTATTTTAAAAAGAACAAAATCGAAGATAGCGTTTATTTTCTTGTGTTTTTTTATTTCTCTACAATGTCAGTCCATATTTTTATCGGTTAGTAATGAATGTATAGAGAATCGATTGTACAACAAAAATAGTAACCTTGAATTTTGTATTTTTGAGTAAAATTTGCGATAATTAAATACTAAAACAGTTATGATTAAAAATAAAAATATCACATAAAATTTTTTTTTTAATTATTTATTAACTACAAAAAAACCTAATAAAGGATTAAAAATATAGAAAAATCAGGCGTGGACGTGGATAATATCCGCGGATACAAATTTTTTAAAAATCAGACAGACACGATCAGATAGGATATTTATGAGGTCAAATAGCGAGAATAAATAGAAGATATATACAGAATCTACTTAATATATTTTAATACATATTTTTCACATTTATTTAGATTATTTATTTTTATTATATTAGCGTTTTTGATTCTCATATATTATAATAAGACTTGTTGAATTTCTCACCTGAATTGTTCAACACTTCTCTATTATTGTCTTCTTTTAATTTGCTCGCCTTCTTTAAAGTAATTTATAGAGTTAATTTTTCTTCGAATATTTAATATTAATCCAAATTTATTTATTTAAGTTTATTTCTTTTAATTTAATTGCTTCTAATGTTATAGACAAGAATTAAAAAATATTTTTATCACAAAATTAAATACATAAAATTACATTATTTGTTTTTTAAATATTTAGAGGTAGACAGGTTGTTCCCTTAACGCTCTAAGTCTTCTTAAATATTCTGCATCCCTTAAAAAATCTGATTGAAAACTGTTGTGTCTCATAGTTGAAAGTGTTGAACTTAATGTATTTTCGTCAATGAAACGTAACTAAAAAATTAAATTTTAATTATTTTGAAATATAAGACAATTGGGTGTGTCGTTTGGAATGTATTTCTCAAGTATTTTGTGTTTTCCCGATACTGTTTTTATGTATTTTTGTACACTTTCTCCAATAGAAATCGTTAACGCCCAAATATCCTACTCCGTTTACATAAATTATCAAATTGGCAATCAAATGTCCATTTTTAGTGCCATTTTTAAATTACCTTTCGTAATATTTCGTGTGGTTCATATGCTCTATTATAAAGTTCATTTTCCAAAAAATTGCAAACATCATCCAAAGTAATCTTAAAAGTTAAAAAAATAATAATTTTTTTAAGAAATTTACCTTTCCATGTTTTTTCCTTTTTAATACACCTAATAAAGTTACAATTTCTCTCAATTCTTCACTCATTCCTAAAAAGCGTTTTGCACGTCCAAAATAATGAATTTTTGCAAAATAATTTTTTAAATGAGTTGAGGCCTTTTTGAAAAAATTATTTTTTTAATTTAAAAAAAATTGTACCAAATCAACACACATTGTTACAACTGCTAGACCTTTTATTTTAAATATTTAAAAAATATATAAAATTAAAAAAAATATATACCAACAATAACAAAAGCTACAATTAATGAAAGAAAAAGGTAATCTGTTACTACAATATCACCAAGTCTGTTAAAAATAATAATTTAAATTAATTTATAGGTATTTTTAAATAATATTTTAATTACTCACCCAACAGTAACAATAAGATTAAATCCAAAATGAAAAGAATGAATGAAAGACCATTTTTCTTCCCAATTCATAAACATTATTGAGCCAAATGAACAATAAACACAAATACAGAGAACATAGGCACCGATTGGAAACCACAAGTTTGTATCATCCTTTGCTGAAATTATAAATATAAATAAAAATTAATTAAACTTTTATTAAAATATAAAAAATTAATAACAGCCAATGTCTGCTAATTCAAGAGCTCCAAGTGAAACACTAAGTGATTGCAAAGATTTTCGTCTAAGTTTTCCACTCTTTTGGTCGTAGAACAAATCATAAGCGAAACGCTAAAAATTAATTTAAAAATTGAAAAAAAATTAATTAATTTTTTTTAATTTATTTTACTTTAACTCTCCTTGTCATTATTTTCCATTCGGCAATAATTCTCAAAAGTGTATCAGAGAGAAATTTTCCAATATCGGCTGCAGTTATGAACATTAAAGGAATGCCAACTAAAGCAAATATTACAGAAAATATTTTTCCAACGTCTGTGTTTACAGAAACTTCAGAATATCCTAAAAATAAAAAATTTATTAAAAATCTGCGAGAAAATTGATTTTTTGTTAAATTAAATATTTGAACTAAGTTATAGATTTTTAAAATCTACAACTTTACAATAAATGAAGATATAAATTTATTCTTTATGTTATTAAATAGAATAGATTCTGTTCTATAAAATTTCAGAAAAATAAAAATTTTTGCTTAAAATTTCAAAATTTTATTAATTTTTGAACAAAGTTGGTGAGTATTTTACAAATATTGTGTTTGACAGTTTTTGCCAAAATTTTAATTAATTCTCAATTATTAAAAAATTGCAATTAATATCACTTTATAGCCTAGATTCTGCTCTACAATAGAATATTTGTTTAAAATTTATATCTTCATTTTTCGAAGAGTTATTTTAATTTAAGTAATATCAACTCACAAAGAGTCCCCTTCCAAAAACAAGTTTATTAATTTTAAAACTTACCACAAGTTGTTAGTACAGTCAAAACATATAATACTAAAAAGAAAGTTTATTTTTATAAAAAATATTAAAAAATAACAAACATGCAGTAGGGAAGGTCCATTTATTGTGAATATTATCTAAACGTTCAGGGGCAAGAAGTTCTTGTTGTATTGGCCTCCTGAAAATTAAAAAAAATATTTTTTTATTTAAATTTATTTTTAAATTAGTTAAAAAAATTAAAAAAATATTTTTATTCTAATAGACGCCTAGGACAGTTCGGCGCCTATTAGAGATGGGCGCCTATTAGAATATTAATTTTTAAAATAAAATTAAAAAAATCTTTTACCTTTCATCTACTTCCTGTGCCACTTTAACCATATAATCACGAAATACTTCAGCCCATTTTTCATAATTATTAATTGTTTTATTTATTCCAAACTTAATATTTTTAATAAAAAATTTAAAATTTTTTCCTAACAATTCTCCAACTCTCTGCAGTAAATTCTTCAATCATATTATTGAGACGGACAAGTTTATGTGATCTAACAACCAATTCTGTTCTTGTTTCTAATGCTTGTAGAATACTTGCGCCTAGGCAGAGATAGCCTATTAGAACAGCTACTAGTACAATGTGAGGCACAAGAATTTTGATATACTGAATTTTTATTTATTATTTTTTGATATTATAGTTAATATTAAGTATAAAAAATAAAAATAAATTTTTGAAATTTAACAATTTTTTTTTAATTTTTTTAAAATAAAAAAAATTAAGAAATTTTTTTTTTAATTTTTAAAAAGTTTTTAATAATCATTTTCCAACATTTTTATTAATAAAAAACCACCTTTATTATTTTTTGCGTACAAGTTAACGGTGCTTTATCTTCCTCATCACCTTCAAGTTGTGATGTCAAAAGAGTCCCTACATCATCTCCATCTAATAAATTCTGTTGTTTTGGCATTGGAAAACCTTCCCAACGTGCAGTAATATTATCTGTAATTTTTTGACATTTTTTGGAATTTTTTGTCACATTTTTGTCAATTTTTAAAGATATTGTATTTATTTTTTGAAGTTTTATTATATTATTAAAATTCATTTTTTAAAATATTTATGTTTTAAAGCTTTTCAACTCTTTTAAATACTTTAAAGTATTTATGTAATTTGGATTTTACAATTCATTTAACATTTTTATATAATTTTTATATTATTTTTGGGAAGAATTGAAGTGAGAGTATATTTGAGTCCAAGCAGCATAACTCAAGAATAATTAAACTTTTTAAATTTTTTTTGATATTTTAGGATAGAGAATTAAATTTTCTACAAAAAATGTTAAAAACAAAAATTTTAAGTTAAATAAGAAAAAAGTTATGCAAGAAAAAGACCTTAAAATTGACATTTTTCTCTAAAAATGCTATTTTTACGTCTACAACTTTTTTAAAATATTAACCTAAAATTTTATTTTATATTTTATTTTATAAATATTTAACTAAATAAAAGTACTTCAATATTATAAAAGATTTCCATATGAATAGTTATTATTTTAGAAAATTAAAATTAGGAAAAAAATTTAAAAAAATTAAAAACTACTTTTATAACCCAAAATTAATTTAAAAATCCAAAAATAATTTTCAACACTCAAATTAATTTTTTCAAACACATTTAAAACCTGCAAAATGCATAAAAGGCCAAAAGGGGTGTAAGCTAATATTAATTGGGGTTTGTTTAAGAATTTGAGTAGAATTAGATGTTTGTTGTTGTTGCCATCCAGCATATGATGATTTTCGTCTATTATGATTATATAAATGATTATAGGGATATTCATTGATTGAATTTGTTGTTACTAAAGTTTTGGGAGGACACCTCTAATGACTTCAGATAAACTGTGTTTTGTCTGGGCTTTATTTATTATTTCTTAAATATTTTGTATAATTCGATAGAGAATTAAATCTGCTATAAAATATATGAAAATCATAATCTTAGATAAATTAGCAAACAATTTATAATCAAAAATTTGATAAAAATGTCTGTTTCTATCAGTTATTTGATCATAACTTTTATGTTCTTTTACCTAAAATTATGATTTTCAGATATTTTATAGAAAATTTAATTCTCTATCGAATGATATCAAAAGTATTTTAAAATATTTAACCGGACTTGTGTTATAAAGCTTGCGATGAAACGTCTTTGCAGTACTCATACTTAACTTAACCTTATAATTTAAGTTTTACAAAATATTTTAATAAACTTTAGGTAAAATTTGAGAAGAAAGCTTCCTAAAAAGTAATATTTTATAAAGCCCAAATTCATATGATCTGAAATTCAAAAGAGGTGTTACCATTAGTAGATTTTTGTTGTTTTGTAAATTCATTTATTTGAGTGTGAAAAATAGGTTTTTGTTGATTTTGTGTTAAGTTGGGAGGATTTAGATTTTTATTATTATTTAAGTCCATTTTTTTAAAGTTACTGTAATTTTGTGTGGGAAATTAAGGTTGAGGTAGTGAGGCATTTAAAATTAAAAATAAAACTAAAAAATAATTTAAAAGGGAGGAAAGGTTTTTTTTTAATTTTCTAAGATTCTGAAAAATTTTTTTAAAAATTGCAAAAATAAAAAATAAATTTTAAATATTAAAAATTGATTTTTAGTTTTTTTAAGTTTAAAAAAGCCAATTTATTTAACAAATAAATTCTACCAATTTGCAAACAATTGTTTGTGTGTCCAAATATTTTTTTTCCAATTTTGTTAAATGCCTCTCTCACTCTTAAATACATATATTCCCCCTAATCTTTTAAATAAAAATAAACCTTTTTCCCTCTGTGCCTATAAAAATCCTCATAAATGCGCTGTTGGAGTTTTACAATTTTTAGCACTTTATTTGGATTTTTTAATTTTCAAAATTTACTAAAAAATATTATTTTATTGAAACGCCCTTTATAACAGAGGACGCTTAAGTACAAGAATGTTTCGGTGCCTTTTTAATTTTTAAATAATAAATATTTATTTATGGACAGCAAAATGTTTCAGTGCCATCATAAATATAAATTTAAAGTTATTTGTTATTAAATTAAAAGGTTAAAATTATTCTTGAGTTATGTAATTGAAATTATCAGAACTTAAATATTTTAAGTGGGGTAGCTCCCCGACCCATCGGGGGCGGAAATTTCATTCTAAAAATGTCGGGGATGGTCGGGGTTTCGGGGGCGTGGGGACGGGGAGCTACCCTAATTTTAAGAATATTTTTTTTAATTTAAAAATTTCAAAAAGTTATTTTTACCAAAAAATATTTTAAAATGGTATCCAGATGGTTTTCAATTAAAAAAAGAAGAAAAGGGCTAATATATGTTATATTTTTGGTAAAATGATTTATTTTCTGAAAAAGGATTATATTTTAATTTATTTTCAATTTAATATTAAAACTACCTAATTTAATTTAGAAAATAAGAGAATAAATATTAAAAATAAAACTAGAATATGAATAAAATTAATAAAAAATAATATTTATAATTTAATAAAAAAACAACTTAAAACCTTTAATATTGCCAATGACAGCTAAATATAAACTAAAATTAAGTTTGTTAGCAGGCAGAATTAAGATTAAGCAATATGAGTGGAAATACCTTAAGCCTTTTTAGTGAAGAAAATAAACAAAAAATAAAAAATATTTTTTAAATGCTTCAAAAAGACTAAAAACTTACTATTTTTGGAATAAAATAATAAATATAAAAAATAAATTTTTAAAGAAATTTGAACCTTTCTGTCACCTAAAGGAATTAATATTTAGCTCAAAAATGCATAGGTAAAAATGATTTTTAATTTGTATTATTGTTCTTTTTTAAGTAACATAAATAAAAATAAATAAATTTTAAAATTTATCTTTTATTTTTGAGATTGTAAAATTAAAGTTGATAAAATTAAAGTTTATAGAAGTTAAGTTTGTAAAATTCAAGTTGGTAAAATTTAAGTTTACAAAATTCAAGTTTGTAAAATTCAAATTTACAATAATAATATATAATATTACAAATATATAACAAAATACAAACCTATCAGAATACGGCCGTCTTCCTGTATTGTAATTGTTGGCCTTCTTAAAACAATAGTTCTGACTGTTTGTGTAGATGTTGTATTTGGAAAAACTTTACTATGACTGCTACGATGTTTTTTATTTATATTTATATTATTATTATTAGCTAAATTAGATATTCCAGCCAATTCTTGTGTTGAAACGCTTTTTTCTATTGATGAGGAAGAAACAAGTATAGACGGGGGAATTTGTTGTTGTTGATAAATATTATTATTATTTTGTTGATCTTGTTCTTCCAAGTGAAAAATAAGAGGTGTAGATTCATTCGATTGGTCATATTCAGGTTCGAGAACCTTAAAAAAATTATTAAAAAAATACAAAATCCAAAAAGACAAAAACAAAAAATAAACAAAACACAAAAAATGTAATTTAAAAAAATTTAAACCTCCACTTTAAGCAAAGATTGAGGTGAAAATACTTCAGTCAGTTGTTGTCTGAGAGCAGTCTCAACAGCAACATCTGGCTAAAAATCAAAAAATATTAAATTTCTTTTATTTTTAATAAACCTGTCCAAGAGTTGAACGCCTTTGCTGTTGAATTGTTTTTTGCAATGGAGAATGAAAAAACATTCCAGAACGTCGAAAGGATGGTCTATTAAAGAGATTATTTATTTTTGAAGGTTTAGATAATTTTGGTGATTTAGGCATTTTTAGAGGATTTATTTTTTGGAATTTTAGTGAATTTTGGTGAATAAAAAGTACTTTGGGCAATTTAAAGGATTAAAAATTTTTTCTGAATTTTTACGAAAATAAGGACTTGAGGACTATTAAAATTTGTTTAATTGTTAGAAATTTTTCTGGATATTTACCAATTATTTTTATTATTTTAAAATCACTTGAATATTTTAAACAATTAAATTAACTAAAAAAGAGAATTTCTATTTGTTAATTGTACACATTTCTAAAAAAGATTCTTTTAATGTTGGATTAAAAGAAAACAAATTAGGCAATGGACAAGCGGCTTATTTTTTCAATAGTTGCTTTTTTGGCATTTGGCAGTTTTTTTATTTTCTTTAATTTTTTCTCCCGGATGCTGCCAATTTCTTTTGCAAATAATTTTAAAAAAATAAATAAAAAACACTTGAGTTATTAAATAATAAAATTTGCCAAACAAATCCCTTGACTATTAAAATAAATTTTTTGATTGATTTAGTGACATTCATACCTATTTTGTATTGTAGTATTTTTAAAAGATTGATTAATAAAAGGTGCTATCATTTTATTAAATATTCATAGTTAATAGTTAGATTTATTTAAATAAAATATTGAAACTTTTAGCAGCTTAAGTTTGCAATAATAGAGAAAATAAACTTGCTTAAACCTTATCTTTACTAAAAAAGTTTAGGAAACTTAAGTTTGCGAAAATACTCTTTTTGACTTTTCCCATAGGAGAAATTTACTATAAGTTTGTAAATATTTTTAAAAAAGGAAGTAGATTTATTTATCAAGTTTGCAAACATTTTTTTTAGATACTTGAGTGTGCTGACCTTTTATTATCAACAAATAGATTTTAGCAGGAAAATGAAGCAGAAGAACATAAAAAAAGGAAAAATCTTTAAAAAATACTTAAAAATTCAAAAATTATTCAAAATACTTAAAAGCACAAATTTTTATAAAATATATAATTTTATAACAAATAGTTGTATAAAATTATTATTTTTTGTTTGATTCACCCATCTCTTGTCCTTCCTTTTATACTTCTTTTTTATTATATTCCCTAGAGAAAGTCTGCTCTTGTGAATTGTGATTTTTTACTTATTTATTTTTTAAAAGAAAAAGTATAAAAATAGAAAAGTAAAATAAAAATAGTTACAAAAATAACTAAAAAATTATATTTGAAAAATATTTCAAAATAACAAAAAAAATAAAAAAATAATTTTTTTCTATCGGTCAATAATTTATTTTAAAGCCATTTTTCTTTTATTTTCAATTGTCTTTTAACTCGCGCAGTCAAAAAATAAATATTTGTAAAATAATTATTTAAAGCTGAGTAAGCAAATATTTTTACAAAACTTCCCTTAAAAATGTTAATAAATAAATATTTTATTTTATTAATTTTATTTTATTTTTTAAATTTTTTTAATGCCGGAAAAGTCAGAAAACAACGTCCTTCTATTTTACAAGTATTTTTATTTTTTAATTAATTATACTTAACTAATAATTCTAATTAATCCAACTAATTCTTTTTAAATTAAACAAAAAAATTAGCTTATTTTAATTAAAAAGTTGAAATTAAAAAAAATAAGATGAAGAAAATATTTTTATAATGGCCTAATATATTTTTAAATAAATTATAAAATTTAAGGAATATAAAGAACTTTTACCACATCAATTATTTATTCAATTTAGCTCAATTTATATGGATAAAACACTAAAAACAATAGTAATAATAATTTTAATTAATTAAAATATTCTCCTTAATATCAGGATAAATTAAAATTATTAAATAATTTATTTATGGAATTACCAGAATATTTACTAAAAAAACTTCCTTTACCTTTTCCATTTCGTCAACTACCATTATCAGAACAACAAAAAATTCATAAAATTTATTATAATAAAAAATTAAATTTTTCTGAAAAGTTTAATCGATTAGAAAATTTTTTGATTGAATTACCTGAAGAGAAAAAAGAACTTGTTCCAATTAGATCAATTCAAGAAAAAAATAAATTTGTTAGTTCTGATAATCGTAAAAATAGTTTTTCTATGCCTAAACTTGTGGAATTTGAAGTTCCTGTTCTTCTTCAATTTAATGGACATTTGGTTAAATTTAAAATTTTATAAATATATTTTAAATTTAAAAAATAATCCAACTAGTAGCTTTTTAAAGTTGGGCGAAAAATTCACTTATTTTAAAAAGCTACTAGTTGGAATAATTTACTTAAGATTAATCTTGTTTTTTAAGGAAGTAAATTTATTAAAGCAATATTTGTCTAAAATGGATTTTAAACTTTTAAAAATTATTTTAACTAAACACGGAATTTCTGAAGATGTAAGAAATTAAAATTAAAAATTAATAAAAAATTTAATATATTTAAAGTCACGTTCTAGACTAGTAGGAATTCTTTTAAAAAAAGCATATCAGTTAAATTCAGACAACTTTCCTTTACCATTAAATGGAGATAGCCGTGAAATTACTGAAGAAATAAAACAATTGGGGGTTATTTTCAAAAATTTAATAATTGAAATTTTTTAAAGATTCGTTTAATGTTTGGAAAAAATCCCTATGACAATGTAGATCCATTTGTTTCTAAATTTGAATTATTAAAATATAATTCTACTAATTTTACAAAATACCAAAAAAGGCAAAAAGGTTAAAGAATATTAATTTTAATTAAAATTAATTAAATTTTAAAAATAGTTGATGAATATTGTAAAGAATCAGGAAATTGGCAAATACCATTAACAACCTTATTACAACAAAATCAGGACGGACAATTAATTTTATTTCCTAATAATAAATTATTTATTGAGAAAATTAATTTTTTCCCTTAATAAAATTACAATCTTAAACTTTTATTTATTTTAATAATTATTACAAATTATTGCAACTTGAAAATTACAATTGTAAATATAATTTATAAACAAGTTGTAAGTATCTAACTTGGAGAGCTTTGCAAAATAGGCGTTATTTTTTAAAAGTTTAATTAATTTAAATACCGTAGTTAATCTCAATGGAATTTTTTTTTATTTTATTTTTATTTCAAACATAAATTTTAAAAAATAACGAAAAATAAGAGATCTGACAAAAATAATTAATTTTCTCAAAAAATATTTTTTCTTAAATATTTTCTTCAGTTAAACCAATTAATAGCCTTTTTACAATATTCTTCCAATTCTGCATCATTTTTATTTGAAATTGTTTTTGAATTTATACAATTATTAAATTCCTAAAAATAATTTAATATATTAATTATATGCTTAAAAAATTAAATTCCAACTATTTCAAATTTATCGAAAAGTTATAACTATTTTAAGAATTAAAATAACCCCAAATTGTTCATTTTCTTCACATATTTCCATCGCAAACTTAAGTTTGCCGAGTGACATATTTGCTCTACGAATGTTTGAGAAACACAAACTTGAACATTTATTATCATTAAATAATTTACAACAATAAACTTCTAAAAAGATAAATAAACTTTAAAATTCAATTTATTAAACTTACTACAAATATCGACTGAATTTTTACCATGCATTTCTTTTTGTGCACATCTAATTGTTTTAACTAACAAATCCTTTAAATAAAATATAATTTACTTACTAAATATTATTATTTTTTAAGAATACAATTTTTGATAATTTTAATATTTATTTATTTAATATCTAAAAGAATTTGCGGATAAAAATTTGCAGAATATTTCCACAAAGTACTGTACTATTCAATTATATTTTTTAAATTTAACTAACACTTTTAATTCCCAAATCAGCACATTCTTTAAGTAAATATCCATCTTCTTCAACACTAAAAAGTCCATCTTGACAACAATATAATGGCCTGCGTCCATAATATGTGTGTTTAGATTTTGGGCAGCATTTATGAACTATTGCTTAAAATTATTTATTTTTAAAGTTTTTCAAAAAAATAAAAATATTTTAAATAAATACCACGCTTCTTTTCTTCAATATTTTCATTTTCATAATCATTGTTTGTTAAAACATTTGTAATTAAAAATAAATATAACAATATAACTTGGTAAAACATTACTTTAGAAGACTAAAAATAATATTTAATTATAATGTTTTTATACAAAAATTATCAAAATATTTTAAAAATTTGTGTCTTTTTTATTTTTTAAATATTGCTTATAATTTAAGTAAAAGTCCAACTTGTAGCTTTTACAACTTAAGCGAAAATTCAACTTTTTTGGAAAGCTTAAACTTGGATTAGTAAAAGGTATAATTCAATTAGATTATTTTTCTGATAATTTAAAAAAGGCCATTTAAAAAGGGTAAAACTAACCATATTTAATTGAAATTTTTTTCTTTATGTATCAGCATATTTTCTTTTGTTCAAAAGACCAAGACCACACAATAAAATACAAAATTTAAAAAAACGCCCATTCCGGCACATTATTTTTCGATTAAAATATACAGTTCCGCATTTAAAATAAGAATATATTTAGCTGAATTAAAAGAGTAAAGCCATTCCTTTTTTAATTTTAATGGCCTTGAGAAAAATAAAACATTTAAATTGGGTTTAAGGTATGAGAGAAAGTTGAGTTGAGTCTTGGCGTTATAAATCTAGAAATAAATTAAGTTTAAAAATTCTTTTGGTATCATTAAATTAGAAAATTAATTTTCTAATAAAGTAATAATTTTTTTTTAATTTTTATTCCAATATAGAAATTTTTAACCACAAAAAAATGGATTTTTTTTGCTAAAAATTTCACTTTTTAAACAAAACTATTTTTATATAAATTTAAAATAATTTTTATTTTGTAGCCCATTCAATTCTCTATCGTTTGATATTAAAATAACTTTTCTAGGTTTATCCGTTTTCAAGATATAAAGCAAATACTCAAATATATCTTTGTTTAAAAATAAAGTTTTCAATATATTTTTTCTGTTCATAAAGTGCAAAGTTTTATTTTAAGCGTTTAAAAAATATTTTTCTGCTTGATTTAATCTTATCTGTCATTTCATTTATAAAAAAATTCTTTCTTTATACACGAAATTTTATCTTTTATGTATTTCGTCATTGTTGTACTTTATCTTCAAGGCCATTCAAAAAATATATTTCACACATCAGAGATTATTTCTTCTAATTTTTTTTAATATTAATTATTTTTAATTTTAAAAATTATTATTATTTTTTTTTTAAATTTTTATTAATATTATTTTTATTTTATGCGCGAATATTGTGGATTACACATAAAGGCAGTGAATAGCACGAGAGAGGTAAAAATAAGGTTGAGAAATTAAATAAACTTAAAATTGTATTTAAAAATAAAATTGTTATTATTAGAAATAAGTTGTACAAATAAAAGAAAAAATAAAATTATATGCAGTTGTATTTTTGGATTTTTGAGTCAGAATAGTTTAATAAATTAATTTTTTTAATTTTTTATTAAATAATGTTTTATAAATTAATAAAAAAAATTTCAATTAAAAAATAAAAATTATTTGAAATAATTTTAATTTTATTTTTAAAAAGTTACTGTCAAAAAATTTCATTTTTTACAAGTTTTTTGTCTATAACTTTTTTTTAAATAATTGTAACATTTTAATTTAAGTTTTATTTTATAGCCAATTTAATTCTCTATTGAATGATACTAAAAGTTTTTTAAAAGCTTCATTAATTCTTAAGATATAAAGCCTAGACTCAACTCAACTCAGTTTATACTTTATGCAAACATTGGTTGTTGACTTCTTTTTTCATTAAAATCTAAAATAAAAATATATTTCGGCCACCATTCAATGTTGTTGACTTTTTAAAATCTCTCCTCTATACTACGTGCATTAAAATTCGTTCAAAGCACCAAATTTTGTTTTTTTTCAAATCGGGTCAAATAAATAAATATTATATAAAAGGGACATTTTTAGCCCTTTTTTTACTCAAACAAAATTGTTTAGTTTATTCATTCGAACAATTTAATTCATAAAAAAATTTTAAAAATGATTTTCTACAAAAATTTTTTTTCTTTTTATTTTTCAATTTTTCTAATTTTAATTATTTCTTTAAACTTAAATGCCTCAGAAAATAAACAACAAATAGAAAATGGAAAAGATAATATTGGTGGAATTAAAAAAGAAAAGGATGAAGCTGAAAATATGATGAAAATGCAATCGCCTACCAAATTTGTTAAAAAAAAATTTTTAATTAAATAATAGTTCAATTAGTAACTTTTAGAAATAAGCAGAGTATATCTCTATTTATTTTAAAGGACTAATGGAAATGTGTTTAATAAATTTAAATTAATTAATTTAATTATTAACCTCACTTTTTATTAATTTCTTTTTTTTAGCCAGATTTGCCTCCTTATTTGGAAAAAGTTCTTCCCTCAGATATTATTCAAAAATTAAAGGTTAAAAACAATTTTTTGTTTCATTTATAATAATTAAATTGTTCTAATATAAAGGCTATCCATGTCGACCCATCTTTGTCTTTCTTACAGAAACAGGAAAAAATTGATAAAATAATGACCTCACTTCCAGATGAGGTAAAAAGTCAAGACACTAATGACCAAAAATATTTTTTAGATTCTTGACAAAATTCCCCCACCACCCGGATTTGAACGTTTACCAGAGAATGTCCGTAACAAACTTAAGGCCATACATCGAAACAAAGAAAAATCTTGGGCACAAAAACAACAGGAATTACAGGCAAATAATAAATTAAAAAAAAATTTTTTTTTAATTTAAAGACATATATTCAATCTTTGCCTTATGAACAAAGAAGTTTTTTAATGATGGGACCACAACAATTACAACAAAAGGAGCAACAGTTTTAATAAGCAAAATAATTAAATAAAAAATGGAAAAACTTGAAATAATTAAAAATAATATTTTTTCTAAACTTGTAATTTTAAATTGTAATCTTAAATATTTTTTTACTTTTTATTTAATAAAATGCCTTAAAAATACTTAAAATAGAGTGTATTGGAAATAGTATTAAAGAGAGTTGGATTTTTTGCGAACTTAAGTTTGCGGACTATTCCCTTAACATTTTTACAATCTTAATACATTTTTGTATTTTTATTTACAATTGAAAGTATTTTATATTTTTATAAGAAAAAAACATTATGCCAAAAAATAAATACTATTAAAAAATATATAAATTAATATTTTTATTTATTTTTAGGTGTATCATCTAATCCAGAGCCAAAGAATGTACTAAAAGCATTTCCTCCTCCATTTTTAGCATTATAATCTCTTCCAAAAATTGAAGCTAAAGCATTACCAGATTTTTGTTGTTCATTATTATTATTATTATTATTATTTGTTCCTCCAATTAATGAATCAAAACCAAATTGGTTTAATAAATCAGGCATTTGTGGTAATTGTCCTTTCATTAAATTTGTTAAGAAATCTCCTCCATTTTCTTCTCTTTTCTTTATTTCTCTAACTTCAGAACTCTTTTCTGCTTTTTCGTTTGGCATTAAAATTCCAAATTGATGAAGGAATGAATTTAGTGGATTTTGTGAAGAAGGTATTTCTGGTGGAGGGGTTAAATGAGGAATATAATTACTTTTTTCTTCTATTTGTTGTTGGTCTTTTTTGTTTAGAACACCTTTCTGTTGAAAAATTAATTCAGGAGATAAATCTTCAGACTAAAAATTATAAAATTGAAAATTCTCAAATTCAAATTATTAAATTTTAAAAATACAAAGATAAAAAAAACATACCTTCAATAAAGAATTTTCTTTATTTAAGTTAACAATGCTACTAGTTGTTGTACTAATTAATTGATTATTTGCACCAGAATTAAAAGCAGACAATAATTTATTAAATGAGGAAAATAAAGGTGAAGAAGAAAAAGAATTTTGTTCCTTTAATTCATTATTTGAATTATATTCTCTTTTATTTATAAAATATGGTAAAATTGTTGAAGTATCTTTTATTTGTTGCTTGTCTATATTGTTGAATTCTTCTCCAACCTGGGACGTTATTTGTCTAAAAATGTATATTTTAAATATTTTAGACTAATTGTAAATTGAGGGAATTTTAAAAAACGAACTCCTCAGATTCTAATTCCGTTTCTTGTCATTAGAGTCTCTTTAAAATTAAATCTTGAGGTGACTATAATTAAATAAAAACCAACATATTATCTGTATGACCAAGTTTAGACATAGTTTCGGCTATTTTAGGTAATTTCTCTGCTACAGTTTTTAAAATCCGCTGAATTCCATCTTCTGATCCTCTATTATCTTCAACAAAATATGCTGATTTTCTCCTTTCTGAATTAAAATTTTCTGATTCATCTATTGTAGTAAGTTGTTGTTTTTGTAGATTGTCAATTTGTTGTTTTGTACTTGTTGGAAATGAGAAAGCTGAATTTCGATAAGCGGCGTAGGGAACTCGAAAGGAAGAAGAAGAGGGTGGGGGTGAATTGGGAGAAAAAGAAGGCTAAAAAATTTATGATAAATTAATTAATTAAACTTAAGTTTGTAATTCAAGTTTATTTAAATTTATAATGTATATTTATAATATTAAGTTACAATCTAAGTTTAAGCATATAAATAATATTTAAATTTATTATTTTAATAATATTTAAGTTTGTAAATATATAAAGTTTACAAATAAAAATGTATAAATTTGCCTGAAAATATTGTGAATTCTGCGGGGCAGAATTAACTCCCCATTGAGAATAAACATTATTAGGAATATAATAATTATTAGATTGAGAATATTGTGACTGACCATCTACATTATTCTGAATTACAAATATTATTTAATTAATAATTTTATTTTACCCAATTCTCCAATCGTGGAATACCTACAGTTGAAAATGCTGCAAATCCAATATCAATTAATAAAATTAAAATATAAATTTGTTGTCCTTGACATATCAAGTCCATAATAGACAAAATGATCAAAAAATAAGCAGATAGCAAAAATAATGTTTTTTGTGATCACGATTTTTTGTTTATTTTGGTTATTTATTTAAAAGAGTTGTTAAAAAATTTTCAAGGTTAAGTAGTCATTTTTTTATTTTTTTTAGTATATTTAATAGCCAAAAATAAATAAATAATTTTTTGGTCAAAAAAGTCAAGTTAATGTCACGGACATTTCTTTATGTCTTTACTTCTTTTTAGCTTTCTTTATTCATTTTTCTTCGTTATTTAAAAAAACTCCTTCAATTCAGAATTGCTTTTCTAGTTGTCTTCTGTTGTTGTTATCCCTTACGATTGAAAATACTCCGCGCAGATTAATGCGGATCTTCTTAAAATTAATAGTAGCTGTTGAAAAATAAAAATGAAAATAGTTGAGGAAAATAAACGATTGATGAGAGAGAAATTATTGAATAAATATAAAATAAACTTCTTAAGCTAAAATATAAAACAAGTTTTTAAATATACAAACTTAAACTTGAAATAATTACAACTTATTTTTAAGAACTTAACAATACGTTTTTAAATTACAATTGTTTCAAGTTTAATTAAAGTTTATTGCTTTGTTTTTTATATTAAATAAAAAGTTTATATTTATAATTTAAAGAAATACAATTAGCAAATTTAACATACTTTTTAATAAAATAAATACAATTCTTTTTAGCTATTTATATGCACTCCTTTTGTGCAATCCTGTATCCTTAAACGTCATTAAACCCCTCCTTGTTGCCGCCCTTCAGTGTTTTTCTATTAAAGAAGCCTTTTTTTATTTGCTTTAAAAAAAAAAGAGCTCAACAACAATAGTAATAAATTTGCGATTTTTGACGTCATTCATTTTTTAGTTGATGTAATTAAAAGTTAAAACTATTACAAATTATTTGGAATAAATAAAAAATAGGTAAAAATATTTGGGTAAAATTGACCTTGTAAATTAATAAAATAATGAGTCAGTCCTATTTACAATTTAAGAAAATAATAAAAAAACTAATATTTAAATATTTAATTTTTGCTTGAGCCTTGTTGATTAATACAATTCTCAAAATAACATTTATCTGAATAATAATTAAATAATCCATCGTTTTCTTCATATTTGATGCTTTTCCTTATATTATTATTTTCTTTTCCACTTAAAATATTAAGTAAAAAGACATTTAAAAAATAAAATAGTTACCTAACTATATAACAAATTCCAATTAACATTTGTGGTTCTTTATTGTATTGTATATTTAGTCGATTAAATGTACTCAAATAGAGATTACATTTAATCCAAAAATCCCCACCTTTGGCACATAAAAGACGAAAAAGTTTGCTTTGGGCATGGCCCTGGCTTAGAGCTAAAATTAATTTAATTTTTTTTTAATTTTAAAATATTTATACTAGTTTGATGCATTTCTGATACTTGACTTAAATCATTTGGATAGACAAATTTATAAAAACTATTTTCAAGAAGTAATTTGTGTGAAAATCCTGTTAGTTCCATTAAACTATAAATAAAATAATAAAAAAAATAAACTTTAAATTAAAAAATTACCTGTTATCCACAAAAATAAGTTTTAGAGATAATGTTGCACGGAACATAAACATTGTAGAACTTAAAACTCAAAATTTCATTAAAATATAATATGTATTAAACTTTAAATTCAATTCATTTTGTCCATAAGGTAACATTGGCTGTCCAAAACCTATAAAACGTCCATTATTATCAGGCCACAAAGTTCCCATAAAATGTATTGCCTATATTTTTAAAATAATTTTTTTACTAAAATAAAAACAAATATGTATATAACTTTAACTCCTGGCAATCCTTTAGAAGAATTTGGAAGTGGTTTTCTTCCTGCGGAACAAAGAAAACGAAGTACAATACTCATATCTGGATTTGTCACTTTTAAAACACTGCAATCTACAAAAAGGGCCATTTTATCAACTAATAGAGGAACATCACCAGGATAAAGAAAATTGGAAATTGGACTTCCTACTAAAGTTGCCTATAATGTAATAATTATTATAAAATAAAAAAAATGATTTATTAATGCCTGTGAAAGCCCCAAATGGATTGCAACAGTCTCACTAACGTAAAGAATATATCCTTTATTATTTAATACAATTATAAAACCATCCATTGCCTTTTAAGAAGAAAAATATTAAAAAAATAAAATATATTACCTGAAACAAATTTAATGCAAATTGATGCAATGGCTCCAAAATTTTATTATTTTTATATGAATGTTGGCTATTTGCCCATTGAAGCTTTAGTTGACGATCCTCAAAACATTCTTTATTTGTTTTTATTTCATAATCTTTGTTTTTATTTTGATTATTAATGTTTTGTTTTTGTTTTGTACCATTCAAATTTGAAATAAGTTGATTAAATTGAAGATAGGCAATTATTACACGAATAATGCCAGCTTTGTCCAATTGATCTATTTTTATTTATCAAATAATTATTTTTAAAAATTTAAGTTTACAAACTTAAATATTTAAGTTATATATTTAATGGAAAATATTATTGTAATATTTACGGAAAAATACAAAATAATTTTCCGGAAATAATTCCATAGCCGGGTGATATTCTCAAAGAAAAATGCTATTATAATTATTTCTGTAAAATTTAAAATAAAAATACCTCGAATAGGGGGTGATAAAGGTAACAAATTAGCCAACATTGAAAAAGCATTTTTTTCCTTTAACTTTATTTTTAAAAATAATTATAATTATTTTCACCTTGTCCCGCCTATTTTTGCCTATAATCTCAAATAATTCATAATTAGTTTGATTTTGTCTTTCATTTTTAATATTTATTTTTTTGTTCATAAATGGATAGTAAGGAATATTTTTTAAATTTTTTTTATATTTTTTAAATATTTAGAAATAATACAAAAAGCTTGAAATCAAATAAAATAAAGTCCTTTTATTGATAAACATTACCAATAAAAATGAATAATTCATTAAAAACGAAAAAAATTTTTACAGTTAAAAAATAATAAATTTTTTATATATTTTTATTTTTTAACATTTTACTTTTATTTTACCACCTTCACATTTATTTTGACCTTTTTCACAAATTTTTACGAATTTTTAAAATAATTAATTAATTAATATATTTAATTTTTATTATCGCCAATGAAACAAAAAATATTCCATAATTTAATTAAAGATAATTTATGTTTATTTCCTTCAATTAAATATTTGGATCAATTAACGAACGTTTCACGCCTATCATTTTTTATCAACAAGAGTGGTTAATAAAGTGAGACAAATTTTTTAAATAATAAAATAGTGTTAAATTATGTTAAGAAGGCAAATGCGCAACTTTAAATAAAATTTTAAAAATTTTATTCTGATTTTTCTGGATAATAAAATACTGAAAAAGTTTTTGTATTTTTAGTCTTTTTTTAATTTTGTATTCTTTCCGGAAAGTTTTATACTCACAAGAAATGTTTTTAAAGTTTTTCCGGAAAGCTTTTTTACAATTATATTCAAAAACTTATTAGTAAATGTGTTTATTTATTTTTTTTACAATCTTACAATTTTATATTTTTTTGAGTTTGTATTACTTATAAATTACGGTCATTTTTATTATTAACAAATAGTAAAAACTCTTTTCTTTATATTGATCATAACTGATCTACACCAAATCTTGCCCTTTATTTTATATTTATTTTGAATGTGTTTTATGGGTTATATATGACAGATTGTTTGATTATTATTTGTCGCGCAACCGCGTCTTGCCTTTTTAGTTATATTTTTTTACTTCTCGTCAAGGCCTTCCCATCACTTTGTTTCTTAGTCTAGGTTAGGCTTTTATATATTTTCTTTTACCTAAATTCATTAATTTTTCAATTAAATTGTTTCTTATTAAACTGACCCTTCTATACACCCAAATGATCATTTCTATTTAATAATTTTGTTTTTAATTTGAAAAAAAATTATTTTTTTTTTTTCAAAAAGACTGAAAATCACTAAAACTACTTTTTTATTGTTTTTTTTAAATTTATATTTTGTACTTTTTACTTCTAATTTACATTTTCTAAATGTCCGAAATTTACCTTTATTTGCTTATTAAATCAATAATATTTTTATAATGTCCGAATTTTAACAATCCTCCTTTCTCCGCCACCTTCCCCTCTATTTTCGTCCCACCATGCATTTTTAATGCTTATTTATTTTTTAATTAAACTTTATATGTACAAAAATGAAGGAATTATTTTATTTTAATCAGCCCTATTAATCGTCAATTGACTTTTTATGGCTTTTCATTTTTATTCTATTTTTAAACAATTTAATGATTATTCATAGAAGAGACCACACACTATTTAAAAAATAAAAAAATTAAAAATATAATGATTATAGCAATTTATTTATAATAAATATTAAAATAAAAATACATAATAAATGTTTAATTTAATTGAATATTTATTTGTTGTAAATATTAATCATTTTTGGAAATTATTTATATTGCTTAAATGCAACATTTTTAGGTATTTTTAACTAACTAAAAAAAATTAATTAAAATTACATTAGTGAGGCATTAAGTTTTTGTAAAAAAAAAAAGAAATACTATTCTACGTTTTTTTGTTAAGAAACAAAAGTGTCATTTTCTTTACAATTATACTCATTGTAAATTGTTTTTACATTAAATTAACTAATGCAACAGTCTTTTCAAACTCATTGCATCAATGTCAAAAACTTTGTCAGGAAAAGAATTTGGTAGAAATTTTTATTAAAATACTAATAAACACAAAATTATTTTTTTATTTTCCCTCAGGCATTTCCTTTACCTCATGCAAGTTTAGGATGGCCAAATATTTCCAAGAGTAACTGTGATTTTGATTGTCTTATTGACGCAGTGAGTTTTTACTTTTTAATGTAGAGAATTTTAGATTACCTATTTAAATTAGTTAATAGTATTCTAAAATAGATAAAATAGAACTTTTTTTATTTTTCTATAGACATTTTCTCTATTGTTTACAATAAAGTTTAAATTAAACTTAATGAAAAACAAACTTGAAAAATAAACTTTCCGGAGAATTTACAGTATTTTAGGATTATTCTTTTTACTAAATTTAATAAACTTTAATTTTAGTGTCGGTTAGGTTGTAAAGACTTGGACTCTCATGATTCAAGTTGTAGTAACCGTTGTGATCCTATAGCAGGTTCTTTTGCATGTAATCAAGGATGTCGAGCAATTACGGACATTTTTCTTCACAAAATACAAAGTAAATTTATTTAATTTTTCTATTTTTTGGAGTAAAAATTTAATTTTTAGATCTAATTGATCTTTCATCTGTTGAATTATTTCTTGACAAATCTCTTGGTTTAGGAATGAATTGGTCATTTCCTCAAGCACAGTCTAATCTTCTTAAAGAAATATCAACAACTAATATTCAGTGGATAGCACAAAGTCGTCCAGGAGGAAAACAAGGATGGCGCTGGACAAAACTGGATAAAAACGTAAAAATTAATATTCTAATTCCCTATATTTTGCCCTCAAAATCTTTACAGGCATTTGAGGACGACTCTTTAATTTCTACAGTTTCTGTACCATTTGAAGCGTATTATATTGATGTTGAGGTGATAAATGTTTCATTAAAAAATAAAAATATTTTTTAGCTAAGACTTGCAGCTAATTGGCGTGATAATATAATAATTTCATCTAAACATTTCCGGTTATCAACATTTCCGGAAAAACAAGTATTGCCTTCATATATACCTCAACCTTCTTCTGGAATATATTTACAACTTTCTCTTTCAAGTTTTGTAGTTTGTTGGAATACTGAATCTTTAAATAAATTTAAAATTAAATTGTTTACAACAAAAGAAGGAGAATTAGACCATTTAATAGTTTCTGAAATAATTTCTTCAAAATGTCATGTTTTTAGGAATTTAACTATTAATGAGGTATCTAGTTATTTTTTATAAAATAAAATTTAAATAAATACAAAAATTAATGGAAAGAAATTTCTAATGATTATTTTTAGGGAACAGAATTTCGTTTGGCAATTACAGATCTAGGTGGTATAGTAGAAAATTGGGATGAAGAGGAAAATAATAATAAAAAACTCTTGCAATTAAAAAATGAAAATGTTAATTTAATTTCTGAAAAATCATTACAAATAAATATTAGCATGGAAATGATGGAAGGTTTTAATTTTAGTTATTTTTTTAGTCTTTTTTTATATTTTTCAGAACCTAAAAAATCACATCCAGTATTATTATTCTCTGATGGTTCTTCTTTATTTTTACTTCATGATTTAAACGATTTTATTTTATTAAATGAACCTATAAAAGTTCTTTTTACCTTAAATGGTTCTCAGGCAATTAGTGCTTTATGTGCTCTTTCCCAAACAGAAATACTTGTTGGACTTTCTGATGGAGCAATATTTCATTTAGAAATTTTATTTGAATTTGGAATTGAATTTGATTTAATTAATAAAACTATAGAAGGGGAATTGAAAACACAAACAAAGAAATTGAGAGAAGCTGATGGAGTTTCAATTACACAGATTGTTGTTGATTTTATACAAGTAAATATTTTTAAAAAATAAAATTAAAAAAAAACATTAGTTTTAAAAATTAGGAATATTTTTATGCCATTCGTGATAAAATTGGGATTGTTAGATGTAAAATAAAAACTTGTGATAATACATCAACAACAATGATGCTAACTATTACTCCTAATTTTGTACAACGACTAGCTTGTGATCCTTGGAATGGGTATGTTTTTTGATTGTAAAACAAACAAACTTTACAGAAAAATAACATTTCAATAAAGAAAATAAACTTAAAATAAACTTGGAAAAGAAAATAAACTTGATAGTATGTAGATAAATAAATTTTCTATATAAATATTAAACTTTGTTTTTACAATTTGTAATTTAGTTTCCTATATTATACTACAAATGTTGGTGATATATTTTCTATGCCATTATTTCCAATAGATGCCTCACAAAATATTTCTCAAACAATTACTCGTCGTGTTTCTGAAATTCCAGCTGCTAATACTGTAGAGGTTGATATTACCGATCAGAAATTATTTGTTGTCACTAAATCCGGCCATCTGATGAGTTGGTAAATTTAAATATAATTTTATTAAATTTATATATTTTTAATTATAATTAAATAATTTTTTAAGGCCGAGATCTTGTAGATTCAACTATTAAAGATGAACGCGAGGGTTGGACATTAAATGATCGTTATAGAAATGTTATTCGTTCACAATTTTATCACAATCGTCTTTTCTGGATAAGTACAAGCTGTGGGGATTCACATCCATGGGAGAGCTGTTTATTTAGTGAAGAATTTGAATATCAACATAAAACAATTCATTTAAATAAATAGTATGTTTTTTAACCTTTTTGAAATTAAAATAAAAATTTCATATCAGTTAACGTCCTAAATTTTTTAACTTTTTTTTTAGTTTATTTACTGGACCTGTACGCGCTTTTACTTTACTTAAACATTTTCCAACTCTTCCATTCTTGCTTCCCCCTTCTAAAGTTGGCTTGATTTTGGTTGATATGGAAGCATTTATTAGCTGGAAACCTCCAACATTTTTACCTTATCAAGGTATTTTTTTTTAAATTAATTTATTTTAGCAAAATTTTGACAATTTATTTAAAATTTCATTTTTTTGAATTTATAAAAATAATCTTTTGAAATATTTTTTAATTTATCAATTAATTAAGCAAGTGGTTCCTCATGGCGTTCACTCACTTATGAATATATTTTGCAAAGTGTAAGGGATGATATTTCTAATAATTTGGATATTATTAATTCTATGAATGATTTGGACAACAATTCAACTGAACTAAATAATAATAATATAACTGAAAATATTATAAAAATATATGCTCGTGGATTTACACAAAAGACTTATTCTTCTAATATTCAACTTGAAACAAATAATATAAATTATTATATTGCTAAAGTTAGAGTATGTATTGTTAATAACAACAAAATTTGTTCAGGTGAACATTTTTTAAATAAATTTTTAAGAAAAAATAGAAAACATATGGAAAACATAAAAATAAATAAAATTTTAAACATTTTTTATAATACTGAGAGTTTTCAGCACAAGTTATTGCTAAAAGTCATACAATACAAATAACAGAAGCACACAAACAAATTTCACTTTTAATAAAGAGAATATCATTATCATCTGCAACAGATTTATCATTACACTCAGTAAATCAATTCGGTCAATCATTAACAAATATAAACGCATTGGACTGGCAAGGCAGAGAAATTGCTGAAGAACAAAGAATTTTTTGTAATTTAATTATTAAAAAATATTTTTAATTAATTAAAAATATTTTTAAGATCCCCAAATACCATCAGAACCTGGTATAGCAATAGCATTTGATAATACCTCAAATGTTTTGTTAAGTTCTTCAAGAAAAGATGCTTCAATTACTCAAAGATTCGATTCTAATAATATTAGATTTTTAGATTCAGCATATATTAATCAAATTTTACTAATATCATCTAAAGCTATTGTGCTTTTTGCTACAGCTTATTCTGTAAATGTTTATCGCACAACATCAAGTTTTGATAAAATGTATATTTTTGTTATCTAATTAATAGAAACAGAAGATTTATTAAAAAATAAACTTTCCGGAAAAAATAAAATAATTTAAGAATTTTGTAACAAATTTTCCGGAAAGTTTATAACCTTCGGAGAATAAACTTTCAGGAAGGTTTTTTAAACTTTCCGGAAAAGAATAATTTTTTGTATAGAATATACAATTGTGCGGTGGGCGGCGAAGATTGTGGTGAAGTAATTGGAATTGCTTTTGACGATGGAACAAATGGTCAAGAAGGACAAAGAATTTTACTACTCGTTCAATTATCTTCAGGAACAGTTCAACTTCTTCAGTCATCAAGTGATTTAAACCAACCATTTCAATTAGTCCATTCTGTGAGTAATGGACTTCCTTATAGGTAATTAATTGATAAATTTTATTAAAAATAAATTTTAATTATTTAAAATTATCAGGATTCGCCAAATTTCTGGATTTGTTGATGGCCGTTTTTTAATTTTAACTGAAGATGGTTATTTTGGGACTCTTGATTTTGATTTAACTAATGTCAATTTAAACTTTGCTATTCGAGATATAAATCATTTATTGGTCGCTGATAACGTTTCTCCCTTCGAAAGACGTTTTCTTCATTTTGACGGGCCAATTCATTTTGACGAGAAGACAGCACAACTTCGTTGGTCTGTTATTAAAGAAGGAGGAGAAGGAGACCTTTCATCTGATAGTAATACGAGTGGTAATACAGGTAAATTATTTAATATTGTATTATTGAAATTTTTTTAAATTTGGCAGAACTTCTACCATTGCTTTTCAAATTGTCACTCTTTCGTGATGGATTTTCTGATAATGATCCTACTCTAATTGTAAGCCAAGAAAGCAGTTTCTCCCTGCCCCCAAAGCTTTTACAAGCCTGGAACTCCCGACAACGCTTTGATGCTCAAGTAGAGGCTATTAGCCCTTGGATCCATGCTTGGGCTAATCAAACAGGTTTAAATGCAGCTACTAAACCTCCAACAGCACCGGAAGATATTCGAATTTATGCTACACAACAAAGAACAGTTGATGGGAGTAGAGCTATTATTGACCTTTTTTGGCATGAGCCAAGTGAATGGAATGGAGAAAAATTGGGATATCAATTAAATTGCACAATTACTCAAGAAACAACAACAAGTACTTCATCTTCCATTCAATCAAGTGATTCAACTAATACAAACAATTATCCACTTCAATATATGAATATTACATTAAAAAGTACTCAACGCTCATTTTCTTTTACTGTACGCTCAGGAAAAGTTGGATGTTTTGTTTTTGCTATAAATGACCAACAATTGGTTGGGCAACCTTCTGTGTTAGCAGAAATTGATGGAAGCGGTTGATTTTTTTTAGTCTATTTTGGTTAAAATTTTTTTTTTTAAATTTAGAGTTTAAGCCATTAATTCGTCTTTTTGCTATTGATTCAATGGAATCACTTGTAGCTATACAAAATTGGACAATTGAAGTATCAAAAAATGGTGCAAATATAAGAAAATTGCGTCATTTAACTGCCAAAAATCGAAGAAGGCAAACAACACAAATAGGACAACAACAAACACCTCAACAACAACAACAAATCTTTCATTCTTCACAATATCAAGCAATTACATTTGTTGGGAACGAACTTTATGCAATTCGTAAAGAAACAGAAATGTTATCATCATCTTCTTCTTCTTCACAATTATTTTTGGTTAAATTAGATATTAATCAAGTGGATCAAGTTATTTATAAGGTTGGAAATTAAATATTTTAATGAGAAATAAATGTTTCCGGAAAGTTTATTTTATATAAATATTTTCCGAAAGGCTTAATTATAAGTATATTTATATTATTTTTTAGGCCTCACTCATTGGTGATTCTGTTCAACAACAAATTGATGCTATGGCATCTGATTGGGTTTCAAACAGATTACTTTTGGTTGGTAATCGAGCATTAATGCAAATACAACTAGATCAGTTACAACAAGATTCTGCTACCACTCTAAGTCCCAAACGTCTTTTTCAACTTTCTATGGGTGCCCAAGATGCGAAGCAATTAATTTTTGATCCTTTCACAAAGTAATTTTTAGTGCTTTTCTTCAAAAAAATCAACTAAATATTTTAGCACAGCCCTTTTATTAACAAAAAATGGATCATTACTTGCTTTGAATTTAAACAATGGAACTGAAACAAATTTAGAACTTACAACTGGATGTTTACGACAAAAAGTTTATTTTTAAATTAAAAGTTGAAACATTTATTCTGAAAAAGTTTTTATTTTCTATTTTTCAGAAACTGTATATTTTCCGGAAAGTTTATTTATTTTACTCTTTTTCAGACAATAACTTCGATTGTTGGTGAATTTATTTGGAATAGACCTTCTTCTCCTCAATTATATGCTCTCACTTGGAATGGCCTAATAGAACTAAAAATTGGTTCTGATAATTGTCCTGAAGTAAATGTTAATTGGGATATGTTTGGAGGTAATTAAATATTTTTTAATTCTTTTTTTTTTTATTCAAATTATTATTTTTAGAACGTGGTTTAAAAGCAATATCTTTATTTGCTGTAGCTGATAAAGTTTTTGTTTTTGCAACACCCACAGATTTACTTGTTTATGATCGTCTTTCTGCTTTAGTTTCTCAATTTCCAATTCCAAATCCACCACTTCGTCAATTATTAACTGTATCACAGTCATCACAACCTTTTCCTGATAGAAATTGTTTTAAACTTCCTTCAATTTCTTCAGTTGATTTTATTATAAAAAATGATGGAAGAACAGGAGCTGTTATAGAATTGCCAGAACCTAAAAGAGAAGAAAATAATGAAGTTTTTAAACAATCTATTGAATGTCAAAATATTTCTCAGCCTCAAACTCAATATGAATTACATTTTAGAAAAAGAGGAGTTGAAAAAGAAAAAATTATTCGAACAACTAATAATAAAACTTTTATTGACCAAGGCGTTTTGGATAAAAATACTGAGTTAAATTAAAATTTAAAATAAAATAAAATTTAAAATTTCTTTATAGTTATGATGTTTTTATTGGTTGGTCAAATCGTTTTTGGCCAGTTCAAGGCCAATCAGAATCGAAAGTTTTTCACACTGGCTTCGGTTATCCATCTGCTCCGAGAGATCCTATAGCTTTTTCACTTAGTCCTGATACTGTACTTTTAAGTTGGTTACCTCCAGAATTGCTAAATGCACCTGCATCAGAAATACGTTATAGAGTAAATAAATAATTAAAAATTAAAAAAAAATATTTTTAGATAAGTCAACAAAGTTCATCACTAATTTCTCCTGTTGCTGTAGCTGTACGCCCACAAGAAGGTGCTCGTGGTCACTTTTCCAATCCAACCGCTGAAGTTGTTTCTTGTGATGATTCAAATATTTGTCAAGCAAAAGTGCCAAATTTACGTCCTTCTACAGATTATCATTTTTGGGTAGATTTAAAGAAAATTTTCCTTAATAAAATTTGGTTTCTCAGATATTAGCACTTCATGTTAGTCGAATTTCTTTAAATACTGTAGAAGATCCGGAGGCAACTTCAATTGAAACTCAGTCACATACCCGAGAAACTCCAGGAACACTTCGATTGGAAAATGCAACAAGTAAATAAATATTATCAAATTATATCTAAAATTTACTTTTAAGGTACTTCATTAAATATTCGTTGGAATACATTGCCTGGTGCAGAAAATGGATTTCCTTCTGTGCAACATATTCAAATTTCTATTCAATATCGGCAGGTTGAAAATAATAATACTATAACTTCCGGAAAAATAAAATAAACTTTAAAGAAATATAAATAAAATTATAAATAAAGTTTTCCGGAAGAAAATACCAATAAAGTTTTAGAGCGGTGTAGATGCTACTTGGACTTTACTTTATAACTCTACATTTATAATTGAACCTAATATAACATTAACTGGATCACAACATTCATTTTGTATTGATGAATTGAGACCAGCTACTACTTATGATTATCGTTATTTAGCAGAATATTATAATATTATTGTATTAAATGAGAATTCAAATAATAAAGAAAAGATTTTAATAAATGAATTTTTCTTTCAACAAGTTCAACAGGCCAGAACAAAAGGTAAAATATTTTAAATAGAAAATTATTTTTTTAATAAATTTAAAAAATCAGCTGGGACTCCATCTGCACCCACTAATGTTCAATTAATTAATGAAAAGGGTACTTGGACACTTAAATGGTCAGCACCAGATTCTGATGGAGGCGAAACTATTCAAAATTATGCTGTAGAGTATAGGTTTGAAGAAAAATTAAATTTATTAAATTAAAAAAAATTATTTTATAAAGACCTAATAGTCAATCCGAATGGGAGATTTCAGATCGAGGCCTTCCTTCTGATAGACTATTTTGGCATGTTACTTGGTCAGAATCTCATGTACGTCATGAGCCTAGTGATGCAGAACTGACACAATTCCGTGTTCGTGCTGCAAATTCTGAAGGTTTTGGTGATTTTGGATATACAAAGGTAAAAGGAGCAGACAGTGATAATAGTTTGGAGAGAAATGGAAAGAGTATTTTGTGGAATGTTTTATTGGTTTTATTACTTATTTTGTTGCTTTTATGTGCTGGAGCTTATTACACATGTTTGTTTTAATTATTTAAAGAGAATAAATTTAATAGAAAATAAACTTTCCGGAAAAGTAAAATAAACTCAGGAAAATAAACTTTCCGTAACTCGACAGAAATAAATAGAAAATAAACTTTCCGGAATAAATTTATAAACACATTTTTATCTTTATACAATTATAGTAATATAAAATTGTATTTTGTAGTACGCTCAAAAATGACAAAGAGACGTAAGGTGCGCGAGAAGCTACATAAACCAATTTGTATGGAAAGTATTGGTGAGCAAATTCAGCAATTTCACCAAACACAAATGCAATTCTCTCCTGAAGTACAAAATGAATTAAAAAGTTAATTTTATTTAATTATTTAAAAAAAATGTATTTTTTTTTAGTTTTGCCTAAAATACTTCCATCAAGAGTAAAAATATCTAAGCAACTTGGAATTGGAAGTTTTGGGAGAGTTTGTGAAGTAAATTTATTTAAATTAAATTTTTTTAATTTTTAAAATTATTTATTAGGGTTTTATGCGTCTAGATAGAGATGTAAGTGTTCGTGTTGCTGTGAAATACCTAAAAGATAATAGTGCAGAAAATCGAATAAAATTTCTTAAAGAAGCTATACTTATGAAGTTTTATAAAAAATATATTTTTTATAAACAATATTTTTTACTTAGCAATTTTGACCATCCTAACATTGTAAAACTGCTTGGAGTTAATATGGAACAAGGAGAACATTTTCTAATACTTGAATTAATGGATGGTGGTGATTTACTTGGTTTTCTTCGAGAATAGTAAAATAATGTTTTTATATAATATTTTTAAATTTTCAAGTCGTCCTAAAAAAGGCAATTCTTCACGTCTTTGTTTACGCGATTTAATTGCAATTGCAGTTGATATTGGGCGTGGATGTGTTCATTTGGAAACTTATAAACATGTACATCGAGACCTAGCTGCCAGGAATTGTCTAATTTCTTCAAAAACATCTCCACAAAGAGTTACTAAAATTGCTGACTTTGGTCTGGCTAGATCTCTTTTTGTTGATGATTATTATAGAGTACATGGACAGGCAAGATTTATTAACAAAAAATATTTATTCTACCAATTATTAGGACATGCTACCTCTTCGCTGGCTTTCTCCGGAAGTCATTACACAAGGATTATTTACCTCAAAAAGCGATGTCTGGGCTTTTGGTGTTTTACTTTGGGAAATTATTACATTGGGTGAACAGCCCTATTCAAACAGACAAAACACAGAAGTAAATATTTGATTTTTAAATATATTTATTTTTATTTTTTCAATTTTAAGGTTTTAAATCTACTTAGCAATGGTATATGTTTAGAAAGGCCTTTAGAATGTCCTGAAGAACTTTACCAAGTGATGAAATCTTGTTGGACTATTCCAGCAGAGCAAAGACCAAAATTTTTAGAATTACAACCTAAAATGGAGTCAATTCGCGGACTTACCCATTTTCAAGTAATTTTGAATTATCTTTTTTATTTCTTTATTTCTATTTTTTAGTCAAGAGATCCATTTCCATCTGGACTTTTAAATGGTTTTGAAAATTCATTAGATTCGAGTACTTCAACTCATGAATCTAGCACCACAACTAATGGTGGTGATTCCTCTACTGCTCATTTTGAAAAGAGCGGTTATTTCAATTTAATTCAATAAATACCTAAAAAAATTTCAGAAAATTCCTCTTCTAGGAAACATTCTCGTTTTGGACCCAAAGCTGCAAGACGTCAATTAGGGCAACAACAAGGCACAAATTGTACAATTTCTACAACTACTACAAATGTTGCTTTTAATGATTCTGGTTTGTTATTTTAAATTATATTTTGATTCTTTTATTTTTCAGCTGATTATGAATTGCCAATACGTCCTTCTACTAGTATTATTCAATCATCTCTTTATAATAATAATAATCAACAGACTCAAAATAGTCCTTTTTCTACTTCACAATTTCGTAAGGTAGATAATAATAATACTCAACAACAACAACCACTACAAAAAGGTGTAGTAGCCTTTCAAAATAATGCCTTTATGATTGATGAAGATTTAACAACATCTGAAAGATTACAGGAACAAAGACAACAATTTTGGAATAGTCAAAATCATAGACAAATTTCTAATAATAATAATAATAATGGAAATATTAATAATAATAGACATTCCAACATTAATGAAGAATTAGAAAACCAGCCAAAATTAAGTGCCTCCTCTAATAGAGTTAGCAGAGTTTAAGAAATTAAAATTCTATTATAATTTAAATATATAAGTTTATTAATGTTTTACAATTAGTTACTAATATAACAATTTTTGCTCAATATGTTAGAGATTATTCCACCTATAAGAATAAAATAGGGTGTTTTTTGAGTTTTTTTATAATAACTTTATAAATTTTGATTTTTTTATAAATAAAGTTATATCCATTCGATAGATTAGGGAAAGGGCTATCGAATGTATATAAAAGTGTTTTCGAAAAAGTCGAAAAATGTCGAAAAAATGTCAAAAAACGTGTTTTTTTTCAAGAGAAAAAGGGGCAGTAGCTGTGGTTTTTGAACTACAACTTTTTTGTGGATAAAGGTACAGAGTTGGTCCCAGCGAGAGGGCACACCTTCAGACTTTGGGCTATCCAATGGTATAAAAATTGTTCTGATCGGATAAAGATAAAAGGTAGATGTCCTCTGGAATGGAATTTAAAAATTGAAATTTATGAGATGGTAGGCAAAGACAAAAGAACTTTTATTGAAAAATGGATAAGATGAGTTGTGGTGTAGTGGTAATGTGCTTGATTTGCTAATTCCAATGCGGGTTCGAACTCGTAGGTCGGAAATATTTTTTTAAAATGTTTCAAGGCCATCTAGACGCAAGACAAATAATCGCAAGGGTCCATCTAGACGCAGGACAATTAATCGCAAGGGGCCATTTAGACGCAAGACAAATAATCGCAAGGGGCCATCTAGACGCAGGACAATTAATCGCAAGGGGCCATTTAGACGCAAGACAAATAATCGCAAGGGTCCATCTAGACGCAGGACAATTAATCGCAAGGGGCCATTTAGACGCAAGACAAGTAATCGCAAAGAGCCATCTAGACGCAGGACAAGTATTCGCAAGGGGCCATCTAGACGCAGGACAATTAATCGCAATGAGCCATCTAGACGCAGGACAAGTAATCGCAAGGGTCCATCTAGACGCAGAACATGTAATCGCAAGGGGCCATTTAGACGCAAGACAATTAATCGCAAGGGGCCATCTAGACGCAGGACAATTAATCGCAAGGGGCCATCTAGACGCAGGACAATTAATCGCAAGGGGCCATCTAGACGCAGGACAATTAATCGCAAGGGGCCATCTAGACGCAGGACAATTAATCGCAATGAGCCATCTAGACGCAGTACAATTAATCGCAAAGAGCCATCTAGACGCAGGACAAGTATTCGCAATGAGCCATCTAGACGAAGGATAAGTAATCGCGAGGGGACATTTAGACGCATGAGAAATAAACACATGAAGCAAATTAGACGCATGCATGTTTTTTGACATTTTTCGACATTGTTCGACGATAGCCCTTTCCATTATCTATCGAATGGATATACATTAATATATATAAAGATTCATATAAATAAAAATTAAAAAAGTTATTTAAACAATTTAAAAAAAACACCCTATATTCCTCTTATAGGTGGAACCAGCACGCATCGCGCACTGGAATAAAGAAACCACTTCGCGCTTGTAAAAATGATTCTAGAATAAAGTTAAAAACATTCTAAATGGCAAGGGCTAGTGAAACTCCTTAAAAAAATGTAGGGACAAAATAGCTAGATTGAAACACAGCACGGACAGTAAAATTGAGCTCAAGATGAGCATGATTTAAGCTCGATTTGAGCTCAAGTTGAGCTCGAGATGAACTTGATAGGAACTCAAGTTGAGCTCGATTTGAGCATGGTTTGAGCTCGGTTTGAGCTCGAGATGAACTTGATTGGAACTCAAGTTGAGCTCGATTTGAGCATGGTTTGAGCATGATTTGAGCTCAAGTTAGACTCAAGTTTGGCTCAAGTTAGGATAAAGTGTGGCCCAAGTTTGGCTCAAGCAAGGCTCAGGTTAGGCTCAACTTTGGCTCAAGATTGGCTCAACCTTGGCTCAAGTTTGGCTTAATTGTGGCCCAAGTTTGTCTCAAGCAAGGCTCAGGTTAGGCTCAACCTTGGCTCAAGTTTACCCAAGTTAAAGTTAGGTTCATGTTTGGCTCAACCTTGGCTCAAGTGTGGCCCAAGTTTGGCTCATGTTAGGCTAAAGTTTGGCCTTTTGGCTCAAGTTAGGCAAAAGTTTGGCAAATGCTTGGCTAAAGTTAGCAAAAATGTCGGCTAATCCAAATGTACAACTGTACAATAATACGACTGTAAAAAATTACAAATATACAATTGTACAAAGGTACAGTTAAAAAAATTGCAGCACTTTTCATATTAAAAATGGGGGTTATGCTTAAAGATTAACCAGGATGGATTTTAAGTTTTTTTGTATTTTAGGCGGTTTTAAGGGAGTTTTTATTAACTGAGATTTTAATGAGTAATTGTTTTTATGCTGTGGAATGAGGGGTTGCCTTTTTACAGGGGTTAAGGAGCGGGTTATTTTTAAAGTTGATTTTTATTTTTAAATTGAAGTTTTATTTTTAAGAGGGGGTTTTGAGGGGTTATTTTCTTATATTTTACCCAAAATTTTCTAGAATTAGTGTTACAAGCGCGAAGCGGTTTCTTTATTCCAGTCGCGAAGCGGCTGGTTTATTATTAATTTAATGTTGTTGTTTTTAATGTTTTTGTGTTAAAAGATTGTAAATATTATTGTTTTATTATTTTGATAAATCTAATAAAAGTTTTACAAATTCTGATATTTAATTAAACTTGAAAAATTAAGTTCTGAAACCTTATTAAAAATAAAACTTTATGAAAATACAAATTCTGATTATTTACAAATTGTAATTTTAAAGTTTACATTTATCTACATTCTATTATATTTTTCTTTACTTAATTTACTTATTAAAACATCAAAGAACAGGCCAAATACATCAAATATCAACATTACTTGTTTTTCCAAATTAAATGTACTTTATTACTTATATTTATTACTCATCTCTTCCTCCCTCACTGCGGCTGTCAATGTTGTTTATGAAATACAAAAAGAACCCGTGATTATTTTGTTTACACTTTTTTCATTTCTAATTTTCATCGATAAACGTAAAATTCAAAAAATGCTAAAAAGTTGTTAAAATGCAAAAATGTATTTTTATTTTTGTTTTACTAAATATATTGCTCTGCTTTACTCAAAATACGGCTTCAGCCTTACCTGAAAGGAGTAAAGATAAAAAAGTATTATATATTTTAATTTTATTATTTTCGATCTTTCCAAGGTATTAATCTCCGAAATTGAGAATAACAACAATGATCTTCTAAAAAGAGTTAAGCGCAGAGCTGAAGGTCGTTATTGGACTACTAAACAAATCTTTGAAGCGATCCTTTGTGTTTTTCTTCCACCTGGTGCAGTAATTCTACATGGCGGTGTGTTAATATATTTTTCTTTTATAATTTAAAGAGATTTTTAAGGTTCGAGTATGTTTTTGCATTTAGTCATTAACATTCTGCTATGGGTCTGTGGTTGGATTCCGGGTGCTATTCACGCGTTTTGGTATTGTTTTTATCGTGATTAACAGCAGCGAAGTTGAATTGTTTTTTATTTTATTTTACACAAACTTTCTAATAATTCTGATTTGCAAGATTTGCAATTTATAAAGGACTTTTACAATTTGTAATTTTTTTATAAATTCTGATTTGTAAAAACTGTAAATATTTTTTTCATATTTACAATTATCAAATTTTTTATTTTATACAAACGATTTATTATATGTAGGGTATAACAATAAAACACAATTATACACAAATCACAATACATTGACACGGAAAAAATCATAGGAATAGAATATCGCATTTACAACTCAACGTTTGACGATCCCAGTTCTTGGAAAAGACTGTCTCGTCGCTTTTGTTCAATTTTATGATCACTTCTACCAGAGGTCCCATGTAGAGCTTTCTTTTTGCGTCTCTCCTTGATCACAACAATCTTCAGCAGTTCAAAATAGCCAACAAGCTTAAAAAGTTTTGGAAATTAATAGAATTAGATTTAGCTTTAATAACTCACATATCCTGTCACGAACATAACTGCAACGAAGAAGATTTCACTCCATGATGGCATGTTCTTGTTTATTTCGTTAGCGCTCCGGAAAAGAAAGGGACTGCAAAACAATAATGGTAGTAGAACACGGAGCAGATAGCATATAATATAAGCGGAATTAACCGCTTTTATAGTTTGTAAACTTAATAAAACTAAATATTTTCAATAAGAATATATGATGGTACATAGTAAATAAGCACTTAAGTTGGATTAGCAGAAATGTTTTTTTTTACGTTTCAAATTTGAAAAATTGCTATTTTCCTGGCATTCTAATTTTTACATTTTTTATCATTTGTTGTTAGAGTCAAAGGATCTAAATATTAGAGGTCGGAACGTGAGGGGTCCCGGTCGGGATTTTCCGGGATCCCGGTCCCGGAATCCCGGTTTTTTTTAATTGGGATTTTCCGGGATTCGGGATTTTCCGGGATTAA
Organism: Meloidogyne chitwoodi; assembly: GCA_015183035.1. Taxonomy (NCBI): domain Eukaryota; kingdom Metazoa; phylum Nematoda; class Chromadorea; order Rhabditida; family Meloidogynidae; genus Meloidogyne; species Meloidogyne chitwoodi. The sequence continues at coordinate 667,195 of JACZZP010000015.1, forward strand.
TCCCGGAAAATCCCTCCCGGTCACGGTTGAAAAAAAATCCCGGAACAAATCCCGGCAATACAGTTTTGCCTACTCAAAATCCTAATATTCCCGCATTTTTGTTTAAATTTTTTAAAATTTAATGTGGCAAAATATTTTTCAGAGAGAAAAGAATAAGCGCATTAGAGAACATGAGTAGAGAGAATGAGCACAAGAGAAACAAAATCTCTTTTTAATCTTCACAGGGAAAAAAGTTTTGGATAAAAAATCTCACACTGCAAAAAAAATTTAACGGCTCCAGCTACGAGCATCGAAAGCAAGCAACTTTTTAGTACGGCAAGGGATCTTTACGACTACCACCGCTTAGCATTACTCACAAAAATGGAGAAATGTTGCTTTTTTTGAACAAGGCCATTCTCCAATAATTAAAAAATATTGATCAATTCATAATTATTTAAATTTCTTGTTAAAATTGCATGCATTTTTTGGTACATAAATGATTAAAAAAAATTTTAATAAAAAATCCCGAATCCTGACCGGGATCCCGCTTACAAATTTTTGGGATTTTCCGGGATTCGGAATTTTCCGGGATTTATCCCGAAAAATCCCTCCCGATCACGGTTGAAAAAAAAATCCCGGATCGGGATCCCGGAAATGCGATTTTTCGACCTCTACTAAATATAAAGAATTTTTGAACATTTTTAAGAAAAAACTTATTTCAAATTTTAATGTTAATATTTTCAGATCTCTTTATTTTCATGTTGTAAGCATTTCAATAAAATATTTTTATTTATTTTTGAGTTTTATTTAAATTTAAACATGCTTCTCCAAATGGCAAATGAATCATTGTTGGACATATTAAAATTACTAGATTATTCTAGTTTATGTAATATGCAACTGATAAATACTCGACTTTTTCAATTTGTTGATGGGTTTAGAAAGAAATTGACTCTCAAAGAATTTTCTCAGATTGAAATTGTAAATAATTTTTTACAATTTTTAAAAATTAATTTAATTTTAGGCTTCTGACTTTGATGTTCGACTGTCAGAATATCGAAGAGCAGTAGATGTTGCCACTGAAGTGGAGGAGCAATTTGGAAATAGTGACATGTATAAACTTAAATTAAATCATGAACTGAGAGAAAGGGTTTCTAAAATAAATAAATTTTTAATTTACTTTTGTTAGAAACTAAAATGTTTGTGCAAAAATTTCATTTATTTTTCTAGTGGATTTATGCAATTGGTTCTCATATTCCTTTATATTTGTCAGAAGCAATTCCTGAGATGACTCTGGCAAATGACGTTGATAACTTTTTAATATTTATTACCAGAAAAGGTTCGTTTTTCTAATTTTTTATATAATTTTCAATAGAACATGATAACATTCCGAAACCGCAACTTTGTATAGAATTGCCTTACTATCCTGAAACAATTAATGATTTATGTTATATTCGTTTTTGGCTTTATCAACTTTCTCTTTGTGCCTTTAACTCTAGCGTCTTATCTAGAGCAGTTTTTAATCCTCAAATTGTTGAGCTTCTTTTTTGCAATGTTAATTTTGGAGAATTTAATTTATTGAATACAGGTTTATTTTTAATGGATTAAATTGAGTTACTACTTCTACCCTTTTTCATAAAGGTATTCATTTTCAAAGCAATACAGTTTATTTAACTACTGGAAGCTTTGTTAATGAAAATGTAGAATTGTCCGAATGTCAACATACTTTAAATTTTGTACAAAAATATTTTCACATTTATAATAAATTGAATCTTCGTGTTCATGTATATTTTGATGGTTTATTACAATTTTTGATCAATTTTGGTGATAAAGTCAAACAAGTTGTTTTTAATAATGGACCTGGACATTTGAATGTAGACTTGCATAATTTACTTGTTTATGTAAAGTTTTTACTTTTTATATTGGCGTGTTTTAATCTTTTTTTAATTTTTTTATTAGTTTATATATTTTAGATTATATATTTTTAAAATAAATATTCGACATTTTTATATTTCTAAATTTTTTTGAAATTTTTTACAAAAAAACTAAAAAATTTAGGTGATGAATTTCGTGTTTTAAGGAAATTTCTGGTCTATTTATTTTAAGAGGGATTCAGATAACTTCAAAGAATGATAAAAATTAATTTTTAGCATGCCGAAATGTCCAAAAATTGTCTTAAAATAATTCCAAAAATTTGTTTCGAAAATGTTGACGATATTCCATGGCCAGATTTATGTACAAAAACAAAAATTATTGAAGAAGGAAATGTTGAAGATGGATTATATTTGACTAAATATAAAATTGACAATTTTTATTTTTCTAATATTTATTTTTTAATCAAAATTTTTCATTTATTTGGTGCAGGAGAATTTAAACGTTTTGAGATTGAACGAATAAAAGAATAAAATTTATTATTTCTTCTTTAATTTAAAAAGATATTTATTTTTATTGTTAAATAATTTCTTGTACTTTTTTTATTAATTTGCACAAAATAAAATTAAAAAAATAATTTAGGAATAAATGGCTTCAAAATCAACAGAATCTACTTCAGATGATAAAAATGATCCAACATTATCATCATCTTCTGCTTTAGAACAATCTAAAGTTCCTCTTATTGAACGTGATGCAGAAAAAATAGTTACAGCATTAGCACCAGAAAATTCTTCTCAAGTTGAAATTAAAAATGCTACAGAAAAAATGGTCAAACAAACTGTCAAATTGGACGATTTTTATCAATTGGGTCGTTACACTTATATTGTTTGCATATTTGCAGAATTGCTTATTTTATTTCAGGTTTATAAAAAGTTTAAATTTACGATTGTTTTACAATTTAATTTACAAAACTAAAAGGTTTTACAAAAGAGAAAAATATTTCCTACGTTGTTTACTGGAAAACCTTTGGGACACATGATAGGCCTGGGTTCTAATCCATCCGTTGAGAACTTTGTTCAATAATAAAAATTAATTTATATTTTATAAAGGCCGGAAATATGCTTTATATGACTTATGCTGGTGCTGCTCCAACTATTCTTTCTTGTGGAACTCATCAATTTGCTGAAAAAGAAACAGCAAAAGAACGTTGCAAATATTTAAATGAAATACTCTTAGATTCATCGAAGTATATTTTATTTTTATTTAAAATTATTTTAAAACATTTTTTTAGATATAAAGGTACTGGTTGTAGCAATGAAAGTTTAATTCTGAAAAAACAATTTGAATCTGTGAACGTTGAGTTTGGACTTTATTGGTATTTTTTACTGATTTTTAAAATTAAATTTTCTTTAAATTTCAAGTCAAAGTCAGTATGTAAAATCCACAATTTCTTATCAAATGATTGGCGTAATTATTGGATCAATGGTTTTTGGTTATTTAAGTGATCATTATGGTCGAAAGAAAGTTATGCTAATTTCACTAATTTGTTGTATTTTATGTATGATTGCTACTTCTTTTACTAATGGTTTCTTTTAAAATTTTTTAAAAATTATTTTTAAAATTTTAGATTTGATTACTTTTACAATTGTTCGCTTTTTTGTCAACTTTTTTAATGCAGGAACAATGGTTATTCTTGTTGTTTTTACCTCAGAACATTACCCAAATAGTCATCGATTTTGCCTTGCAAATTTAATTACTTGGTATTATTTTGTTATTTTTTAATTTAAATTTTTGAATAAAAAAGGTCTCCCAATTTTGTTTTATTTGCTATAATGGCCTGGGCTGCTGGTGATTGGCGATGGCTTCAACGACTTTCTGCAATTTTTGCTTTGCCTTGTATTGCTTTACTTTTATTTTTAAGTGAATCTCCTCGTTTTTTAATTCAATCTCGACAGATGGATGAAGCAAAAAAGGCAATAATTAGAATGCATAGAATTGATGGTTTATATTTTTTGTTTTTTAACCTTTAGAGTCTCATAATTTTATTTAATGGTCAATTTATTTTAAAAATATAAAAAGGACCCTTATCTTAAACTTTTTTATTTATTTAAATATTATTAAACGTTTTCTTTTTAATATTAAAAGGTCGTCATTGTGATGAAGCTATAGTAGATTCAGTACTTGAAGGTGAACAAAAACAATTTTTGGAAGTATCTAGTACAAGGAAGAATTATAATTATGTTTGTTTTTTTCTTTTATTTATTATTAAATATTAGAGCTTCATTCTGAAAAATTATATTAATTTTCCGGAAACAAAGCATTTATTAGTTTCCGTAAAATTCTAATTATGACTTATAGTTTCCGGAAATTCTGAATATATTTTTCAGAATTATTAAAATTACAACTTTATTAAAAAGAAATAAGAAAACAAATAATTATTTTTATTTTTTTTCAGCTTCATTTATTTTACACTATTCGCTTTACTCGTTATACATTAGCAGTTGCATTTAGTTTTTTGGTTGTTTCTTTAATGAATTATTCTTTGATTTATAATATGGATAAATTATCTGGATCACTTTTCATGAATGGAATTTTTATGGGATTATTTCGTTATTCTATGAATTTAACTATTGCTTTTTTGGATCTTAATGTTAAAAAATTGGGAAGAAAATTTGCTCATTTTATAGCAAATGCTTTAGCAGCTTTAGCACTTGCAATTTATATTATAATTTATTTATTAGGTAATTTTAAATGTTTTTTTAATTTTCCTTAAAATATTTGTAGATCTTCAACAAAATCTTTCATTTATTTCTCGTGCCTCAATCCTTTCTGTAATTGGGTTTTGTACCATTCTTTATACTACAAATGGATTAGCCTCAAATGAATTATTCCCAACTGCTATACGAAACACTTCATATTCTTTTGGTCAGGTGCTAAGCAGAATTGGTGTAGTTTTAGCCCCACAACTTTTTGTTTTGGTTTGTTTTTTAGATTTTTTACTAGCCAAAAATTTAATATTTTAGGCAAATTTTTGGGAACTTTTGCCTTATCTAACTTTGTTGGTGCTGGCTATTTCTGATGCCTTATTCTTTCAGGCATTTTTTAAATTTTTTAACATTAAAAATAATTTTTTCCTTAGTTTAATGTTATTGAAACTAAAGGCAGACCAATGCTATCAAAATTTCCTTTAAAAGAGGAAAGAATTTTTTATGGACGTATTCCTTTAAGAAGACGACAAGAAAAAGGAGATGTTGAATTAATGCCAAGAGAAGGGGGAACTAATAATAATTAAGAAAGGAATGAATTGTTGAAATTATAACTAATTCTAAACATTTTTAAGCTTTAAACCTCAATGAAAATTTTGCAATTCGATTTTAGGCAATAAATACGTTTATTTGTTTTTTTAATATATTTTACTCAATCTCAATTTTCCGGAAATAAAGTTATTCTGACTCAGAATTACAACTTTCCTAAGATAAATTACAAATCAAAATTATTAAAGTTGCATTATATAAATCAGAATTACAACTTAGATTATATTTTTGTTTATTCTATAAAAAGAATATAAAATTTATGAAAAAATACAAAAATGATAAAATGTAATTGTGAATTTATATAACCGGTTAAAATTTAATTTCTGAGCTTGTCTATATTATTGGGCGGTTTTGTGAAAAGTTTTATTTTTTATTCAACTGAAGAAGCAATACCAGAGGGCGTGAATAACACCAGGAATCCAACCAATAATTGTTAACACAATATTTATAATAAAATGCAAAACCCATTCATGTCCTCCATGGATAAGAATTGCAACAGGTGGAAGAAAAATGGCAAAAATACATTCAATCACCTTTAAATATTTTTATAAAAATTAAATGTTTTTTAACCTGTTGTGCAGTCCATCGGCCATTACTTCGCTTAGAACGTACCAATAACCGCTCCAATGCTCCTTTATCATTTGAATCTTCCAAAGATACCATATCACCCTTCTGTAAATTTAAATAAAATTTTTATTTTTGTGATTTTTATTATTTTGATTATTCTGAGTTAATTTATTAATTCTTTTTTATTTAATATTTTTTTAAACCAACCTCAAGTGTAATAGAATGACCATATGCCGTAGAAATGAAATAAGTTATAAATAATGTGCTGAACAAAAATAAATGCATTTTTATTTTTAAAATTAAAATTCTTTCAGCTATAATAGAAAATAATTAAAAAATAATATGATTAAAAAATAATTAGAAAATGATCAAATTTAATTGTAATAAAAAATTAATTAAAATGATTATTTGTGCGCATATTGTGGGGAAATATTTAAAAAAAATTTTATTATACGTTTTTATTTTCAAGTTTTTTTATTAAAATATAAAAAGGCGTGTATTTATTGTGTTAAAATTTGTCTTATTTTTTAAAGTGAATTATTCACTCCTTTATTCTCCTTAACCTTTTGATCGGAATTAGGGTTAATAGAGTCTCAATTTTAATTTAACAATGCATGAATCAATCTGGCAATGATTATTGGAGAATAAAATTTACTACAAAATATTAAAAAATTTAAGAGTCAAAAAACATACAAAAATTCATATTTCGTTAGTTTTTTGGCCAAAAAATTAATTTTTTATCAATCAAAAATTTTGATTTTTGATTCATTTTAAAGAGAATTTAATTATCTATTTAATGATACAAAAATAATTTTCAAAGGTTTTTTTATTCGAGAGTTATAGAATTAAGACTTAAGTGAACAATGATTCAGTTGATCAGTTGTCTCTTCTTTTTTTTAATATTTTAAAAATAACAAAATTGTAAATCATTCAATTTGACATTTTCGTTCTTTAATGGAATTAATAAAATTAAAAAAATGAAAGAGAAAACATTTTTATAGCCATAAACAGACATCCCAAATAGAGATAAAATGATGAATGATTCATGAGGGGGGAAATTGTTTTGCCCACAATTTTATGTCAATTTAACCTTTTTTTCTTTTTTTTTAATACTTGAAAAATATAAAAAGGCAAAAAACTGGTTTTTTATTTGCCAACAAATTTATTTTTTAATTTTGTGGGAAGTAGTGGGGATTGGAAGACATTACTTCAGAGAAATATTATTATTGTGATAAACATTGAAAAATTTTAACAAATTAAATTTAAAAAATGATTAAAAATTAATTTTAAATTTTAATTAAAAATTGATAAGATGAAAAAATAAAAAAATCAAGTTTTTGTATATTTTTTACTATAACTTTTTTAGTTATAATAATTATTTATATATTTCCTAGACTCTACTTTTACGTCTAATAATTAATTAAAATAAATAATTTAAAATTATTTAAACTGTTAAAAAATAAAATAAATTAAAAAGAAATAATTCATTGCCACCCAAATGTATACAAATACTAAAATGAAAAAATAAAAAAGTTAACTATAATCCAAAAGGGATGTCTCTTTTTATTTTCTGGCAGCAATGAATCTTTCTTTATAAAGTACTTTTGGCTTTAAACAAAATAATGGCGCACAGCTTAAGATAACATTTAAAAACAATTTAACATTCCTTTCATCTCACATGCTTTTTTTAATATTATTGTGTTTTTTAAAATTTTTTTTAAATTTTATTTGATGGAAATAATCAATATTCGTCTCTTTTTTGATCTGAGAGTAATAAATAAAAAAATATTAAAAAGATAAATAATTTAATGATAAAAATACACATAAATATATATCCAATTGAGTCTAAATTAAACATTTTTTTTAATTTTTGAAAAAAAAGTTTTTTAAATTTTTTACCATAAAATTTACACATTATTAAAATTAAATAATAAAAAAATAAATTTGATCCTATTTATTTGTTAAATTTCTTCTTCCACTAAAAAATTACATTTATTACTAATTGTATTTCCTTTTGTTTATTTCGACCATTTTTATTTATTCAAAAAATAAATATTTGTTTTTTCTTTGTCCAAAAAAGGATAAAATGTTTAATTGTGATTTATTCTCGAGAAGAAGTTATATATATTCTTTTTTTAAAAAAAGAATATAAAAAATATATCCATTCATTGGACAAGACATGACCAATACCAGTAAATATATTTTATTTTTCTCAACAATAATAAAAATAATCAAATAAATTTAAAAAATTAAAGAAATAAAATAAATAGCAAGTAATCCTCGGCACTCCAGAAATAAAAACTATAAAAAGAGAACTTTGTTTAATTTTCCCAGCAAATTGGTAAAATAAAATGAATGGGATTAATAATGTTTTATTGTAATAAAGATTTTTATATTTCTGGTGTTTTTATTCAAAAAATTAGTTCATAAATAAACTTGAAACCAGAATTTTAAATAAATAAACTTAAACTCAGAATTAACTTTAAAAAATTAAATAATTATATATATAAGTAAAATCAGAATTTTTCAATTAAATTAAATAATCAGAATTTAAAAATAAACTTGGAATCAGAATTATATTGCAATTTAAATAAACAAATAATTTTTATGCTTAAAAATAATTTAGTAATTTATTTATTGCAAAAATTTCTGTCTAATAAATTATTCAAAAATAGCAACGTCGGCAATGTTTTTGTAGTTAAAATTTTGCTTAAGGCAAAATGGCGTTTCTCATCAAAATTAACCTTGTATTTTCTTACAAAAATTTTACAAACCCACAAATAAATATTTGATCAAGTTTGTCACTGTATAATTTCTCCTTCTTTTCTTCTGGCGGCCATTTATCGCTTGAAGCACATAAATACCCCTATTTGTTTCAAAGTTACTCGTCATTTACGCAACTTTAGCGCCTCTCTTTACACTTTATTTTCTTTTATGTCCGGATTTACGGACTTTAATAAAGGTATATATTTAAAATATAAAAGTCTGTAGTCCTCAAAACTGTTTTTTCTATTTATTTTTTTAAATACGCCGACAAATACCGGACCAGACGCCTTTCCCTCCTCACAAATTATTGGAGGGTCCTTACTCATCACGAGATCGAAAATAAAATAAAACACCGCTGGGCTTAAATGTTAAGTATATAAATATTTTTTTAATATTTTTTAATATTGCGTTTACTTTATAAAAATTCTGATTTAATAAACCAAATTAATATTCTTAAATAATTAAACTTAAAATCAGAATATTTATAAAAATAAATTTAAAATTTCTTAAATTAAACTTAAAATGAGACAAAAATAAACTTAAAATGAATGCTTCTAAAAATAAACTTAAAATCAGAATTTTTCAGAAGATTACAGTTTCTTTAATAAACTTGTCCTTCTGTTAATTTATCTAGACATGCTGAAAAGTTGCAAATCCCTCTCTCTATCTACTAAAAATCCTTTTCATTTCCTTCCAAAAATACTACTAATAAAAAACTTTTTTTCTCAACTCCACCCACCAGTTTTTTATCGTTCCAATTCATTACAAAAAAAATATTTAAATTTTATCTATCAAATAATAAAATATTTTAAATATAATTTTTAAAATATTTAAATAAATGATAAAATATCAAACAGAAAACAACAAAGAAAAATTTATTAATAATTGTATAAATGACAATTCCAATTTTTGGCCACCCTATAATAATTATTTTAGTATTCTGGTTTATTTATCAATTATTAATTTAATTTTATTTTTTAATTTTAAAGCCTTCTACAAGTAAACTACTATTTTCAAATTCAACAATTTTGTCTAATACAGGAAAACATGCTAATAATAATAATAATCTTCGAGTAGTAGCTAGTGACCAGTTAAGTTTAAAATTTTAAAATAAAAAATATTTCTAAGGTTAAGGCTTTTAAATATTTTTAAAAAATATTTAGAATATTTTATTCAATTATCTAATAAAAAATAATTTTTATTAATACCCCAAGAGTTATTGTTAAAACATTTGATAAAAATGAAAGGCCTTCAAGAAAACGCTCAAAAAAATTTAAATCAACAACTAAAAATTCCTCTACAACTTTTTTTACATCAACAAGTCCATCTAGACCACCAAAAGCTAAAAGAAAAAAATCGGCAACTAAAGAAAAGCAAAGAAATTTGGAAATAAAAGCAAAGTTGAGGAAATTAAATAGTTTATGTTGGTTAAAAAATTATTTTAAAAAAATAATAAAAAAATTTAAAACAATTAAAGTGCCATGTGTTGGTTCCACCGAACTTCCACGTATTAGAATTCTTCGCCTGGCTAATGCATACATTGAACATTTGAAAAAAATGTTTAATGGAGATCAAGTTTGTATTTTAAAAATTATTTTATTTTTTAAAATAATTTTTAGATATTCTGTGAGAAACTTGGTTGTTATCGTCTCCTTACGAGAGATGTAAAAATTAAAAAAAATATTTTTTAGTTATTTAACTTTTAAGGATTTTGCTATTGATGTTAATAAGGAAATGAAAAGAAGAAATTCGTATGTTTAATATTTTTTAAAGCAAAATTAAGTAAACAAAATTTAATTTAGTTATAGCCATTTGGTAGATGAATATGAAGAAAAAACTAGAAAAAATTCTGAAAGTTGTAAAGAATCTTCCATTTCATTTAAATTAATATCTCACAGTTAATTTCTAACGTGAAAAATTAATTTTGTATTTTTATTTTCTACAGTTTATTCGACTAAAAGGATTAATAAACATTATTTAATTATTTAAGTTTAATTTTAAATTCTTTTATATAAAACTTATTTTATTAAATATTAGGAAATATGATATGTATACATTCTAAATATATAAAGTACAAAATCTATTAATTTGATATTTTTTTAAATTTTTAAATTTCACAACATGTGTGTTCTCTTTAAAACTAAACTTATTAATAAAATAATAAACTTATTAATAATAAAATAATAAACTTATTAATAAAAAAATAATAAACTAAACTTATTAATAAACCAACTTAATAAGTTGTATTTTTATATATTCAAGTTTATTTATTTACATATATTTTATTGTACACTATTATTGTAATATCAAGTTTATTTTTGTGTTTTCAAGTTTATTTGTATTTTTTACGGTTTATTATATTTTTTTCATTTTTAACTGTTCTGATTAATTGATTGATTCAAATATTAAATATTAAAAAAGATCTTCTAAATATAATTTTTTGTCTCGATCTAAAAAATGAAACGTCCAATATACAACATATTAATATATTTGCTTATATTTATTCTGTCCATCCGTCAATCTTCTCCTATTCATTCAAAGTTAAAAAAAGAGTGTGTGGCAGCTGACGAGGCCAACGACTTAAAATTCTTCCGATTGCAACGTTTCACTCATTTCCAGTTCTTTTCTAATTTCTCTTCCTTTTTCATCGTCAACTACAAAACTTTTTTACAATTTTATAAAAGTAATTGTTTATTGCAGTGATTCTAAGTATATTCTGTCCTTGTTTTTTGTATAATATTTTTCTTTATTTTTTAGAATGATTGATAATATAAAATACATAATTACTGGTTTACCTTTCCCTAAGTTTTAACTATTTATATATTTATAATATAGCCAGACATCTCTCTTAAATCTATCGGTCAATATTGACAGGTCAGTCGATACCTACTAATACCACCCTCATCTTTTCAAACCTATTGAAGAGCTAACAAATAAAATATTAAATCCTTCCTTAAGTACAAATATTATTATTTTTTAAACAAAAAAGTAAATAAATAGTAATTATTGAGTTTCCAATTTTTAAGTTCTGTATTTATAAAAATAAACTTACAATTCCTGCAAAAATTATAATTTTATTTTATACTGTCAAATTTATATATTTTTAATATATGTAAATAATATATTTTGGCTTTTAATTTTTGTACTGTCAAGTTTATTTATTATTTTATAGTTAATCATTCTGCAAAATTACTTTTTGTTAAAAAATTACAATTTAAAACACATTAAAACTTTCTTTCTTTAAAATTAAATTAAATCTTCAATAAAATTAAAAAATAAACCTTCCAACTTTATTGATCAAAGATTTTTACAACTTAAAATTATGTATTTAAAATTAAATTATTTTTTTCTCTAAAATATTTTTTTCGAATAACTACATATAAATAAAATATTTACTCAAACAGTTGTAAATATTTGCTCAATTCAAGTGAAAATAATTTTTTTCCTATTTTTTATATAAATTTTTTTTCCAGAAATTATTTAATGGCCCATATTTTAAAAATTCTTTATATTTTTTATTTTACTATTTTTATCAAAATAAAAAGAAAAAAACAAATTTAATTAATTTTGACTAATAATAAACTTGAATATTACATTTGTATTTTTTATTTCAAGTTTACAATAATTATTATTTAAAGTTTATTTATTTTTCCTTGTATTGTAAAATAAATATTGTTGTTTTACAATTATTTAAACATATTACAAAATAGAGAATAAATATTTTTGTTTAACAAAATTATGCTTTTAAAATATTAATTTTACATTATATTTCCAGTACGTGTAAAACATTTATTTTTTAAACCATTTCTTTTTTCTCCCTTATCTTTTTCCTTTTTGGCCCATTAAAAATTTGAATGGGCCCATTTCTCTTTTATTGTTTTTTTCACTTAATTTTTTTAAATTTTATTTTTGTGAACAACATATGTGTCTTTTTTCCCTAAATATCAAATTTTCTTTTATAATTTTTATTATTGCGTTCAACCATTTACGGGTTGCCATCCTTTTTTTGCCAAAAATTCAGAATAATAACCAACACATCAATTTTTAATCCAAACGGAATTTTTGTTTTATTCTAAGATATTAGCAAATAAAGAACATAATACATTTTTTTGAAAATAAATTATATTGTATTTTACGCTGTACTGTTATAGGTTTATCATTTTTAGTTAAGCTTATTTATTTATGTAAATATAATTACTTTACTTTATTTAAAAAAACAATTGTTTATTTATTGTCAAAATAGTGAAATAACTTTTTCTTTGTAAATAAACATTTTTTAAAATTTTATTTATAACAAAAAGCCAAAAAATTATTTTTGTTAAAAAAATTGCACGAATATGCACGAACATGCTACTAAATTAATTTATTATTTATTTATTTAAAAAAGCCTATTTGAATTAGAAAATAGAGACTTGTTAATTATCTTCAGGTTTGTAGGCTATTATTACAAACTTAGTAAATATATACAAACTTAATTTTCCCCAACTTTTACCAACAAAAACTGTCCCTTTTTTAAAAAATATTAACTTTCTATTTAACCAATAAATATTTATAATTTTTATGGCCAAATAATATTTTTCTCTCATTTCATCTTCTCAGTATTTGCATATTTATACCTCAATAAATATTTTTATATATTGATCGAGACAAATCGACCGTTCATTCATTGGTTTTATAATATTAATAAAAGAATTAAATTTTTTGATATAATATTTTGACAAAAATTTACTTTAAGAAAGGTTTCATCTCTTAAAAAATGATTCTCCAATAATTTAATATTTAGTCGTTTTCTCAATTTCCTTTTTAATATAAATTTAAGATTACAAACTTGGAGTACAAAACTAGTAAATAAACTTGACAGTAATTAAATAAAAATTAACTTATCATTACAAAATTAAATAAACTTAGTTTTTAAGTCAGGTTTGTAATCTTAATTTAATAATTAACATTACAAATTAAATTTACTTAAGAGAAAATACATACATTTATTAGTTTACACACACTTAAAGTTTGATTTTTTAAATAATGCTTGCTTTCATTTGTAAATAAATATTTATAGTGTATTCAAGAACCATTAAAATAAATAAAGTTAATTTGAGGAACACAAAAATATAAAAATATTTATAAAGAAAAGCAAAGTAAAGCACCATTAAAAATTATTAGTCATCTATCCGTGAAGAAAAAATGCATCATAATATTTATATAAACTTAAATGTTTAACACAAAATAAATTTTTACATACTTGGTGGTTAGTGGTGAATGAGTGGCTGGGCCCATTTTCGCTTTTTTATTTTATTTTTTGCTTTTATTCCTGAAAACTTTATTTACTATTTGTTTTTATTTTTTTTTTAATTCTAAATTTTTTTCCTAGGCATTAACCATGACAGATACAAAAATTAGCAATTTCGACCAAATAAAACAAAATCCATCTATGGAAAACGGATCTGATTCCCCTTCATCATCTTCTGCTTGTTCTTCCTTTGCTTCAGCTAAAAACAACAAAAATAATAATTTTGATAAACCTGTACATAGACTTCATAAAAGTGATGATACATCAATGTTTCTTGGAAATATAGCGGTGAATATTCCATCAGCCATGCTTACTGATGAAGAATTGGATGGCGGTGAACTTTTAAGTGTTGAAGAGGTTTGAAATTATTATGTAATTTTACAAACTTGAATTTACAGAAATAAGTTAATTACAAAAATACAAACTAGCTAAACTTAAAAATACAAAAATAAACTTGACAGTACGAAATACATAATTAAATTATATTTATTTTTGTTTTTCTATTAAAGAGAGAAGAAATAGACCCTGAGGATGGCTTGAAAGTTCAAGTTTGGACTTTTCATATTTTATCTGCTGATGGAATGGAAGAAAGTACAATAATAAGAAGGCGTAAAATGAAGGTTTATTTTAATTCAATATTAATCTTTTTTAATAATTTTATAGGTTAATTGTACAGAATCACTTAAAAGAGTGGAATTTACAAATGGACAAGAAACTAAATATGAGGAGAGAGAAGTTTAATTTTTTTTTAAATTTTAATTATCAAATTTTAAAAATTTAATTCTAGGTAACAAACAATTTGGATTCTTTTGCCCAAAAAAATAATATTTCATCTTTTCGGAATAAGTCAGCAAAAGAAGGAGAGGTTAAAATTTTAAGATTAATAAAATTAAAAAATTAAAAAGGATGAAGATTCTGAACAAATTGATAGTATGATTTTTCAAACACAAGACAGTTTTCTTCGGCTTGTTAGAGAGAGAAAAGATGCACTTGTTAAACTGTTTCCTGAATTAGTAAGGAATATTTAAAACTTGAATTTACAAAAATAAGTTTTGTATAAAATTACAAACTAAATAAACAAAAATACAAAAATAATTAAAATTGTATTTATACAAAAGGCTTTGATATAAAATTATTAAAGAAATTCTTATGTTTTATAATTTTATTTTAATATTTTAGTTTTCCAATTTGCGCACAACCCCGGCAATTTTTCAGGCTAAGCCTTCAACAGTTATGGAAACTGGTAAATTAATTAAATATTTAAATTGTAAAAAATTTAAATAATAAAAAGAAATATTATTAAAAATAAAATTTTAATTTTAAAGTGGTTAATGAAGATGGAAGCACCACAACACGAACAAAGTTCTCCAAAGCATTTAGGTACTTAAAAATAAATTTTAATCTTTTTAAGTTTAATTTTTAGCTCTCACTATACTCGCCAAGAGATGTTTATTAATGGTGTTCGGAAGGAATGTCGAT
Source organism: Meloidogyne chitwoodi (assembly GCA_015183035.1). Classification (NCBI taxonomy): domain Eukaryota; kingdom Metazoa; phylum Nematoda; class Chromadorea; order Rhabditida; family Meloidogynidae; genus Meloidogyne; species Meloidogyne chitwoodi. The sequence goes on from JACZZP010000015.1 coordinate 682,459, forward strand.
CTCGTTTCCGTGCGTTTATGGAATATGCTGGTCCTGAAGGGGGTTTCTGCATACGGTAATTTTTAAAAATTAATTTAAAAAATTTAAATTTTTATTTAAAAATAGGTTAAACGATCATGCAGATGAAGATTTAAGTGAAGAAGAAAGTAATGAACAAGAAGAGTCTTCTACCTCTGATGGGAAAAGTTTGATAAGTAGTAGTGGGCGTTCTTTAGCCTTATCAGAATTTGGTGAAGGACAATCAGCATTAGTTATACCTGGAAAACAAGGACAACTTTGTTTCTTAAATGCTAAAGAAAATAATAAAAGATGGGAAAAGGCTTGGCATGCCGTAAATGAAATGGTACAATCTGAGGAAAGATATGTACAAAAATTGGCATTACTTGAAAAAGTAAGAAAATAAAGGAAAATATAAATATTTTTAATTACTAATTAAATTTAATTATTAATTATTAATATTTATTTTTATAAAGTTTCGTTCAACAATAGAAAATGCCCAATTGCTTGATAAAAGACAACAATGTCATCTCTTCTCTAATATTGCCTCATTAAACCAATTTCATGAACAACATTTATTACCTCAATTAATGGATAGAAGAAGGGAATGGCAAGGCACAAAAAGGTTTTTTTTATTTTTAAAAGTTTTTTAAATTTTATTTTTAAGAATAAGCGATGTTCTTCGCAAACAAGCTCCGTTTCTCAAAATGTATAGGTAAAAAATAAACTTTAATTTTAAAAATTAAAAATAAAATAAAATTTATATATATTTTTTAATTTTTTTAAAGTGAATATACTAATAATTACAAATTGGCTGTTAATATATTTGAAGAATGCTTGCGTAGAAAGAGGGCATTTGGAGAAATTGTTAGACAACTTGAAGTATTATTTATTAAACTTTTTCAGAAAATACAATAAAAATTAATTATTGCAAATAAAATGGAAAATACAAAAGAGAGTATACGGTTTTTATTCTGAAACCAAAATTTTTTAAAAACGGAAAATAAGGCAAAATATATATCCGGAAAAATTACAATTTGTAATACAAACATAAATAAAGAAAATACAAAAAAATAAACTTTATTTTCATTTAGCAATTACCAGAATGTGAACATCTTTCACTTGTTTCTCATTTAATTTGTCCAGTACAAAGGGTTATGCGTTATCAAGTTTTTTTAAATAATCACAAAATTAATAATAATAATTTTTAAGCTTTTATTAAAAGAATATCAAAAGAATTTATTACCAAGTGATTCTGATTGGGAAGATACTGAAACAGCTTTGACATTAGTTCTTGAAGCTGCCTCTCATGCTAATGAAATGGTTATAATATATTTAAAATAAATATATTTATTATTTTTTAAAATAATTTAAAAATTTTAAGATGCGAAAATTAGATCGCTATCGGAATGTGTTAGAAATACAAGAGCAATTGGGCAATTCAATTGCTTTGGTTTCCCCTGGCCGTGAATTGTTAACTCGTTCACGTTTATTTAAATGTTCTTCTAGTACAGGAAAAGTAGAAGAACGGTTGGTAATATTAATTGCTAAAAATTAGTAGAACGGAAATATTGATAATAAAAAATATAATTTTCTAGCCTCCTTTTTGTCTTTAATGATCTCTTTTTGTTGGCTAGTGAACGTTCTTCATTTATAGTAGGGACAAGAAGTGCTAGCAAATATAAGTTGCGAGCTGTTTTTTATGCAAAACAAACACAGATTTGTGAAGGAGATAATTTAGAGTTGGAAAATTCTTTTTATTTGAGAGGTTCAGATTCTGCCAATGTAATTTATAAAAGAAATTTTGATTTTTTAATTTTGATTTTTAAGGGACCGCAACGTTGTGTCGAACTTTTTTGTGAAACTGAAGCAGAAAAGAACGCTTTATTTGATACTGTTTGGGTAAAAATAAACTTTTTCTTTAAATTTTATTTGTTTTTATTTATTTTAAAATAGTCTGTTATCCAAGAAACACATTCTAAGGAATTTAATAATTACCAATTTGTCCAATCACCCCAACAACCTCTAGATATTCAACAACAACAGAAAAAATGTGCTAAATGTAATAATGATTTTGGATGGTTAGATTTTTTAAAAATAAAAATATTTTTAATATTTTAATAAAAAAGGTATGCCCGTCAAATAATTTGTCAACGTTGTGGGCAACGTTTTTGTAAAAAATGTATTGCTCAAAAACCCCAAAGAATGTGCTTTAATTGTGTTAAAACTATTGTAATTATTTTTAAAATTATTTAACTATTCTTTTTGATTTTTAGGATGGACTGCGCAATTCAAAATCTGAAGGACCTACAGATTTTATAGAAGGAACCCCTATTACAAGAAAAAATCTTCTTCAAGTTCAGGCTAAAGAAAACGAATCAAGTATCGTTAAGGTGAATACTTAAACTTTAAAGTACAAAAATAAATAAACTTGAAAGTACAAAAATAATTAAACTTGAAAATACAAAAATAAATAAACTAAAGTCAAAAATAAATAAACTTGAAAATACAAAAATAAATAAACTTGAAAATACAAAAATAAACTTGAAAATACAAAAATAAACTTGAAAATACAAAAATAAATAAATGAAAATACAAAAATAAATAAACTTGCTTTTTTAATGTCTAATAATTTCTCTTTTTCATCAAGTCTGGTTACTTAAAATTCCGAGGACCTTCTGGAAAACAACTTCAACGATTTTTTGTACTTCGCAACAATTTTTGTATTTATTCATACCGTTCTGATGAGGTTAAAACATTAATTTTCAATTTACAAACTTATTTTTTACAATTGTATTTTTAAAATAGGACCAAACTGCATTAGCTATGCTTCCTTTATCAGGTTGTGATGTAAATGTTCATTCTTCAATACAACAGTCTGAAAAGTTTGGAATTTCTTTAAAACATATGAATCGACAATATTTATTTATTTGGTTTGTTAAAAAAAATAAAAGTATTTTACAACAAAAATATTATTATTTATTTTTTAGCAAAAATGAATTTGATCACGCAGAATGGTTAGCTGCCATGCTTTTAAGTGCTAATGCAAAATTACCAGGAGAAGAATTAATTGGCCTTTCTTTTAACAATCAAAATTCTGAAAATCAGAGGAAAAACATAATATTAACAGAAGAAATAGAACAACAAAAACCAAAATATTCTTTTACTTCAACATTAAAAAATCCATGGAATAGTTTAATTAGAAGATCTTCTTCAATGGGAGAAGAACGTATTGGACATTTACAGACTACAACAATTAATGGAAACAAAAATGATATAAAAAATGAAAAAAATGAAGAACAACAAAGAAATGATACAAATGAAGAAAATAGGTGGAGAATATTTAAATTTTAAAATATTATTTTTTTGTTTATTTATCATTAATTCATTCCTCTTCTTTCACAATTAACAAAATTAATTTTCCTTAACAATTTATATTTTAATAGGCCAGAAATTTTTGTTTTTATAAATTTACATATCATTTAAATATATTTTACTTGTTTATTATTTTATATTATTTTTAATTTTACAAATTTATTCTTCTTTTCTAGTCTTTTAATAATAAATTTCGAGTATCAAATATTATTTATTTTTTTTCATCATATTTTCTTTGTAACCAATCTCTGAGATATATAAAGAAAATTGTTTGAAAATGATATGCTAATGCAATTAAAAGTGAAGCTAATAAAATCATCCCAATGCTCATAAAAATTATTGCTACAAAAGATTGCCATAAATTTAGTGCATCTGGATGATAATCACCTATACCAATTGTAGCCATAGAAGTAAGGCTATAAAAAAATATAAAAATATTATTTTTTTGAAAAACAAGTTGTAATAATGTTGGGAAAATGTTTTATGTTTTTTCCAACAAATAATATTATTTATTAAACTTTACCAAAAATAAAGTACAACAATTGGATTGTATTGTTTAAGAAGAGAACCATAAATAAACATTCCTATAAGTTGGTGAATACAAAGCAAATATAATGACTTTCTCAATGCAATTTGTTTTTGAACAGAATTTCCATTTTTGTCTTTATTCTATATTTTAATTTTATTTTTTAAATAAATTTTAAAAATAATTTCTTACTGTTGGACGTACAACACAAGTCAGAAAAAGCCAATCAAGAGTATAAAAATCAGAAATTAATCTTCCAGCAATAGCTGCAGCCGAAAAAAATATAGGAACTCCAAATATTGTAAATAAAGTACAAAAAGCCTGACTTAATTTATTTCCTGGTTTAATATCACCCCAACCAATTGTGGCTACTGCTTGAAAAGTAAAAAGTACAGAACGATGGAATGGTTGTTCAGCAATATTATCATCTATTAATCTAAAAAGGAAAGCTCCAAAGAAAAGAAGAATTAAAGCACCAAATAAACTGAAAATTAAAGGTGTGTAGTTGTTTAGTAAATAATGAAATGTGACCTTTAAATTTTAAATTATTATAGTTTATTAAATAATTCTAATAACCATTTCTTTAACTATTTCTTCTTTTATTTTACTAAATTCTTTTAAATCTTCTTCAATAAATTTATCAGGTAAATCATCAGTTAATATTGGAATAGATTTTCTTCTATCTAAAATTTTTTGTTCGTCTTTAAACTCAGAAATTCCTTTTTTTAAAGCTTTTGTTTGTTCTTTTTGTAAAGTTCCAACTAAAATCATTGAACCAAAATGAGGTTCATCCGATTTTAAAGATTCTTTTCTTTTTCTTTTTTTAATTCCTGATGATTGCAAAAATTGTTCATTTTTTATGTCTCTGATTCTTTCCAATGCTTTTAATAATTTTATTGTAATTTTTTGACAAGTATTTTGTTGTTCTGAAAAATCATCAGATTTATTAATATTTTCATTTTTCTTTTCATTTAAACGTTGTCTTGCCAGTTTAATTGCTTTTTCAAGTTGTAAACGTTGTTGTAAATCATTGAGTGATCTTATTAAATTATTGAGAAAATTAATTTAAAAAAATTAATTTAATACCTTTGGGATAAAAATGTTCTAGGCCAAGTTCGAAGATTAACAGTAAATTGTGAATTGTCATTTGAAGTATTTTCAGTCATTTAAATAAAAAATATAAATATTTTTAAATTTAATCATAAAAATAAAATTTAAATATAATAAAATATATTTATTTAATAATAAAAGGAATATTTTTGTAATAATTCTTTATGTTCAAATGTGATAGAGAAATTTAAAAAATGAAGAAAAATATATATTATATAACAAAAAATAAATAAAAAAATAAATAGGATTAATTTATCATAAAATAAAAATATAAAAGTTCTCATGTTATATAGAGATTTAAAAAGAATTGCGCATATTTAAAGTAAAGATTGAAAAATATTTATATGTATTACAATTTGTATTAATGTTTAATATAATAATTTGTACACGAAGAATAAAGTTGTTAACTTAAAACATTTTTAAGAAATGTTACTTGACTATTTAAAACATGTTTTAATAAAAATGTTTTACTTTGCTTCAACATGTTTTTAGGAATGTTTTAAAAACAAGTTGCAAGTAGTTATAAGATTTACAAATGTTTGAGATTCTTTTAAACTTTTTAAACATGTTTTTAAAAATGTTTTTAAGTTTATTGTTTTTTGTAATAATTATTAATTAGTTAAATATGTATATATTCAATATAAAGTTTTAGCTACCCCTTTCTCTACAGTCTCGTTATTAACTTCTACATTGTGAATTTTGTTACATCGCTTCCAAAACAAAAATTTGTCATAAAGTTGAACTAATTTGCCTTTTAATTGAATATATAGGAAAGTTTGATAATAAAGTGCAATTGTTAGAAATAATGCAGAAAGTAAAACAATTCCAGCAGAGATATATAAAATGGCTATTAATGTCTTTAAATTGAGAAAAATATAATAAAATAATAATAATAATTAACCTCAGGCCAACTATCAGTATCAGGATGGTAATCACCAAAGCCAGAAGTTGCCATTGTAGTAATGCTATCAATAAAAATAAAATAATTAAATTTAATTAAGATACCTAAAATATATAGTTGAGACTATCGGTAAATCTTTTATCCAAAAACTATAAATACAAATTCCTATACATTGATGAACAATTAGCAATGTTAGAATTGCTGCTAATGGAAGTCTTTGAGTTTTTAAATTGTCTAACTCATCCTCAACATTATTCTCCTAAAGAAAGCTGAAATCTCATTATAGTGACACCTACAGAACACTTTGGGTGTCACTATAACTATACTTAATTAATTAATTAAATATTTAATTTCAATTTTTCACTTTTTTATTTTTTAAAATAACCTTTGCAAATATTTTTTCAATAATAATTGGCCAATAATTACAACAAAAGCTAGTAACTAGTCTTCCAAGATTAGCATAAACAGAGAAAAGCATTGGTATTCCTAATAACAAAAAAGTTTAAACAAAAAGTAACTCTTATTTTTTCAATTTCTACCTACCTAAAAGAATATAAACAATTGTAAATAATTGACTTAAAGAATTTCCAGCTTGAGAATCTCCCCATCCAATTGTTGCTAATAATTCAAATACCCAGATAAATGAACGAGCCCAAGACTTTTTGCCAATATCTGCATCTATAAGACGATAAATTAACGAACCTAGTAACATATAAACAATTAAAGAGGTTAACATTGCCATATAAGGAAGAATTAAAATATAAAGCTAAATGTTTTTGAAAATTATTTTAAATTTTTTTAAATAATCCACTACAGGTTCTGGTTCTTCGTATAATACAATCCTCTCAGATTCTTCAATAGGCAAATAATATTGAGAAAATACTAAAATTAAAAATAATTACATATTTATTATATTATTATAGTAAGAATTTCTTCTATTTAATCAATTTTCTTTTATTTAAGTAAAGTAAATAAAAATAAGTCTTCAGTCGCTTCGGTGGCGCAGTCGGCAGCGCGTTAGTCTCATAATCTAAAGGTCGAGAGTTCGAGCCTCTCCCGGAGCATTTGTTTTTAAATAAGTTAATTTTATTACTAAATATTTTTATTTTTTTGTATAATTAAAATTTAATTTTTTTAAATATAAATAATACCTTTTTCATTTTCCTTATTTATTTCTTTCTCATCTTTTTCTATAATTCCTATTTGCTGTTGTTGTCCCTGTTCTTCTTCAGGGATTACCCCCATATTGTCAATACCACCAATATTTTGTTGTATCATACTTTCAATCATAGTATTTCGTCTTTGTTTTTGACCAAAACCAGCAGCCCAAGTTCTTTGTTCTTTTTCTTCTTTTGCTAATTTTAAAGTTGATTCTTTTCCAGCATTTTCAGCAAATAATGATTTTTCAAGCATATCACATAAAAAACACAACATTTTTAGATCCTTAAAAAAATTAGAAAAAATAGAAAATAATTTTAAATCTCACAGCATTTCCAACATCTTCTTTTGTTGTTCCTACATTATTTTTACTTTCAGTTTGTTCAATAAATGCTTTTGCCTCAGACAGTAGAACAACACTCTCATCGGTAGAAGATAATTCGTTTAACTCCAATTCGTTTGATTCTGAGGGCAATTGGCCACTTTGATAAAAAATAGAGTCTTTTCTTTGTTTTGCTATATTTGCCGAAATACGTTGAAATGCTGTCATTTTAAATTTTATTTTTTTTTAATTTTTATGGTTTTTTTGGAAAATATATTTCATTTTTAAACAGGTGTGGTTTATATTATTTCCATTTTTAACAAAATCTCTTTTTCTTTTGTTATTTTCCCCATAAATCCTTTAAAAACGCGCACATATATTTTTCCTCGCGCAAAATGTTTAATTTTTGATTAATACATTTTAATAGTATAAATATATTTACCTACGTTGTTATTCATAATATTAAAAAAAACAATATAATTTAAAACATTTTCCGGAAAACAAAATAAAATCAAAAAAAAACTTTCCAGAAAAACACAAACATCTAATACGGAGAAAATTAACATTTTTCGGAAAAACATGTAACGAACAGATAAAATTACCACAAAAACAAAACATATTTTCCGGAAGAAATACAGTCAACGTTTTTAATATGAATTTTTACATTAAATGAACATTTAAACTTGAAATTATGTTTAATTTATTTGAAAAACTTTTCTAATTTATTACAATTGTTAAATGTTACTTTAAATTATTTTTAAATAAGGTACTTTAAATTGAATAAAAATAAATTTTAATTCAATTTATTAAAATTAAAAAATATAAGTATTTTTTAAATTATGTTCCTTTGTTGATTTTTTAAATTTATTAATAAAAACTTGTTTTTCTTAAAATGTAAAATTTAGGCAAAAGAAAATTTTTTTTTAATTTTTTGTTAATAAAAAAATATTCAATCTTTAATCAACTTTTATAAAAAAAATGTGATCTCCTAGAAGAAAATAATTTTTATTTATTAAAGTAAAAAATAGGGAAAAATATAATAATATTTTTATTAAATATTTTTACTATTTTAAAATTAAATAAAAAGAAAATATTGAAGAGTCATCACAATTTTTCAGTCAATTTATTTACTTTAAAAAAATATTTACACATTACCTATTTTTTTCTTTAATTAATTTTATTATCAAATATAATTATTGATACTTTTTTAAATTATGTTTAAAAATATGAAAAAGAAAAAAATATGATGTTTAATCAAATTTAAAAATAAATTTATTTACACAATAGAAAAAATGAACAAAAATAGAAATGATAGGGGCAAATAATTAAATGTACAAGATTTTAAATTAAGGAAATTTATACAAAATAAAAAATATTAATGATTATTTAAATAAGAGACAGTTCGGTGCCAAAACATGTGATACATTTTTTAGTTTAATAAAAGAACCTGCTTATTGTTCAAAAATTAATTTAAAAATTGTTAATAATTAAAAAAATATGTTGAGCATAATAATGAGATATAAAACACGTATGTACAAATTATATACAATTTAATTTAAATTTTCTCAAACATTATTTCCATGCCTTCTTCACTAACCACTGCAAAGAATTTTCTGGAATTTCTAAATAAATTTCGTAATATTAATTTTGACAAACCTATATTTAAGCCAGTTTTGCATGAGACGAGATAAAAGCCCAAAGGTCTACGCAAACAAGCTTCTTCAAGACCTCTTAAATATTTTTTATTAAAATTAAAATCTAAGCTTGTTTTTTAAAATAACATTTCCGTTAAGTTTTTAAGTTGTATTTATAATAAATATTTACAACTTTTAAGTTTGTAAGTTTTATTAAATGTTTTTATGTTTTGCGTAAATTTTATATTGTTTGAACAAGTTTTTTGTTTTGATACAAATTAAATAAAATTAGTAAATTAAAGTTACAATTCTAAATATATTTTTAATTTTTACAAACTTACAATTCTTTATATAACTCATCATGTTCAAATGAGCCACGTATGTCTGCTTTATTTCCAAGTAGCAACAATGGCATTCCATCTAAATGAGGTGAAGCCAATAATTGATTTAATTCTTGTTTTGTTTCTTCTAATTTGCAACGATTACTAGCATCAACCATAAAAAGAATTGCATCGGCCCCACGGCAATAACGAGTCCAAGCACTGCGAAATCGAGGTTGACCACCCAAATCCCAGACTTTTATTGTAACTCGGCCTTTGGTTAAACGATGCCTGAATTATTTAATTATTAAAATAATTTAAAAGAAACATATTAAATCCGATTGTTGGAAGCTGTCGATTAATAAATTGACCTGTCTGGAAAAATAATAAAATTACATTCTTAGTATTATTTTCGCAACTTAATTCTTTTCATTAAATTTTTCTATATATATAATAAAATTTAAAAAAAAATTATTTTAAATTTACTTACAGAAATAAGCTGAGTAAACGTTGTTTTGCCGCAATCATTTAGGCCTACTAAAGCCAAATCCATTCGTCGCTGACAGAAAAATGAACGAATCCATCGATAAAATTTAACAAAATGGCAGAAAATTTTTGGGCAAAAGGAAAACATTTTTATAATTATTTTTTGTGATTTTTTTTCAAGTTTATGCTTAGTAGGCAAAATATAATTATTAAGGTATTGATAATCAAACTTAAAAATATCAAGTTTGTGAATTTATTCAAGCGTGTTAATAATATAAGGTTTGCAATAAATAAAATCTGGTGACTTAATTTAAAACTATTATTTCAGAGCTGCAATAAAAATAATAAAAATGAGTATTTACAATTTCGAAAAAATCTAATGGATAGATTTTTGATTTTTACAGCTGTGCAAATAATATTTATATAATATTGGATATATTCTTATATATGCAAGTAAAAAATTCCCATAATTACGCAATAATAAATTCAAATAGAGAATAAGTTATTGTTAACTCAAGAATACACAAGAGGTTCTGTCAGTCTTTATCACATAACTTTTTTGATTATTGACTTAAAAATGTTTTGTAAATTTTATTTTGTAGAAAATTTAATTCTGTATCGAATGACTTAAAAAGTTTTACTAAAAAATTAATCTGTTCTTGAGTTATGATTTTCGCATTGAAACGTCCTTTCTGGAGATAATACTTAATTGTTTAGATTAGCTAAAAATTACGAATAACATAAACAAAAAAGAAGATACAAAAATCATCAAAAATAATATATTTAGAAGTGAAAAGCCTTTTTAGATTTTTTTAAGAGTTTATTACCACTCAAGTTTTAATACTTATAGGAGAAACTCTCAAAACTTTTTAAAAACTAAGAATTAAAAAAAAAATTATTGCATCATTTTTAATAAAAAAATAAACATTTTTTGACTTAGGTAGTATATATATATATTTGTTGTCTCACACAGTTGGTGATGGAATGGTCAAAACTAACAAAGAGGTCATCATCTACATTTACTGACTAAAAACAGGTGCATAGATTAGTAAATTGAAGCATTCCTTCCCTTTTTTTAGAACATGTGTTTTTCATATGACAAATAGACCTGAAGCAACACAGACAGGAAAAAATTTTAGTTTGAGAAACAGCTGTTATTTGCAAATTGATTTAAGTGTCTTAGAGTATTCCCATTTTCGGCCTTTTCTTTATAATATAAAAAAATTCTAGTTCTGGCGATGATGGATTAATTTACTTACAAAAAGTCAGAATATTTTAGTGGGTACAAATGTACTTATTTGTGAGAAATTTTTATAAAATATAAAAAACAAATTTATAAAATTCTTAAAACAATTTTTTTTTAATTTCTAAGAATTATTTAGTAATAGTTTTGGATTGTAGAACAGTCAATGGACGGTTGTTGGCATCTGAAGCTTTAATACGTTTAATTAATTCGTAAATATTCCTTTCACGATTGACCAAGTCATAAACTTAAAAAAATAATTTAGACCACTTTGAATTAATTAGTCAGTTCAGTGCCAATGTTTAAGTGTTATAATTTATAATATTGAAATGTTATAATTTATTTAATTAATTACAAACCCTTATCTATTCGTTTGCGTTCTTCTTCCAATCGTTGTAGAACTTGTTGTTGTTGTTGAGCACCAGGCTTTATTAAGGAAAAGTCTGGTGCAGGAAAAATTGATAATGGAGTTGTTAAAGTAAATGATGATGATATGCTCTCGCTGGATGATTTTTGCTAAAAACAAATCAAAGAAAAAAAATTTGAATTGCTTGACCAAGCAAAAACACGCATTTTTATTATAAAAATGCAATATCAATAAGGCGGTTCGATGCTAAAATTAAATTTTTCAACGGCAACAAACCGACCAATAAAATAATTAAATTATTTAGCAATATTTATTAAATCAAAACACCGTTTCTACTTCTGGAAGCGTCCAATCTTCGTCTGGTTTAACTCCTAGGCTTTCGCCTCCAGTCAATTTTCCATGAAAACCTCCTTCTGGTAATAACATTTGAGAGATAATCTGACTTTCACGAGAACGTTTTCTATTATTTGGGTGAAAGATAATTAGCTGATCAAGAATGTGTCCATCAGGCGTAGATTCCAATGTTTCAGAATGGATAGAATTCAAAAGGCCTGGATCTTAATTTTAAAATTTTTACTGATAAATTTGTTAATTAATTTAAAAAAATTAAAAACCTTTGTTATACTTTTGCTTTACAACTTCTGGCTTTAATGTTGTTCGTTCCAATAAACTAGCTTTTCCTTCCTCTTCAATTTTACTTTTGTTACCATTAACTTTTTTTCCATATTTTTCAATTCTGTTTCCTTTATTGGAACTATTTTCGTCAGCCATTTTCTTGATAATTTCCTACAAATTTTTATTATTTATTGGACTTTAATTTTTAAAGGTAGATTTTACAATATTAAGTTTACTTTTAAAGTTTTTCTTAAATTATTTTACAATCTTAAATTATTTAATATTTCCATAAAACCCAAAAGATCACTCGGAATAAACCTACTATAATATACACTCACCCATTTTCCATCGTTTTTAGGTGCCAATCTTCTACTATTATTTTTTAATTTAATTTTTTTATTTTTACAGCCTTTCTCTTCTTTAGTATTACATTCACTTTTTTCTTCATTTTCTACTAATATAATATTTTTAACTAAATCACCACTATTAATCCCTGGATGAGCTTTTGCTTGTAAAGCAGCTTCTTCAAAATCTAATTCCATCGCTGCCATACTTTTTTTCTGTTCATCTAAAGAATCGCTAATAATTGAATGAGACTTTACTGAAATTTTCTCATTATTATTTAAATGTATATTTGAGTCTTTGTACAATTTATTATTTTTAACATTTTTTGTTATGGAATTTTTTGGCGAAATTTCTGAAGATTCTTCTAATTCACTAGACGAGGAAAGAGAAGGTGAATGGCTTTTTGGTTCAAATTCTGGAGAAGAAAACTCTTCAACCTCAGCAATAGGTTGTGCTTCTGTATTTAGCTTTGGAGAAAATATTGAAAATTTATTTTTAAATAAATCTTTTATTTAATTTATGTTAAACTCATTGTATGTATTTAAAAAAAAGAATGGAAAGAAGGCTGCTTTTGAAAATATTTTTATTTAAATAATTTTTATTTATAAAATTTTAAAAAGAAATGTGTTTAATAAATAATATTAGAAATAAAAAGTGATTTTTAGATTTGTGAATGTTTAGGTTAGAATAATAAAAAAAAACATATCAAAACATTTTTTACAAGTTTGCAAACTTTTCTTTTAATAAAAGATATTTTAGCTAAAAATAAACTTATTTTTCGCAAACTTAATTTTTTTGATAATTTACAAAAGTATTTCTTTTGTATTTTCTCTACAACAATAATTAAATATAAAATAGTTAATCATAATCTTCATGTTTTCCTTCCGGAATTGATGACTGTTCGCGCAACATTTCCGGATCTAACATCATTCTAAAAAGGTCTCCATATAAATTTGCTGCTCTGTCAAAAATTCTAAGTTCGGGAGCATTTTCCATTAATGTTTTTACCATATCACCACTTCCTTCTTTTTCTTTAAATGTTGTTACAGATGAATGACTGTTATGAACTAGTGGAGAACTAAAATGTCTACGACGCCAAATTTTTTCACCATGAATTTGTTGTGGAAGCGGTGGTGTTGTTAAAGAGTGTGCAGATAATGATGAAGAAGATGGTGAGATTACAGAAGAGTTAGAAGAAGAAGATGATGATGAAGATGACAAAGAAGCCTGAAACAATATCTCGAATTCCTTTTTTATACAAATTTTAGGAATTAATAATTTACTTAATTTGAGTTAGGTAATTAAAAAACAATAAAGTTAGAGTGTAAGTGCAAAAAGGTAAAAAAATCAGAAAAATATTATGTGTGATTTATTTTCAACCTTCTAACCATTCTTTTGTATTTTACAATAATATTTTATTTTTCATAAAATTAAAAAAAAATCCAACCTTTTCAGAACTGCCTGAACCTTCTTTACTTTCTTCCTTTTCTTCAACTCTAATTTTTACTTCTTTTTCTTTATTCTCATTAATTTTTAATTTTTTTTCTTCTTCATTTTCTTCCAATTTCTTCTTAATTTCATCTTTTTTCTCTTCATCTTCTTCCAAAATTTTATTTGTTTTTTCTATTTGCCCTGCTTCTTTTTCCCTTCCTTCTCCAATACCCATCATTTGTTGAACTGCTGTTATTATTTTTTCTAAATTTTGAATTCTATCACGTACTGGTTTTTGTTTTTCTTTTATTAAATTTTCATCATCTTCCTTTTTCTTTTCAATAATTTCTTCTTTACTTGATAATGAACGTTCCAATGTTTCTGCTACAACTGACAATGGATCTGCTGGTTGTTTTGTTGGCTTATTTATTTTTTCTTTATTTATTTTTTCTGCTTCATTTTCTTTATTCTTTATTTCATTATTTATTTCTTTATTTACTATTATTTTTTCGTTTACTATTATTTTTCCTTTATTAGTTTCACTTTCTGCTTCACTTTTTGTTTTATCTTTTATTCCATTTCTTGCATCATTTTTTATTACAACTTCTGTTTCACTTTTTGCTTCATTTTTTGCTTCATTTTTTGCTTCATTTTTTGCTTCATTTTTTGATTCACTTTTTGCTTCATTTTTTGCTTCACTTTTTGCTTCATTTTTTGATTCACTTTTTGCTTCATTTTTTGCTTCACTTTTTGCTTCATTTTTTATTTCACTTTTTGCTTCACTTTTTGTTTCACCTTTTTCTTCACTTTTTGCTTCATTTTTTACTTCATTTTTTGCTTCATCTTTCTCAATGTTTACTTTATAATTTGCTTCACTTTTTACTTCCTTTTTTGCTTCTTTATTTTCATCCAATTTTTCTTCTTTTTTTGTTTCTCGAATTTCTTCATTTTCTGTTTTCTGTCTCACTTTGTTCTTTATTCCAACATTTGTTTCATTATTCAACTCATCTTTTGCTTCATTTTTTGCATTATTTGCTTCTTGTTTTACTTCTTTAATTTCTACTAAAATTTCTTCAATATTCTTCCCTTCATTATTTATTTTATTTTTATTTAAATTTGCTTCATTTTCATCATTTTTAACTTTTTTAATTTTTTTAATTTTTTCTTCTTCCTTCTTCTTTTCCAAATCCATTTCCTTTTCATCATTTACCAAAAGTTTACTTTCATCCCTTATGTTTACTTTAGGTAATAAATTTTTCATATCCTCCTTTTCTTCATTTTCAACTTTTATTTCATTTCTTGACTTTATTTCTTTAATATCCTTTTCTTCAATATTTTCTTCCTTCTTCAAATCCTTAATTTTCTTTTCTTTCTCTTCTCTTCTTTCCTCATTTCTCTTAATTTCCTTTTCTTCATTATTCTTCTCTATATTCATTTTTATTTCCTTATTTTCTTTCTCATCAATTTTTATTTTTTCTTCTTCTTTTCTTCCATTTACTGTTAATTTGTTTCCAACAGTGTATTCAACAATATTTGATTGTTCATTTTCATCAGACTTTTTCTCAATAATTTGTACAGATTTTGCTAAAATTTTTAAAAATATATTTAAAAAATATTAATTTTATTCTTACATAATTTGGATAAACTTTCATTATCATTTGAATTCTTAACTGGGATATTGTTTTGCTCATCTTTAAAACTTGAATGGGAATTTGAAATTATTAAAGGCTTTTTTGAGTTTATAGAAAATGGAAGATTTTCTCTCGAATTTATGTTGATTATCTAAAAATTAAGTTTAATTTTTATATTTTTTCAAGTCGGAATATAAGTTTGTAAAACAATTACTATTGTATTACAAAACCTAGCAAGTTTGTTTTTTACCACATTTTTTACAACTTGTTTTACAAATATTTACATGTTTTTACAAAAAGTTTTTTAAAACTTTTTAAAAGTGATATTTAATTGAAATAAATTTAGAGCCTGAAAAGACATAAATTGTTTTATTACCTGACTTTTTTCTCGTACAGAAAGACCACTTTGACCAATTTTAGGATTATCAAAGGATTGTTCTTCACGTATATCAACTTCTTTTATTCCATTATTTTTCAAAGTTTTTCTTTTTTCTTCAATTTCTTTTTCTTCTTCTTTTGCTTCTGTTAATTTTTGTTTATCTTGATTATTATTATTTTTATTATTATTATCAATATTAGAAGAAGCAGAAATATGAGATTCAGTTTTTCTTAATATTACAGCACCCCCTGTTGGTTTAATCACACTTTCAAATTCGTTAGGTGGTTGTTCATCTTCTCCACCAATTATTTTTGAAGTTGCATGTTGTGTTACTCCTCCAACTTTTATTTTCTTTTCTTCAACAACTTTTTCAATTTGTTTTTCATTTGTTTTTTGTTCAAACATGTTTTTATTTGTTTCTTCATTTGTATTTTTTATTATTTTGTTTTGTATATTGTTTTTATTATCCAAAACATTTTCTTCCTCTTTGTTAGAATTTTCTTCTAATATTTTTGATTTTTCTAATAATTCACTAGTTTTACTGTTTGTATTTGACTTTTCTGGTATTTTTTCTGAATTAAGCATTTTAAAAAAAATTATATTTTTTAATAACCTTTTTGCTGTGTTTCACTATTACAATCTCCTTTAAATGCTTTTTCCCAATATCCCTCTTCCTTTGCCCCAATAGGTAATGATGAACCATTTTTTTTATCTTCTTCTCTAGTATCAGAAATTCCAAAAAATGTTAAAATATCTTCCAATTTTTTCCACAATGGATTATTTAAAGATTCGTGCTTAAATATTTATTTTTAAATTTAATTTAAAATAAAAACTTCAATATGTTTTTCATGACTACGCTGACATACAAAACGATAATTAAATCCTGGACTTGACCCCAAATCACAATCTACATCATCTAAGCGTTTTTCATTAATATTAAGTAATGCACATCTCTCTTTTCCTTTTGCATGGTCAAAAGGCTCTCCCATTGTCCATTTTCTATTTATAATTTTTAAAATTTTATAAATATTTCTAAACTCACGTAATTTCCAAATTTAAAGGCTTTCCATTTACCCAACGCCATTCACGAGAAGTTAAGGTATTATCACTGTTTCCCACAACTTCACCCTCAATTGTATCAAGTAACAACCCAATTTGAACTTGTCTTTCACGCAAATGATTAAATTGAGGTTTATAATGAGATAAAAGCCATTGCTTTAAAATTTTGGTTTTTATTAAGGTAATTCACTTTATTTTAATTAAAAAATTATCTTTTTTACCATTTCCTCAAATGATTCAATACTGACAAGATCAGCATTTTGTGCAAGACATTTTTCACGTGCACCTAACCATGACTGTTTTCCTATATGAAATTGATATTTTTGATTTTGTGGTCCAGATATCCATGGTGCCTGTTCAATTGGAATAGATTCAATAGGCTAAACAGAAAATAAATAAATTTAATTTTAAAATATTTTTAAAAATGAAATAAATATTTGTATTGTTTGCCTGATTTCTCTCATCATCGCTTTGATAAGCTGGATCCATTTTATTTGCAAACACAACATTGAGAACTTAAAAATAAATATTTTTATTTTTTAATTAAAAAATACCAAATAAAGTTTTAAATAAAAAATAAAATGTTGTTGTTTTTAACATTATTAAAATTCTAAAATTTATTTAATAAAATTTAAAGTAAAAATATTTAAGAAAGGCAAAACTGACAGAAGCTGAACTTATATTTATTTGGGTTATTTTTAGGTGAATATAGTTTTTTGTTTTAATAAAATGGTTTTCTTTTCGGATTTGCGCAGTAATAATTAAATACTTGAAGATTTTAGGGGGAAAACCTATAAACCTACGAGAAGTGACTTTGTGGTATTTTTTATTAAAAAGAAAGGTAAAAGAAGAAAATTAAAGACAAAAAACCTCTAATATATTTTCAACGGTAAAATGAACAATTTAAAAGCAAAAATTTCGGCAAAGAATAAAATAAAGTCATTATTAACTATTTTAGTGGTAAAATGATGGCAGCAGAACCAACCAATTTAATGAGAGAAAAACGGTCATCAACTAACTAACCTTAAAAAGAGTAAAAAAAAAAGAAATACTAGATTTATTAAATGAGCGAGAGAGCTTTAAATAACAAAAGAATTTAGTGACTTTATTTATTTTTTTAAAATAATTATTTAATGGGTCATTTGATTTGGTAGTGAAAAAAAGAGAAAATGTTAATAAATGAGAACACAGAAAAGTAATTTAAGGTAATGGCGCAACTAATATATTTTTTCTCAAAGATTACGGGATTTTATATATACCTAAATATGGAGCTACAAAATTTTTTCGCGCGTACTAGGGCAGAAAATGTGATGGAAATTAATTTTAAAAACAAAATTATTTTTATTTAAAAATGTGGGTTTTTTATCTAGTATATTGCTAATTTGCTGAATCAAAAGAAAACTATTCTATTTTAATTAAATAATGAAAAAAAATTGGATTTATAAGTATTTTTGTTATTTAATGAGTAATCTTATAAAAAGAAAACTTTTTAATTTTCTTTAATAAAAAATTAGGGTAATGGCTTTATATTTTTATTAATTAAAAATTTATAAGAAATAGGAAAATAGGTTAAAATGTTTCTAAATATATTTTTGTTTTATTTTTAATATTTAAAATTAAAAATAAAAAAAATAAAAAGTATTTGACGAGGGTGGGATTCGAACCCACGCCCTTTCGGATTGCGGCCTAAACGCAACGCCTTAGACCACTCGGCCACCTCGCCTTAGCATGAAGTTTCCAATTTTTATTATTTACGTTGAGAAAGTGAGAGGAAATTCTCGCCCAAGAATTTAATAAAATGCGCTCTCTTTGTTAGAAAAATAAAAAAAGAATAACGAGATATTATTAAAAATTGGCTAATTTAGTAGAATTATATCGATTTTAAAAGAGAGAAGATTTTAAAAACAAAAATAATAAAAATATTTTTTTAAATTATTTATAATAAAAAGACTATATTTTCTAATTTTGATGAAGAACAACAACTTTTTCTTCTTCTGCAACATCATGTTCTTCAAATTGTTCCTGACGACCCCAACGTCGCCTCCATTCCTGAACTCGATCAACTGCTTCAGTAAAACTTAAAGATTTTGCCATAGCCTAAAAAAGGGAATATATATTAATTTTTTAAAATAATTCTAATATTTAAATTTATTAAATAATAATTACCATGCTAATTATTCCACACCAACCATTCTGATCTAATTTTTTCAAAGGTGCACGAAAGTGTTTGCAATAGAGAAATTCAAAGGCCAAACAAATCAAACTTAACAGCTAAAAAATTTAAAAATAATTTTTAAATGCCTAAAATAATTTCTTTACAATTCCAACAGCTAGAAGAAAGAAAGCACTAAGAAAATTTTCAACTCCAAGTGGAGAACTTCCACTTCCCTGTGTATTTGAACCTGGAGAACAAGCACCAGTCAACCAAAAATTTTGTAAACGTTCTAAATCTCCTAAATATTTTATTTTTATTTAAAAAAATAAAATATTAAAAAAACCCCTCTGTTGATATTGAAGCATAAAATGATTTACACGGGATACTAATGGAGAATTTTTTGGAAATCCAATACTATATCCAGTCATACTAGCCCATTTTCCAACAGTCATTAATCCACAATTTGGATCTTTTCCTGCTTGATGGTCTAAAACTACAGCATCGTAAATAAATGCATCTAACTCTCTTTAAAATTAAAATTAAAATTAAAAATAAATATTATTTATTTATTTACCCTCTCCGAACAGACTCAACACCAGCAGAAATATTATCACGATAAAATTGATTTTGTTCAACAAATGAATGCATTCTGTGCCAATTTAGACGCATTGTTTCGTGTGTATTTCCTCCTTCTACAGTACCAAAACGGAAAGGAGGATTTTGATGTTCTGGATAATTTAATTTATCATCATCAACTCCACTAAGTTGATAATATTGTACTCTGGTAATCATAAATGCTGCTAAGTTTGCTGTCTTTTTAATAAATAAATTAATAAATTAAAGTTTATATTTAATTTTTAATATTCTTTTACTATAAAATATAAAAACAAAAAACTTTCTCACATAAATTCCTCCCAATGAAATTCCAAAAGCTGCCCAAATCTTTTTAAATTAAATTAATTAAATAAAATTATAAGAATTACTAAAGACATAAATCTGCTAACAGTTGATCTGGGTACATCTATATTTTAATTTTTATTTTTAATTAATTTAAATAATTAACCAGTACTAACAGAAGCACTAAACAAAGTAGCCCATACAAGCCAATAAGAACGGCAAATTGAGAATTTATGACCTAAAATTTTTTAATAAAATTTTTTTTTATTTTTAAAAATGCTGCCAAACCAGGAGGAGGATAATTTTTCTTATCAAAACTGTCTGGACTTAACCATTCAAATAAAAAAATGGAAAGAGCAGCTCCTTGAATGCTAACAATAAGAATTATAGCCCAAGTACTATATTCAAAAGGTTCTGTAATTTTAATTATTTTCTAAATTAAAAAAAAAAGAAAAGAAAGATTAACCAAGAAATGCTGTTGGTGAAAGCACTCCACTACGAATTTTAACTAAAATGGATATTCCAGTTTCTAAAAAAGGAATAGAAAAATCAACATCTCTAGCTCTTTCACTGTTAAGCTTAAGGGAAGTTACACACCTAAAAAAAAAAAATATTTAAAAAAATAAATATTATTTAGTACATATCAGCTTTATTGGTAACTAAATCTTGAATTAATCCATTCCATCCTTTATCCTTTATAAAATAAAAATAATTATTTTATTTTAAATAAAAATACAGTTTTAATTCCCCATTTTTCATCTCTAACTTTATAAAATGTATAAATAAAACCAATATCTGTGGCTAATTTATTTAATAAATCTATACAATAACCAGTACAACATTTCCATAAAGTTATATTTCTTTAAAATAAATTTTAAAAATAAATAAATTAATTAAAAATAACTCAAATCCCCAATCACATAAAGTTCCAGGGCATTGACCAGTTTCTATATCTAATTCTGTTACAACAACAAAAGGTGGTTCATGTAGTGTAACAACTTTAATATGAAATTTTTCAGGTGTTCCTTGAGGGGGATTTGCTTTTCCTTCTGGCCATTCCATATCTGCCATTCTTAATTGACCACCAGTAAATTCACCTTAAATTAATTTATTATTTTTAATTTTTAATTAATATTTTACCAACTCTTTCCCAATGTAAAGTTCCCTGTTCTCCATCTATTAATAAAGAAGAATCTTTTGAACGTTTTGATCGTAAATTAGAAATTAACAAATAAGAGTCACGTAATATGCCTTGTTCAGTAAATGAATAGAAAAAAGAATCTAAGCCATCTTTTGAATGATGGGGATTTCCTTTGAGAAAAGATGAACGCATATTTCTTTTTTTTAATAATTTTTTTAATTTTTAAAAGAATTATTTACTCATAAATTTGTTTTCCAATAGGCCAATTAATTCTGCTTTGATTACAATTAGCAGTTGAAGATATTATTTTATCAAAACTTTTATTAAATAAAAGTTTTGATAATCCAAGACCAAAAAACTTTATTTTTTTTTAATATAAAATTTATTTAAAAAAAAAGAAACTTTTGGTGCCAATCCAATAATCATTGGAAGTACATCATCTGTAGGTGGAAACATTGCATTAGAAGTCTTAAAATTAATTAATTATTAAAAATATTTTTATTAAATTCATTTACCGTATGAAAATTAACACTCAACATTCCTGGTCGAAGGGGTGGTTGTGCTATATTTGTCCATCCTTTTACTGATTGAGTACCTATCCAAAGATAATTTGCCGATAAAAGACCCAAATTATCCGCAATATAAAAATATTATTATAAATTTTAATAAACTTCAAATATTTGAAGATATATTAATTACTTGAAAAATACGTCTAGTTCTGTCTGTTGTGCTGTAAAGAACGAGAATGCGTGCTTCAGAATTTTTTAGATTTGTTAATCTCTGCTCTATATGTTTATCACCTAATTCTGAATCTATTTCTTCGTGATGTACAACCTCAAATCTTTCAGAATTTTTTAAATTTAGATTTTTATTTGAGTCTAAAATATCAAAACTTGAATGAACGGTCTTCCTGCTCTTGTATCTCATCTTGAAGCATTTTTAGAAAATTTTGGCTTCCTGCCATTTTGGACATTACAACTCCAAATCGTGCCCATTGATAGCGGCGAAGTAATGCTAGAATGGCTCTAACTTGGTGTTGAATTGGAGGTGCAAGTTGTAGAATATTATAATGTGACATTGGCTAATAAGGTTATTTTATATATTTTGGATACAACATTCTTTTACTTTAGGAAAAGTAAATCCAGCATTGTCTGCATTCCAAGCAATTATTGGTATTCCTGTTTGAAACGCCATTTGTAAAAAATATTGTGCTGCAGCAGTTGATTCCCCAAATTCTTCAGATGCAGAAACAAAAACAATTAATGAAACTTTTTGAGTTGTAACCACTCCACAAAGGCAATCGAGAACATGAGAAGGAAAGAAACGGCCTCTAGGAAGTATACAGTCCAAAGGGACCAAAGTAAATTTTGTTGGTAATTTTTTAAGGGTACTGAAATATTTAAACTAAATTTAATTTAAAATTTAATTTAATAAACGTGATTGATTGGCCACTATTTATGTTTCTTATAGATTCTTTAAATGCTTTGTCATAAACTTAAAAAAGCAAAAAATTTTACTTAATTATCAATAAATAATAAAAATAACTGAAACAAACCTTTGGAACGTGCATAATTCTTTTAAAATATTTATAAATTTTAAAATACATATTTACTTTTATATACCTGATAAACAAGTGCAATGTTTACTACTTGTTTTTGACCAATTTCATGGCTTGTTTGTTTATTATTTATAGTATGATTAGTTAAAACAATTATAAATAAATTTAGAGTAAAAATACAAAAGTAAAAAGTTGAAGTTTCCGGAAAACACAACATTATTTATTTTTCTGAAAACACAAATTCTGATTTTATAAAAAACTCAAACATTATTTATTCCGGAAAACATGAATAAATTTATAAATTATTCCGGAAAACAAATGTTATTTAGAATAACTTTGAGAGGAATATATTTATATTATATCAAAATAGTGCTTAATGTTTTCCTCAAGGGAAATTTTACATAAATTGAAAAATTGTTGAACATATCCTTTTTAAAGTTGGCATTAAACTCAATTTTGTTATAAATTAAATAAACTTTTTTTTAATATATTTTTTTCTATAATATTTCTTATTTTCTTGTATTTTTATTTATTAATTATCATTTTGTTTTTTATTTACCACAAACTTGTTATACTTGTTTTGACGTTTTCTTGCGCACATCTTAACCTTCAAGGTATAAATTAAAATTAATTTTAAAAAAATAATAATAAAATTAATTTATTATTATTATTGTTTTTTTATTAAAAATGTGAAATGTTGCTGGAACGGGGAAAAATAAGAAGGCAAAGATTAAAAATAGAGAGAGAGAACATTAATGTTTTTTTTAAATTCCCCCGAAAAGAATGTTTTTATTTTATAATGAATGCCTAAATATTTTTTTTTGTTTTTAATTTAAAGTGTTCAAGTAGTGTAACAGAAAATTTCTTTTTATTCATTTTATGCATATTATTTACACTAATATTTAATTTAATATTTAATTTATTTTTTTAAATAAATGATACTTATAACTCAAAGAATTTTTTTAAAATCTTTCTTTAAAATTTTTCTATTTTGAATGAATTAAATTTTCTTTTATTGAATTTTATATTTAATTTTCTTTAGAAGTTTAATATTCTGGTTTTGTTAATTTTGTGAGTAAAATTAACAAAATAAATTTATTGACCTCCCTTTTCTTCAATCATTAATACGAATATCAAAATATAAAATTTTCCTTTTTCTAAAATAAAAATTAATAAAATTTATTTATAAAATTACTTAGAAATGTTAGAAACACGATTAGTTATTTGGCTTGCATGTGGCAGTTCCTTATTAGCTGTTTTAGCCACAATTGTTGGTATAACTCAACTTTATTCAGAATTTTCTCAGTTAACTTTTCGTATTCGAGGAGGAGTTCAGGTAGAAAATTTAAAAAAACAAAAAAAAATATTGCTAAAACATAATTTTTCCCTTACCTTAGGCTTTTCGTGTGGACACAGATTCTTCCTGGATTGACTTAATGGATCTTCAAATGGCTGTAACTCCACTCTCTAAAACTCGTCCAAATCCTTTTCAATCCGTTTTTCGTCCAAAACGAAAAGTAGGCTCGCATTGTGGATGTAAAGCTAGAAATTCACATTGCCCACCAGGACCACCCGGTCCCGCTGGAACTCCTGGATTTCCGGGACAATCAGGACAGCCTGGAAATGCTGGACAACCTGGAATGCCAGGACAGACAGGTAATTTAAATAATCACACAAAATATTATTTTTTTTTAATTTAAAGGTCCATCTTGCCCAGTTCCCAGTTATGATTGTCAACGATGTCCTGCTGGTGCCCCAGGAAAGCAGGGATTACAAGGTAAATAAAAAAAGGACTTTTTCTCATTAAAAATTGCTTAAATTTTAAATAAAATATTTTTATTTTATTTTCTCTTTTTTAAAGGCCAGCCTGGACCGCCTGGAAGAAGCGGAACACCTGGAATACCAGGAAAACGTAAATTTATGTTTAAATATAATTTTAAAAAATTTAAATTTTAGCCAGCGGTGTTGGACCTGTTGGACCTCCTGGACCTAAAGGACCTCCTGGACCAAAAGGAGATTGTGGAGGAAATGGACAGCCTGGTATACCTGGTAAAGATGCAAACATAAAGTACATATTTTAATTTTGTTTGAAACAAAAAAATTATATTTTTATTTATTTTAGCCCAGTTTTACCTGGACCAAAAGGAGTTTCTGGTTCTCCTGGGCAAATAGGCAAGTCTGGACCAGTCGGAGAGGTTTAATTAATTTATAATTTTATCTATTAGAAAATTTGTTTTTAGCATGGAAAGCCTGGATTAGAAGGTCCAAGAGGACCTGTAGGACCACCTGGTTCCCCAGGGAATAATGGAATACCTGGAATTCCAGGGGATGATGGAGAAAATGGTCAACTTGGACAAGATGCTCAGGTTAACATTTTATAGACTTTTTAGAGTTTAAAGAGCTTTAGATACTCTAATATAATACCTTTTTTAATATTTTATTTAATTTCAGTATTGTCCTTGCCCAACACGTTCATCTGTGGTCAAAGCATCAAAAGGAGCATAGAAATAAATAATTAATTAATTTTCTAGTTATTTTAGAAAGTTGAATAGTTTTTTTTTTAAATATTTTTATTGTGTAAGGCATTTTCACAAATATATTTTATAAAAATTGGAAAAAATTGTAAATATTTTTAAATTTTTTTTTTTTAATTATTCTTACATTTGTACTTTGCGGTAAATTTTTTTCATTCCTTATTTTTATTTTATTACCTTATTTTGTAGAAAAAAAAATTAGATGGTAAAATTTATGAGGAAAATAGAGAGAAGAAGAAGACCCAATTTTAAATAAATAATGAGGGCAAATAATTTAATTTCTTTTTTTCTCAAGAAAAGGTTAATAACAGTGTATTGTACATATTATTTAATTCTAAAAATAAAAAAAAGTTGTGTGGGATCTTCTCTGCCGTTTTGGCGCCACAATATACTGAGAAGAGGGAAAAGGGCAGCACAACGTTTGATCTTCTTATATTTATTCTCCAGCAATTACTCCAATTCTTCTTTCCAAGAAAATAATTTTAAATTAATTGAAGAAGATGAGAACTGAAATAAAAAACATTTTAAAAATTAAATCCTCGATTTGCTCTAATTTTTAATTTTGTCCTTGATTTAAAAATAAAGCCTTTTTTTGCTTAATCTGTTCTACTACAATTACTCAATATATCCACCCATTTTAAAAGAAAGGAGAATCTTCTTCAAATTATTATTATTTATTTTTTAAGAAAATAATATTTTTTATTTTACTCATAATGTCTAATATTATTATTATATTTAATAAATATTTAATTTTATTTTATTATTTTTTATTAACAAATTCAATTATTTTTGCTTATGATTTGTCCTCAGTTTTGGATAATTTTATTATTGGGACACCAAAAGTTATTTGTGAAGAAACAGAAGTAGCAATGGATATAATTACAGCTAAACCATTTATTGGTTTATTAAATTATTTTTTAAAAATATTTAAATAATTTTTAGGAAATATTTTTGTCAAAGGACGTGCCAAAGACAATTCCTGCCGTCAGTCTTTTAGTGATTCACCAAATATAAAAAATGGAAGTAGTGCTTATACTTTAAGTTTGGGAAAGTGTGGAATGCAAAGATTAAGATCGGTAATTTTTTTAAAATTAATTTTTTAAATTATTTTTAATAAAAAATTAGGCAAGTCCAAGAGGAATAAATTTTGCAGTAACTTTAGTTGTTTCTTTTCATCCAGCAGGATTTATTACAAAAAATGATAAGGCATTTCATTTGAGTTGTTTTTATACTGAACCAGAGGAGATTGTTACTAGCAGTTTTGAAGTCAGGTAAAATAATTAAATAATTAAATATTTTTTGTATTTTTTAATTTTAAAATTTCAGTCATTTACCTCCCCAAGAATTGAGTGATCAAATGTCAATGCCAAGTTGTCGGTATTCTGTTCACTCAACTGGATGGGATGGTCCTCAATTGTCTTGGGCTAATGTTGGAGATACTGTATATCATGTATGGGAATGTAGAGGACCAGAAATGGGAATGCTTATAAAAAAGGTATTTCTCAAAAGGGTCATAGAAAAAATGGTCAGAAATAAATAAAAAAAAACTGATTTTTTAGTGTTTTGTAACCGACGGAGATGGTGATGATCATGCAGTTGTTGATGAGAATGGGTAAAATAATTAATAAATAATTAAATTAATTAAATAAATTTAAATAATTTAATTTTTAGATGTTCTCTAGATCTTGGTTTAATTGATGAAATTATTTATTCAGATGATGGAAAAATGCGTGCATATGCAAAAAGTCATGTTTTTAAATATGCTGATTCAAATCAATTATTTTTTACTTGCCAAATTAGGTAAATAATTTTAAAATAATTTTTTTAAAAAGGTCAATTGTTTATTTTTCTCAAAATGGTCAGAGCTTAAAGAACATATTTTAAACATACAAAAGTAATCACTAAAAACACATTTTAATCGTTATTGACCATTAAAAAAAAAATACATAATTGACCCTTTTATATACATATGTAAAAAATATAAAATAAATTTAATTTCTCTTTTAAAAGAATGTGTCAAAGACAAATGGATATGTGTCAAGGAATAACACCACCAAAATGTTCTGGACAACAAAAAGAAACAAAAATGAAAACAAAATTAATTAAACAACATAATAAAGATGAAAATAAATTTAAAAATGAAGAAAATGAATTTAATGAATTACCAGAAACTGCACAAATTGAAAAAGTTTTGGTTAAAGAAAGTGAAGCAGATTGGAGTTTAGATAGTGGAGTTATTTTAGAAGATAATATTAAGCAAAATGGAAAGTTTGTTAAAGGTGTTTTGAAGCAAGAAATGTTGAAAAAAGAAGAAAAACAAAGTAAAAATGAAGAAAAAAAGGAAGAAAAAGAAAATAAAATTAAAGAAGAAATAAAACAAAAAGACAACAATCAAAAACAAAATAATAAAGACAAAAAAGAAGAAGAACAAAAAAATCAAAAAGAAGGAATAATTGAACATAAAGAAGAATTAAAAAATAATAATTTAAAAATTGAAACAAATCAAGAAAATAAAAATAATATTGAAAAAAAATTTTTAGAAAAAAGAGAAAGAATAGCTGAAAAAGAAGAAGAACAGGATAATAATAATAATGGGGGAGAAGAAGAAACTGAAAAGGAAGAGAATAATGATTGGAGTTTAATAGTTAATAAAGGAAGAGGACGAAGAGGTTTTTTTTAATTAATTATTTTATTTTTAATTAATTAATTAATTTTTTTAATTATTTTATTTTTTTAAAAATATATTTTAAGCTTTAATTTATTCTTCTTCTCCTTTATATAAAAGAAATAATCAACATCAATTAGAAGTTGATGTTGCTTCTCCTCAAATGCTTGTTTTAGACAGAGAAGATTTTGCACGTATTGGAAAATTAAAAGAAGAGAAAATAGAAGAAGAAGAAAAAGAAGAATTAAATAATAATAATAATTATTGTTTTGGAATTGAAAAAATTATTTTTGGCATTTTTACTTTAATTTTAACAATTTTTGGAGGAATTCTTTTAATTTTTTGGCATATTCAGAAATGTTGGAAAAAAAGAAATAATAATATTAATGAAACATTTTATTTTGGAGGAAAATTATTATTTTGTCGGTGATTTTATTTTATTTTTAGGGGAATAACTCTAAATAATATTAATCTTTATTTTCTCTAATAATTAATTATATTATTTTAAAAAATTATTTTTTTTTTAAATTATAAATATTTTATATCATTGCTCTTTTCTTTTTCATTTGATCAATTTTAAGCGCGTTTCTTTGCTTTGAGCACAGATGAACGTTGTGGGCAAGGACAATACTTAAATTAAATTAATTATTTAAAATATATTAAAAAGGTCTAATATATACCTGAGCATCTTGTCCTGGTTGTCCAGGGGGTCCATGAGGTCCTGGCTGTCCAGGAGCTCCAGGCTTTCCTGAAGGTCCAGCTGGTCCGACTGGTCCAGGTGGGCCTTCTGGTCCAGACTTTCCGGGCTGAAATAGAAAATTTTTATTTAAAATAATTGAATACTCAATATATCTTACCACTCCAGCTGGTCCAGGCTTTCCGTTTGGTCCAGGCGATCCTGAAGGTCCTTTCGGTCCAGGGATGGTTGGACTGAAATTGGAGATTTAATCATTTTGTAAATAAAATATCAAAACTCACTGGCTGTAAGCGTTCTTTCCAGGTTGGCCTGGTTGTCCAGGTCCTCCATGTTTTCCAGCAGGTCCAGGGGGTCCTTGAGGTCCAGCTGGGCCAGGAGGTCCAGAGCCGGTGCCTGTAAATAATTTTTATTTTATAAATTTAAATAAAATTTCTCACTCTTTCCGGGTGGTCCAGGTCTTCCAGGCTGTCCGGGCTGTCCTGAAGGTCCTTGCTTTCCTGGTGTTCCAGGGGCTCCAGCAGGGCATCGTTGGCATGCTTGTTGAGGAAGTGGGCATGGAGGAGCTTGTTGTCCTGGCTGTCCTGGTTGTCCGACATGTCCTGGCTGACCAGGATGTCCTGGCTGTCCTGGTGGTCCAGGGGGACCTTGTGGTCCTGGAGCACCTTTAAAATATTTAAGTTAAAAATACAAAATTAGTAGAGGAATTAGAGATGACAAATAGCAAAAATACATCTTTAATTAATTAATAATTAATAATATTCCCTTACAATTAATCTCTAATGGTTGGCAAATACAATAAGCTGGCAATTGACGTTTTTGTCTGTAGAGGGACTGGAAAGGATTTGATCGAGCCTTTGATGGTGGAGTAACAGCAATTTGTAATTCCATCAAATCATTCCAGGCAGAGTCTGTATTTACTCGGAATGCTTGGACACCATCTCTTACACGTAAATTCAAATCATTAATTTGAGAATAAAGTTGTGGCATAACCACCAAAGTGGCCATAATTGCCAAAAGAGAAGAAAAGCAGGCTATACCGATAACTACTTTTGTCTCTTGCATTACTCTAAAAAGGTAATTATTTATTTTTTAATTTAAATTTAATTAAAAAGAGAGAGAAGAAAATATGTGTTGTGATTATTTGTAAATGATCTCTTTTACTCTCTTTTTATAGTAAACCTTTAATGGAATTTTTTGACAACGTAACCTATTCACCCCGCCTTAATTAAACTTGCTAATTTTACTAATTTCTTTAAAGTTTCTTTTTTCTTCTTTTTGTAATGAATAAAGAATGATGACGATTAGTAAAAAGGAAAAAATATGTAGAAAAAAAATAAAATTCTAATAAAAAGGGTCATTTGAGTAGTAATAATTATCTTCTTTAGTTAATACTGAATATTTTAATATATATTTTTTTAATTTTTGATATAAAATTAAAAAGAAATTAAGTTTTTGTCAGATGAGAGTGAAAGAGTCAAACTAAAGAAGCAGCGGAATCCCAAAATTTAAAGCAATTCTCACAACCCTTGTTTATTTAAATACTTTATTAAAATATATAATTTTTTATTAAAAAGTATTTTAAGGTAATCTTATTATCTTAAAAATTAATTTTAAAAAAATCAAATACTCAAATGTCCTTGCACCCCTTTCTCTCAAAAATTTATTAATCTTTACTCAAATTATAAAAATTTTGCTTTTCCCATTTTTCCGTTCTGTTCCGCTTCAATCACCACCAACCATTCTTTTTGGCTGTATTACCAAGAAAATTTAGTGTTCTTTTCTCCTTTTTGATTAAAAAAAATATATTGACAAGGCAAAACTTGCGGCATTCATATACCGGTTTAATTAAAAGATTTATAGGTATATTATGTATTGCAGTAAATATTCACTAAATAAACGTTCATAAATTTATTTGAAAGACATTTTTTTGTTAATTAAAAATTGTAGCAAGCTATTTAGAGTTTTGGAAAAAAATATTTATTTTAGATATTTTTAATTGAAATTTTTAATATTTAAAAAATTTTTATAAATTAAAAAAGTTTTTTTTTAAATTTTATTTATATAAATTTAGAAGAGATTTAAATAAATTTCGATGATATAAATGTATGTATATAATAATTGCAATTATTAAAATATATATTAATTAATTAGGTTAAGAGATTTAATAAAAAAAATAAATAAAAAATGTTAATATTTCAATTTTTAAAATATTTTGAGTCTTCCTGTTCCTAATTTAAAAAAAAGACATTTTAATTTTAAGAGATTATAAAAGGTAATTTAGTAATATAAAAATATAGTAAGTAGATAATAAATTTACAAAAAATTATTTAGAGGTTTGAGTAAAAAAATATTAGAAGGGAAAATTATGGCAATAAAATTATTGTACAGATAAAATTGTTAAAAATCGAATCCAAAAAAGTTGAATATGAATAAATTGTTGAAAAGTGCATGGAAAGTGTTGGTATTCAAGGGATAATTGCTGGGGACCGGTGCTCTCTAAGCCTGTAAAAAAATTTAAATTTAAAAATAAAATTTTATTAAAATAAAATCCCAACATTTAATAGTAATATCTGTTACGTACTATTTTCTTTTTCAAAACATCATTAAAAAATTTAGATGGGCAACTAAACTATATATATAAATCTTTTTCTAAAACTCTGGACCTTTTCTAACATATAAATATATTAAAAATTAATATTTATTAAACCTTTCAGCAGACATACTCCTAACAATTGTTTGTCCATGCAATGCAAGTTTATCTTCATAATTTCTGCTAAGTGCTTCCAACCTAGCAGCTCTTTCCTTATAAAGAGGTTGTAAAGGTAATTGGATGTCATTAGCAATTGCAAGTGTACGCAAATCATAATAATATTTTGCATAAATTGAACTGGGAACGTTTATGTTAAATTCAAGACATTCCAAAAGTTGCCGTTCCAATTCATTCCTATAAAAGAAAATCAGGATGCTTTTAAATATTTCAAGAAAAAGTCGCAAATTTTATCCGCAACTTTTTTTCATTCACAATATTTCAGAATGAAATAACAAAATATTCATTAAATAACGAATATTCTTATTTTTAAAAATATTTAAATTAAAAATAAAATATTTATACATATCATCAACGTTTGTATCTCGCAATATTTGACAATAATCAACATTCCAAACAGCCTGATCATCCCAAACTTTTGAAGCTAACATAATTGATCCCAATACAATACGTCTCCAATTTGAAGGGCAAAGATCTAATTCAGCATAATTTAAAAGTCGTTCAACATAAACTAGTGTTATTATTGCACATTCAGC
Organism: Meloidogyne chitwoodi; assembly: GCA_015183035.1. NCBI lineage: Eukaryota > Metazoa > Nematoda > Chromadorea > Rhabditida > Meloidogynidae > Meloidogyne > Meloidogyne chitwoodi. The sequence continues at coordinate 714,308 of JACZZP010000015.1, forward strand.
GGTAAGTTGAGCAGCATGAAAAAGTGTTCGTATAAACCGATAAATTTGACGGTGTTCAGCTATAAAAAATCTTTTCATTCTTCAAAATATTTAAAATAATCTTACGATCTCGTGTAAAATTCTCAGGAGGAACAGGCTCACTCTGAAATAAGAATAAAAAAATCCCAAAAAATGGTCAAAAATAACTGTAATTGGGTGAAGTCGTTCCTCAAAAATTTCCATTAAACGTTCCTTTCCCCGATTTTTTCTATTTGAAATATGATAAAAAATAGCTAATGAAACACAAATTATTGTATTTTTAAGATGTGGTTGCGAAATTGTAGAATCATCCATATAAATTGTTGAACAACTATTTGACTTTTTTAAAGTCATTGGTGCATGAATATTGTTTAAATCTAACACATAAAATGACCTTCTGTTGTCTCGTACTGATTTATATTAAAAAATTAAAAAAATTCTCAAAAGTTTGATTAAATTATACATTTCATTTCACTACGACTGCGTTCAACAAATGTTGGCCGAACTTTTGGCTGTGTAGATGGGTCTTGATCACCATCTATAGATTTTATTTTTTACTAAATATGTATTATAAAAAATATAACAAATCCTAGCTTTTTATAACTATAAATATTTTCAGAATTTATTAAAAAAATAAAAACCTTCAGGAGCTTCTCTTTCGCTGATATGAGGTAAAAAATTGACTGACAAATCTCTTTCATGAAGAAGATGATTATTCTAAAATTCAATTGTTTAAGTACATTTAAAATTATTTTAAAAAATACATATTTATTCTCATTTGGAGATGATTTTTTCTTTGACAAATTTGGTGCATGACGAGCACAACAATTCTTGTTACCCATTAATATAAATTATGAGTAATTTATATGGATTAACCAAAAAAAAGGCGCGCCCCGAATTCGTCCCACCCCGAATTCGTCCCACCCGAATTCGTCCCACCCCGAATTCGTCCCACAGTTTAAAAACCCCGAATTCGTCCCACAGCTTAAAAACCCCGAATTCGTCCCACCCGAATTCGTCCCACAGTTCAAAAACTCCCAATTCGTCCCATAAAATTATTAATTGTTACTATCCGATCTCCTTTTTATTTTTTCTCTATTTTATTTTTATTTTGTACATTCTAGAAGCTCTAATGATTAGAAATTTACTTGAAACTTTATCACGAGCGAGGAATATGAAGAACTTTCTTTATTTAATCCAACTTTTTTAAATTTCTTCAGTTTAATTGGCTATACTTCTTCAATTTATTTTCATATTGCTGAAACATAACGAAAATGTTTTATTGAAGAAATTCCTGACAAGACAATGGTTATGAGCTGTTGGTCCAATTGTACGATCCGAATACAACAGAATTTTGGGATTATCCAACGATTGGAATGCATGTGAAGTCAAGGATCCGGAAGAGAAGGTTTCTTTTATTTTATTTTAATTATAAATAAGTTTACTTTATTATTCTAACTTTTTTAGCTGATTTTGGGTAAATTGTATACGAGTGAAGGACCTTCACATCCCATTCACCGGGAGAACCTTTGATAGCTTGGTTTAGTGGAGCATAACTTTGAGTTCATTTGAATATTCAAGTTGGGGAACATGCACAGGATTATCAACAGGTTTTTTTCTTTTAATTTTTTAATGCTTTTTAATTTTAAATAATTTTTCAGGCTGCAGGTAAGAACAGACTAACGACCTCCAATTTCGTGTTCGTCGACTTATTGACCAAACTGAGCAAATTACAACGGAACAAAACTATCAGTGATATCGGGAAGAGCGTTTCAGACAGATTTTTACTTTTATTTGCGTTATTATTGATTTATTTATTTTTGTTAATCCTATTTTACGTGATAAGTAAAGTTATTTTTTCTGATTTTTGGATGAATAATTTTTGATTTTTTTTTTAATTTTCCAAGGTAAATTATTACAGGTGATGGGTATTTGGGTATTATTTTTTTTTTCAGTATTTTTTTGTATTAGGTCTCAATTCTGGAAAAAAAGTATGACGAAATGAGGATCTTTACCCTTTTGACCGAATTGGATGTGGGACGAATTCGGGAGGGACGAATTCGGGGTTTTTGAACAGTGGGACGAATTCGGGGTTTTACAACTATGGGACGAATTCGGGGTGGGACGAACTCGGGTGGGACGAATTCGGGGTTTTTGAACAGTGGGACGAATTCGGGGTTTTATAACTGTGGGACGAATTCGGGGTGGGACGAATTCGGGCGCAGCGAAAAAAAATTAAGAGACTAACAAAAATTAAAACTCTGTCTAACTTTTCTTCTCTATATATTAAAGGATAAATTGTCATTTACTAAACACAAAGACAATAATTATTTCATTATTTAAAAAAGAAATTTAATGTTTTTTTGTTATATTTATTGTAGCAATTTTATTAAAACAAATTACTAGAGATCGGACTGGATCTGGATCCAAACCTGGATTTTTCCTGGATCCAGAGTCCAAATCCAGGCATTTTTTAGGAATTCTGGATTTTTTCTTGACCTGGATTTTTCCTGGACTCCAGGTCAAGAGTCTGGTCCAGGTCAATAAATAAAATTAAGATCCAGAATCCAGATCAAGGATTTTTTAAAATTCCGATCTCTAGTTTTCAATATATATAATTTTTTACATTTTATTATTAATCCATTTTTGACAAAGGACACTCAAAATTGAAATATGAAGAAAAAAAACATCTAAATATTTAGGATCATGTCAAAAGGTGGAATTGATATTTTAAACCTCCAAAGCCTAATAAAATTTTATATATCAAAGATATTAAAGTAATATTATTAAAAGAGATTGACTTTCTTTATAAATTTGAAAACGAAAAAATTCAATTTATTTTTTAATTAAAATTGCGATTAATACAAAAAACTAAAAATTATATAGCACAAATGATGATCTAATGGACAACAGAAAAATATTATATTCTAAGACCTAACAAAAAAGTGTTTAAAAACTAATGGAAAGTAACAATAAGCAAAGTGTATTAAAAATATCAAGTTGTCTATAATGGCATTATCCTCAAATTGTAATATTTGATTAAGCTTTAGACAATTTTGCAACTGTTCTCTGGAATAGGGCCAAACGCTTTCTTCTGCCACATCCTAAATTTGTTAAATTTTAATTAGTATTATAATAAAGAAAATACCACATCCACCACCGCCTCCGCAACCTCCTCCACCACCACCGCAACCTCCTCCGCCGCCTCCGCATCCACCACCGCCTCCGCAACCTCCTCCACCACCGCAACCTCCTCCGCCGCCTCCGCATCCTCCACCGCCTCCGCTTCCACAACCTCCTCCGCATCCACCACCGCCTCCGCAACCTCCTCCACCACCACCGCAACCTCCTCCTCCGCCTCCACATCCACCACCGCCTCCGCAACCTCCTCCACCACCACCGCAACCTCCTCCTCCGCCTCCACATCCACCACCGCCTCCGCAACCTCCTCCACCACCGCAACCTCCTCCGCCGCTTCCGCATCCTCCACCGCCTCCACCTCCACAACCTCCTCCTCCACCACCGCCTGATTTTCCACCACAGTTAATAATTATTGGAGCACCACCTCCACCGCCTCCATATCCTCCTCCGCCTCCGCAACCTCCTCCACCTCCACCATATCCTCCTCCGCCTCCGCAACCTCCTCCACCACCGCCGCATCCACCGCCACCTCCGCCGCATCCACCGCCACCTCCGCCGCATCCACCGCCACCTCCACCGCATCCACCACCACCTCCTCCACCGCTTGGACAGCAACAGCAGCAAGTAGTACCACCACCACCACCACCACCTCCAAACAAGAAAGCATCAGTTAACGCTGCTAGCGCCACCAGCGCAGACAGGCAAAGTAGAGAACCTTTCATTTTTTGTTGTATTATATAAAGTTAATTTTTGATAATAAAAATCTTTAATTCTTCTCCTTTATATAGGGATCCATTTGCAAATAACAAATACACGAATTGTTTTTACAGGTTATTTTGGATATAACTTTCTAACATTTTTTTTATTTCAATTATCGTAGAAAAAAATAATACTATTTGTTGCTTTGTTGGTGTCCTAGATATAAACTAACTTTTCCCTCCAACGTTGTCTGAGACATTTCGACTCAATAAGGTTTTGGCGCGCGCTAATAACACGAAGAAATTGAGTATATAGAAATTGAAATCTTGTACTTTTTTCTTTTTGTTCTTTTATAAAAAAAAGTTAAAATTTTTGAACTTTTTTAAAAATTATAAACAAAGCTTTTTATAAAAATTACTTTCGAAATATTTCAGTTTTTATATTATTTTGACCAAAAATTTTTAAATATTGAACCAAATATTTTAAAATTTTTAATAATATTAAATAATATTATTGAGGATAAATGTTTAAAATTACTCAAAATTAGATATCAAATAATTAATTATATAACTGCGCGCCAAAGCATTATTAAACTGCTACGCCCAAATGTACATATCACAACCTTTCGTAAGAATGTGTGCGGCTACCCAGGTTAATGCGAAAACTTGTTTGTTGTTGCTTTTGTTTATTGCTAACAATAAGCTAAAAATTAATGTCAAAAAAGACAATTAGTTCACATATCCATATTTTGACAAAAAATCAACAAAAAACTTAATTAATCATTTTTGGGTGGCCAATAAACCAATTATATATTTTGCTTCCAATTACTAGTTCAAAGAAAATAAAAGTACAAAAAAGATAAAAATAATATTTTTGTGTCAATAAGAAACTTGTTTTAACATATATTGGTTTATAACAAAGGACAAAAAGAAAATTGTTAAAATTAATTAAATTTGTTGATTGGAATGTTTTTTTAGAGTTAAAGAAGTTTGTAAAGAAAAACTAAAAAATAATTTTTTTATTAATGATAAAGCTGAGTTCAGATTTAGAAAATAAAAGAGAAATCCGAAAAGATTGTAGAAATTATGATTTGCCTATTTTTTTTCAAACTTATTTATTATTTTAATTTAATAAAATATTTATAAATTTAAATTACCCATTTTTCTTTAGTTTTTTTTTTAAATTAATATTCAAATTATTATTTAATAAAATTGGAATGGAGAAGGACCACCCAAAGTTGAAATATGAAGAAAAAAACATCTATATATTTAAGATTATATCAAAAAGTGGGATTGTCATTGTTGTAAAAAACTATTAAATGAGAATTTTTTGTTATCTCGTCTGTTTATTAATATTCAGTCATCAAAGGATAAAATATAAACAAATAAAATTATGGAAAGTTTAAAGTTAATATTAATATTATTAGTTACCGTTGTCATTTTGGCACTTTATACGATGAATACAGCAATTTGGCCCTATCATAAAGGATTTCAAAGCTTTGAATCGCCAGTAAAATGAATTTAATTATTTATTAATTAAAACACATTAAAAGGAAAAAAATATAGACGAGAAGCAGCCATGTCAACTCATTTCGGAACAATATGAATTTATAGGACGAGCATTTCGTCATGAAATTATGGAATTTTTTCTTTTTGTGAATAATAGTTATATCCACAACATTACAACTCATAAAAATATTTATAAAATGGTTGGCTTTTTTATTTTAAAATTAAGCTTTTTATATAAAAAAAGATTGTAAAACGCCTTTTGGAAATTACAAATGGATTTTCTAACCCTCAAATTTCAAAGTTTGCAAAACAACCTGATAAAGAAAACAATTTAACAATGCGTGGTATAAATGCATCTAAAGAATTTAGATGTCTTTAATAAAATTTTATATTCAAAAAAACAAACAATCTACTAATTTTTAGTTATATAATCTCATTTTTGACGATTTATTTAACGAAAATTAGGTATGTAATTAATAGAGTTCGAGATTTTTTAAAATTCTGGACCTGGACTTCAGAGGAAAAACTAAAGCTTAAAAAAAACAAAATTACAAATTAATAACAAATTAGTTAAGTAATTTTTAATTATGAGCAAAAATGTCCGCAAGTAATTATATTTATTTTTCTCAAAAATATATTGAAAATATGTAAATAAAACAAAACCATTAATAAGGAATCAACCTTTCTTTTCGCAAGGATAAATTTTAATATCAGAGTAAATTCGTTCCTTATATGTCGACTTATAGTCGAATTCCACATTTTTGAAGAAATCAATTTTTTGAAATCGTACTTTCATCAAATTTGTATTTTTACATTCCACTACCTTATATAACAATCCTTTTGAGAAAAATAAATACTATTATTATTTGCAGATAAAAACATGCAGACATTTTCTCAATAATTAAAGTACCAATAATAAGTGAGATGCTGATAAAATCCCTTAATCAATGTTTATTATTTATAATAGAGCACAGATATTAAATAAATGCAAAAATATTAATGTATTCACTCCCATCAAAACACAATTTTATTGAACTGATTATAAAGGAAGAACTCAGGCCTAGACAAATAAAAACTCGATCTCTAGCAGTCAACAATATGTAAAAACGATTTAACAAAATTTAATTTGTAAATATTTTGTGGGTATAATATTACTCAATCATCAAAAATTTTTAATTGTCTCCTAACGAACTGCAAGAACAATATCATCAATTTTTAAAATTGAACGAACACATTCAGCAGCTTGTTTAATGGCAAATGATGTGACCAAAAGTGGTTGTAAAACATTTTCTTCCAAAATATTAGTCACAGCTCCCTAAATTTAATGTTAAAAAAATAATTCAAGAAAAGAATAACCATTCGAACATTCACTCCAAAATCCTTATTCCCAGCAGAATGTTGATTTCGTAATTCTGTTACCGTTCCAATCGGAGAAAGACCAGCATTTTCTGCCAATGTATATGGAATTACTTCAAGAGCCTCAGCAAAAGCCTAAAAATGAAAAAAATAGAACTGGACGCTGCATATTGCAGAAAAATTCAAAAAAGAAAATATTAAACCTTCCAGCAATATTGTTCCGCTCCTTGTTTAGTCTGTGCAGCATTTCGAAGCTTAACCGATACTTCCATTTCAGGAGCCCCACCACCTAAAAATAAATTAAAACGAAAACTAGAAGAAATTAAAAACCAGGAAGAAGGGCTTTTTTTTTAACTAGACATCGAATTACACATAAAGCATCATGTAATGATCGTTCAGCCTCTTCCAAAACAAGTTTACTTGAACCTCTTATTAATATAGAAACAGCATTTCCACTCGATTTAAGACCAGTTACCTTTAAATTTTTTTAAAAATATTTAGATATTGTGTAGGCCAACCTTAACAACTTTTCCATCGGCAGTCTCTATCTCTTCAACTAACTCAGCAGTCCCAAGAGTTTCAGGAGTAAAATGATCAACAGAAGCAACAGGACGACATCCAATAATCTTAGAGTAGAATTCGATATCTTCACGCTCAATATCCTTAATAACCATTATCTTCAATTTTGCAAAAAAATGTAAAGCCATCTCATTGACTGCATCACTTCAAAATATTTTTTTTAAATTTAAATTTAAAAAATATAAGCAAACCGAAGAATAGACTTTTGGATTAGAAGAACATTACAGCCAGTCTTCTTAATTTGTTTACATAATTCTAGAATATAATTACGTTCTTCTTTTAATGCTCTATCCATTTGTGTATAGTCAGAAATAACTACTTGATTTTCCATCTAATTTTAATAAATTTAAAACACTATAAAAAACAAACATTAGTCTTTGGAGGCGATATTTGGAATTGAATAAGTCCAATTTTGGCCTTTTCGACACGACTAGGCCCTCCATGTCCCATTGAATTTTGTTCAATTAAAGCACCATCAATTAGTTGAGATTCATCGACAGTCTCGCCAAGTTTCTTCACAATTTTAATCATTCTCAAATTTACATTTTGGTCATTCATATTGTTCATAATTTTTTTAACAGCTTGTACAGCCATTGGAGCGAGAATTTGAGAATGTTGAGAGACAACCTAATGGGAATAAGAGTTGATGAGACAGTAAATAGAAAACCTTTGAATTAAGACTTGTAGTTGCCAACTTGATCAATTCTTCATCATTGTTAATATCAACAACAGTGGACATATCATCCAAGACTAGTTGTGAAAAAGTAGCCGCACGTCGAAATGAGTCTGATATAGTAGTTGGATGAATACCTAAAAATCAAAATTAATAGTAAATATCACATATTAAACCTTTAGCAAGCAACTTTTGAGCCGCATCAAGTAATGATCCTGCCAAAATTACAACGGTGGTTGTGCCATCACCAGCTTCAATATCTTGAGCTTTTGAAAGTTCGACTAACTAAATTGTTAATATAATGGAATGAAAATAATAAAAAATTAACCATCTTAGCAGTTGGATGAACAACAGACATTTGATTCAAAATTGTTGCACCATCATTTGTAACTGTAACGTCACCATTTGCTGCCTGTATCATCTTGTCCATTCCTCGTGGTCCTAAACTTGTTCTAACAGAATCAGAAACAGCTTTGGCTGCAACTATATTGCTAGTGCGAACACTTTCTGGCTTGTCCTTTTCCTTAAATCCATGTCCAAACTTGACGTTATTGGAAGCAACAGTAGCGGTCATTTATGTAAAATATAACTTGTAAAAGTTTTAATAAACAAAATCTCTAAAATTTTAATTAAATTAGTACAATTCATTTTTAAATTTAATGAAGGTAAAAGGAAACAAAAATGAAACTGAAATCAATAAACAGCCTATTCAGTGCAGGACAATTAAATCGGTCAGTTGATGCCCAATCAACAAAAAGTTTGGTACTGTAAAATGAGAGATTTATTTATTTAAATATTCCTCTTTATTAAAATAAATTTTGACACAAATTTTATTTAAAAAAATTATATACAAAAAAAATAAAAAAAAACTTCAAATGTCGTCGTTAAATTTAAATATGTTCTTCAATTAAAAAAAATAAATTTATTGAAATAGTAGATGAATAAAAGATAAGATAGTTATTTTTACATTATTCGAACATTAAAAAAAATCTGTCAATTTTTTATTAAAGGCATCTATATTCTTTTTTTATTTTTTTTCCGCGCGTCAATATATTTCTGACAGTTTTTGGCTGCTTAGAAAATTTTGAAGATGTTGGGTTGGAAAATCCATTAGTAATTTCTTTTAAACGATTTACTATCTAAAAATATTTAATTTAATTTTTAAAAATCTATTTTAACCTTTTTATAAATATTTTTATTTTTTCTCATATTTAAAATATAAGTATTATTAACAAAAAGAAAGAATTCCAAAATTTCATGTCTAAGTGATCGTCCCATAAGTTCATAATGTTTCCAATTGACTTGACAGGGTATTTCATCATTACTTTCTTCCTTAAATTTTTTTTTAAATTATCAATTTATTATATATTTTTTAACTTTAAATTGAATTCCTTTAGAATAAGGCCAAATAGCTGTGTTCATTGTGTAAAGAGATAAAATAACTGCAGTAACTAATAAATTTAATAAAAGTCTAAGATTATTCATATTTTTAATAAAATTAAAAAAAAAAGTATAGAAAAAATAAAATGTGTTTAATCTTTAATTTCTAATTATCCTTTTTGAAATCTAATCTTTTTTTAACATATTTTTATTAAAAATTGGGTGGTCTTTTTAATTAATTTTTATTTTCTTGGTGGTCTTTTTCTGGTCTTTTTTTTTTCATTTATTTTGTTTTTGAAAACATTATATGGAAAGTAAAAACATTTTTAGAAATTATGGTAAATGTAATGGCTATTTTGTTACGTAAAGTTATTAAATTGCTTTTACTTTTATTTTCTTTGTTTGCAGTACCTTGGCATTTTTTAAATATAGGTATATTCTTTAAAAAATTAAAATTATTTTATTTTTTAATAAATAAACAATTAATTAATTTTTTAGGAACAAATCAACAGCTTTCTTCAATTTCCAATGACATAGTAGAAAATAAACAAAAAAATATTGAAGAAAGAAATAATATAATACAAAGAGATAAAAATATAATAGAAAATACAAATAAATTTTTAACATCTACTATTTTAATAACAAAAACAGAAAAAATAAATAAACAAAATAATAATAATAATATACAAATATTGCCCCCATTTTTCCCAAAAATTAATGAAAATACAAAATTTATACTTATGCAAATCCCTAAAAATTGGAATGGAGAATGTGGAGGATTGGCTAATCAGGTAATTTATTTATTTTTATTAAATTATTTAGAATGTTTTTAAATAATTTATTTATTTATATATTTTATTATAAAAAGATGTGGAGATTAGCTGTGCTTTTTAGCATGGCAAAAGCTGTGGGAAGATTCCCAGGAATTTCCAATACAAGCACTTGGACTTGTGATAAATTGAACAGTCCTAATGAAATTGAAAATACATTTCCTATTCTTTATTCTTCTCTTCGATATTTGGTAAAAAAAAATAAATAATTTAATTAATTTAATTTTTTCATAGGAAATTGATCCTTCAAATTCAGTATATGATAATGTCTTTGAGTCTAATTGTTGTAAATATATTAATATTACAAAGTTATTATAAATAATTAATTAATTAAATTATTATATTTTAGTATTTTTGATAAATATAAACAAAATAATTATTTAATTGTTCCTCCACCACCACAATCACCTAAATTTTTGGAGAATGTTACTACAGAAATTAAACAATTATTTCGATTCTCTAAAAAAATAAATATTCAAGTAGCTGCTTATATTGATAAATTGTTTGAGTAAGATTTTTATGGTAATTAATATATTTTTTAATTAAAAATAAATTTCAATTTTTGTTTAAAATAATTACCTCCCTTAATACTTTAGAGGAAATAATTTCTATTTTTCTAAGCTAAATACACTTTTTCATTTTTTAAAAATTTATTAAAATTATAAAATTAAAGAATTGATAAATCTTCACATAAATTTTGTGTTCATACACGTAGAGGTGATTTTGGACCTCCAAAATGGCCAATGCACGCAAGGACTGAAAAGAATTTTACAGAAAATGCGATTAAATATATTCTTGAATATTTACAAGTATTTTTATTATTTTAAATTTTTAGAAAAAATTTAAAATAATATTTAAAGGAAAAATATCAAATTATAAATGCTTCAATTGTTCTGTTGGGAGAAGACAAAGATTTTCTTAGTGAACTTAAAATCTCTCAACAAGTAAAAATTAATTAATTATAAATATTATTTATTTTATTTTTTAAAGAATATTAACAAAATATATATTCCAAAAGTAATGTCTAGAGGAGAAGATATGTGTTTTGGTATTTGGACATGTGATTCTTTACTTTTAACTGCTTCTTCTTCCACTTATGCTTGGTGGATTGGTTATTTATTAGAACAAACAAATGCTAATATTTTTTATAATTCTGACTTTACCCACTCATATTATGATAAAAATAATTTTCCCAGTGATTGGATACCTTTAAAATTAGATTTAAATTTAAACAGAATATTAATGGAATAATTAATTAATTTAATAAAAGCATTAATAAATTTAAATATTATTTGTAGGTATATTTAATATTTTAAAAAAATATTTTTCTTTTTCTTTTCAAATTATAGAAATAAAATCATCAGTTGATGATTGTTCAGAAATATCAGTAGTAGCATCTGGTTCAAAACAAAGCCGTCCTCCACTAATACAATTTTTAATTGGTGGTCCTATTGGAGTTCTTTTAAATTAAATTTATTATAATTTAGAAAATGCTTCTTAAAAACCGATTTTCATCACGTGCCTGAGCAAAACCTATACGTTGTTGTCCAACATCAAAAACTGTGTAATAACGTCCTTAAAGTATTAAATTAAATTAATTTATATTTTTAATTAATTAATTATTAACCAATAAAAACATCCCCAAGAATCCACAATTCCCCAACTTTTTCTGGTAATTCAATTCCCATAAATCCAGAAAGGCAAATACTCTTTCCCATTGCTGTCACATTTAAAATATAATCTGTTCCCTTTAAAACATAAGATTTTCCTCCAATTAATAAAGCAATATCAGGCAATGTAGGCACTCGTTCACAAGATACCATATACTTTAATTAAATTTTAATTTTAAATAAATATTTTTAAAAAAACAACTTCTCCATGCATTAAAGGAATAGCACCAATATAATGCTGAAGTTCCTCAACTTGACTTTTTGGGCCAGCAATGAGAGAAGTTCCAGTGTCAGCAATTGCTTGACAACCATTTTGACAGGCAATCTTTTCTTCTTTTGAATTGTGAATTCCTTCCATCTAAATTTATTTTAATTAATTTTTAAAAAAAGATATATTCCTAACCTTAAATTGCCAATATGCCTTTCTGGTCACTGGTGTATAATTAAGTGGTTCTACAAATCTTCGTTTGTCAGTACCTCCAATGGTTATTTCACCTCCGATTTTAGAATATGGATTTCTAAATATTTAATAATATTTTTATATAAAAAAACAATTAATTAATTACCTATTAAGCCAAAAGGAAAAGACAGGTTCAGGTACTTTTTGTTGTGAAATCATTTGTTGGAAAACTGGTTGAACACCCAGAACAGAAATTTCTGGGAATGCCATGCCCAATATACCATCAAATTTTGCAGCAACAAATGTAAGACCTGGTTCACTTATAGCCTCAGCAAACTCTTGCCCTGCTATACAAATATTTGATACACAAACTGTATCCTAAAAAATTAAAATATTTTTTTATTTTAATTTTTTTTATACTTTAGAAACAAAACCCTTCATTGAACCAGTTCCATATTGAATTTGCATTTTTCGACCATCTTCTTTGTAACTGTTAGATTTTGTACTATCATATTTATTATGAAGTACTTTTTATTAAAAGTTTAAAAAATTAAAAAAAATTAATTAATTTATTTATTACAGCAAGCAATGTCATAGAAAGGACATTTTTTAGAAGGAATCCAAAGGTTAGATGAGCCTGTGTCAAATATTACATTGAAGTTTTGTGGTGGCGATCCAATAGAAATTGGTCCAAAATATTGGGCCTGAATGAGAGAATATAAATAAATATTTAAATTGTTATTTTTTCTGTGACAATAAAGTCCGCAAATCAGTAAATTGCGGATATTTTGTTAATATAAAATTAAATTTTCTTTTTCTTTCATTACTAACATCCATATAATTTCTAAGCATTTCATCAATTTCCCCTCCCATTTGTACAGACTCTTCTTCATCAAATTCAAGTAATCCTTCATCTCTTTCAGCAAGAAGAGCAAATCTACGTCTTAAAGCATCATGACGATGTTTTGAAAAAAGTTCGAGTGAATCAACTTTTGCTAGCATTGAACGCATTGTATCCATTCGAACAAGTGATATACTAATAAAATAAATATTTATTTTACTTTAAAAAAATTCAAAATATATATTTTTTACCGTTCAACATTGTGTTGATTATGATGAGAATGATGATGACGACTTTGAATTAATTTAACTTGATTAATTATAATAAAAAAGAAAATAAAAATTGAATAAAATTGAGAAAATTGTGCCATTTCTAGAAAATTAAAAAAATATTAAGTACATGCAAGAAATAATAATAAGCCTTTGCTTAACTTAATATAAAACATTATACCCATAAATACAGTCGGCAAAAGAAAGTTACACGTTCTTTTCTAATTAATTTTAAAAATAATTTTTATTCTAAAAAGAAAAAATATTTATGACTGATTAAACTGTGCTTATTTTATTATAAAATATATATTTATTTAAATATAATTAATTTGATGAAAAAAACAGATAAGAAAATATATATGCTTTAATCAATGTGTAATCACCATATGTTTTTATTAGTTTATTAGTTTAAATGGTTAATAAATAAATAAATGTCCCTATATTATTAATTATTTTTATCAGTTTTTGTAAATATTAAAATATGGAATTATGAAAATTAATTATTTTTTGTTAATTAAATAAAAAATAAATTAATTAAAAAAAATAATAAAATTATTCTAAAAGGCTGGAATTTTGAGAAATTTTATTTTTAATTTTTTATTTTAAAATAGTAATGACACCCAAGTAATATATTAAATAAATTTACATATTTATTAATGGAATTCTCTTTCTAAAATATATATTTTTATTTTATTTTAATGAATCATCATTAAAATAACATAAAAACATGTCTATATATTATGCCCAAAATTTTATGAAAATTTTTTTAAATTCACTATTTTTGTTAAAATTTTATTATAAAGAAGATTTTAATTAATTTTTCATATTTAATTTTTTTATATATTTGTTTCATTTTTTTATTTGTTCATCAATATTTTGATGCCCAATTATTGGCTTTCCACTACGCCAATTTACGTCATCCGAGCCTGAAAAATAATTTTAAAATAAAAAACATTTCATCTCAATTGCTTTCTTTTTAGAATTTTCTCAAATTCTTTTAATTAATTTACTAATAATATTATTATTTTCAATATTCTCAGAATTAAAAGAAATATCAAGACTTTACGGAAGTAAACGATAAACTAAATATTCCATAGAATATAATGAAAAGAAACGGCAAAATCACTACAAAACTCTGTGCCCTTTCAAAATTAAAATATTTAAATAATTAAATTAATTTAAATTTTATCTTATCCATATTGTTAAGTTCGTATAATAATAACAAGGCTAGCGACAGTGCTTTATCACAAAAGTAGATAGTAGCAATGGTAGTGACGGAAAGGTCGTCGGTCACTGGTCTTGGTGCTGATGACAGAGGACAGGGACTAAGCCAGGTCTTAGTATGTGCCCGCTTGACTAACTTTAGATTGGCTTTTATACTACCATAAGCTTGCCGGCTTATATAGTAACACTCCACCTTTACCAATATCCAACATATAGTAACACTCTCCACAATTTTTACTATATAAGCACTTATGTACTAGTCATTTCAACATCTTCATACTTCAACAACTAACAACAGTCGTTCGTTTGTTCTTCACTACAATTCTCTGGCCTTCGCTTCACTTTCACTTCAACGTTACTTTGTCTAATAACAGCGCTATGTCAGGTTAATTGCTTCTTAATAAAATTTTTCTTAATTATTTTTTAATTCAGGACAGCGTTATATACAAGAAGAGACAATTCAAGTCATGGCTTTGGAGGACAAAATTGGCGTGACGTTCTTCGACGGGAAAACACCAACGCGTGTATCACGGATTCGCTACGACTCGTGCTTCATTGGGCAACTACTGGCTGGAGATGTCGTTTTGAGTGTTGATGGCCAGGTTAGAAATAAAAATTCCGGTGTGATCAAAGCTATAATTAACTTAAAATCTACAGCCGATCAAATCTGGTGATGAATTCAATGCTTATTGCTGTAGAGGTGATCTGCCCAGAAAAGTCAACATCAAGTTCCGGCGCGACAACTACTACAAGATGATTACGATAAAAAGGACGGAGTTGAAAACGAAGAAAGGAGAAACTCAGGGCATCTATATTCAAGCACGTTGGAGGCCTGATTTACCACTTGGAATGATCGTCGAGAACAAGGCAAGGAGTTATTTTTGTTTTTTAATTTATATGACTTTAATTTTAAGGATGACTCAGTAGTTGTAGTGCATGTTGAGCCAGGGAGTGCCGCGTACCAACATTTCCAATTCGGGGACGTCATAGAGAAAGGTTTAAATTTTTTTTAGTTAATTAACGAATAAAAAAACTTTTTTTTTTAGTGAACGATGTAGCTGTAAAGAACACAGACGCTGCAAAATTGGCCATCAGAGACAGTATTCAAAACAAGCGATCGGTCGTTCTAAAAATTATTCGAAGTGTCAGAAAGAAGAGCCAGACAGAAGCACCACATGATGTGCGATTTATAATGCGACGGCATTATGGCTTTTGGAATAGAGAGCACTCAAATACCTCGTGTGAGGATGACCCAACTGGTAGCCATACTGAATCAGGCGAAGAAGATGGAAGGAATGCAACTGGATCTTCCTCAGGACAAAGGGCTAATGCACGACCAAATGGTCTATAATTTTTAATTAATTTAATTAACTAATTTATCTATTTTTAAGTCTACCATGCTGAAAACGTGGAAACTCAACAGATGAGGGCTGATGAATATGGGAAGACGTTGGTTGCAACACCGCCGAGAGCAGGGGGAGCAAGAAGCGAAAACGGAGATGGGACGTCATCGACCAGCGGAAAAGGAGTCTAACTAAGCTTATTGATATAATGAAGTTGATTTGTGATATTTCTGATAAATAATAATAATAATGCTTGTATTGTATTTTTAATGTATTAATTATTTCTAAGCCATGTTGTATATTTTTGTTTTTGTTAAATAAATAAAAATAATATTTGTTTTTGTCTTGTTAAATAAATAAATAATTTAATTTAAATAATTGAATTTTATGATTTTGAATCTTTTATCCCTTCCTAACATTTCTTCCTTTGGTAATCGTGTTTGTTCTCCTTTTTTCCTTTTCCCAATTTTTTTACATTTTCCAAACTTTTTGTATTTTTGCTTCTGTCAGGTAAAAAGGATTAAAAAGATAAATTATTTTTTATTCAATAATATGTTCGCAGAGTACGTGTCAGGGCAAAACACCATCTGATCAAAATACCTTCTCCAAACAAAAATCCTTTTAATTAATAAAAATATAAAATAATATTGTTTTTACAAATATAATATTTTTTACTTTATCTTTTAATTCTTATTTAAACTTTCTCCATTTTTCAACTTTTCTTATTTTTTTTTTTAACAATATATTTATTTCTTCACACACTCACCTGCGGTAATAATCCAACAAAAAACTCTGACACGAGTAGAAATTTCTGTTTCCAATATTTTATTGTCTTTTAGATAATTTTTTTAATTTTTTATTTATTAAATGATTAAATATTTTATTATTCCTCTCATTTATCTCACTCTTTCAGAGAAAGAATAAGAAAACTTGGGATAAGGGCATTTATCCCTAATTTCAATTAAACTTGCATAATTAAATAAAAATCTAAGCAATAATCTAATAAAAATACAAAAATAACTTGAGAACTATAAATAAACTTTAAAATTATTTGTTTTATTAAATTATATATTTAAATAAGAAATATAAGAGGTAAAATAAAGGAAATTAAATCAATTAGTAAATTGTCTATATTTTATTTAAAAACTAAAAAAATTTAAGAGCCTCAAAAATGTCAAGCAATAAGCTTTTTTCTCTTACAATCTGCTGAATAAACAATTTTTATTAAAATTTACTAAATATTTTATTTATAAAATATTATATTAAAAATTATTATTATTTTTAATTTTCTTCTCTAAATTAATTTTTGTTTTAATAAGTAATTTCTTTTTATATATGTATTTATTAATTGTTTATCTTCTTTTTTTAATAATTGATCATATTTAAATATCTTAGGTATTTTATTTTTTATTTTCTTCTAAATATTAATAAAGACTGTCAAATAACTTTGATCTATAATCATATAATTTTATATAAGAATCATAGTATGGGTCATAGTAACGTCGATAAGGGTCATAATAGCGATAGGCACCATACTCTATTGGGTCAAATTGTAATCTCCTTTAATTGTTTAAAATAAATAAAATAAATAAATTTAAATATTTACTAACCTAACCCAATAATATTGGCCAGTAATTGTAGCTTTTGATTGAAAATTCCAACGATAAGGGTATTGGTCAATTTGTCTAAATATAAATAAATATTTATTTAAAAAATTAAAAAACCCGTGATAATAATGTCGATGAAATTGAGTACGTCTATAACGAGGAGAGAAATAATAATATTTATCATAAATATGATTTCTCTAAAAATAAATATTTAAATTAATTAAATATTTAAATTTAATTTACCAAAGAAAAGTTTGGATTTACTCTATAATAATTTGGTTTAACAGAAGAATAACTGTGGAAGGGAATATAAGTAGAACCTGCAACACCAAAGGGAGAATATTCAACAATTCTGGAAACAGATTGTGAACGAACAGTTTGCTAATTTAATTAAAATAAATTAATTAATTAAAATAAAACAAACATTTATTTGTTGTTTATTTTGTCCTAAATGATTTAATGAAGCTGAACGATAAATACTACCTTCATTATTATTATTATTATTTAAATTATTTAGAATATATGAAGATGGAGGAGGCATTTTTTATATTTTTTTAAAAGACTTAAAAAATAAAATTTAAAAAATTGTTTAATTTATTTTAATCAATCGTTAGAGAGAGAAGACTTTTTTTAGAAAAAAAATCATTAATCGACTCTTCTTAAAAATTTCTTTTAAATGATTGAAAAAGAAAAAAGAATTAATAGTGCTTTTTTATATATTAAGCTTAAAACTTTTTTTATTAGAACTTAGAGAAAGTTAAAAAATTGATTTGCCTCGAGGGAGAAACAAACAATTTTTTATTCTTTTATTTTTTTAAAAATTACACTTTTTTTAAATATATTTAGGTATTTTTCCTCTAAGTGTTTTAAATTTTTTTGAATAAAAAACAATTTTTGTTATCGATTCTCTTAGGGGTAATTTACATAAAAATATTTTCTATATATATTTTAATAATTTCTAAATGGAAATTTAGATTTTTTTAAGCTTTTATTTATTAAAAAACAAAAAAAATACATTTTGTTGAATAAAGTGTTATAAACTTTAATTATTTATTTATTTTATATAATTTAATTTAATTATCTCACTTATATTAAATAAGTTTTTTTATTTAATTTTAATTACCTATTTTATATAAATTTTATAATTATAAAATAAATTAATTATTAAAATAAAATATATATTAATTTAGAATTTTTTAATATAATTTTAATTAGCTTTTTTTATTCTCCCCTAATTTATTTTAAAATGTTCGTAACCATAGAAAATGAATTTTTTTAAATAATTTACAAATAGCATTTTTAAAACTTTTACTCTTTTTTTAAATTAATTAAATGTTTAAAATAATTAATATTTTTATAAAATATTTTTTCTTTTAAATTTTGTAAAGTAATTTAATATTTAAAAACAATTAATTAAATAATTATAAGAGAAAGAAAAATTAAAAGATTTATTTAATTAGTTGTGAAGGAAAAGATTAATATATAATAGGTAGGTAATAAAGATAGTAAGAATTCTTTAGGAGACTAATCTTTTTATTTTATTTAAATTAAAAAATAAATTTTAATGTTTAATTTAATTAATTAAATAATATTTAATTAAATTTAATTAATTTTATAATTTATTTAGAATTTAAAATTAAAATAAAGAGAAATGTCTTTTTCTCAAAATTCTTCAACTAACAACAATAATAATAATAATATTTTATCATCTTCTTCTAATAATTTAAATAATATTGAAGATTTTAATGATTCTTTTATTATTGAAAATACTAATAATTATATTAATTTAGAAGATCTTGAAAAACAAATTAATAAAGAAAGTCTTTTATATTTTTCTAATAATTTAAATAAATTAATATTACAAGAAGAACAACAAAATAATAATTATATTTTACAATCATTTAATACTAATAATAATTTAAATAATACAGAAAATCAAGTATTTTTTAATTTTAAAAAATATGTTAATTATCAAATAATTTACATATTTTAATTAAAATTATAAATCTTTCTTTTTTCATTTTTTAGAATTTAAACGAAAAAAGACCAACAAAATGTGTTGTCTGTACTGGAATAGCAAAATGTAATTATTTTGATGTTCCTAGTTGTATAGGTAATTAATATATATTTTTTATTTTTATTTAAATATTTTATAAAAATTATTTTTAATTTAATTTTTATTATTTTTAGGTTGTCGTTCATTTTTTCGACGTTCTATTTTAGGTCAGCAACGTTTATATACTTGCAAAAATAATAAAAATTGTCAAATTCAGAAAGGTTTTATTAAAAAATATTTATTTTTTAATTTTCTAAAGGTGACCGTTGCCGTGCTTGTCGTTTTGACCAATGTCTTCTTAGTGGAATGGACTTTCGTACTCTTCAAAAATTTCCAGATGGAATTGAAATAAATAAAATAAATAATATTTTAACTGAAAGAAAACGTCAATTAATTTCAAAAAAAACTTTAGGTTTTCAAGAAAATTCAATTATTTTGGTAAATTAATTAATTATAATAATTAATTAATTATTATTTTAGCATAAAAGATCAGATTTAGAATTATTAAAAATGTTAAAATATTCTGATGATTGTTTTTTACATATTCGTTATTCAGAAACTGATCTTTCAACAATTTTTCCTTATAAAAGTATTTTTGATATTCTCCAATCTTTTAATGTAAATTGTGTAAACCAATCTATTTTATCTAAATTTAACATGTTTTCGGTAAAATAAAATTAATTTTATAAATTAATTTTCTTTAGAAAAAAAGAATAATTCCAAAAAATTCTGATTATTTCTTTCAAAAAATTAGAGAAGGAAATTTTTCAACTCTACTTTGGTTATTTATTGACTCATTTTTATTTATTGAAATAACAAAAACTTGGCCAATTATTCAACAACTTTCTTTTGAAGACAAAGTTTTTTTTAATAAATTTATTTATTTTATTTATTAAAAATTTAGTTAAAACTTTATTTTCATAATGGACCTGCAACAATTATTTTTGGTCAAGTATTTTATAGTAAAAATATTCAAGAAAGTGAAATATTTATATTTCCTTGTGGATTTACTCCTTTATTTATTATAAATAAAAAAAATCATTTAAAATTATTTTATAATAATTTATTAAAAATAAAAGAAGCTAATTTAACTAGAGAAGAATTTTTACTTCTCAGATCTGCTATATTTTTTCATACTGGTTATTTAAAATAAAAATATATTTTATTTATTTTTTATTTTATAGCTTTAACTGATTTATCAAGCAATGGATGTAAAATATTACAAATTGAACTTGATAAACTCTCTCAGGCATTAATGCTTTATGAAAGGAATAAATGGGGGGATATTGGGGGAGCAGAAAGATTTACTTATTTGGTTATTAATTAATTAATTAATTAATTAATTAAATATATTGTATTTAAATAGATGTTATTAATAACTACAACATTTCAATTTGGCAAAACTCATCGAAAATTTCTTAAAAATTATATGGAAATGAGAAAAAATTTAAATAAAATGAATCATCCCAAATTTGTTGAAAATTTAATATTTGGAAAATAATTATATAAAAGTTATCTGATTTTAATTTAATCTTTTGTATAAAATATTTATTTATTTTTTACTCAGCTGTTGGAAGTCCCAAAAGTTTCAAATGTTTATTTGCAATTTTTGCAAAATCTTCACCCAAAGCCATCCAAGCATTTTTATGTTTTTCATCTAATTCTATTTTTGTTGATAAAAATCCTGTCCAAACTGTCCAAAATGCCTTTAATTAAATTAATTAAATTAATTTATAAATAATAAGACCATCCAAAGAGAAGGTTCCATTTTAAATTGGCGATGTCGATTAATTATTTCTTGAATATATGAATTAAATACCATCTTAAAAATATAAAAATAAAATTAATTATAATAAAAACCTCATCATCATATACTCTTACAGTTAAATGCATTGCTAAAAGCAATCTCTGTCCTTGTTCTAAATAAATAAATAATTAAATTATTTATTTATTTTTTACTTTCAAAACGTTCAGATTTTTGTACATCTTCTGCTGTATATTTTTCAGCACCTTTAAAATATACACGAAGATCAGGAAAATTTGTAAAAAAGCTTAAATAATTTTAATAAATTAATTAATTAAAATTACTATTTATAAAAATCTTTTCCATTTTGTTTTTCTTCTGTTCCAGTACCGATACGAAGTTTGGAAATTGTTTCTAGGCAAAGAGATTGAATTTGATGACGTTTATTTTCAGACATTTTTTAATATTTAAATTAAGTGAAGAATTAATTATTTATTTATTTTTAAAATAATCTTTTATATTCTTATAAAAAAATAATAATATTATTGATAAAAATAAATATTTTTTTATCAGAAAAAAACTTGTTTTTAATAAAATATTAATAATTTGCTCAATTTTAAAAATTGTGAAGTATTTTATAGTAAATAAATAAATAAATTTTTTATTTATTTTAAAAATAAATTAAATTAATTATCTAAAAAATAAATAAAAATTAAATATATTTTTTAAAAACAATTACTACCAATATAAATTATTTAAAAATTGTAAATATTTAAGTTAACTGAGATTTTAATATTTTTATTTAAATTATAAAAAATAAATATAATTGAAGATATTTATAAATGAAAATATTAAATAAATAAATTAAGAAAAAAAATAATAATAATTTTTTATAATTGCCACACACATACAAAGAGAGAGGGTAGCAATAAATGAACAGAGAAAATATTATTACTTTTTTCGTACAAGTTAAATGCTTGACACGAGAAAAACAATAAAGACCAATTTTTTTAAAGAATAACTCTTTTCATTAATTTTTTATTTATTGGAAGCATTTTTCTTTCTTCTTTAATTCCAAAAAATTTTTTTATTCGTTTAAATTCTTCAGAAAAGGCATTTCTAAATTGTTCATTCAATAAAGCGTAAAGAACTGGATTCCAAACTGTTGAACTATAAAAAAAATTTGTTAAAATTATAACTAAAACATATACCTATGTTAGTTAACACCCCATTTATTCGCAAAAACGATAAAATATTTTCTTGCGACTAAATGGGGTGTTTTCCCGAAATAATATTTAAAAAATAAAAAGAAATTAAATAATCCTTTTAAAAACTTGCCTCATCGATAAACAATGAGTTGTTGTCCCAAAAAGATATTCCTGTGCTGTTACCCATTTAGGTAACCATTGATAATCACGTAAAACATTAAATATAACAGAAGGTGACCAACAACAAAAAAAGACGGCAACCATTGCTAAAATTATGTTTTTAATTTAAAAAAGAAGTCTTTTAATTAATTTAATTACCAATTAACATTTTATTAGTACGAATCCTTCTATTTAAAAGCACTTTTCTTTGTTCCATTGCTAATTTTAAAACTCCATCACTAACTAATAACATTCCATTTTGTTGTTTTTGTTCATAAGAATTTCCTTCAGTAGTACCAAATGAACTACTCAAAAATTTGTCACGTCGAGAATAATTACTACTATAATCACTAAATTTTGTCATTTCTGTAGATGAACGTTTTGCATTAATTCCTGAATTAATTTTGACAGAAATCATAACATAACAGCTTGTTATAATCAAAAAAGGAATGACAAATTGTATAAATAATACAAATGTTCCTTAATTTTTAAAAAAATTATTAAAAAAAATAATAAATAAAATTACCGTAAATACTTCTTTGAATGCTACTATTACTCCAATCTTCAGTACAAAATTGTCCACAAAATGGAGGCCAATCTACCATTGTTTGATTAAAAAGAATAGGTAAAGAAATTGCTAAAGCAATTAAACAATTTAAGGCCACAATACGACAAGCACAACATTTTTGTATTGATGGCTTTAATGGAGTTACAATTAAAAGAAAACGATCAATGGAAATAGAGGTTAATGTTAAAGTTGAAAAGCAAAGAGATACTCCTTGAATTAGAGGAACCCAATTACATAAAATCTGTCCAAAAGGCCAAATTTTAGTGAATGCAACAATTGGCTAAATATATAATTTAAAATAATTATTTTAAATTACCGTTATAGTTCCTGAAACAAAAGAAATAACAATATCAGAAACAGATAAAGACACTATAAAAAGATTTCTAACAGATTGTAATGATTTATATTGGCAAACACTTAAAATAACGAGAATATTGCCCAGTAAAGAAGTTAAAACAATTATTGAATAAAGAAAGGCAAAAAATCCCATTACAATTGGAAGTGAAGTTAAATCAGAGCTATTTGTCCATAAAAATTCCTTTAATTTTAATTAAATAAATTAAATAATATAATAAGTTTTTCAATTATACCTTAATGTCCATACACTGAATATTATTTGAATTGATAATTTCTGAAGAGAAGGGAATCGTTATTTCTTTAAAATGTTCTTCCATATATTTTTTAAATATTTTTTAAGTTTAAATTATAATTTTTTAAAATAATACTTAATAATCTTTAAATTAAATCAAAAGGTAATTAATAATAAAATAAAAATTAAATTGGATAAACAGTTGAAAGGCTAATTATCCCTTTTACATTTCCTTCACAGAAAAGTTATATTCGTAAATAATTTAACATTAACATTGCTTACTAGGTTTTTTTAAACACAAAAATGCCACAACCATTGTAATTATTTATTTATTAAAATGTAGCTGACGCCAAAATGACCGAGGGGAAGGTTTTTTTATGTGTTTGATGGGAAAATATGAGGGCAATACCTACTAGAGGAGGTATGAGTGAAGAAAATGGGGGGAAGTAAAAAATAAATAAATAAAAAAAATATATTTTATTTCATTTTGTGCTTCACATCTCCTTTTCAGGAAGAGATAATCCTCGCTCTTTTTTTCTAATTGTGATGGGAATAAAAGGCAAGAATTTTTAATTTAATTTCAATTAAAAAAATGAAATAAATTTATATATTTATTTATTTATAGTCTAATAATTAATTATTCAGTGATTTTTCAAAGAAATAATAATTTTACTTTTTGAAGAAAATTTCAATCTAAACAATAAAATACAAAAAAATCCAAACAATCTAAGAAACAAAAAAAATAAATAAATAAATATTTAATAAAAAAATATATTTTTTTTTATAAATGTATAAAAACAACAAAGTTTTTGTTGCATGAAAATTATGGCAATTTTAATGGATTATCCAAGCATATATTCGATAAAAATAAACAAATGTCTAATTCAAAATATGAGATAAACAAATTTAAAAAAGGATGGGAAAATAAATTTAAAAAAAAATAAAATATAATTAAATATTTTTAATTTATTATGTTTAAATTTAAAAAAGATTAGTAAAAATATATTTTAAGAGAATTAATTGGATTTTACTAAAATAAAATAAAAGAATATTAGTAAATTTAAAATAAAGTAATATGAGTATATATTTTATAACAATTTATTTATATAATTCTTTTTTAATAAAATACCAAAGAATTACCGGAATTGGAAATGCGCTCTGCTAAACCGTTTTTTTTCATCAAAATGGATTTTAAATAAATTTTATAAAACACCTGGAAATTACTGAATGTGATAAATATATTTATAAATTTATAATTTTGAAAAAAAATTTTAAATAAAAGATATAAAATAAAACATAAATGTGAGGGAATTTGAGCTTTAAATTTATTTATTTATTAAATATTCTAATAGTTTTATTCCTCTGCATTTGTCCCTTTAACCTTTAAAAAACAACGAGAAAAGGCCATTAGTTTTTCTCTTCAGAAAGCATGTGCGCCAAAGAACGCAAATTTTAAAAAATTTAAATAAAAATATTTTTTTATTTATTAAAAAATAAATAAATTTAAAAATTTTAAATTTTTAAAAATTTAAAATAATTTTGAAAAAAAATTTATTTATTATTTGAATAATTTTTATTTGAATTTTAATTTGTCGCACAGCAGACTTAACAATTTTCAGTGAAAAAATAGAGAAATGAAGCGGATGTAAAATATTAAATGTTCAACTGTTAAAAAATGGAAATAAATATTCTAAAATAAATATATTTATTAGACTATAAAATATCACGCAAATTCTCAAAAAATATTTTTAAATAGAAATATTAATTAAAATAAAAGAAATTAAAATTGTTAATTTTGTGAAATCCTTTTTTTAGGTAATTCGGCAGGATTTTTTATAAACTTTTTGTCTTTTACAGCATCAAAACGATTTTTGATTAAAAATTTTGATTTTCGTAAAAATGGCAAAATTCTCAGTTTTACTAAAAAATTAAATAATTATATTTATTTTAAAATATCCAAATAAAATAAATAAATTATTTATGAATTTACGTAAGCGAATGAATGAGAGAATAAATAAATGAATAAATTCTCACAATTTTTGTAGTTTTTTTTTGCTTCAATGACTTCCTTTTTTAGAAAAATAATTTTTTTGTTCCGATTTCGATTTTTTGATTTAAATTTTCTTTTTTTTTTAATTTTTTAAATTTAATTCTAATTATGTCGAAAAAATGCAATTTTTAGTTATTAAAAATACAAATATTTTTATAAAAAAATAATGGAAGATTTAAAATAAATAAATAAATTCAGAAAAAATTATTAATTAATTAAATTAATTTATTTAAATTAAAAAAATAAATATTATTAAAGATTTTTAATTCTGAAACTTTTTAGTTTATTTTTAATTAAAACATTCTGTATGTGTTTTTTATAAAAATTTAATTTTTAGGTAAAAACATCTTTTATTTTTGCTTAATTTTGACACATTGTTGATTTAATTTTAAATTATTTTAAGGATAAAAATAAAATTAAAGGTAATTATTTTTATTACAAATCCTCCATTATTCTCTTCTTTTTTTGTAATTATGCCAATTTAAAAATAAAATTAAAAATACGAGACAAAAATAAAAATAATAACAGAAAATAGTTAAATAAAAAATGTACTATTATTTATTTATTTTATAAAAATAAATTATAAATTTTTTCTAGAAATTAAAAAAAGGTAAATGAATAATTAAATATATTAGACTAAAAGTTTTAATTCTGATCCAATTTATAAGTCCCCTAGTTTTGTTAAGGAACAATAATTTAATTAATAAAACTAAAATTAGGAATAAATAACTAAAAATTTTATCTAATTCTTAACAAATTATTTTAGTTTTATTTATTTATTTTAAATTTTTGTTTTTTTTTACTAGCGAAGAAGGACATCGGCATGCAATTTCTCAAAATAATATTTACAAAAATGATTAAAAAAATAATTTTAATGTTGATATAACAATAAATAAAGTAGTACTTGAATTTTGTTTTTTTAAACTTCTTATTTTACCCTAAATTTTAATTTTACTCATAAACTGAACAGAGAACTGAATTTTTCTAATTATTAATCACAAATATTCTGTTACTTATTAATTAATTAATAAACACAATTTTATTCAATTTTATTAATTTTTTTCCTTTTATTTTTCTTTTTTATTTTACTTAACATTTGTATAAAATTAAAATAATGGACAGCTTGGAGGATATTCAACATAAAATGATGTCATTTTTATTTTTTAATATTTTATTCAATATTATCTTTTTCTTTTAAATAAGCTATTCCCTTACTACTACTACACATAAACTCATTGCTATATTTCTTTTTTAAATATAAAATTGAGATAAAAAGGAAAAAATGGCTGCCAAAAAATGCCGTTAGCTTTAGTTTATAGCCAATATTTACATTATTTTATTTTTTTAGTTTTTCTAAATTTCTTTTATTTTTTATTACTCCTAAGCCTAGTAAGTATTTACTATATATTTTTCTATTTTTCTTTCTCTCTTTCTATTCAAAATATTTTCTTTCAATTACGCTTTAGCTTTTACGGCAATTTTAATTTTTAAACGAAAAATAATACAAATAATTCTTTTTCTTTTTTTTTTTTAAATATTCCATTTAAATAAATATTATTTTTAATTTTATCAGAATTTCTTTTTAATTTCAACATATTCCCTCAAATTATTTTAATAAAATTATCAATTACCTTCTTTTTTAGTCTTTACTTATATTTAACCTTTACCTCTACTTGAGAATAATTTTTTACAAAAAATACTTTATATAATAATTTTTGCAAAAATAGCTAAATTATAAATAACTTCTTTCTTATATTAAAAGTAACATTTTCTTAACAAATACTCTTCTTTTCTTAAAAAATAATTTTATTACCTTCAAGCTTTTTTCGTTTTCTTATTTTCCTTTTAAAAAAATTAAGATAACATTTTTTACTTTTTTTTTTAAAAAAAAGATATAGAAAAATAACTTTCCATAAAATTATGTTTATTATTTAATTGATCGACAGTATGAAACGTTTTCTTTTTTGGTCAAATGGACCCAAAGCAGAAGAGGATTTAAAAAATTCTGAAAAAGGATATGAGCCTAGTGATAACTTTAATAATCAAGGAAAATTTTTTGGCATAAAATCATATTTACACAACTTTTACCTTACTTCGGGAGGTGTTGAGCATATCATAGGAAGTGGTTGTAAAGGAACAGAAGATACTAATGCTTGGTAATATTTAAAATAATTAAATATTTTTTAATCTTTATTTTCAGGTATTTATTGCCTCCACCACCAAACCAACGCATGGGCCTTTATATTTGTAGATTACTTACTGTTCTTGGACTTGTTCTTTTATTAGGTGGAGCTACGGCAATTATTGTTGGATATTGCTGGCCACGAGAGCAAAATATTGAAGTAATTTATTTTATTTATTTATTAAAAAATAAAATAATTAAATTAATTCATAGGGTGAATTAATGCGAATAGCAATAGATCAAGATGAAGATGGAAATTTCTTTGTTCTCCCTGAGCGTCTTGCTGAGATCATGTCTTCTTTACAAGATCCAATGCATAAATGGAAAATGACTGGTAAAAAAGTTGTTCCTATTAAATAAATCTATCTACATAATTTTCTTCTTTGCTGAGTTAATTTATTTTTTTTATTTCAAAGGTTTTTGTGTGTTTGCGGCCGGTGCTTCATTAATGGCACTCTCTCTGTTGGTACCCATGCTTGCCCAGTGTTGTGGCACTACTCGACTTGCTGCCTTCTCCTCCGTTGATAATACACCAAATGAACCACCTGTACGTATTTATCCCGGTGGGGGTTGTGGTGGCCAACCAATATCTGCTGGTCGATTTAAAGTTGTACCAGCTAAATTTGCCGGCTCTCACAAAATATCACCAACAAAGTAAAGAAAATAGTATATGTTTTTCAATAATTTTTATTTTTTAAAGTGCTGGCCCAGTGCCCGTTATGGAGGAAATTTCGAAGGTACAACCTAAGGGTGCCTCAAAAGTTGAGTCACCAACTTTAACCTGTGCTGCAGAAGAGCAAATGTTAATTGACCAATTGGTAGACT
This sequence comes from Meloidogyne chitwoodi, assembly GCA_015183035.1. Classification (NCBI taxonomy): domain Eukaryota; kingdom Metazoa; phylum Nematoda; class Chromadorea; order Rhabditida; family Meloidogynidae; genus Meloidogyne; species Meloidogyne chitwoodi. Next base: position 743,227 of record JACZZP010000015.1, read on the forward strand.
CTTCAGATGCCCAACCATTAATTCGTTGATTAAATTTTAATTTTTTTTATAAGAAAGTGTTGTAATACAAAAAAAAAACAAATTTTGGGGCGGCAACGATTTTTGTATAAAGAAAAAACATTTTTATATTTCTTTTCCCATTAATATGGCTTTTTTACCATATTTTATGTTATAATTATTTCTAATAATTGAGAAATAAAATATTATATAAAAATATTTAACGGAATGCTGAATAAAATAAATTGTAGTAATATAATATATTAATTTTAAATTTTAAATTAGGGACAGATATATTAGTAAAATAAATAAATAATTATTAAATTTCTTTTTCTTCTTCTAATTTAATTTAATACCAGAATGATGGCAATACATTAATACATTCCAATTACTAGAGAAATTATTTTAATTAAAAAGAAAATAATAAATAAATAATTACAAAAGGCAAGTGACATCCACCCGTGCAATTGAGTCAATTCCCTCTTCACTTCCAGGATCACAAAAACGAAGACAACGATCACCTACCCCCAATTTAGAGTCTGCTAAACTTAAATGTTGACAACAATTACGGTTATCCTGTTATTATAATATTTATTAAAATAATTAATTATTTTTTAAAAAATTAATTATTATTTGCCTGATTTTGTGAGGCACAATAAAGTATTGTACCAAAATGCTTCAGATCACATTTCTTCGTTTTGACTGCTTGTAGAAGCTGTTTTATTATTTAATTTTATTCTTTTATTATTATTATTATTTAAAAAAATATTAAAACCAAATTTCTGGCTGTTAATTCATCTGATTCATACTGGCAAAGTGAATAACAGCCTGGGGGCACATATTGGCTACAACATTGACTAAAAATAGAATCAGCCTTTTCTCTAGTAATGCAAGGGATATAATCAGTCTCTTTAGTTCCACATTTTGCTGGGATAGTTTTTTGTTGTTCATTATTTTGTTCTTCAATTATTTGTTGATTGCTAGTTATCTCCTTTTTAGGATCTTTTATTTGATTTTCTTCTACTTGTTGTTCTTGTGCATTTATATTATTAATTAATAAAATTAACATAAATAATAAATAAATTATTGAAGAAGATTTTAAAATTAAAGTAATATTTGTTGTTGAAATTTTTTTAAACATTTTTATTTTATACCAACTAATTGGTATTTATCTAAATCTAAAAAAAATTAAAATAAATTTTAAATAATATTTTTATTAAGTTCTGTCACTAATAATATCTCCTTTAAATTATTTATTTTTAAAAAATAAGAAAAAAGCGAAAGTAACTAACACAGGGAAAAATGGAGCAGTGGAAAATATAAATAGCGCGCAACAAAAATAAAACATTTTACCTAAGTATGGGAAAGATCTCGCCCACGTAATGGTTGTGGTGGTGGTGCAACATTATCCGGATATTCTTTTTTTCATTTCTGCTCAGCGAACTGATACTGACCTAATTTGTTAAAAAAGCTGAAAATAACTTAATACCTATATTGGGGACAATTAGCAAGAAATTCTCATTTAAATTAATTATTTACATCAAATTAAATAGCCGGATGCATTATTTTAAAATAATCTATCAGATAATCTATTTAAAATTAATTTGTATATATTTTTATATTTATTTTTAATTTTTTAAAACATCTCTCCCTTCTACATTATCCAAATATTTATTTATGAAAAAACATTTGAATAAAGAAATCTAATTTGGACAATTATTTTAAGGTTTCAGATGCTAATAATTTTAAATAAAAATAATTAGTTGCTAAGTAGCAATAGACAATAAATAAAATTATATTAGCGATTAAATAGCGTGAATTATTCAACAATAATTATAATTTGAATGATTATTATTTAAATTTAATATAGCCATTTATTTATTAAAATTATTAATTAATAAACATAAAAGGCAGGTGTTTTAAGAATTTTACTCAAAATTATTTATTTTCTTAAAATTGAAAAGACAAATTAAATATAATTTAAATATTGTATTTTATATTAATTAATAAATATAAATAGATTTTAATTATTAAAATGAATTTTAATTCAAAAAAATTAAAAAAACTATGATTTCATCTCCCATTATTCTTCTTTTTTCTTTATTTTTTCCATCATTTTTATGCCAAAACTCTTCTGGCAATTCAACAGAAATCTCAAATTTATTTCTATACAAATCACATGGTAAATATATATAAAAATAATTGTTTTAATATATTTTTAAAATCTCAGCAGTATTAATGATATTTTCATGGCTTTTATTTGCCCCAATAGCAATTTTATTTGCTCGATTCCAAAGAAATCCATTAAAGCGTTTATTTGGTGAACAACTTTGGTTTCAGGTATTAAATTTATTCAGATTTAATTTTTTAACTTTTGTTTTTAAATTTATTTTTAGGTTCATCGGTTTTCAAATACACTAACAATTTTATGCACTATTCTTGCCTTAATTTGTATTATGAGCGCTACAGGTGGAAAGTGGCAAGGACCTAAAATAGGCATTAATGTAAGAGATTAATAGATTTATTTAATTAAAATATAAATATTAGATTAATTGGGGGCAAATTCATGCACTAGCAGGAATGATTGCCTCATTTTTGGCATTTTCTCAGTTGATAAGTGCTATATTTCGGTAAATTAAAAAGAAATATTATTTTATAAATTTAAAATAAATATTAATTATAATTATTTAAGGTGTCATCCAGATTCTCCCTGTCGCATAATATTTAATGTTATACACAGAATTGGTGGTTGTGTAGCTTGGCTATGTGCTAGTAAATCTTTAACCTCATAAAATCTTCCTAAATTTATTTTTAGTAATAGCAATAACCATAGCCTGCACAAATTTTCAAATATTCGCAAATCCATCTGCAGCCACAATTCTGATATTTATTTTTATTGCTCTAACTCTAATTTGTATAGCAATTATGCAGATATTAGCAGTTAGCAAAACAGAATTTCAAACCGCGGTAATAACCCTCTTATTTATATTTTAAGCATTTATTTAGTGCTGGATTGATCAAAGTTCTTTGTTTATCATTGCCTTCGTGATTTTTGTTGCCATTACATTCTCTATAGCCTTATTAGTTGTTTTTGCATAAATAAAACATGTTAATATTTAATATAAAAACATAAACAACAAAAATGTTTTTGAATGTTTATGTTGTATATGCAATATTATTATAATTATTTATATAGAACAGAGTATAAGATTCAAAGAAATTTATTCAAAGGCTTGGGAAAATGAAAGTGAAAATAAAAACAATTTTAAATTATGCAAAAGAATATTTTTTTTAAATTCTTGACGCAAATTAATTTACTTATTAAAAGCTAGGATTTTTTAAATAAAAATGAAAGAATGTTTTCGACTTAATATTATTTTAGATGATACAATATATAACACAATTGTTTTAAATGAAGAAAAGAGAAGAAGAATATTATTAATATTAAACAAATATATTATTATAGCAAAATAATGTACATCCAAAACAAATTCCATGCATAAATTGATATTTAATGAAGGTCCCGGGAAAGCTAATTGGGCATTGAATGAAATAATAAAAATATTTAAAAAATCATAAATATCTAAATACAAGTAGTTACTATTTTAAAAATATAAAAGAAATAAAAACTAAAAATAAACTAAAAGTATTTCACATTAATTGTATCCTGGTAGCGAAATAATATCCCAGTAAAAAAAAAAGTATTCTTCAACTTATTTTTCATCGGGTATTTTTGGCTGTGGAATTAAGGGTGGAGCTGGAGGAGTAGCAGAAGTTGATAGAGGACTTTTCTTCAGATATGGTTCCTTTTATAAATATAAATTTATTTTTTAAACAAAATAATTCTACCAGATAATAATCATCATTAGATTCTTGCTCCTGAGATAGATGTTGTTGAAGTTTAAGCATTTGTTGTTGACTGAATTTTCCACTTGCCTTACCAAGTGAAGAAACTATAAATAAAATTAAAGTCTTAAAAAATATAACTAAAAAATGCCTTCAGAATTTCGGCTATGTGCACTAAGCGGCCTATTTGAAGGGATAATTCCAGAGATATTTGGCATCCAAGATAGTGTTGTAGTAGACTGACCCTGAGTGCTTCCAGATGAGGTCGACGTAGAGCGCATCAATGGATGTCCCATTTGTTGACGAAAATTCTAAGTAATAATGTTGACAAATTTATTCCAGTAATTTTATAAATAATTTAAATAATTTTTCTCTTACCTTATCAGCAGTGTTTCCATTACTACCACTTGGAGAGCCCCCTGATGAATTAGAAGTATTAAGCTCAATAAGATTCTGCAGATCCAACACATTCCCTGGACCCATATGTACAACATGCATAAAATCAGAAGGACCACTAATAGGCAATTGACTTCTACGATCTCCACGACTTAAGAGTTATTCAATTTAAAAATAAAATTTTATCAGCATTTACCATCTTGCATCGTCCTTTGCCGATCTAACGAAAAATTTTCTTTTACGGATAGGAAATCCAGATTGCTTATGCTCAGAAAATGACAAAAAGAACTTTTCTAATGACGCTGTAAATATATAAATAGTAAATTTTAAATATTATTAAATAATTAACCTGGTTGATTTGCGCCCTAAAAATAAATAAAAATTAAATAATTTCTAATATATTTGATAATTTTTAATAATTTTATTTTAAAATTTTTTGTACAATTTTATATAAAGAAAGTTATACTACCAAAAGAACCAAATGAGGTAAATCTAATATTTGACATAGTATAAATAGTCCATTCGGATGAAGAGGTCGTGATTGACGTAAATTTATTGTTTGTATCCATTCGGCTGTTTGAACTTGAAAAACACAAATTTGATGCGCCGAAAAATGGAACAAATGTGAAGCTCGATAAGCAAAGCTAGATTGCGTATTTCCACGACAAGGGAACATTAACTCTTGTGAGCGGGATCGGCGACCTTAATAATTATTAAATCAAATTTAAAAGAAATTTTGGACTAAACCGTTTGCGTCTACATAAATACCAAGTTTCTGAAAGACTAGCAAATATTCCCGCTGTCTCGTTTCTCTTTGGTGTTGTTGTAATTCACCAGAGTTAACTAGTTCCGTCTTTTTATCAGAATCCTGTTGAGGCCAGACAGAAATTATCATTTCAGCATCATGTAATGTTTGATTCAAAAATTGCAGCGAACCATCCTCCAAATTGACAAGTGCTTAAACAGAAAATAATTATTGGACATTTTTGCTAACTGATGAATTATTAAAATATTAGTAGTAAAAAATAAAACGTGCATATTTGACTATTGTCTAGAAGATCCCAAACTCGAAAGCTGCTAGGATATCCAACAAACAGTCGACCATGTGAAATACTCAAACATTGCGGTTGTCCAGGTATGGCTCGTTCTCGCAAAGCTGAATGTCTCTTCTCTGACCGATTAATTTGAAAAACGAGCACGCTTTTATTTAAAGCAGTAGCAAAATAGTGTTGACATGCTGTAGTAGTGGTACTATGTGGTGGCAAATGAGTTGGATGACCAGTTCCCCAACAAAGAAGATGACAACCACGCGTTTCTGGAACCTTTATCCATTTAAGATCACGTCCATCAAGCGCAGCTGTGGGAATTAGTCGAACGTGGCGTTCTTTTCCAGATCCTACTAGTAAGAGCAACAGCTAAATAACATTATAAAATTAATAATAATATTTATCAATATACTTGTTCTTCTGCATCGAATTCAACTTGTTCCACATTCTTTTTCTTGTTCTCAGACTCACCGCCAACTGGTATCAAAATCTTAACATACTTTTATTTTTATGAAAAATGTTGAAATAATCACTTCACGGTCTAACTCAACACTTAAAAGCCCTTGGTCGGCAAATCCAATGACAAAACGTCCTTGATCAATAACAGCAGCACATTTAATATTGCGCAATTGAGTGGGAAATGCTGATAGATCGCATAACTCACGCACAACAAAAGCATCTTTGCGAAGGAATCCCGAACGGCAAAAGAGATCGCGTAGTTCATTCAGTGCAACAACCCACTTTTCAGCTTCCTAAATTAGCTAATTTTCCTTTGTTCTCAACTATATCCTATAAAAATAAAATTGATAAAAAAACCTCTTTGCTCTCAGCCATTAATAATGAATATTGCTGAGCAATTAATGCACATTCTTTTTGATGTTGACTTTGCTCAAAAGCAGCAACTGCTGAAGCAGAACCACCAGAACTAGCAGAGCCATGAGATCGCATAGTGGCAGATTTATTATTAAAAGTTTCTGGTTCATAAACAGCAGTGCAAGAGTAAAAATCGTGGATTTGAGAAATAACAACCTTAAAAATTTTTGGTAGGTCTGATTTTGAAGCATGTATAGCGTCGTTTTCAGTGGCAGACAACACTTTAAAATCTGGATCTTTCATATCAAGTACCTGGAAATAAACATTCTTAATTCAAGAATAGATCTTAAAACCTGTCTAATCTGTGGTTCAATAGATATTACTTTACCATTCTTGTCAGTTTGACAGTCATATAAGTATAACTTGAAATCACAAACGAAAACATACTTGAAATAAAATTATCAATGTTAAAAATACTAAAAATTTTTTAATCAACCGTAGTTTGCCAGCCCCGTTTCACTCCTCCATATTTTGGAGTTTTTACGGCCCCCTGATAAGCCGTTCCAGTACCTCGCACCATGTCAATACCATCGCTTCGTCTCAACTCCAATGGAACTGGACAATCAACCGGTACTTTTGTAAGACAGGTTACGTGACAAGCAACATGACAATCAGAACAGAACATGCCTAGAAGGATAATAAACCATTCATACATTCAAAATTAAAAACCTTGTCGATCTGCTCCGATCAATACAGAAGTACAAGCAATACATTTAGTAGGACTTCGAAGACTAGCGTGAACAAGATGATGACCTTTTCCATTTAATGCGTTGTTTAATGACTGAATAGCTTTAGGACTAGCCGTTGAACGAAGAATCGATGAAGTGGGTGAACCTATTGAAGAAACAGAATCTGCCTGCCGATATGAAGTGTAAAAACGAGCATTCTCATAGAATTGTGGATGGAAAGGAAATTGTTGACCACCACTGTAAAGCAAAAAAGTAGTTGGTAAAAAGTATAAGAAATAAAAGCCATTAATTATAACCTAAAACAAATACGTTATTTTTATATTTTTGACAAGTTTGAAAAATATTAAAAAAGAAAAAAAATTGTCGATTTCAATAAAATATCATGACTCACATCATTGGAACTTTAGATTGAACTATCTGTCCTTCAGAATCATCAAGGCAACATCCTGAATAAAATAAAAATTATTTTTTAAAGGCTCAATGGGATGATTCAAATCCAATTTTATAGCATACTAATTTGAAAATAAAAAAATACTATAATGAAAGGTCATAATTTATGACAGGGATATGAACAATCAAATAAGCCAGTTCGACTCATTAGTTTCTATATTACGTCTATTTGAAGAAGTTACAGTTGGAATGGAAACAGCTGATGAAACGCCAGAGAAACTGTTGTTAAAAACTCCAACATTAAAACGATGATGAGATGCTCCTTGCTCAAGCAGCTCACCAATAGCAGGGCCTTGTGATATTGTTTCTGCCCTCTGTGGCCAATGACGCATTGCCCAATGCTGTTGTCTATTTATATAGATAAATATTAATTAATTAAATATAAATCATGCAAACTTTAATGTAGTATTCTCATCAGCAATTCTTTCATATTCATCCTTTTGCTTTTCTAGTTTTCTTCGCATCTCAGCAAGTTCTCTCTCCAGTTCATCACATCGTGTTCTAGCCTGCCGTAACTCTTCTTGAGCTCTTTGTTTCGCTCGAATTTCTGCTTCTAAATGTTGTTGGGCTTCGAAACGTCCGTATTTTGCTTGTTTATTCATGCGACGAGAACCCCATGTTCTGAGCGGACTGATAAAGAATAGAAGTTAAATATTTGATAAAATTTGAATTTAAAAGTAAAGGAACATAATTCAAAATGAATATTAACTATACCTTTCTATAACTGAGTTTGGTGTATTGGCATAATTGCCATTCGAATCTTTTGATGAAATATTCTGAGGAGTTTGTAAAGAAAGTCCTTTCTTAAAGTTCTCTAATTCTCCAGCTAATCGAGAAGTTACATCTTGGAGTAATTCTTGACGTTCCTTTCCATCTGCTACGAACTGGATAATTTCCTGAATTTGAACACCCATCCGTTGTTGACAAAGGAGTTCCTGTTCAAGTCTACTATTTTCCATTCGCATCTGCTCATTTTCACTCCTCATATCCCTCAGTTCTGCTTCTAAAGCTTTCACACGCGTCGAAAAAAGTTTCTACAACATAATTAATTTTAACAGCAAGCAACAAAACAAAACCTCTACACTAAATAAATGTTCCTGATGTTGCCTATTCCATGACAATTTATCTTCCTCATGCTCCGCACGAAGCTTCTGTGCTGCCAACTTTTGTTCAGTCAAAAGTTGTTGTAAATCTTCAATTTGTCGTTTGGAAGTTCCTACATCATTACTCTTATTTTCTTCAAGCTGAAAATGTGAATATTTAAAGTTTCGATTTATTCAAAAGATATTTAATATAATAGGTACCTTAAGAACTTCAGGAAATTGTCCTTCTCTAATCTGTTCCAGCACTTCTTCTTCATCATTTCTATTTTCTTGTGTATCTACTTCGACAACAGTTTGATCGAATTTTTCATTCTGTTCACATTTTTTAGATTCAAAAACTTCTTTTGTTGCGCGTTCAAACTTAAATTCCTTTGTTAAAAGAGTTAGTTTAGCATCCGCTTCCGCTCTAGCTAAAAATTATGATCTTAAAAAGTTAAAAATATAAAAATACAAGCTAGCGCTGCACGTAGCTCACTCTTGTAAATATCACACTTTTCTTGCAGTTGTCGAGCTAATGCATCCTTTTCTTTGAAATTTTGCTCACGAGATGCAAAGGCAGTTTTAATCTCAACAAGTTCGGAATTAGTTTCATCAAAATCGCGTAAAGCAACATCACGCTGTTTAATCGCATTCTTCCATTCCCGTGATTGAGCATTCATCCTTTCACTCAACTCCTCTAGCTCTTTTTGCAAATCTTGTTTATCCAAAATTAGATGACGATTCTTCTCTCTGGAATCACGCAACTTTTTCTCAAGTTCTTCAACTCCAATCTGCTTAACAGGTTTTTGACTCTTTTCATCTTCTAGTCTTCTTCTTAAAATCTAAAAAATAATTTTTTTAATTATTAATCCTTCTTCAACCTATAATTATTGACAGTTTAAAAATAAATTTTTGTAGTATTAAAACCCTAGGCTCACCTGATTTTCGTCTTTTAATTGAGCGACAAGATGATTCTGTTTGAAAAATTGGTAATTAGATGACAACATTCAGATTTTGAAATTTAAATTTTAAAATATACTATTTTTGAACTTATTTTCGTTTAAAAATTATATTTAAATTTACTTGTTGTGAAGGTAAAGAAAATTCAGGAGGTTGCGGCTCTCTTGGAGGAGGCTCTTTATCTTCATCATCCTGCTTTTCACTTTCCGATGACTGGATCATGCTTTTTGAGCGTAAAAATTGTGTATTCGTAACATCAGAGAATGAATGAAGCAATGATCGAATCGAGTCGAGCAGATTTGAACGGTCAGAGAAGACACTGACACAAAAATAAGAAAGTATAGATTAAAAATACCAACCAACCTTTCACTAGTAAAAGTAAAACCAATGAAAGGCAAATGAAGTCCACTAAATGAGGCAGTCACTTTCGGTGGCAAAGTATCACAAGGAGTGAAGTCATTAGCGATGACGCTTGGATCGAAATTTGATGTATCCGTTGGACTAGAAACTTCAGGCTTATAAGGGGCATTCACTATAAAATAAATATTTTTTAAAATAACTAAAATTTATTAAAAGATTCAGTAGATATATCAACACATTTTTAATTTGCGTTTTTAATATAGAGAAACAAACTTGTACGAATATTCTCCCAGTCGATATCAAAAAAGAAAGGATGAGAACGAAAATCTTCAAGGCCGTTAGCTCCCAAACGTTTATCTCGTGAACAAATAAGACGTGAAATCAAATCCTTGGCCTCATCACTAATTTCGACTTCTTCTGGAAATTCAAACATCTCCTCGTGGTTCATTATTTTTCCATATGTATCAACCAAACTTTCGGCATAAAAAGGTGTTTCTCCGTAAATCATCTTGGAGAATAAGATATTTTATAGGAAACTCAAAATTTAACAACCTCATACATACAAATTCCTAATGACCACCAATCACATTCTGCTCCATAACGTCCTCTTCCATCTTCGACAGCCTGAAAAAAAAATAAAGTTGCAAATAATTATTTAAAATTAACAAACCCTAAGAGTCTCTGGTGAAATATAATCAGGAGTACCTAAATTAATTTTTTAAGAAAAATAAACATGAGGTTCTGAACATTTAATGATTTTATGGAAATATAATAAATAGAAAAATAAAAATTTTAAAGTAGTAATTTTTCTGCATACCGACTGCTGTAGTGGCACAAACAGTACCATCGTTTTGTCTTCTTAAACAACTTCCAAAATCACCCAGCTTTATATGCCCATTAATATCCAAAAGAACATTATCAGGTTTAATATCTCTGAAACATATAATTTAGTTTTACGAAGTAAATTAGATAAAAATAGTAAATAGGCATTCAAAACAAAGAAACCTGTGAACATAGCCAAGTCGATGAATGGAATCAATAGCTAAAACCATTTCAGCCACATAAAATTTGGCCATATGTTCAGGCACATGTCCGTGTTCATCTTCGAATTTCGAAAGAAGCGTCAGTAAATCTCCTCCAACGTAGTAATCCATTATAAGATACTATATTAAAAATAAAATTTTTTTTTGAAAATAGCTGGAAATTGTCACAAGCCAATATTATCTTTAAGTTTAAATTCACCCATAACTACCTCCCCTAGTACGAAATCAGCTTTTATCTATTCAAATAGACATTTTTTGAAAAAATTACTAACCAAATTTTTATCGTCTTGGAAAGCATAATGCAGATTTGTAATCCAATGTCGATCACCAAATACCATCACATCCCTTTCCTCCTTGAAACAAGCAGTTTCCGCACGTTTAAGCATCTCCCATTTATTTAAAATTTTCATAGCATAAATCTAAATAATAAAATTTCGAAAACGATGAAAAATTCATACATTGTTAGTACTAAGTAGCTTAACAACGGCAACTTCCCCAAAGGATCCACGGCCAATTACTTTAAGAACATCAAAATCATCTCGACACAATCGAAGAGCTTTAATACGAGAAACAACAGGTCTGGCTGAAATAAAGCAAATGCTAGACACTCAATAATTAATTTTTTACTAAATTAAATTTATAATATTTATAAAATACCAAATTCAACAAATTCCAAGATTGCTTTATCTTTGCGTAGAGAACTATCACAACACTCATCATAAAGACATATAAGAGTATCCAACAAAGTTTCATGTGAAAATGCCTTAGAATAAGGTGCTCCATAGAGGTAAAGCTGTTCAAGTTGGCGCAAACGATCCAGTGGCTGCTGATTGTGCGATTGGTTTGTTTCCCGACTTGTTGTAGCATTATCGAGAACTGTTGATTCAGAAGATGATGACATTATTTATAATAGATTAAATTAATAAAAATAGTACGAAGGAAAATGGAACTAAGGAATGACCATCTAAATATATACTACTAAGCTTTAAAAAAAATCTAAAATGTAAAACTGAAAAAATTTCTAAAAATTGTCGAGCTTCAACAGTCCACAAAGGTATTTCTTTTGAATAAATCTTAGATTATAGATCGGAATTTTAAACACCCGGACTGGGAAAATCGGGAATTCCCGATTTTTTTCAGGTCCAAAAATAAGCGGATCCCGATCGAAAATAGGGAATCGAGGAAAAGGACAGGAAATTGGAAATTTACCGACCGGAACGGGAAAACCGTGTATTCCCGATCTCGGTTTCATCCCGAGACTCAAAAAAAGCCGGGAAAAAGGACCGGGAAACGGGATCGAGACCCGTTCCCGTTCCGATCTCTAGTAATCACTGTGTCGCCAGAGTACAGCCCGAATAGGCGCGGGCTAAATAGGCGCGACCGAAAAAGCGCGACTGCATAGGCTCCGGCCGATTAGGCGCAAAGATTTAATTAGTTTTTGTTGGTAGAATAAGTGTTTTTATTTTGTAATTTATCTTTTACTTCAATATTTTATTTACCTATTTTAAGACTTCAATAATATTATGACAGCATTTGAAGAATTAGGAGTTCTTCCTGAAATAGGCAAGGCGCTTGATGAGTTAGAATGGACGTATAATTTTCTATTTAATTACTGAGTTTACATTTATTATTACTTTTAGACTTCCGACAGATATTCAATCCGAAGCAATTCCTGCAATTCTTGGCGGCGGTGATACATGCATGGTATATTTACTTTCCATATTTCATTTCATTTTTATAGGCTGCCGAAACAGGAAGTGGCAAGACTGGAGCATTTTGTATTCCGGTTCATTCTTTAATTTTTTCACTAAATTTAATTTAAGATTTTGCAAATTGTTTATGAGTCAATGCAACCTAAAGTATCAAAAAAGCATGATGCACAAGGAACGCAAGGTCATTTAAGCAATCTAAAAAATTGAAAAAGTTAGTTTATTTTGCAATTATTTTTAGATCAGTGGAAAATGAGCATTCATGACAGAGATCACAATCTCGGGGTCGATCAAAGTGGTCTTGTTTGCGAAAGCAATCATCCAAAATTATGGAGTGGTGTTAGGGCTTCAAAAGGTGTCAAAGGCTCTGGTATATTTTCAAGTGAATTAATTATTCTTTTTAATTTTAGGTAGATATTACTATGAGGCTATTATTGAAAGCGATGGTCTTTGTCGAATGGGATGGTCAACATTTCGTGCAAATTTAAATTTGGGTATTTGTTTCGTTTTTCATATTTAAATTGAAAGTTATTTGATAATTAAACTTTAAATAAATTGTTTAAAACTCAGAATTTCAAAAAATATATTTAAGAAATTCAGGTACTGATGATCAAGGGTTTGGTTTTGGCGGCACTGGTAAAAAGAGTAATGCGGGAAAATTTGATGATTATGGAGAAAGTTTTACTTTAAATGATGTAATTGGCTGTTATCTTGATTTGGATGTTGGACGTATTCATTGGTCTAAAAATGGGAAGGAATTCCCTTTTGCATATACATTGAGAGGTGATTTTGTTAAGGCTGGTCTTTCTCCTGCTGTTGTTATTAAGGTTCAAAATTCTTATATTTATATTATTCTGTCTTAAAATAGAAGGAATTATATAGAATTTATATTCTTTCTTTTAATTTTAGAATGCTCGTCTACGACTTAATTTTGGCCAAAATCCTTTTCGATTCGCCCCAAAAGGAGTGAGTATTTTAGTTAATCATTAATTTATTTTGTTAGGTATTTTTTATAAAATTAAATTCTATTTAGAATTATTGGTATAGTAATTAATATTATGTTTAACATTAAATAATTTTAGGATTTTGTATCTTTCTGCCGGGCAGTTCCCATTTGCCAAGTTTTATCACCTCTGGAAAGTATTAAAGAAGATTCTACAGAGGAAAAAAGGAATTCAAACCAACCACTTTGTCTCATTATTGAACCAACAAAAGAGTTAGCACAACAAACATTCACACAATTTGGCAAATTTATGAAATATTTGGATGAACCAAAAATAAAGTTTTTATTAAAGTTTATTTTTGTATTTGTTTTTATAGAAATGTTCCTGCCGTTAGTGGAATTCATATGGGAGAACAAATTGCTTTAATCAATTCTGGTTGTGATATATTAACAGGCACTCCTGGTCGAATACGTTCTCTAGTTCAAGAGGGTCGCATTGATCTTTCTCATGTTTTTAATTTTTTTAATTTTAAATAAGTTATTTTTAGATACGTTTTTTTGTGCTTGACGAGGCTGATTCTCTTCTCGGTGGTCAAAATGATTCGGCAAATATAATATTTGAATTACATAACCAAATTCCAAAATATGGACCCTCTGGCACACGTCTTCAAATTATTGTTTGTTCGGCAACATTACACAACATGGCTGTTCAAAAATTAGCTGTATTCTTTAATTTTAATTATTTTTCGAATAAATTCATTTTAGACTCAATACATGTATTTTCCACAGTGGATTGATTTGAAAGGGCAGGACAGCGTTCCAGAGACTGTTCATCAGGTAACATTCAAAATTTAATAAAAATTAAAAAAATTATGGCTGGAATATCCTAATCGAAATGGAACGTTTTGAAAATGTTTTTGTTCATTTAATATAATTATAAATTTAAAACATTTTTATACAATTTATTTTGAAGGTATTTCAAGCTTATTTTTGCAGGTTGTTTGTTTGATTGACCCAAAGGATGACAAAAGTTGGATTCGTCTGCGATCTCAACCAAATAAGTCAATCCAAACAGATTGGATTCATGCAAATGACAAAATTCGTCCGGGTACTGATTCTCCAGAAACACTTTCTGAAGGGGTAAAGATTTTGAAAGCGGAATATGTTTTGAATGCTATAACTACTCACAATATGGATCAATGCATTATTTTTTGCCGTACCAAACTTGATTGTGATAATTTGGAAAGATTTTTGGCACCAAGAGGTTTATTATTTTTTCAAATATTTCACTAATTAAAGAACAAATACTATAATTCTTAAAGCATATATTCGGGAATTTTTTGAAAGATTGGTATGTTTTGTGTTTTAATATTTTTTAATTATATAGGTCATTCTTGTGTTTGTTTACATAGTGATAGATCGCCAGACGAACGGACACGGAATCTAAAATTATTTAAAGTTGTAATAAAATTATAATTTAATTGAAAAATATTTTTAAAGGAAAAGAAAGCTAAATTTTTGATTTGTACTGATGTCGCTGCGCGTGGATTAGATGTATCTGGAATACCTTACGGTATAAATAAAATATCCAGAAAAACTTAACTTTGACTATTTTTTAGTTATTAATGTAACGTTACCACCCGCTGAAGAAAAAGCAAATTATGTGCATCGAATTGGACGTGTTGGTCGAGCAGAGAGGTTATATTTTTATATTTAAAAATGACCTAAAATATGTACATATTTGCTACATTTAAAAAATTAATGAGATGTTTATTTAAAATATAAAATTTAGAATGGGTTTGGCCATTTCACTTGTTTCTACTGTTCCCGAAAAAGTTTGGTACCACCAATGTAAGAACCGTGGAGCCAATTGCTCAAATACTAAACTTACAACGCAAGGAGGCTGCGCAAAATGGTTTGACGAAATTGGTGTTAGTTTTATAAAAAATAAATTTATAAAAGTGTAAATATATTTTTAGTATTTGGGTGAAATAGAAGAACATTTGGGTGTTACAATCAATCGAGTTGGCTCAGATATGACTGTGCCAGTTGATGAATACGACGGTAAAGTTGTATATGGTGCGAAAAGATCAAACGAAGGTATCTACTTTATTAATTATTTTGAATAATTTCAAATAATTTTAGGTGGTCCTCAATTTGGACATGCAGTTGAATTGAAAGGAATTTTGGGTGAATTAGGAAATTTGGAACGTGAAGTACAATGGTCTTATTTGAAATTGTTAAAACATTCTTTAAAGTTAAAATAATAGGATTTATATATAATATACTTATGCTAGTAATTATTTTTGATTTTTATAAATTTTTATTTATTTTGAAAAAGGGTGTTTGTAATTAATTTATTTAATATAATATTTATTATATATTCGTATGAATTAATAAACAATAGATAAATCCAAGCTTTTTATTCTAATAGTATCGACGACCGACTAGACGCTGGCCGATTAGGCGCGCAATAGTATATCTAATGAAGAGAAGTAGAGTAAAAAAGAAGCGAGAGACTACATGCGCCTAATCGGCCGGCTACTAGTCGGGCGCGTCCCGCCCCGCGCCCAGATTGTTGAAGATCACCATTAAAAATATTAAAAAACTTTATTTTATCAGAACTTTGACCAACTACACAGCGGGTTAAGGTGGACTAAGTCGTGTATGTCAACAGGGCTGACCCGCTGTGCATGAGCCAATTTATCGCGACAAATTAGTCGTCGTTATTATTTATTAAAATGAAATAAAAAATTTTATTAGTCTGTTAATTACCTGTTTTTTTTTATTTATTAAGATCAAAAAATAAAAATTTGAAGCAAATATGCCACTACCAAAACATAAAGCTTCTGACGCAAAAAAGATTGAAACTGATCGACTTCAAGGTTTTTTATATTATAAATTTATATTTAAATATTCTTATTAATTTTAGGGTTTCTTCAAGAATTGCTTCGTGAAGAAGAAAATAAATATTGTGCCGATTGTGAGCAAAAACAACCTCGATGGGCATCTTGGAATCTTGGCGTATTTTTATGCATTCGATGTGCTGGTTTGCATAGAAATTTGGGTGTCCATATTTCTAAGGTGAGAAGTATATAGATAGAATTTATTGTAAATCATCAAATCTAAGGTTAAATCTGTTACTTTGGATTCTTGGACATCTGAGCAAGTTCAGAGTATGCGAGTACGTTTATAATTTTATTTTGCTATTTTATTTGATTAATTTACAAATTTTAGGTTATGGGAAATGCGAAAGCACGTGCAGTTTACGAAAATGAGTTGCCACCACTTTTTAGACGTCCTCAGACTGATCAATCTCTTGAGCAATTCATTCGTGCAAAATACGAGGCTAAAAGGTTATTTTTTTTAATTTTCTTAAGTCTGAATCTAAAATATCAATTTAACTTTGTTCTTAATATTTACATTATTAAGTTTGACAATTATTACAAAAATATATTTAGATACATAATGAAAGGTTGGGTTCATCCGCCTGTTGATATTGCTGATCTACCTACATATCCTGAATCAATGATACGTGATAAAAAGGTTATTGCTACATTTTCGACAATTCCGAAAAGTTTGTTTTATTATTGACAATGTAAATATTTTTTATTATTTTTAGATACTGGAGCATCAAAACATTCAATTTCAACTAAACAATCGAGTCAAAATTCTTCTCATTTGGATCATCCTGAAACTGAAATTCCTCAACTTATTGATTTTGTTTCATCGCCAAAAAGTGGACATTTTGCTTTGAACCAAGCAGGAATAAAGAGAGGTTAGTTCATTTTTAATTTTTCAATTTTAACACCTAAATAGTAAAATTTTAATTGATCAATAAATTTTAGTCTGTAATTTTGGTATACCGAAAAAGCCGAAATTCCTATTATTTCGATTTTATAATCATTTTTCTTAAAGAATCTAATAGCATTGATGACTTGTTTGGTCCAATTGTTTCTGCAGCTCCAAATAATCAAGATTTAAAACAAGGGCAGCTATTTGCTCCACAATCTTCTACTTTACCGTTCTCTCAATCCTCTCCAAATTTTAATAATGTCAATAATGATTTGGTGTTTTCTAGAGTGTTTTCTGGTACCGAACAAGTAAATGTTGAAAATGATCAGAAAAGGTTTTAAAAGTTTTAAAATTAATGAGGAATTTTGTCCAGCGTAGTTAAAACATTGGATCACGCCTTCAGAATTTATTTTCTGAATTATTTCATAAACTTTTTAATAAATTTTTAGGCCTAGTAGCCCTGATAAATTATTAAACAATCCTTTGAATATAAATACGCAAGAATCGCAAAATTCTAATGCCATTGGATTTGATTTACAAGGAATAGACTTTAATCTTTGCTCAATTGCTGGTACTGAAAATCAAGGTAATTTATTCTTACAATTTTATATTTTATTTATGGAGCAAATGCCAACAAAGAGGGCTTGTTTATTTTTATTTTTAGCAATTTCACAAGCTAGTGTAGTTGATTCTACATCATTTTCTACTCTTCCACGCGCTTCTGGTCATTAAAAAATAATACTATAAAACATTAACATAAAATTTTTTAGATGAAAAGAAGTCAACGAGTGAGATTTTGGCCCTTTTCAATAAATGAAAATAATCTGACATTCGATAAAAAATAGTAAAGATATTGCTTACCGGTGAATATGTATTTTGACTCTATATGAAAGGAAGGCCGCCATCCAATTTTTTCTATATTCTTAAAAAATGGGTATTTTTTATAATTTTTCCCTCTATTTTTGTCTTGAGGCTATAGACGCGAAAGGATTAATTTTTCATATATTTTTTTCATTTAATTTTTCTGTGATCGTTTACTCATTAAATGGCTCCAAAAAAAATTGTTGAACATAATGAGGTAATTGGTTTTTAATACGCTGAAAAACCTATTTCATTAGTTTTCGTCTGACTTTGATGTTATAACTCTTCATTGGATTTTATCATTGGATACCAGTTGGGTACTTTTTCGCCAAAATTCACGAGCTAGAGGGGAATCTATTATCAACATTTTTTAAAAAATTAAAAGAAAAATATTGCCTTTAATTTACTATTTTTTTGCATAAAAATTCATCCTTTCGCGTCTATAGCCTCAAGACAAAAATCAAAAATAGAGAGAAAAATTATAAAAAAAATACCCATTTTTTAAGAATATAGAAAAAATTGGATGGCGGCCTTCCTTTCATATAGTGCCTGTATTTCTTGTTTATCAAACCACAACATTTTTTACACAATCTTATAAAATGTAAAAAAAATTTGTCCCTTAAGAACACCAATATTTTTATTCTGCCTTCCTGGAACTCTACTAAATTACATTTTAATGTTCTGGTTTCTTTTATAGTGGGAATTGTACTATTTTTATCGTTAACACATTGTAATTATGTGACTTTAGTCTTTTAGCATTTGTTGAATTCTTTTCCGAAATTAAAATTACAAATGCCTTTTCTATTTAATATAATTCATTATATTTCTGGACAAATAACACAATTTATATTTCTAAATATGTTGTGATTTGTATTATTTGCGTTGTGTTTATCTTCTTAATTCCGTTTTTATTCACATATTTTTCTGTTATCATGTTTACTTCTAATTTAAATGCATCTACAGATATATATTTGTCTTCCCTTATTGGCGTAGCATAATCAGAGTCTTAAACATTAAAAATTTCCTTTTCTTTCATTTGATTCAAAGAAGCATAAAAAACAAACAGGCCAAGGTTCTTGCTACGTCTAAGTTTTTATGTTGAAAATTTTAAACTAAATAAAAATTATTAATTTTTCTCATTTAAAATGTATTTATGATCGTTCAAATTTTTCTTATTTTCTTAATTATTTTAAAAATTATTTAAGTTTAAATAAAATGGTTAAAATAAAACAATATAAAGCAATGTCGCTTGAATTGCTCGTTGATGTATTTAAATATGTCAGTGGATATCAATATATATTTAAGGTAGAGGATGCAATTGATGATAAATTCAAAATGAATAAACAATGTGTACGGTTCAGATTTGAAAATATACTAATTTGCTCCAAAATTGCCAGTATATTTTGTGGCGAGGTTTTTCAAAAAAGACTTCAGGAAATCAAGGTTGATTTAATTTAATGTTTAGAGATTATAATTTTTTACCTAAGAATTTTTCACTTACGCGTCAGATTGTTTCGGTTAGGCCTGGGTTCCATATTGAATTTTTGTTTATAATTTAGCTATTTTTTAAAATCAACTCTTTTAAAGCTTACTTATTTTTTAAGAAATTTAAAAAAGAAACGGATGCTTATTTTAAAAAAATAAAAGAAAAGGAAAGAAAATTACAACAAGGTAAAGCTAAAGTTCGTGAGAATTGCTCTGTTATTGATGAACAACAAATTATAATTGATAATATTAAACAAGAAATCGAGGAAGATATGGTAAAAATTCATTATATTTTGACTCAATATATTCATTAACTAAATAATTTATGTTATAAAATTTAGAAACTTTTACAAATACTTGAACAGAACCAAGGAAAATGCAGATTGAATTCGAGCAGCATTGAACTTGTGATAAAACGAGTACTTGAGAGACAACTTGAACTAAATAAAAATTAATTTTGATCATGTAAAATTCTTTTGCTCATTCAACATTTAATAACGATAATATTCGTTGATAATTTCAATTAAATTTTTTGTTTTAAAAAATTATTTTTGCTTCTTAAGAAATCCCTTATTTTAATCTTAACATTTAAATTAATATTTAGTCGTTGCCCCGGAGATGGTTGACACTTTTTATAACTGTCATCTTTCTCATCCTTAAATAAATATATTCATTAAAAATAGTACAACATTTATTCAATGAAACAACAAGAACCTATAACAAATTTATTTGATGCATTGAAGCAAATATTTGTTGATCCAAAATTGCTTTCTCTTTATGGGATAACTTTTATTCTTGCCCTACTTCTTCCATTCATTATGAGTTTTGTGCTAAGAAAATGGAATGATTACAAGCGGTAAGTTAAAATAATTATTAAATTATTTGGAATTATATTTAATTTTGTTAAAAAAACCAATGTCATAAAAGGGATTTGGTAAATAATTGTTGTGAAAACACTAATTAAATTTTGTTATCCCAAATTAGACAATATAACCTAAAAAAGCTTATTTTCTTTAAATTTTATTTCAGAGCAAAACTAATCAAGAATTCAAAAATATTTGATAAAATTGAGGGTAAAGCTTAAATCATTTAACTTTAAAAATAAATATATATATTTAGATGACGAGTCAGTAAAACTGCCGGATGGAATGACTGGGTTTTTCAACAAGTCGCTGATGGATTCCTTTCGAAAAAACGCTAAAAATTTGAAAATGCGAGATGTAAATTTTTTTAATTTTTCTATTTTTTTTAATTTTTAAGAAAAACTGTCCTTTTGTATCAAGAGATGATTTGGTTATTATAAATGAAGAGGATTTGAATGAAAATATTTATAATGATTCTAAAGAAGCCTCAAAAGGTTTAAAAAACGAGAAAGAAGAGGAAGAAAATAACGATTATCAAGACAAAGATGAAGATAAAATGCCTTTGTTAGAAGATACTTTTAAAAAGAAAAAGGTTTTTTTAATTAATTATTATTTAAAAATAAATCAATAGGAAAAGAGACGACGTAAACAATTTAAAGATCCTGATCCAGGTTTGTTGTTTTTTTTTTGAGAAAAGTTTTTAAAAAATATTTTAACTAAAAATAAAAGTTTTTAAGTAACTGCGGAAGCTCTGAACAAATTAGTTGAGAAAGGCTTGCATGGAAAATTAGCAACGGCCCAACTTCGTGTTAAGACACAAATGATTGAAGAGAGTATGTCAGAAGAAGAACGTTTAAAGGTATTTTATTAAATTAAGTTGAGATAATCTTACTTTTAAAAATTTTAAAATAATTTTAAGGAACAAGAAATTCGCCAAAAACAATTGGCCGAAATTTTCCAAATGATGGAAGCACAGAAAGATAAATTTGGAATTGATGCAAAAGAGGAAGTGGTTAGTTAATAATAATTTTTAAGGTGTGAATATTTTTGATTTTTTAGGTTGAACAGATGAAATTATATTCATTATAATTCAGTCATTTATTTACAAAAATACCAACAGCAATATTTTTAATTTTTACCTCTAGTCATTAAAATAATTTTTCGAAATTTTTTTGGATTTTTTAAAATTAATTCTGATGTGAAAATAAAATTTTTTTATGGTATTGGAATTCAAAATAGCTCTATTTAATTATCAGGAAATAAAATTGAGACAAGTTTCTTGGACGATTTGAGAAATTTTGATTAAAATTTTAAAGTTTTAATTATTTTTATATAAATTTTGGTTTTAACACCCTAAAACACTTATTTACAATCAAATTTAACGGAAATATTTTTACAATTTTTTACATTTTAAAATATTATTTTTATTAAATAAAAAATTATTTTCGCATTATTTTAATATATTTTTATATTTGCTCAAGGACTTCCTTGTTTATTAAATAAAACTAGTTTATCATAAGTACATAAAAACATTTTTTAGTGGGAAATTAATTAGTAATTGTGTTAATTCTCTGAATAAATAATTATAAAAATATAATCTTTTTTTTTGAATATTTTTTATTAATCATAAAGAAGGATAATTAACTGAGTTGTTCAGCAGAAATTAATTTTTAAAAAAGATGGTTTTTCCAATATTTCTTCTCACACCTTTTTTAAGTACCCTATAAAATAAGAAATTTAAATTATTTAAAAATCACGTTTTAATTTTATCTCTTAATTATATAACAATAATTTATTAATTAATTAAAATTTAAAAATATTACAATTGAACTTAGACAATTAAAAAACCAAAAAATAAATATTTCGTTGAAATTAAAAAATTGGAGGAAGAAGATCAAATAATTTTAACTGTTTAAAATTGTTTGCGTAATCACCTTTGTACTCTCTTTAATGCAAGAGAGGGGAATTTAATGAATAAAAGAAAAAAGAATCATTTAATAGACAATCAAAAAAATATATTTAAAATAAAAAGTGAGAGAGAAATAATATTTCTTCAAAATTTAAATTTTTTTTTTAATTTTAAAATATTTTTTTCCAGATTTCTGTTAATATATCGATTTTTACCTTGTGTTTTTAATTTAATTTCCTTGTTTACAACGAACCATATATTTACTGATAACACAACGAATGTCTTCTATTGTAACAGTTTTTCCAACGAAAACACCTACATGTTCATTAAGCGCATTTTTAAGAAAAAAACAAAGAAGAAAGAATACAACTTCTTCACTTGACTTAAATAATAGCAGAGAAAATCAGGTTTGAAAATTAATTTTAAATTTGCAAAAATTAAATTTATTAGAAACAAAGTTAAATAGACACATTATTTTCGATTTCATTTTTTGGGTAAATATTTTTCTTCCTTTACTATATACAACCAACAAACAAAATTCAGTGAAAATAATTTAAGTGCAGCCGCGGTAATCACTTAATGGAGCTTACTCCCCCTATGGTTTTTCGATTTTCGGGTCTGTAACTCGGCTCAAACATTTTTCCTAGAAATAAAACTTGTATTCGTGCTCAGCTCTTCGAGAGAAATCAATGAAATGTGTTACATGATCCGAGCTCGGATCCCATGTACTAGAGTCTTATTCATTGACGAAAAGTCTGTTGACGAAAGGTATGACGAATGGCTTGTTGACGTAAAGCCTATTGACGAAATGTGACGCTACCTGTAAAATTCTTAATAAATTTATTAAGGCTCCATGACTTTTTGTCAATGGACTTTACGTCAACGGATCGTCCGTCAATATTTGTTAATGGATTTTAAGTCAACGGACTTTTCGTCAATGACTAAATATGCATATATGTAATTGAGGAGTTTTGTCTACATATATGTTTGTCCGAGATTTTATAGTAAACTGATTGGGGAAGTAGAAATGGAAGCTTTTATATAAGTGTTTAAAAGTTCGATACTATATAAACAGCGTATTTTACCATTCTCCTGTTCTACGAGCAGCGCCAACTGTCTGTGACTCCAAGTCTACGAGAAACGTCAACGGTCGGCTACACTAACGGAGGAAGCTCTATGGGCCAAGGTTTTGCGAGCTACGCTAACGGCGGTGGTGCTAGAGACTAAGGTTTGGCGAGCTACGTTAACGGCGTTGGTTCTAGAGACTAAGGTTTGGCGAGCTACGCTAACGGCGTTGGTTCTAGAGACTTAGGTCTTAGGAGCTAAGCTAAGGCGTTTGTTCAATAAACTGGTGTCTTAGGAGCTAAGCTAAGGCGTTTGTTCAATAAACTGGTGTCTTAGGAGCTAAGCTAAGGCGTTTGTTCAATAAACTGGTGTCTTAGGAGCCACGCTAAGGCGTTAGTTCTATGAGCCAAGGTTCTAGGAGTATGCTAACGTCTACAAGATACGCCAACGTCTACGAGCAACGTCAACGGTCTATGAGCTACGGTAACGGCGGTGGTGCTTGAGACTAAGGTTTGGCGAGCTACGCTAACGGCGTTGGTTCTAGAGACTAAGGTTTGGCGAGCTACGCTAACGGCGTTGGTTCTAGAGACTTAGGTCTTAGGAGCTAAGCTAAGGCGTTTGTTCAATAAACTGGTGTCTTAGGAGCTAAGCTAAGGCGTTTGTTCAATAAACTGGTGTCTTAGGAGCCACGCTAAGGAGTTAGTTCTATGAGCCAAGGTTCTAGGAGTATGCTAACGTCTACGAGCATCGTCAACGGTCTACGAGCTACGCTAACGGCGGTGGTTTGTTGGCCAAGGTTCTAGGAGCTATGTTAACGTTTACAAGATACGCCAACGTCTACAAGCTACGACAACGGTGATGGTTCTGTGATGGTGGTGTGTAAA
This sequence comes from Meloidogyne chitwoodi, assembly GCA_015183035.1. NCBI lineage: Eukaryota > Metazoa > Nematoda > Chromadorea > Rhabditida > Meloidogynidae > Meloidogyne > Meloidogyne chitwoodi. Next base: position 767,483 of record JACZZP010000015.1, read on the forward strand.
GTCAGAGAAAGTAGGAGATCGACTTCCTTTATTATTTCGTTTTTATTGTTGTAGCGCGGTTTTCGGAGCCAGTGTCGACAGCTTGACTTAAAACTTGACTTAAAACTTGACTCATGCTTGATCATGTTTTAATTTCTCTATGTATTGTTTTGTTTGTAAATGTTTTAATTATGTTATATAGTCTATTCTTTGTAGTTTCTGTTGTGTTAGACGATTGTAAATTTGGGTATCTGGATGATTATTTCGTTATCTTGTTTGTTTATTTTGTTGGAAATGTTTATATTTATGTATGACTTTATTGTTTAGATTATTTTTTTTACTTTTTTTCTATTTTAAAAATTTGTTTATTGACGAAAAATCCGTTTACATAAAGTCCAATGACGAAAAGTATTGAGGAATGGTCCATTGACGTAAATTCCGTTGACGAAAAGTCGTGCCACCATTTATTAATTTTATTTTAATAAAAAATTAATCGTGGTTCGACAATTGTACAGAGGACAATTATACAGAGGACAACTGTACAGAGGACAATTGTACAGTGAAGATAGTTAAGTTGTTTGATTTAAGTGGAAAATCAAATACTAGTACAGGAAAAATTAAAATTTTTTAATTTATTATTAATTAAATGAAAAAAAATAATATTTCTTTTTTCCATTTTTAATTATTTTTTTTTTGGCTTGGATAATTTCTTAAAACATAAGAAAGTTTATTAAATAATAATCAACTTCAATCTCCTAAAGTATTAGTATATGATAACTAAGGATTTTTTGTTAAAACTAAATATATATTAAGGGGAAAAGGAATCCGTCGAAAAAGAATTTACATTAATCAAGATGCAAATTTACAACAAATTTACGCTGAATTTGAACAGCGAGCAGGAGATCCTCTTAATTACTTAAGAACATTTCTTATAGATTAGCAAGCACGTCATTAATTTTATTTTTAAAAATAATCGTTCACTGTACAATTGTCCTCTGTACAATTGTCTTCTGTACAATTGTCTTCTGTACAATTGTCCTAGCCCCAAATTAATTACCTATTTAGGAATCTGAAGCTTTTAATCCTGTTAGAGGCTTCAGAAGACGTTTAGTGACAGTTGGCCCAATTTTATTCATGCGTTCAAATCAGAGAAATGTTAAAAATTCGCAAGATGTTTCTAGCACTTTAGTAATTATTTTTTTATTAAATTTTTAATTAAAGTTAATTTTAAGAAAAAGAATACTCCAATTTTTCTAAATAATTTTAAAATTGTTCAAATTTATGACTGCAAACTTTCAACTAAAATTGTTCCTTCAAGACGATTGGAATGCTGCGATTGTTGTAATTATAAATTATATTTTTAAATATTTAAAGATTTATTTTAGGTCCAATAGCTAGAAGTGGACATCGAATTTTTTCAGATTTAGATTTTATTTATATTTTGGGTGGTTATAATTATGCTTATAATAATGACAAAACTTAGTAGGTTATTTAAAAAATAAAATAAAGGAAGAAAACTTTGAGACTAAATTACTCTTTTCGGCAATCCTTAACAATTGGGGCTCCACCTCAAATATTCGCAGTGGCATAGTAAAAATGTGTTTTTAGGGGTTATCGAGGTCGCTGATTACGAATTTGATCTTATCACAAATCCTTATCATTTTATCACTAATTTTAAAAATCAAAGATTTTATCAAGATTTTCGCTCATTTGCTGATTACATGCTGGGCATAGTGGGGGTACAATGTAAAATGTTACGTTGTTGTAAAAATTTAATGGCAGATTCTTTTTTATTAATAAGCAGAGTAATTTGGAAAGTATCCATGATAAAATCTTTGATTTTTAAAATTAGTGATAAAATGATAAGGATTTGTGATAAGATCAAATTCGTAATCAGCGACCTCGATAACCCCTAAAAACACATTTTTACTATGCCACTGCGAATATTTGAGGTGGAGCCCCAATTGTTAAGGATTGCCCTCTTTTCTATAAAACAAAAATCAAACAATTTTTATAAAATTATTTTTATTAAATAAAAATTTAATTTAAGTACTGATGCTTGGCGTTTCAATCGTTTAACAAATCAATGGCAACTTTGTACACTTGCCAATCAATCAGAACCCTTACCCAATACATTAGCTTCTTTTTCCCTTGTTTCTGTTATTTCAAATAATGCTAATAATAATAATGAAATTTATATTTTTGGTGGTACTGGTTTTCCTTTTGGTCAAAAAGCAACAAATAAATTGCATAAAATTAAAATTGATTTTAATGGGAAAATTCATATAAATGTAAGAAAATTAATTTGAAAAAGTTAATTTGTTAATTTTTAGTTAGAAGCTTCAAATTCGATTGGCAATGAAACTGAAAATAGTGAAAATAATAATTTTATTTTACCTATAAATAATAATAATTTATCTAATCAACAAGAAGAATATCCTCCAAAAATGTATGGTCAAGCAATGTGTCATAGAATTGAAATTAATTCTAAAAATAATTATCCGTATCAAGTTATTTATTTAGTTGGTGGAACAAGCGGTTAATTTTATTTAAAAATATTTTTTAATTTATTTTTATTTAGGTCATATTTATAATATGGATATTTGGAGGATGGAACGTCCTTGCAATCAACCAAATTCGCAATGGAAAGCTACACTCTTAAATGTTAGTTTTTATGTTTTAAAATATTTTTAATATTATTAATTTTAAAGAAAAATGGATTTGAATCTGGTCGTTATAGATTAGAAGCTGTTTTACATGGACAAAAGATTTTTACATTTGGTGGTGGTGCTCCTGATTTTTGTGCAGAATTTAATCAAGTAAAAGAAACAAAATTTAAAAAAATAATTATTTTTTGAAGGTACTTGTTTTTAATATTTCTGAACGAAAATTTGAATATTGTCAAACTACTCCTGATCCTGTTTTTGGTTTTCCTTGGGGCAGAAAATGTCATTCATTAGTACAATTAGATGATAATGTTTATATAATTGGTGGATGTCGTGATAGTTTAATAGAACAAATAGAACAGGTTTTTTTAAAAAAATTAAAAAGAGAATATATTTTATTTTATAGCAACAACCAAATATAAATACAAAACAACATTTATTTAATGATATTTGGTGTTTTAATTTAAATAATTTAAAATGGTCAAGATTAAAAACTAATTTACCAATTTCTGTTTATTTTCATTCTGCTACTTTAACACCAGATGGTTGTATTTATATTTTTGGTGGTTGTGTAGATGAAGATCCTCTTTCACAAATTAGAGTAAATTGCCTTCAAAGATTATGGTTAAAACCTCCATCTTTGCGTTATTTTGCTTCAAAAATATTAATTAAAAATATTAATCAAAGAAAACAATTTTGTTATCAAAATAATATTCGATTAAGTGATTCTGAGGTTTTTTTATTATTTATTTTTTAATTAAAAATTAGACATTTTATTCTCCAATTATAATTAATTTCGGCTAAAAAATTATGATTTTTTTTTAAAATAGTTTTCTAGTCTCTTTATAATTTAAATTTATTTTTAGACTCTCATTTCGACAATTTTCAAAGCTAGTGTTGCTGCTTGATGTTTTTTGTTTGTATAAATTTTAGTTAATTTTATAATGATTTTATTTAATTTTTTCAAATTTACATTTCTTATTATTTAATTTTTAAAAAATAATTTTCAGAATAAATAATTAATAAATTAATTAATATTTAATACAAAAGAGACTAAATTGTTAAAGTTAATATAAAACATATTTATAGGGTATAAAAAATATATTAATTTTTGTGTGAAGGTATATATATTGTTAAATATAAAAATGTTATTTTTTAATAAATGAAGGAAAATTTAATTTTGGAATTTTTATTTTTTTAAATATTTTAAAGAGGATTTAAGGTAATTACACATTTGGGTATACATATGCCAAATAAACAGTGGGTATTAAAACAGGTAAAATTACATTTTAGTGATCCCGAGTCAGAATTATTTTTAAGATATCTATATCATTGGACTAATCCCTAAAAATTAAAAAAAATCAGTTTTTTAAAGTCTGATCCCATAAAATTCTGATCGGGATCCCTCACGAGCCGACCAATTGATAACCAATATAATTTAATATTTTAAATAAAAATATATATTCTTTCCCTTAAATTCTTCTTTTTAATATTTATTCAATCATTAATGATTCACTTCTTTCATAATATAATTCTTCTTTACTTTGATTATTTGAATTATTATTATTAATTAATAAAGGAATAGCTGCTTTTATACAAAACCAAGTTAACATTGAAAAAAACATTCCAGTAGCAAAAGCAAATATATTTAAAGGTGTAAATGTTGCAAGTAATGAAAATATTGCAAAATAACCAAAAAATAAACCTGCTGAAATTAATAAACCAGCAGAAATACCCTCTGATATAGCACCTCTTTTATGACGATTATTATTATTTTTTATTAAAACTAAAATTAAATAAAATAAATATTTAATCTTTTCTAATTTATTTATTTTAATATAATCCATCCTTTTATACTATAAAAGAATATTTATTTTATTTTAAAATGATTGAAAAAATCCAAGCAAAAAAATGGGAATTAGGATTTAAGAATTTTAATAAAAAATTTCGAGATTTTGCTTTTCTCAAAGATTTACTTATTTATTTAAATATTATAAATATTTTAATTTCTTTTTAAAAACTCTCTTAAAGGTTTTTTTTAATTTTAATTTTAAAAAAATAATAATTTTTTAAGGAAAACTTCTCCAGTAATTTATTTTATTTTTTTAATAATAAATGTGAAAAATAATTAATTTTAATTAAAAAAACCTTTATTATTTTTAGTAATTAATTTAATTTTTTTCTTCATATTTTTAAGTTTTAATAAATTTCTAATTGCTTTTTTTAATAAAATTAAAGGTTTTGCTGATTTTTTAAAAAATTTATTTGTTGATCCTTTTATTCTTTTTTTATTTAAATTTAATTCATTTAATATTTTTTTATAAATTTTATTTTTTTTTAATATTTTTTCCATTCCATTTTCTAAAGTTTCACAATTTTTAAAAGACTCAGGATTTTCTGGATTTATTTTTTCACAACATTTTTTTATATTTTCTCTTTGTTCTTTTCCAATATTTTTTACTATTTTTAAAATAAAATTTTTTTTTAAATTTTTAAAAAATTTTATTCCTTTTTTGAAGAAATTTTGTTTATTTTTTCCCTTCTTTTTAATTATTTGACTACACAAAGTTAATAATCCACCAAAAACTTCATTTATATTTTCAGTTGTTTTTTGATTTTTTGGATTTGGTAATAAAGGAATTTCTTCTTCTTCTTCTTTAAAATAAATAAATTAATTTTTAATTTATAAAATATTATTTTTTTAATTTAAAATAACTTTTTAATAATTAAATAAATTAAAATTAATTTTATACTTGTTAATTCAGCCTTTTTTGATTTATTTTTTAAGCCAATCCAACTAAAATTGTTTAACCAATTTTTTGATTCTTTTGTTTTAGAATTAGTTATATTATCTTCTTTTTTAATAAAATTTAAGAAATAATATTAAATTAAAATTAAAAATTAACCTTTTAAATTATTTTCAACAAAAATAATAAAAATATTTAAAATTAAAAAATAAATAAATATTTGCCAGAAGAACATTATTTATTTATTTATTTAATATATTATTATCTGGTAAAACTGAAAAATTTTAAGAATATTTTTATATCAGAAATTTTAAAATATTTTAAATTTAATTTAAGGAAATTTAAGTTAATTTTGATTTTGTTAGATATTTTCTATTATTCTCCGCTTTTTCTACAGTAATTTAATTTAAAAATAAATTTAATAATTGATCATAATTCCTTTTAAACAGAAGGAATTGGTTATTATTATTAATATTTAATTTTATTTTTTTTTAATTAATTATGAAATATTTTTATTTAATTTTTATTTATTTAAATTATGAAAGAGAAAAAATAAAAAAATAAAAATATTAGTTAAAGTACTACTTTATCCCCAATATATTCAATAATAAACACGTAGTATTATATATTTCCACACTTTAAAAAAATAATCAATAAAATGATCGTCTTTGCCAAAAAATTTAAAATTTTAATTTTTAAAAATCCTTTTCTTGCCAAATAACAAAAGAATCTATGAATATTTAAAAATAACCTAGGAAGGGTATTCGCTTATTTGTATTTTTATGTTTCAACAAAATACTTTGGAATTTCTAAATAAATTAAAAAAAAAAAAATAATGAAATTTATTTACATAAAAATAATATAATATAAATATAAATATATTTGTTAAATAAAATATAAATATAATTTAATGGGTAATATTTAAAAGGGGGTGAGGTAATTAATTAATAAATAATTTAGAACAAATGGAAAGATTTTTAAAAGTTTTTAAATTAATAAAATTTAATTTTTTTATAAAATAATTTTTAATCTTTCCAAAAAACTAAAAAATATATTTAAAAAAGAGGTAAAAATAATTATAAAAATTAATTTAAAATTAACTAAAATAATATTTAGAACATACTAGTCTAGTTTATTATTTATATATTAATTAATTAATTATTTTATATTTAAAAATATTAATTAAATTTAATTCTTATAAAAACTAGACTATATGTAGATATCCAAAATATTATCTTCTAAAAATTATAAATAAATTGAATAATATTTAAAAAAAAAAGAATTAAAATATTTTAAATTTAAATATGTATATATATTAACAAAATATTTTCAATCTAAAAAATTAGAAAAAACAATTAGATATTTTAGATTAAAATTAAATAAATTGTCTAATTAAAGCTTACCTACAATAAAAATAAATTATAGCTTTTTTAATAAATTCAAAGAAAAAATAAAAGTTGAGGGCTTTTATTTAGACAATTTTTAGTAAAATAAAGTGTTTACTTTTGTTATAAAAAAATAACAAAACTTATAAGGAAAACTGTAATTTTGTGTGTTTTTTAATATATAAAAGGGGTGTTTGTGTTAAAAAACAATTAATTGTTTTTTCTCTTCTTTTAATGTTCTCCATGTTTAAAACAATTAATTGTTTTTTCTTTTTCTTCTCTTCTTTTAATGTTCTCCATGTTTATATTCATAACCATTACGTTGATAATGTTTTACACTTACTGTAAATAATCTTCCTTTTTTGTTATGAACTTCACGACGAATAGTTTCATTTACATAATCATTTTCTTCTTCTTCTTCTTCATTACTGTTAGAATGTTTTTGAGAAGAATAAATTCTTTTTCTTTTTTTATTATTTTTTGGATTTTTATTAATTAATTTTTTAATAAAATATACACAAAGATAAGTTATTCCCCCAAAAAATGTTACTCCAACTAAAGTAAATAAAGCAGCTGGGGTTAATAAAGATATTAAAGAAGATATTGCTATTACTGCTGAAAATCCTCCAATTACAAGAAGAGACGTAATTAAAATACTTTTTCCAATTTCTCTCATAGTTCCACGTTTTACTCGTGTTAAATTAGTATTTTTGGTATCTTAATTTTAAATAAATTAATTTTTAAATTTAATTATTTTTTGTTATTTTATTAAATAGAAAGAGGTAAATTTAACAGTATAAATAAACAAAAACAGATATTATTCTAAAACAACTCCCCTTTCCCTATTATTTAACTATTTAATTATAATACCCTTTTATTTATTTTTAAATTATATTTTAATTTTTTATTTATTTTTTACCTGTAGAATTATTAATTATTTTCTTTAATCCTTTTAATTCTAAATTCAATTTAATGGCTTTTCGCAAATATTTTTTAATTGTTTCAACCTTTTTTGGAAAAATAGTACGCTTTGTTCTTCTTTTTCTTTTTTTATTATTATTATTTTCATTTAAAACTTTTTTAAATTCTTGTTGATAAATTGGATTTTCTTCATTTTTATTTCCAATTTTTTCAATAATATTATTACAATTTTGAATAGTTTCTAAATTATTTGTATCAATTTGTTCACAACATTCTTTAATTTCTTCTTTTTGATTTTTTTGAAGATTTTTAATTATTTTTGAAATAATAAAATTTGTAAAAAATTTTGATTTTTTTAATGCTACTTTCTTTCCCAATAATTTATTACATAAATTATTTAAATCATTAAAAACTTCGTTTACTTCATTTTCTTCTCCATTTTGTTTTTCTGCATTTTATAATTAAATTAATAAATTAAATAATTAATTATTTAAATAAAATAATATCCTAGGCCATCTTTTAATATTTTTTTATTAAATATAAAAATTAAAATTAAATAAATAAAATTAAATATTTTCTTCTTTTACATTAATTAATTAATTAAATATAATTAATTAATTTTACTGACATTTTTACCTTAAACTAATTTTTTAAAAATTATTTTACTATTACCTTTAAGGTTGGATTTATTTTGTTTCAAACCTTGCCAAACAAATTTAGCTAAATAAATATTTAAATAAATTAAAAATTAATTATTTTAACCTTCTACTATATCATTTATAACAAAAATAAATAAAACACTTAAAAATGTTAAATAAATAAATAATCGCCAATGGCGCATAATTAAAAGAATGATTTTTTTTTTTGTTTTTTTGTAGTTTTAGATATTTCTAAATTTTTAAACTTTTTTAATTAAAAAAATATAATTAAAAAAAATATGATATAATTAATTATATTTAGATTGAGGGCTTAATTTTTATTTGTTTTTTAAAAAGATAATTAAATTAATTAATTAATTAATTAGATAAAGGAAAATAAAATTTAACTAATATTTTATTTAAAATAAATAATTATTATTAATTTTCTTTATTACAAAAAATATTAATTTAAATTTAATTTAAAATTTAATTTTTATTTAAAAAATTTATAGAATGGCATAGACAAATAATAAAATTTAAAAAAAAATTTTTTATTAATTGAGAGGGAATAAAGGCTTATGATACATCATATCTCCCCAATAAAAAGGGTAATTATTGAATTTTTATTTAATTAAAGAAATAAATCAATTAAATCCTCGTGGGTTATTTAAATTAAATAATTAATTAATTAAAAATTTAAATAAAAATACTAAAGACTCTCATCTGTGAGGAATAACTAACTGAAGGTCTCTAATGTATAAATAAACAATTTATTAAAGCCCAGAATTGGTCTAGATTTTTTCAAAATTCCAGGCTCTATCATTTAAAAATAGTTTTTAGAAAAAATTGTTTTTAACAAAAAAATAACTATTTTTAATTATATTTATAAAATATTTTAAATTAAAATATTTTAATTAATTTAAAATTTTTACCTAAAAATTATAAATCCTTTTATTTTTTTAATAAAATAAAAAAATACAAATTATAATTAATTTAATATTGAGTTTGTGGTTAAAATATATTTTAGAGAGTATAATATTAAAAAAGCAAATTATATAATTACACGTAATAAATTATTTAAATTTAATTAAAAAACATTTTTAATTAAAAAAAATAAAAAAGTTGCTCGAAAATAAAGAAATTCTTTGGAGAAAAATAATTTAAATTAAATTATAATTTAAATATATGTTCAAAAAAATATATTTTAAAAAATTAATTTATTTATTTAAAATTTTTATTTTTAGTTATTTTGTAGCAAACTTTTTGTTTTATAAAATGAAATAAAAAAATATTTTTTTTTTTATTTTTTAAATTATTAAAATTGGTTCTCTGTTTTACTAATTAAACGCTCAAATTTTTGAACATAAAAAATAAATTAAAATAAATTTAAAAAAATATATATGTATGATTAAAAATAAAAATAGAAAAGAAAATATTAATTTTATAAATTAATTAATAGATTATAATTACCCTTTTTGAGGTAGTCTTTTTTTAAGGCTAAATTTTTAAATTTTTTAATTTTTTTTATTTTTTAAAAATAAATTTAGGGACAAAAAGAGAAAAATTTTAAAAAATTTAGCCCAAAAAATTAAAAAAAATTCCAATATTTATGTGAAATTAAAAAAAAAGTGCAAAAAATCAAGTAAATGAAGAGGCGAAAACCCAGTCCAAAAGGAAGAAAAAAATAAAAAAAAAAAGAAGAAAATTAAAGAAGAAAAATAATATAAATATAAACAAATTAATATATTTGGAAAATAAAAAGAAAAAAAACACTCGAATAAATCTTGGAATTGGGGTTTCGCTCGATTCATTATTTTCGATTTATTGTGATATTTAAATTAAAAATAAATAATAATAATGACTAAAAATATAAAAAAAAATATAAATAAAAATTATTCAATAATTTACCAAAAATTAATTTTTAAAAATTTTAACATTTTTTTAAATTTAGTCATTATTTATAAATTAAATAAATAAAATTAATTAATTAAAATAGTGCAAATGAAAATTAAATTTTTGGAGTTTTATTAAAATTAAAAAATAAAATTAGAGGGAAAATCCTCATTTTAATAAATAAAAAAATAAATGAAGAGATTCATTTGGTTGATTAGACTCGGCGATGTTTCTCAGTTTTTTACAGTCTAAAAAACATTTTTTTTCTTGACTGAATGTGGTTTAAATTAAAATAAATAAAAAAGAGGAAATAAATAAATTAAAGAGGGAATATATCTTTCAAAATATAAAGGTATTTTTACACTTATAAATACACAAACAATCACTTTTGGTGTCCTTATAAAATTATTATTAATTATTTTTTAATTTTTATTTCCTCTTTTACTTTAAATAAAATATCTTAAAAATTAATTTTAAAAAATATTAAATATTCCCCCTAATTTAAATATTTGGAAGAAAATTAGTAACAGAACATTCTCTATAAAAAATTAAATTAAATTCATCAAAACTTCGACCACTCTGTTTTTCCTCCATTTGACAAAGTCCTATTGAATGACCAATTCTAAACCTTTTTTAAAAAAAAAAATATTTTAAATTATTTAAATTATTTAATTAATTTACTTAAAAGCACTTTGAAGAAATGAACTAGCAGAAAGTTCAAAAATATTATTTATTCCAATCTAAAAATAAATAATTAATTTAATTAATTAATTATTTAAAAAATAAAACCTTTTGTGAAATTGGTTTATTATTAAATTTATTTTTATTTTCAAATAATTTATTTTCCTCTTCTTCTTCTTCTTCTTCAATTATTTGTTCATTATTATTATTATTTAAATAAAAATCATTTTCATTATTATTAAAATTACATTCTTTAAAACGAAAACCAGAAAGAGAACCACAATTATCAATAAAAAGTGTTTTGTCTTTGACAGAACTAAAAAATAAAATAAAAAAAAATAAAATAAATTAATTTAATTAATTTTTAATTTTACCTAATTTTTAATCTAAGAGGAACAGTTAAAAAATCAGAAGAAATGGGAATATAAAGATTATAACGACCAATTCTTGAATTACAACTATTTGATGATATACAAGTAGTTGATATATTATTTTGATTATTATTACAATTATTTTGTTTTAAACAATAATTTTTATTTAAAAATATTCCCAAATTTATTATCTAAAAAATAAATTAATTAATTTAAAAAAATAAAATTACTTCTATTTTTACACCATTTTCAAATTCTAAATTATTCATTATATTTTGATTATTCTAAATTAATTAATTTTAATTTTAAATTAATTAGTTAAATATATACCTGTAATAATAATTGTATTTTATCTTCTATATATTTATTTTTTAAATTCTCTTTAATTTCTTTAACATTTGGACAACAAAAGTTTTTACAATTTTGTGTATTCAACGAACCTAGAATATTTAAAATAAATTAATTAATTTAATTAAAATTTAAATTATTTTCCTTTAATTAATTAATTTATAATTTAATCAAAATATCTTTTAAAACAAAATTTTAAAGAAGATAAGAAAATAAATTAGAAAATTTAGGTAATTTAATAAACTAAAATATGTTCAAAAAATTTAAAAAAAACCTCCAAAAATATTATTTTTATCAAAATAATTAGTTGTGCAATATTTTAAAGAAATAGGCAAAACATTTTGTTGTAAAGGAGGTATCCAATTAGAATCTAAAAGTCCACGCATCTTTCCTGGTGGTGGTGGTTTATCAATATTATTTGATAAAATTAATAAAGAAGAATCATCTTCTTTTGTTATTCCTCTATTATTATAATAATTAAAATGAGGAGATAAATAAGTTCGATTATACCAATCCATTACATATAAAGTACACATTGTTACCAAACTGTGGGAAATTAAATTCAATTTAAAAAGAAAATCTGCAAATATTGTCCGCAAAAATAAATATAATTTTGCGGACAAAATATTTAATTTCCAAAAAATTACCAAAGTGCCATAATGACAACTAAAGTAACAATTGTTCCTTGAGTAAATTTTGAATTGCAAAGAGCAGATTCTGGTCCATGACAATAAACTTGTTGTCTTCCACCACAATAAGCAGAAGCAGAAGAATAAGAACGACAACGATGTTTTCTTTGAGGAGATAGTAGTGAGGGTGGTAATAAAGCACAAGACTTTTTTTCACGTTTTACATTATTTTTAGAGCCTTGAAAATTAAAAAATTAAAATTTTTAAAGAAAAATAATAAATTGTTAAAATAAAGAAAAATTTAAATAAAAAATAATTTAAAATTAAAGGGGAATTAATGTCTAACATACTTTTAGGTAATTTAAATTAAAACCATTTTTTTAAATTTTAAAAAAAAAAATAATTAAAATTTCTTGATTTATTACTTTTTGATGATTTTAATAGTTCATTATTATCTTCTTTATCTTCATTTTCTCTATAAGTAATTGCTGGGGCAGTCGCTGCTGAATTTAATGAAGTCCTTGATTGGGAAAGACTTCTTTTATTATTTAAATCATTTTTATTTGTTGAAAAAGAAGAAAAATTTTGTCCAGGAAAAATTGAAGAAAAATCGCTAAGTCCAGAAGCCATTGAACCTAATTGACGACGTTTTCTAGCATATTGGGCTAATTTATGAGAAATTCTTTCAACTTGACCAATTTTACATTCCAAATTACCTAAAAATTAAAAAACAAAATTTAAAAAGAAAAATCTAAAAATTATTTAACCAGTAAGACGATAAAGTTCTTGAGCAGCAGCTACAGTATCATAAAATATTCTAGTATCATCTACAGTAAGAAAATCTCCATTATCTTTAACAGCTTCAGGTAATATTTGTGCTAATTCTTGTGCTATAACTCCAACCCTTTTATGTCTATCTTTCTCATCAAGTCCCCAAAGAGAAGCAATTTCTGGTTTATAAGCAAATTCAACAAGTCTCATTTGTGCTACTCTTCCCATTGCCTCACAAGTATTTAATTGTTCTATATTTTCTTTTAAACGTTTATCAGATGGACGGGTAATTTGTCCAGTTGCTGCAATATTTCCATGAACTGTTAATTGGGCATCTCCTATTGGTTTGTTCTCATTTCCAATACAAACTGGGCCAGAAAATGTTAAAACACCATTTTGATTTTTCCAACATTGATCAGATTCTGGTTGTTCAAATTGACCAGGATTTGAAGCCTTTGAATTATTTTTAAAAATATTATTTTTATTAAAAGAAAGTCACAAAAATAAAATTTTAATTTTATGAAAAACCACCAAAATAAATATATAAATAAATAAATTAATTAATTAAATACCCTAACAATAACTCTGTCAGAATGATATGCTTGAATTATTACTTTTCTTATTTCATTTCCAATATTTATTTCAACACTTAATTTCTTAAAAATATAAATAAATAAATAAATTAAATATTTAATTATTTTTACCATAACAAGTAAAAAGAATTTTTGTTCAGGATTTGGTTTTCCATTTTTTCGATGATTATTTAGTGTAGTTTGTGAAAAATGAAGACGAGGAACTGTTTGTTTAACAGAATCTTGTGTTCCATCAATTGTAAAACTTAAATTTAAAAATTAAATATTTTATTTATTAAACTCTTAAATTAATTAAAAAATAATTAAAAATAGAATAAAATTAAAAGTTTGAGATATGTGGAAATATAAAGAAGAGAAGTCTCGAAGATAAATTAAAAATATTAAAAAATTAATTTAAAATAATATTTTTATTTTACCAAACAGGAACATGATCAATCGGTTTTCTGTCAGTTTGAGATTGATTTATTGGTATTTCAAAAGTTTGCATTTCATTTTTAACACCACAAAAGGACAAATAAAATTTCTATAAAATTATTAAATTAAATTAAAATTAATTTAAAAATATATACTTTATCAACAATTGGTGATAATATTGAATGTCCATTAATTTCAGTACAAACATAATGTGGAATAAATTGATGTAAAATTATTTGTTGATTATTACAATTTCCAATTTGAGGAGAATTAGAATTATTAGATAATGGATTAACACAAATATTAACAGTTATTTGAAAATGATTTTTCTTTTGATTAACAAAACAATTATCTGAAGGGCTAAAATTAAAGCCTTTATCTGCTACTACAACAACTAAAAATAATTTTTAAAAAATAAATATTTTAAAAATTAATTTTACTTGGCATAATAGGAATAGGTTTTTTATTTATATCATATAAAGTAGCCCAAGATTCTCTCATAAATGGTTCAAACTGTGAAAATTAAAAAATTAAATTATTTTTATTTTTTTAAACTTTAATAGTTCTTTGTGTTCCTCCAAAATTATTATCTTCTAAATCTTCAAAGCTTTGTTGGTGTTGTTGTTGTTGATTGTGATGATGTTGATGAACACTTTGACGATGATTATTATGTTCCTTAAAAATTATTTAAATATAAATTGAAAAATATTTAATATTTATCTTTATTTTATTTAATATTTTTAGTTTTTACCTTTTAAATTCATTTTTTTAAAGTTAGTGATTAAATAAATATAAAAAATTTAATTAATTAAAATACTTGTTGATTTACAGTGCCATATTCACATTTTATATTAGGTAAATTATTACTTCTATTTAACAACATAGATTCATTTGAACTAAAAAAAATAATTAATTTAATTAAAATTAAATAAAAAAACCTTGTATTAGTTGAAAGTCTTCGTCTTTTATGACCTCCTCCTCCTCCACGATTATTATTATTATTATTTTGTTGTTGTTCATTAATAAAACGATGATTATTATTAGATGAAGTTGTAGAATTATTATTATTATTTTGTTGATTATTTTCAATAATACTTAAATTATCCATTGAAGAAGTAAAAGAATGTATTTGTTGTTGTTGTTGCAATAAATAATTTTTATTATTATTTGAATTATTATTTCCATTAATTATTTGATGTAAATTACGTGAAGATGATGAATGTGAAATTGCTTGAGGAGAAATCTTTAAAAAATTAATAATTTTTTAAAAATTAAAAAATGAAATAAAAATTCCAAAATAATATTCATAAAAAATCTCTAATGAGTTACAGTATTCCCAAATGTCTCTATTTAATTTTATTCTTATGCACTGACCTCTCTATTTTAATAATAATAATTTTATTATAAAGACAGTATTTAAAGAATAAAAAAAACAAAATTAATAATTTTAAAAAATTGGTTATTATTATTGAAAATATGTTAAATATTAGAGGTTTTAAAATATTAAAAAAAATTAATTTGTTTAACACCTGCAATGAATGTTGAGAACCAGGAGTATGTTGAGATGATGCTGAATAATGTGTCATAAATTCTGAGTGTGGAGAAGATAATTGGTTTAATTCATTATTATTATTTGTCATAGTATTTATTTGATGGTCTACAATTAATATTTCTTCAGAAGATAAAGGTTGTTTTCTTTGTTGTTGACGATTAATAATATGTTGAGAAGGAAGAAGATGATTTTGTTGTTGTTGACGATGAAGTAAAATATTAGTTGAATTATGTGAAGAAATAGGTAAATAACGCTGATCTGGAGAAAAAGGACTTTCAGAATCACAACAACCACCTTAAAATAAATTAAAATAAATAAAATTAAAATAAATAAATGTATTATTATTATTAAATAAATAAATAAAAATTAACCAGAACTTCCAGGAGAAATAGAACTTGCCCCTCCAGAAATATCAGTAATGGGAGGACTATCAGGTAAATGACCACCATTAATAATTCTACCAATTGTTGTATTATTATTATTATTAAAATAATTAATATTATTATTATTATTTTGTTTATTATAAATAAACATTTGTGAATCTAATAAAATTGTTGAAGGATGACGAAAATAAATTGAAGATTGTTGTTGTTGATTTAATAATTCTTTTTGATTATTATTATTATTTTTATTATTTTGATTTTGTTGTGATGATTGATGAACAAATTCATCTGTTGATGTTGTAGAAAAAGAAGAATTATTATTATTTAATAAATTATTTAAATAATTATTATTATTATTTGTATTTATAACACTATAAAATGTGTTGTTAACTGGACTTTCTCCTTCTGGCGTTCTTTAAAAATAATAGAATAAAATATTATTTTTATAATAGAAAAATATTTTAAAAAATTCTTCGATATTTATTTTAAGAGATTTTCTAAAACAAAATATTTGAAGGATTCAAAAAATATTTTAAACAATCAAAATAAAATAAAATCTGTGTTTTATCATTTTTTTTAATATTTTATTTAAAAAAGAAATATTTAAAAGTCTTTTAGACTTTTTTGTATTTTTATTTATTTATTCCTAAATATATTATTTTAGAACATCTCAGTAAAATTCCAATGAATTTAATTTTTAAAAATAATTAAAAATAAATTTACTCGTTTCCACTGTTTAAATAAGTTACAATATTAAAGTCTTCATAATTATCAACATTTAAAGGATCACCAAAACCAGATTCTTCTAAAAAAAGAATTTTAATTAAAAAATATTCTTTTAATTAATTTTAAATTTACCAGTTTTAGTTAAAAATCTAGCCATTAAATAAAATCAATTTTTGGCATTTGAAGATATTTTATATCAAAAAAAAATACAGAAATATTAAAAAAATAAAATATATTTGGTGGTTGTATCTGTAAGGGTTTTTGCATATTATTTTATTTTTGAAGAAAAAATATAAAAAAATAATAATATAAATATATTGAGAGGTATTTTAGTAATAAAAATTATTATTTTTAATTTTATTAAGGTCTAACCTTTTTTAAAATTAAAATTTTGTCAATAAATTTGTTAAATATATTTAAATAAAATTATACAAAAGAATATATATTTTAATAAATACAAAAATTCGATATTTTTGTGCAGAAAGGAAAAAGAGAAAAAAAAGATGATTTGAGAATATAAAAAGAAAAGAATTGCGCAGCTAAAATAATAAATATATGTACATATATATACATATATACATATAATTCTACAAATGATCTCAAAAATAACAAAAATATCCAACCAAACATTTAATTCAACAAAAGAAAAATCATTTATGTTTATTTAAAATTGAATCTCTCTAATGGCTATAAAATAACCAAATTTTTCAATTTATTTCCTAGTCTCCCGTTTATTTTAAAAATTTTGGTCCGAAGAGATAGACCAAATTAAAAACTCAATTTTATATTTAATAACAGTAAAAGCAAAAATACAAATCTGAAAATATATATTAAAGATTTTTTGTAAGGATATATAGAAGAAATAATATTATATTAATTATATTTTCTTATTTTTAAATAAGAAAAAAAAGAGGAGCTTTTTGGTCAATTATTTTATTTTGTGAGATGTGAAGGTCACTCACTACTAATATTCTTTTTAATGTTATAGTTTGGTTGGTTGGTTGGTCCTTTTCCCAAAAAAACCTTTTTTTTTTCTTTTTTTTCTCTCGAGAGGTGACCTTCAACAACGAGAACCTTCTCTTCTTTTTTAATGGAAAATAGAGAAAAGAAAAGACTTTTTTATCTTTAAATATTTTCTATGGCATATGTTGTTTTTAGGCTTTGAAAAAAGAGAATTTTTAGAGATTGCAAAAATTTGAAAAAAATAAGGGAAAAATATATATTAAAAAATAAAAGATTTTAGTTAGAATAATTTTTAGGTTTTTAAAGACAAAAAATAAATAAATAAATTTAAAAATAAAATATATTTTTATTCAAGTATTTTGCAATATATTTAAAGAAAACTCTTCAGAAAAATATTTAATAATTGGTTATAAAATTATTTTTTATTTTTTAGTGGCCTAAAAGAGAATTTTATAAAAATGTTTTTTTTAAATAAATTTTACAAAAATAAAATATTTTTAATTAAAAACCTTAAAAAAGAAAAAATTTTTTATTAATTTTTTAATTCTTTTTTTTTGAAAAAAGGAAACAAAATAATGTTTTGGAAATAAATTATTATTTTTTTATCTAAAATATTTTTAAAAGTACTACAACAAATAAATAAATAAAAATATATATTTATTTATTTTATTATTTATCTCTAACCAACAAAAATAAAAAAATAAAATGTTTTTATCCTTTTTCCCCAATGGGAGAGATAGAGAAAAGCAATTCTCGTTGCTCTACGGCCTTGGTCATCATTCCCTCCCTTTACCCCTTCACTTTTTTTATTTCCCCGTACCAGTCACAGCCCACCACAAAAATAAAAATAAAATATATAGACAAACAAATACATAATAGAGCTTTCCCCCTCACAACTACCAATGGCCGAGAAAATTCTAAAGCCCACAAATGGCAAAAAAGAGTAAATATAAAAAGAAATCAATGAAGAGAGGAAAGGTTAATAAATTAGTAAATAATTTAAAAAATATAATTTGACTTAAAATAAAAAAACATTTTTATCATAAATCTCTGCTAATTAAATTAAAAAAAGATTTCAAAATAAAAATAATTTATTAAAATATAAAGTCAAAAATTAAATATTGAGTACCTCTTTTAATTGAGAATTTTTAATTAAAATATTATTAATGTAATATTTTAATAATTATTAATTTACTTTTCTATATTTTAAAAATATTAAATAAATTTAAAATAAAATTAAAAAATAAAAGAAAATAAAAAATAAAATGTCCAAGAATCAATTTTAAAAACGAAATAAAAAACGATGAATCGGCAAATGGCAAAAAATAAAGTAGGAAGAGGATAAGGAAGAGTATTTTCTTCTTCTCCTCCTCCATATGACTAAAAGGTAAAAAAGAAAAAGAAAAAGCAATTTATGGGCGGGAAAATTTTTTAAAAAATTAAAATATTAAAAAAAGTAAATTATACTCATTTTATCTTTCAATTTTAATTAAATTTTCCTTAAAAAATAAATAATTAATTTTTGTAGTTAAATTAATGTCTAGTCCGGAGATTTAAAAGTTAAGAAAATAATAATCCAAAAAGTTTCTAAAATTCTGGAAGACAAATCTTTTTTAGTTAATTTTATCTATAAACTTTAAAAATAAAATTTTAGGTTAATAATTAATTATTTTTTAATATTTAATTATTAAAATCAACTAAATATTTCGAAATAAAAAATATTATTTTCCATTCTCGATTTTTCTTTCTTTACTTTACTTTTAAAAAATAAATCTAATAAAATAGCCAAGCACTGCCAGTCTATAAATTAAAGAGGAATAATAGAGTATAAATTAAATTATTTTAATAATTAAAAATAATATAAAAATAATATCTTCAAATAAATACCCTTTTTTATCGAAAATTAATTTTTAAAAAATTTTAAAATTAAAAGAAAACTAGCCTTGTGCTCTTACATACTCGTAAGCATCTTCTAAAGTATTAGTTGTAGTAGTAGAAGAATTATTTAGTTGGGGAATTAGATTTTTATTATTGTTAGTTGTTTGTTGGTTATCCATTCTTAATAATCATTATATAATTAATATAAATAAAAAATTAATTAAAAAAATATTTTAGAAATTAATATATAAAAATAATGATAAAATAATTAAAAAAATATTAATTAATTAAATTAAAATAAAAAACAAATTTAAATTCTTTTAATTTTTTAAATATAAATATAATTAAAAAAAACTATTTATTAATTTATATCTCATCTTACAGGCCAAAAAACAAACAGCAAGAAAGAAAGGCCAAAAACTAAACTCACTTAATAATAAAATCAAAATATTTTAAATATTAAAAATTAAATAAATGTGTTTTTATATTAAAACTTAAAAAAGAAAAAAATCGGAAATGAAAAAACAACCTCTATTAAAGATGGACAAAAAATACCTCACAAATAGGGCCATAAATTTAGCGAAAAAAAAAACAATTTTTTATCTGTATTACATATGTTTGTATTTATTTATGTTTTTGCAAACAGAAAATATAAAAAATAAAAAATGTGAAAGTGTAAAGAGAAATAGTATGTTAAAAAAATACTAAGGGATAGGGCCCTCACTGTTGGAGTAGGCCACTGCCTAGCACGGCGCCAAACATTAAAAAAGCTTTGGAAAAAAAAGAAAAAGAACACTAACGAAGAGGCGTTCATATAAAGATGCTGCCAGCCGATTTTTTAAAAGGGAGTATTTGAGTATTTAATTATATAAGAAATGTTGTATAAATCAAAGAATAAAGACTCAAGTGACTAAATAGAAGGCCTAGAAGAGAACAAAACACAGAGAAAATGAAAGGGAAAGAACAATTATGAGAACGCAGTGGAAAGAAAGAAAACAAAACACGTTTTTTACTGACAGCCATTGACTTGTAAAAGAAAATTTATCAAAAAAAAAATAACCTAAAAATGAAGTTTTTTTAAATTAAAAAAAAAAATAAACAATTTATTCTTTAATTTACACATAAATATGTTAGAATGCCAAACAAAATATATGTATTATCGTAATTATATGGCCAAATAGCAAATATTTAATATAGTGGATAAAGGGAAATATTCAAGTTTTTAGAGATAAAATAAATTTTTGGTGAGATAAGTTTTCAATACATTATTTAAGTTAAATATAATAGTTTAAACGAGAAAAGAGCTATTTTTAAAATGCACCTAGAGATAAATAACCACAGCCAATCATTCATCAATTATTTGAAAAGTTAGGAGGCCGACACAATGCGCCTGAAAATATAAAATTATTATTAGGTAATAATTAATAAGGCTATCGAGAATTTCCAGTCATTGAAAAAAAATATCTGATATTAAAATTGTCAAATTTCCCAAATTTTTATTATTCAATTTATTTTAGAATATTAAATAAAAATTATCATACCCAATGTGGTCCATCGAAGTAGTACAATTCCCATCAGAAACGACCATTCCACTACGTGATACATGCACTCGTTTCGCACCACATTTTACATAAGCCTTCTCATCACTCTTAAAAATGAACTATAAATCCAAATATATTAATTTTATAACCTGTACTTCCATTTCAACGTTAGATCCACGCAGATGAATAGTAGACTGGCTTGGAGAGCAAATAATTTGACGAGGACGGCAGAACACCTCCACATCACCATCATGCTTCTGACGAATCAAGAACCCTAAAAGAATTTTTTAAATTCCTTTTCTATACTTATCCAAAAAGTTACCATTAATACTGACACTAAACAACATTCCGCTCTTCTCCTCATATCTAGCACGGTGAACAATATCATCGCAAGCATAAATTTTAGGAAGCTTAAATTTTTTTAATGTTAGATATTAAATTTTAATTATTTTTACATAATCCACCGCCTCGTTATTAGACCCAAAAACTTGGGAGTCAACATAAAATTGGCGTAAAGTATAGTCATAACGTAATGATGGGAACTGAATACGATCCATGGAGAGAGCCGAAGTGCCACGAGCAGCAGCAGCAGAAACAAGGAAGGCGTCTTTCAGATGAGACATAGAGAAAAGAACACCTTGTGTACCAAGAATAGCCTAAATAGACAAATCATTTATTAAAAAATATATAATTTTTTATATTTTTTTCTGTGAAGTTGCTGGGGGTGAGAAGAATAAACGCCGAGATGAAAAACTTGAAAAAAGTTAAGGGTATTGTGACTTATAACGGGTTTTTTGTTTATGGACCGATTTGAACAAGTAAGGTGTCATTTGAAAGAGCTCAGAAAACTGAGTCGAATTAGGGGTGGGGGAAGTTGGTCCGACAATTAGGGACCGAGTTACAGACCCCCGAAAATTGAAAAATCATAGGGGGGAGTAAGCTCATTGAGGTGATTACCGCGGCTGCTCCTAAATTATTTTCACTGAATTAATTATTTTGTTGTAATTTGCGCCGTAGAATGACGCATGTACCAAAAGCCAACCAGAGATGGGCTCCCAAATGAAGAAGTCATAAAACACTCCCAATAGGTCCAAGTTTGACGTGTTTCCAGCAAACTTCGATCCTTCATAACTTTGTTTAAAATCGTTCAATCAAGACGATTTTGGTCTCATTCGATAGGTCTCGAAGAGCCGAGTCGAATGAGCTATCATACTCATATTTGAATTTTTACCGCCAAGAAGAGCTTGGTCCCCCCTATGGTTTTTCGATTTTCGGGGTCTGTAACTCGGTCCCTAATTGTCGGACCAACTTCCCCCACCCCTAGTTCGACTCAGTTTTCGAAGCTCTTTCGAATGACACCTCACTTGTCCAAATCGGTCCATAAACAAAAAACCCGTTATAAGTCACAACATTCAAAGTTAAAAATAATTTTAAAATTTAACCATTTTTGCCAAATTCACAATTGATCCTTCTTGAGTGTTGATAGATCCACTGTCGTTAATTAATGGCATACCGACATTTCCAACCATAAAATCCGCAGGCACTTTCGGAAGGTTACTTAAGTTTGATCGAAGCCAATTTGTATCAGTATTAGGTTTTGGCGAAACAATGCAGCCCTTAGTTGACGCTTCCAAGTTACTATCATTGCCAGGATCTAAAATGTTTAATGTGAAAATAAATTTATAAAACAAAAAATCAAGATTAAAAACTCACAAAAATAACAGAAAACTTTATCTTCTTCCTGAAGTATGTGTCCAAAAGGATGAAGTATTCCAGACCTAGAGCCTTTGTGAGTACTTGAGATCTGTAAAACACACTCATTAATCGAGAAAAATCGAATAAAAACGAAAAAAAGGTTTTAAAAAATACCGCGAATTTATTCCAACATACAACGCGAATAGAACGATCAAGACTAATTTCAATATTCACATTATGCGCCATAGTGATTGAAATGGTTCCAAATGGTGTAACACAAACCTTAAAATAAAACGTAATAAATTATTTAAAAAAGGGTAAGACTTCGTTTAGATACCATATATAAAAACTAATTTTTTATAATGTGATAAAATGCAAAAATTCAGAAACGATTATGAAAGTTACTAAAAAGACCTCATTTTATTACATTAAAAAATAGTTTTGATATGGTGTGAGAAGAAGTCTAGACCAATTATGTTACCAATGGGTATTTCAGCTTTTCAAGTGGAGGCAAGGAAGCATTCGCCGTTGTAGTACTAGAGGTATTAAGCATTATCGATGGTGAATGTAATTAATTTAAGATTGTTAAGAAGTTTTAGACTAAAAATTATTATAAATTTTTTTTAAATTTTTACGAAGAAATTTAAAAAACAAAAGTAAATAGGGAAAGCTCGAGAAGTCGCAGGCCAATTTTTATCTCTAATTCTCTTCATTTTATATACTATTGAGCGATTAGATGGCCTGCGACTTCTTGAGCTGTACCGAATAATAAGGAACGTTCACTTTGTCGCGGGCGTTTATCTCGCAACTTTGTTGCGAGACCACTTTTAATCTTCGTTTTCTACAAGAATTTCTTCGTGAAGAAGAAAATAGATATTGTGCTGATTGTGAACGAAAACAACCTCGATAGGCAATATGATTGTATAAATATCGTTGCCCCGTGGACGAATATCCCGCGACGAGATTTGAATTTTTCCAAGATTCAAGTTCTCGTTTTATTTTAATGTTCATTTGGTGCTGATAGATTCCGACAGTGGCTAATATATCCGGATGTCTTGCAACAAAAAAAAAAACCGGAAGAAATTTCATAAGTATGCGGAGATCCGGATTTAGGCAGACAGTTAGAAAATGAGAAATAGTTCACTGTCGAAAACAACCACTGTCGAAAACTGTTTCCACGGTTCAATTTATGTTCTAGATTTATTTTTAAATGTCGTTTCTGATTTGGTCAAGACGCAATGGTTCCTTAGAACGCCATAACATGTCCAATGAATACGAAAAAATGCTTCTTCGGTATAAATCTAGATCTTAAAAAGCAAACAATCATTCAACTCAGAGAAGCAACGCCGTGTATTAATGATTACAAAGAGATTCGAATTCTTGAACAATTGTTCGACAAACAATCAATTGTCGTGGCTGAAACGCTCATTGTTGAACGCATCAGAAAACCATTATGTCATTATGCTCTTAGGATTGTAGAACTAAGAAGTGTGACGGCACTTCGGGCTATTGTTTGATATTTGTATTTTTATCATTTAGTTTTTGTATTCTCCGCAAGTTACAAAATTCTAGAATATTTTCTTTCGTAAAATTTTCCCATTTCTAGCAAAATTTGTTTTTAGTTCCATGAGGTTGGTGTGCTTAAAAATATTGGCATACATGAAAGCATTATGGGTTTATTCATGGCTTTTCGTCATCGACAATATCTTGGGCTATTATTCCCGCCGTTCTCAACATTACGTGACAAGATTGATCTCTTACGTCGGTAATTTGTTTTTTTAATATATTCCTTTTTCTTAGTTTCAAAAAGTCTGCTGGTACTGGTATTGATGTCCGCTTCAGAGATCCGTGCAAAGACAAATTTTCAACACAAAGTTGTTCTTTAGCCAAGGAACAATTTCTGCTTGAGAATTGTGTATTCAATCGCAATTCTGTTGTCTTTGTATTGAAACAAGTCATTGCAGGTTTATAGCAAATTCGATTTTTTTAAATCTAAAGCTATTTAGCATTAGAATTTCTTAATTCCAAGGATCTGATTCACACTCAGATTTGCTCTTCAAGCGTTTTCATTAATGATCGATGTTCTATCAAGTTGGGTTCTTTTCTGCATTGTCGTCGTATTGGATCAAAGTTTATTTAACATTACTTGAAATTTTTTTATTTATTATTAGACGTTGGTTCTTCACAGGGAATCCAAATCTTTTCCCACCGGAGGCATTTCAGAGGGGCGATCAATTTTTTATTAAGCCAAACTTTGATACATGGGCCCTTGGACTTTTTGTCCTTGAGATGTCAACTGGAAGAAGGATGCGTTATTCACATATTGAAATGAAAGATCTGGCTGCGAAATTTGTGAATATTTTTTTAAAATTATTGCTTCATGCTTTAGATCAATGGCAATGAAGCACCACCTACACTAGAAGAAACTGCTCCCGATACTGTTGTTCATGGAGAAGTTCGAACAATTTTGAATTTAATTTTAATTTATGTATATTATTTAGCAAACCTACGATCCTCACGTTACAAACTTTCTTGCTGAATGCTTCAACATACTCCACAATAAGCGTAAAAATCCCTCAGAATTTTTATCTCATCCATTTTTGACACGATTTTTCAACAAAGAGGAGGCTCGTCTACAACTTGGAGGTTTTTAAAGAACATTATAAAAATTTTGAGAGGGACTTTTTTTGGTGTCATGTCGGGGATTAGCTTTAATATATCTAATTTACTAAAAAATATTCACATCAGTTGAGCCGCTGAAAGAAATGCCATGGGAGCGTCGGCGAAGTCTTCGCCTTGACACACTCACTTGCCATTCACATTATGCTCCTTTAAAAGAGGAATTGATGGAGCAAATATGTAACGCTGTTAGGCTGGTTCATGATAAAAATTGTTGCCCAATATTTGAAGAAAATCTACATGAAGGAATAACTAAAGATAAATATGTTGCCGTCAATGCATCTCTAGCTTTTCTACAGGATGAAGATGATGACTGGAGTCGAGAGGTCCTTGACGTGTCATCTGCTAGTTCACCTGATTGTACAATTTTGCCAAAAACTCGAGTAAATAGGAGACCAACGCTTTCTGGCGAACAGATTCGTCGTCAAAATGGAAATTCTCCATTTGAAGGAAGAGTTGGTTTAAATAATTTTTCTTTTTTTAATTTAGAATTTTTAGGAGTGTCAACGTTGCGAAATGGTGTTTTTTGTGAATAATAATTGGTCTTTGAACAACAGACATTTGTTTATTGCTCTTCAATTTGCTCGATGGTTTGAACGTGGCTTGATAGAGTTAGTTAAAAGAAATTTTAAAATAATTATTCCATTTTAGTTTCAATTAAAAATATAAATTTGGCTCTCATAATTAACTGATTTTTTAATTATAGTTTTGCCGATTTGATTCGTGTCGTGGATGAATTAGACGATATTCTCATTGATTACATAATATCAAGCGAACCACGACCATTATCTCCATATAAACACCGTATGTTGACGTCAACACCTGATTCCGTGGCATTTGTGAGCGGACTTCGACGCAGTTTTACAGATCGTTCTCCAAGGGATGATGTGAGGACTCATCGTTACAACAATATTTTTGTTGAAGTTGCTTTAAGCTTAGATGCTGTTCACAAGAAAAAGGCAGAAAATTAATTCAGTTTCATAAAATATTCTATTTAATTTTCAGCAAAAAATGGATAGACTAAGAGAAGGTGACACCGTTCTTTACCCCAAAGATTTGGGCCCATTGTATGCTTCGGCAACATTCTATGAACTAAATATGGAAAGACTTCACCTATTGGAATCAGTAATGCTAGGTAAACGACGAATCGATGATTGGGAATTTGATGCTGAACAGCGTGTTTCTGATTCAGCAAGTACTTCAGAAACATCTTTAACGTACAGTTTTTTAAATTTATTTTGATTATTATTTTTGGCATTTCACTATTAAGCGTCCTATTTTCTCCTCTATTACAAATGGGCAATGAGACATAATGGAAGAGTCATTAAAAAAATATAATTCCACAAATTGAGGAATGACTATCATATCCCATTGACCATTTTTAATAAAGGAGAAAAGAGGATGCTTAACAGAAAAGACTTTATTTTTTAGCACTTTGTTAAAAGCGCGGAGGGATAATCCAAATGCAAAAATTAGTTCAGAAATTGGCTGGGATGTTAGTAACCAAGCTGAGCAGGCCAAAATTTGGGTTTGTCTAGTTGCTAAAAATCCTTTGGTATTATCTTTATTCAGGGTGATTACAAACGTGATTTTTTATTTCGCTTTGCCAAGTATGCAATACCATATAAGGTAATTTAATTTAAATTAATAAAAATATTAAAATTTAGCTAGAAAAAGAAACAGCAAAAAAACTTTACGAAACTCCAAGATCTACAACATCAAAATCCTCAATGGAATCGTTAATTGAAAGACTACCTTGTGGAATTACTGACGAAGATGATGTTGAGGTTAAGAGATTAATAATTACAAGTTTATATTTTTTCAGTTACAACTTGCACGGACTCGTTCTAAACAGGAAGAGGATGTTGCTTCTCCATTTAAGCACCATGATGATGTTGAGGCTAGGGAAGAGCTAGTGCAAAAACTAACAAATGAGAACCACGCGAAAGACATAATGATTCGTTCAATGGAAGAACAAATGGAACAACTGAGAGCTGAATTGGATCTTAAAACGTTTCTTGATGATTCATCTTTAGAATTGGATTGACATCATTTCTCTACGCTTGTTTTTTTAATATGACGAGATATTTTTAACATTAATAAGTATTTTTACCCTAATATTAATCTATCTTTTTTACTTTTATTTATTGCAAAGAATAAATTAAACTAAATTATAATACATAGTTACGGATTTCATCATTTTATTATAGGTAAATAAATTTATTTAAACAATGAAGCACAAATTATTAGAATTGAGGCAAACATTTTCCAGAAAAAAAAGAAAATACTTATAAAAAAATTGTTGATTGAGATAATTGTTGATTATGAGTAATCCGAAGGGATGTCTAATTCATTTTTAACTGAGAGAATCAAATGGCTCAAAATTGTTTTAGATTTTAACAAATGCTTTAGACACTATGATATCAATTAAATACAAGGCATTTTTAACAATTTTTAATTGAATTTTTCGCATTCTCCAACTAATAATTGCACCACATGTTACGACGGCGAATATCAGCCTTCTCTTCCTCAGTCAAATCATCCTAAAATTTTAAAGATAAATGAGTAAATAGAAAAAAATAATATGTAAAATTCTAGATATCTCATCAAATTATTTACAAACCTCAAGCCCAAATAACTCTCGAAGCTCTTCCGGTGTCTTATTACCAATCAAATTTGCCATCGATTGGCAACCATAATAGTACTAAATTTATAAAATCTAATATTTACCTAAAATAAAAAAATACCAAAGATTTGATGTCCAAATAGTTAGCAGCCTTAATCAGACTGGCTATATCCTCAGCATTGGCCTAAATGAACAAAAATATATTTATAAGGATTTATTTTAGTAAAAATCTCTAATCGGATTAACATTTGCTTTCACAAACTATAAAAATAACTAAACATTACACAGCCGTATTTAAATTTTATAATTTAATATTAGTAGTTATTCATAGGTTAAAACCTTATTAAAAAATTCAGTTTCATATTCTGAAAAAGTAAGAGCTTTTCGCTGACGAGTGGCAGGATCATCCTCGATCTTGGGATCAGCTTTACCTAAAATGTCGTTTAAATCTAAAAAATTAATCAAAATTAACCAATATGCTCTCCCATCCATTCAACAACTTTCATGAAGGTTTTTGAATCAATACTAACGTTAAATTCAAAGCCTTCCAAATCTTTTGGTGACATGATGGTATCCTGGAAAAGGTTAAATTCCTCAATACAAATTATTTTGACCACGTAGATAGTCAAAATCAAAAGTTAAAAACAAGAAGTATAACATTTTAAAGTTTATACCTTGCACATATTCATAAAAACACTGCTTTGAAGAAGATGCGAAACACGAACAGGAACCAAAGCATCGTCA
Source organism: Meloidogyne chitwoodi (assembly GCA_015183035.1). Taxonomy (NCBI): domain Eukaryota; kingdom Metazoa; phylum Nematoda; class Chromadorea; order Rhabditida; family Meloidogynidae; genus Meloidogyne; species Meloidogyne chitwoodi. Next base: position 796,306 of record JACZZP010000015.1, read on the forward strand.
TTAGTTTTGCATGAAATCTATGAGATAAATATTTAAAATATGTGATTTCAAAGAAACCTCCAATTGCATTTGTTCATCATCAAATAAACACTCTTTTTTCTCTGCTTCTTCTCCATTAACCTCAGTATCAGAAACAACCTGCTCGCTATCAGACATTTTATTTTTTTAAAGATTTCTTTTTAAATATCTGTTAAAAATTTTAAAAATAAACAGTGTTAACTAAATAAGTAGAATTTTTGTTTCCTTTTTAAATTGAACATTTCGTAGCGGAACATGTGCCAATTATCGGTCATTTCGGTGCTAGTTAAATAATTATTTCTGTGTATTACTATATATTTCAATTTAATAAAAAGTTTAATTTTATTATTTTTTTACTTTTATTATTTTAGTCAACAAAAAACAATAAAATATTTATTTATTGTAATTTGATATGTCTAAAAAATATTAAAAAAAAATTTATTTCATTTTTACAAGAAAAAATAGTGCAACAATGTAAAAACAAATAAAAGAACTCTAAATTTTTTTAAATATAATATTTTTAACTGTTTTAAGGGAATAAATATTTGTTTTTTTTATTAAAATGTTATAATGATATAAGGAAAAATTAATATTAGGCATTTTTTTTATAAAAGAACGTGAACTTTTACATATGTGGAAATTTTTTAATATAATATTTTTATTAAAAAGTATGTAAATTTAAAATAATTGTAAATTGAAAATACGATTAATTTAGAAATAATAAAAATTAAATAAAATATTTATTCAAAAATCTTATTATTATTATATTTTGCATCTTTAGTCAATTTAAAATAATAAAAATTTAATTTAATTTTGACAAAATTAATGTAAATTTAATTTAGCAAGAGACAATATAATTTTTTTATAAAAAATTATTCTTAAGAAAAATCAACGTAAATAAAATCAGATTTTTTTTTTAATTTATGAAAAATTTGAAGACTTATTTTATATTCTTATTTTTAAAATATTTATTTTATAATCACCTTAAAATATCAAAAATAAATTTAAATAAATATTTTATTTATTTAATAATCTTTAAAAAATATCAAAAACATCTCTTTTTAAATCAATATATAAATTAATAAAAGTAGATTAAAGCGAGGATATATTATGTATATTTATTTATAATTATATAAAACTTCTTTTCTTTTTTTAGTGTAAACAAATGCCAGAGCTTTCCTCCACCCACTCGAAAAATGAGCAGCTAAAAAATAAAATAAAGATTTTTTGTTGTGGATTTGTTTTAAAGACAAGAAAAAAATCAACATGTTTAACATCACTTTACTGTTCTTTTAGCATTCTTTTGTCTTCTTTTAACTAAAAAATCTTCTTTCGCGCATTTATAAGTAAATCAGTTAAAACTATAAGATTTTTTTAAAACGTTGCCAGATATATTTTAATAAATTTTTTAAAATAAAAATATTTTTAGTCAATACATTTTCAATTAAAATATTTTATTTAAATTAATATTTAGAAACTCATATAAAAATTAAAAGTTATCTTAGCCTCGTAGATTACGAGAGAAATTTAAAAAAAATTAAATATAAGGCAGTAAAAAATTTAAAAATCCCCCAAATAATAAAATTTGAAGTATTTTATTTAATTATATATTTTTTAATTTAGAAGAAAATAATATTAATATTTTTAATTAATTAATTGACTTTAAATAATTAAAAATGTCAGAAGAAGAATAGTTTGTTTTTTTTTAATTTTTAAAATAAAATATAATTTATTTTTAGTAGTGAAGAAGAGGAAGTTGAAGAAGAATATATTAATGAACAAATTACAACAAAACATACAGACGAGTAAAAATAAAAAAAAATAAAAAATATTTATTTTTATTTTATTTTAGTCATACAAAACGTAGTCGTGAAAAAATAGATTTACAAGATGGAGAAGAAAATATGACTGAAGCTGGAAGGGCAATGCTTGTAATTTTTTCTTTAACTTTAGACACCTATATACTATTTGAAATTTAATTTTTATTAAATATTTAATTTTGTTATAAAATCTAATTTTTCTATTTTTTAAACTTTAATTTTTATTTAAAAAATTAAAAAAATAAGGCTGCCAAAAAACGTTTGGAAGATGATGATGCTGCTAAATTACAAGATTATGAAGATCGTCGTCGTTTAGAACGTGAAAAAGAAGAAGAAGAATTAAGAATTTTAAAAGAAAAACAAGAACAACGTCGTCTTCAACGTGAAGAAGAAGAAAAAGAACTTGAAGAAAAACGAAAAGCAGAAGAAGAAAAACGTAAAATGGAAGAGGTAAAAAATAAAAAATAAATTAATTAAAGTATTTTGTTAATTTATGTAAGAGAAATTAAATATTGAGAGATTATTTACTAAGGAATAAAATAATATATTATTATTTTAAAAAATTTCTTCAAATGAATTTTTTAATTTTTTTTAAATTTAAAGGAAGAACGTAAAGCAAAATTAGAAGCTCAACGTAAACAAAAAGAAGAAGAAAAGAAAAAAAGGCAACAAATGATGAGTGGAGGAATACCTTTTGCAGTTGGAACACGTTTTTTATTTAAAATTAAATTTAAAAAAATAATAAAATATTTTTAGCAACTGGAGGACGTAATTTTATTTTACCAGAAAAGAAAAAAGATCAAAGTGAAAAATTTGGAAATATTGTACAGGCTAAACAAGTAAATAATTAAATATAATAAATTAAATATTTATTTGAATTTAAATATATTTTATATTTTTAAAGGAAATGGGAATGACAAAAGATCAACGAGAAGAAGCAAAAAAGAATTTTGTTGCTCAAGTAATGAAACAATTGGGTGACTTAACTTCTTTAAGTGGATTAGAATTAAAAGTTTATTATTATTTTAAATAATTAATTAAAATATTTAAAAAAGACAAAACTTAAAGAAATGCATAATCGAATATGTAAATTAGAAGCAGAAAAATATGATTTGGAAAAAAGACTTCAAACACAAGAATATGATGTAATAATATTTAATTTTAATTAATTAATTTATTAATCTAGTTAAAAGAATTAAATGAAAGACAACGTCAAATAAATAGACAAAAATTACAATCAAAAGGAATGGACCCTAATTCAGCAAATTCACGATATCCTGTATAATTATTTTATAAAATTTAGAATTTAAAAAACAACTTTTTTCAGCCAAAAGTTGCCATTTTTAGTAAATACGATCGTCAAATTGATCGACGAAATTTTAAAGAAAGAAAATCACTTTATGATAAGGTAATTAAAATAATTTAAATTAATTTAAATTATTTTTAGAAAAATGCTTTTCCCTGTTTTCCAAATATTCCACCACCTACAACAATTTTAGAATTTAAATTATTAAATGATGGAGAAAATAAAAGTCCTGGAATTGAAGAAGAAGATGAACCAGAAGAAACTGAAAATAAAGAAAATGAAAAAGAAGAAGAGGAAGTGGAAGAAGAAGAAGAGGAAGAGGAAGAAGAATAATTAAAATAAATAAAATTAGAGAAAAAAAATTATTTTTTTAAACTTATTTAACAAATAAAAATTTGAATTTGTTTAAAAAAACACTTAAAAATCTTATAAAATAAATAAGTAAAAATATTATTAAATTAATTTAATATATTAAAAATTAAAAAATAAATTTTAAAGAGAAAAAAGTTTGTTTAAAATTATATTTAAATTAAAGCTTTTATAATTTTATTTAAAAATATGTAATAGCCTAAAAAAATAAAATTTAATTTTTGTGTTAATTAATTAATTTAAATTAATATTTAATAAAATAATGAATCATTCATTATACATTAATTATTAAATTATATATAAAAATATTATTTTAATTTTATTTAATTACTTATTAATTAAAATGTTAATATTTTTAAATATTTTATTAAAAATATTTTTAATAATTATTTTATTAAATAAAGTTATTTTAAATAAAATAACTTTAGAAGAAGCTAAAAATAAATCTTTAATTCCATTTTTAGATGATTTTTGGTTAATTTTATTTATTTTTTATTTTTTTATTAAATTATATTTTTTAGTGAACCAAAATTTAAAAATTATTATAGAACTTGTAAATATCCTTATGATAAAGGTTATGAATGTTATGATGGATTGACTACAAATACATCTGGAATTAAAGTATATTATTTTTTAATAATTAATAATAAATGAAAGTATTAGGTATTATTATTACCTACATACATATACATATTTAAATTAAGTAAAAGATTCTCTCTTTAAAAAAATTATTGAAAGATTAAAAATAATGTCCTCCTATTAGAATAATTATAATATTATATTAGATATTACTTATATTTTGGTATTTTTATATTTTATTAAAAATATTTAATATATTTTTAATATTATTTTAATATTACTAAAAAATATTTATTTAATTTAATAAATTTAAGTGGTATTTTTATGAAAAATATCAAAAATGTCTTCCATTTGGTTATAAAGGTTGTGGGGGTAATGGAAATAGATTTAATACTAAAAGAGAATGTGAAGATAGAAGTCATTCATGTTATTGGAGTTTGTTTATTATTTAATAAAACAAAATAATATTTTTTAAAGCTGACTTTGAAAATCGTAAACTTAGATGTAATTATAAAAATGATGAAGTTTATCATGGAACTTGTGAATTTTCATTTCATCATCAAAAATACATAAAGGAATGCCCAATGGGTTATAAATGTGAATCAGGGTTTGGTGGTGGCTACTGTTGTAATATTGAAAATATTAGTAATATTTTTTAAAATAAATTTATAAATAATTAAAATAATTTTAAAAGAAATATATGAAAAAAATACTGATAAAAAACCAAAATGTAAAAATGGTAAAAATCCTTCTTGGTATTATGGTATTTCTTGTGATGATGAATTTTGTTCAGAAAAAGAAGAATGTATTCAATTAGAAATATTTGCACATTGTTGTCCTAAATAAATTTAAATGTTAAAATAAATATATTTAGAAGCAAATATACATACTTTAAAATAAAAATAATATCAAATAATCAAAAATTTAAAATTTAAAAAATATATAAATTTATTTATTTCCCAAATAAACAAACATTAAAGTACTTTTTTACTCTTTTTTCTTTTATTAAACATTAAAAACCTTTTTTTTGATCAATAAAATAAAAGAAAACTTTTATTTATTAAACCTTTTTATTTTTGCTAATCAGAAACACTCAAAGGTAAATATTTTTAGAAATAATAAAAAATAAATAATTTAATTATTTATTAATTTTAAGAAAATGTGTCCTTCATTTTTGCAAAAATTAAATTTATTAAAATTTAATAATTAATTTGTTCTCTAATAAATATTTATTTATTTTTCGCTTATTTTTTGCAATACCTAATTTTATTCAAAAATAATGATTTATTATTATTATTTATTTTTTAAATTTTAGTAATTAATTAATTAATAAGAAATTGTTTATATTATCGAAATTATTTAAAATAAAAAAAATATTTTATTTATTATTCATTTTTAATTTTCTCAGTTTATTACTCATTTTAAGCAAAATTTATTTATTTTATTAATTTATTGAATTATTATAAAAACATTTTTTTGATTAAGAATTAATTTTTTAATTTTGTATAAATTTATTTTAATTAATTATTTTATTTTTAATTTTTTAGATAATTCAAAAATGCAGCAGAATTTATTATTAAATTTATTTTTTTATTTAAAATTTTATAAAATAATTATTTTTACAATTATTATACCTTTGGTATTTACAAAAATAATAAATGAATGTAATTTATGGTAAAATATTAATTAATTTATATAAATTTATTTTTAAAAGTAATAAATCACCATCTACTAAATTAATTAATTCACCAATAAATAATAATAAAAATGATTTAATTATTTCTAATAAAATATGTCGACAACCTAAAGACAGAGGAATTACTTGTGAAAATAAAAAAATGATTAATGAAAGTGAAATACAAATTAAAGTATTTTAATTTTTAAAAAATTATTTTTTAAAAATATTTTTAAGTGGTATTTTGATGAAGAAACTCTTCAATGTTTAGCTTTTGGATATAAAGGATGTGGAGGAAATGATAATAAATTTTCTTCAATATTTGAATGTAAACAAAAATGCCCATTACCAAGTAATTAATTAATTATTATTTAATTTTTTAAATAAATAAAAGAATTAACTTAAAATAATTATTTAATATAGAAAACACCCATATATTTCACAAAATACAAAAATGAATTTCCATTTCTTCAATAACAAATATAAATTTAAAAAATAATAATAATAATTAATTAATTAAAGTGGATTATGGTGGTTGTTCAGGTCATAAACCTTCAGCTATTAATTCTAAAGGACAACAAATATTTTGTTCAGGACATCCAAATATGGTCATAGAAAATTGTCCAAAAGGTTATCGTTGTCAAGGAATGGCATTCTTTTCAATTTGTTGTGAAATTAAAAATGAAGGTAAATTAATTGATATTTAATTAAAAAATATTTTTATTTTTTTAAAGAAATTTATCATAAAAATTTCAATCCAAAATGTGCCAATGGAAAACAACTTTATCAAATTAATGATGAAATAAATAAATGGAAAATTAATTATTTAGGAAAATCTTGTAATGATAAATTTTGTCCTTTAAATTCAGATTGTGTTCAATTAGAAATATTTTCACATTGTTGTTTTTAAATTCTTTTTAGAAAATTAATTTTAATTTAATTAATTAATTGAATTAAAATTTAGTTATAAATTAATTTTAAAAAATTTATATATTTTATTATAGTAGGTTTTGTATTTATTTTAATTTATTTAGAATTTAATAATTATAAATTTTTAAATAAAATATATATTTACATATTTTCCATTGAATTTTATAATAAAAATAAATATTAGAATTATTTTTTATTCTCAAAAAGTGTTTGTTTGTTTATTATTTGTGTTAAAATATATAAACAGAATTTAATAAATTATTTGTTTTTAAAAAAGAAATTATTAAGTTATATAAATAGTATATAAGTTTTAAATTTCTAAAAATACATTTAATTCTGAAATAAATAAAAATCAGAAATTTTGTACATTTTAGTGTTTTCTAAAATCAGAATTTCTGTAATTATCAGAAATAAATCTTTTCATAAATTAATTCTTTTTTAATAAAATAAAAATCAGAATTAAAGAGAAAATTCTTAGTTTCCTTTGTAAATAAAATTAACTCAAAATAAATTGTATATTATGGACAAAATTTTAAAAAATCCAAATAAAATTAATTTTAATAAATTAAAAAATATTTTTTTTTAATTTTCAAATAAATCATTATCCAATTTGTCCAAATGACACGAATCAAGAGAAAGAATTTCCAAATTAGAAAGAGATGAGGATAATATCTAATAAATATATTTTAATTTAAATTAAATTTAAAAACTTTTTTAGAAATTTTTAATTCTCGGTTTCCATCAAGAACTAATTTTTTTAAGTTTTTAAGGTTATCAAATACTCCATCATCTAATTTACCTTAAATATATTCTAATTAAATTATTTAAAATTTTTGTTAAAAGAAAATACTGAGAAAATTGTCGTCCAAATAAAGTTGATGTAATGATCCACTAGAAAAGAGAAAAATAGGTAAATATTAATTTTGTCCTTTTGATTAATTTTTGTTAAATAAAAGAAGAAAAAAAGGGTGTGTCTTCATTGACCTTATTTTCTATTTTACATGGATTCTTTTAAAAATATTAGTTTAAACCTTTTTTTCTTTATTTTATTCAAAAATATTCCCCAAGAATTAAGAAAATTTATTCAAAAAAAATAAATGAATTATTTTCATTTTTGAGATAAATATGTCCAAATTTATTTTGATTAAAAATTTATTTTTTTAAAATTATTTTAAATTTAGAATAAATAAATTAATTTATATTTAAATCATTTTTTTAAATGAGTGAAAAATTATCAAATTCTTTTAATGATTTATCAACTGTTGATTCTTGTTGTTGTTCTACACAATGTGTTATTGACAATTTTAATCAACGTTTACAAAGTTTAGAGGTAAAATAAATATTTTTAAATATTTTATTATCATTTTTAAGTCTTTTTAAAAATATTTAATAAATTAAAAATAATTTAAATTTTAAGGAAATATTAAATAAAAATGTTGAAGACAAAAAAGAACAAAATATTGAATTTAAAGAGAAAAATGAAGAAAATAAAGAAATTGAATTTGAAGAAAATAAAATATTTAAGAAAAAACTTGAAATTATTCAAGAAAATGAATTAAAACAATTTAATGAAAATAATAAATTAATTAAAGAAAATACAAAATTATTTAAAAATTTGGAAGATTTAAATATTGAAATTAAAAAATATAAAGAAGAAAAATTAAATAACGAACAAAAATTTAATTATTTATTGGATTGGATTGAATTAATGAATTTTGGAATTTTAAAGAATACAATTTTGGTTATTTATTTTTAAATAATTATTTTGGACATTTTAAAATAATTAATTAAAAATTAAAAAAATATTTAAATTTAGGAACAGCCATCACTTGGTGAAAAAATAGATTTATTAATTTTTAAATTAGAACAATTAAATAAAGAAAATGATAATAAAGTGGTAAGTTTTTTGAAAAAAACTTCTTTAAAATTAAAAAATTTTTTTAAGCTTTTTATTCCACTTTCAAATAAAATTGATCTACCAGGAAAGATTGATGAAATGTCTTCTTTTATTAGTATTGAAGAGGATGGAATATTAAAATATAATTTTTCAGAAAAGAAGAATTATAGTTTAATTGTTTATGGTCAAAATTCATTTAAAAAAGAATTAAGTTGTGGTTGTCTTAATATTTTATTTTATTTTGAAATAACAATGATTAAAGAAATATCTTATAAAAGGTAAATAATTTAATTTTAATTATTATTATTATATTTTTTAGTTGTAATGCTTCTATTGGTGTTGATGATAATAATTCACATATTTATTTATCTAATGATAATACTATTTTTGTTAATAATAAAAGAAAATCTTTTCAAAAATTTCATTGGAAAGATAATGATATTTTTGGTTGTGGACTTATTTTTAAGTCAAAAAAAGGATCAGAACCTTTCCTTTTTTTACTAAAAATGGAATAAAAATTGGTTATTATTTAATTTTAATTTAATATTCTTATTTTCAGGCAAACGGATTTTTTTAAAAGAAAATGTTAATAATCTGCGTCCATATATTATGGTTAATCAGATTTCTTTGGAAACTAATTTTGGAAATGATCTTGGCAATAATCCTTTTTGTTATGATGTTTCCCAAGCTTATCAAGTTTTATAAATTTAATTTTTTTGAATATAAACTTTAACTTTTTTTTGATTATATTAATCGATATACTCTTTTTTTATAATTATGTATTTTTTACAAAAAATAAATTTTTACTTTTTTTTTAATTATAGCAATTTTTAAAAATATTTAAATATTAAAAGAGTTTTTTTCTCTTTAAAAAAATAAAAATCTCAACAATATATATTTATGTATATTATAATAAATTTTTAAATTTAAATTATTTTCTCTTTCAGATACTTTAAAAATTAAAAATTAATTATATCTTCTAATTTCATTAATTTTTTTAATATTTTATTTAAATAATTTAATTTATTTTTAGTGGTCTAGTTATTTCTCCATTGTTTTATTTATTTTTATTTTCTTCGGCTGGACATAATATTTATTTATTTATTTTTATTTTCTAAAAGCTCTTTTAAGAGACTGAACAAATTTTCTCCCGACTTTTTTTTCATTTTCTGTATTACCTTTATATCAACAGAAGAACAAATATTAATAAAACAAATAAAAAAAGAATTGATTATTAATTTATTATTATTTTTTAAATAAATTAATATAATTTATTTTAATCTTTTTTTAAATAAATATATTTTATATTTTAATAGAATTTTAATTTTACGACCTAAAAATATTTTTTTAAAAAATAAAATTAATTATTTTTTCTGCAAAACCTTTTAACCTTTTTCTTCTTTTCTACTCTACCAATTTTTATTATTTTTGGATGATTGACCAATTTCTTTATTTTTTTTTAAATTTACACTCTTTTAAGTTTTTTTTATTTAATTTAGAAATATTTGATTAAATTTAGCACATTTATTTAATTATTTAAAAATTTATTTTTATTAAATTAAATTTTAAAAATATTATTTTACTTTTCTTTCAATAAAAAAGCTTTTTATTTTATTTAAAAAAAATCAAGCAATTTTGAATGATTCATTTTTATCATTATAAAAAAATATTTTTTATTCATAAAAGCATTAAATTATTTCAAAAATATTTTTTATTTATTTTTTTAAATAAATGGTTATTTGTGATTAATAAATATATTTTAATTTATTTTTTCTAAAATATTTTCTTTAAAATAATCAGACTTTAAAGAAATAAATTAATATTTATTTTATTAAAAAAAATATTATTTTTTTTAATTTAAATAAATAATTTTTCTAAAAATATTTCAATTACTTTATATAATTATTTAATCAAAATTATTATTTTCGATCAAATTTCTTTAGAAAAAAAATATTTTTCAAAAAAAATTATTATTTATTTTTTTAAATAAAAATTCTCAAGTACATAAAAATATTATTTTTATCTATTTTTATAATTAATTTTTTATAATTAAATACACAAAACACACTAAATTTCTCAATTTTTAATTTAATTTTTTTGTTTAGTTATTTCTTTTTTTCTTGTATAAATTATATATATTTTTTTAAATTATTATTTTTTAAATAAATAATTTCCTAAAGTAGCAAAGTGTATTTTAAAAAATTAAAAAATTAATTTCAAATAAAAAGTTTTCCTTTTATTTTTAATTTTATTATTTTCTCAATTACTTTTTAAATAAATTTCTTTTCTTTTTTACTTCTTCCGTTCTATGTATATATTAAATATTTATTCTCTTTTAGTCTTTACTTGTACAAACAATAAATATATAAATATAAATAAATATATATAAATATTAAAATTCTTCATTTTCCAATTTATCTCTTCGTTTACCTTTTTATGAAGAGGAAAGGAAAAAAAAGAAGAAGAAGAAAATATTTTATAAGAGGAAAGAAAAAATAAATAAATAAAAAAGATAAAGAAAATAAAAATTGTTGAAAAATGTTTGCTTGTAAATTTATTTAAAAGAGAGAAGAGAGAGACTGTCTCTAATAAATAAATAAATATATTTATTTATTTAATCATCTCTCTGTTAGCAAAAATGATTTTCTCTCTCGGGAATGAGCAAATGAATAAAATAAAATAAAAGAAAAGAAAAGGCCAATAGAAGAAACGTTTTTATTTGATCGTTTTATTTAAAAAAAGAAAAGACGTTTTGTATTTATTTTAATGTGACCAAATAAGGTTGAGAAAATGTTTATGGCCTAATTTTTTATATTTTTTATAATAAAAAGTAATCTTTTTGGTTTTTTGTTGATATTTTTTATTTCTTTTAGAATTAATTAAATTGTTATTTTTACTATTTTTATTTTGTTTAATTATTTTATATTTGAGTCTTTGAAATATATAAATTTATTATTTATTTAATTATTTTAAATATATCCAATTAATCTTTAAAAAGTAATTGTGTAAGAATTTTTGAAATTTTTAAAAATATTTTTTATTTTTATAATAATAATTTGTAATGTTTTATTTAATTTGTACAATCACACCTGTTTTTAGAAGAGAAAAAATACATTTTTTATTTATGTACATCCTTATTAAATAAATAATTATTATTTATTTATTACAACAAATGCCATAAATTAAATAAATAAAAAATTAAATAAAATGCTAAAACAACAAAAAAACATTTATTCTTCTTTTTTAAATAATTATTTTCTTTGGTTATTTTTTATTTCTTAAAAAACAAAAAAAAACAAAAAATGTCTGTAGATGATACAATACGTGAATTAAGTCATACACTTGCTAAACTTGGAGAATTAGTGGTAAAATAAATAAATTATTATAAAATTTAAATATATTTATTTATTTTAAATTAATTAATTTATTTATTTTATTAATTAAATATATTTCCAAAAAACTCTAAATTAAATTTTCTAAAAAATTTAAATAAAATTTAATTAATTAAAAAAAAAAGATGGAAATTAATGGCCAAATAGGTAGTATAAGTTCAAGAATTAATATTACTTTACAAACTTTTGATGATTCAATTTCTGGAATAGCAAAAGATGCAAATACAATGACTACACAAGTAGACAATACTATTGCACAGGTTTAATTAATTTATTTAAATAAATTAAATATTTATTTTTATATAAAAAAAGGTTCCTGGATCTTGGGCATTTTATTTATTATTTTTTACAATGATTGCTGTTTTGTTATTACTTTCAGCATTATTACTAATTAATTTATTAATTAAAATTCAATCACTTTTACGGGTATCTTCACAACTAGAATCCTCAAGTTGGTAATAAATAAATATAATAAAACTTTAAAAAATAAATAATTAATTAATTTTATTTATTTTTAAAAAAAGGAACATCAACTCCAAATCATCAATTGGTTCAACCAGAATTTTCTCCCTCAAAGCCTTTCAATCCAAATATTTGTTCACCTACTGATCCAACAAAATTGAGGTATTTTAAATTAATAAAATATTTTAATTTATTCTCTAAAAATTATTTTTCTTTAATTAAATTATAAATATAATTAGTAACTTTATTTTATTTTTTAAATATAATTTAATTTTAAAAAAAGGCATATAGCTGTTGAAATGGAACATGAACCTAGACGTTATGGATTTGGGCAAAGTAGAGGACCTTCAGGTTGTTCAAGTATTTCAGCTTCTGCATTTCAACAACCTCTTCCAACAGAATATTATTTAAATGGTAATAATGGTATTAATAGAACATGTAGTCCAACTAATTGTGATTTAAGAGGTAGAGCAGATAAAAGTCCACGTTCTCACCAAGGTAATTATAATTAATTAATTAATTTATTTATTTATATATATTTTAGTTTAATAGGTTTACCTAAAGAACATTTGTCAAAATATTCTGCAACAATTAAAAAGCGAAAAATGCTTTTATGATTTTATAAAATAATTTTAAGATTAGATATATATTTTTTTAATTAATTAATTAATTATAATTTCTTTTGTTTTAAATATTTAAATTATTTTTTAATTTAATTGAATGGAAACAATTAAAAAATAATTTAAATATTTTTCTTTTTAATTTCACTTTTAATATATTTTTTTGTGCCTAAAACATTTTTAATTATTTGTTTATTTAAAACAAATTAAAATATAAAAATATTAAATATTTATTATTATATCATTTCTGTTTTAAAAATTAAAAATATTATTTTTTATTTAGATTAATTTATATTTTAATATTTTTTTATAAAAATAAAATTGAATTTCTTCTCTTTTTATAAAAATATATTTATTAAAAATTAAAATAATATTTATATATTGAATAAAAAAATTAATCTCAAATTATTTTAAATTTATAATTGGAATCCTTTTTTATTTTATTTTATGTTTCTTAATTTATTTAAAATATTTAATAAATTAATTTTATCAATATTTAAATTAATATTTTATTTTTTAATTTTATTTTAATTTTATTCTTTTTTTTAATTATTTGTTTTACTCTAAACTATTTTTATTGGAAAATATTTAATTCATGGCTTAATAGTAAAAAAAACTTTTTTTATTCTTAATCCTTTTTTCTTGTTAAAATTATTTTTTTTATATAATCTATGGCCAAAAGGATTTTTTAACAAAAATAATAATGTCCTTTTTTATATTTTCAATATTTTATATCGTTTTTTCTCTCAGCTGGTATTTTTCTTATTTTTTAATTTTATCAAAAATATATATATTTATTTATTTTATCCATTTTTTCTTTTAAAAAATTTAATAAAAAAATGTTTTTTTAATTAAGAACCAGTGGAAGCGTGCACTACTCAGTAGTGCAGTACATGGGATGTTAAGAGTAACAGTTGTGTATTTAAAAATTTGGAAAGTTAAAAAAAAATTTTGGTTAAAAAATATTTTTGTTGTTAAAAAGCCCTATCGGGCTTTGGGGCGCGCTTCGCGCGCGGCTAGCAATTGCGTAGCCTTTAAAATTGTGCACTTGAATGCCATTTCATTGTTCACACTCAAATACAGCACCAAAATAACCATTCCCATTGAATTCTCCTTACTCGATTACATATTATACACTTTAAATAAACACTATTTAATTATAATTATTTTTCTAACAATCGTTTCAGTGCCAAAATCAACTTTGGCACTAAAATGACTATGACCATTGAACTCTCCATACTCGATTACATATCAAACTCAAAAAATTGGCTCAACATACCCTTCAGTTTTAAAATATGAAATTTTTTAAAAATTTACATTAATTTGCTTTAAAAAGATACATATTAACTTTCAGATTATTTATGAAAATATTTTTGTTACAGGAATATATGTAAAAATATTTTCTTAATGTTTTTGGAATATTTTTAAAACAATTTTAAAGTTTCCGGAACGTTTATAGAAATATTTTAATGTTTATAATTATTTGTGAAACAATTATTTAACAGAATGTTTTAAGATTATTTCTGGAATAATTATGTATATATTTTAATTTTTCTGAATGTTTGTAAAGCAATTTATTGTTTCCGGATTTTTTTACAATTATGAAATGTTTTTACAATTACGAAATGTTTCTGTAATTATTTATGGAATGTTTATACATTTATTTCCGGAATGTTTTTTACAGTTATTTCCGGAATGTTTTTTACAGTTATTTCCGGAATGTTTTTACAATTACAGAATGTTTATGCAATTATTTCCGGAATGTTTTTACAATTACAGAATGTTTATGCAATTATTTCCGGAATATTTGTTCATTTACGGAATGTTTTTACAATTATTTCCGGAATGTCTGTTTATTTCCAGAATGTTTCTGTAATTATTTATAAAATTGTTTCCGGAATGTTTGTAAAAAATATTTTAATATTCCAGAATGTTTGTAAAAAATATTTTAAGGTTGCGGAATGTTTGTAAAAATATTTTAATTTTTCACGAATATTTGTGCTATTTGCTTCAATTTTATAATATGCAAAGTTCTTTAAAATATGGAATTTATTTTATCAAAAAATACACTAAAAATAAAAAAATTAATAAATTAAAATTAACAAAAAATATTTTGACTTGATATAAATATTAAAAAAATTAAAAAAACTTCCATAAAGTTAACAAAATTTAATAAATTTTTAAATTTTTTATTTGTCTTATATTTCTGTTTTTCACCGTGCTTAGCCAGTGTTTTATAACGTTTTTATAATTTAAAAACATTTATGAAATACTGCCCAGAGTACACCACGAGGAGGTGCACGGAGGTTATAATAACCTTGTACTCCATTGGGTTACAAGTACGTTATTTTTATCAGATTATTATTTTTATTTATTTATTATTTAACGCACAGGGGAAATATATAAAAGATATATTTAAATTAATTTATTAATAATAATGACTGATGGAAATAATTAAAAAATAATTTAGAAGAATAAATAGAATTTTTGTAATTAATCGAAAGAAATACCGTTTGCTACAACATTACGGATTGAAACATTTCCTTCTTGATCTGCAGTTTTTCCAGGAGCATATATTCTTATAAATTGGCTGCTTCGAGCTCTGGATAGAGCTGTATATAATTGACCATGGGCGAACGGTTCATCACTAAAATCTATGCCAAGACGTTCGCATGTTTGACCTTGAGCTTTTGTTATTGTCATACAAAAGGCTACTCTAACTGGAAATTGGAACCTTTCAAAACTTACTCCATCTGGACGAGGATCGGTATAATTATTTCTTACTCGGCAAATACCTACAATTACTCCACGATCAGATCCACTATTAATTGTTTCAGCTTGGATGAGGTTTGGATGTAATTGTCTAACAATTAACCTCGTTCCATTACAAAGAGCTTTCTTGGTATTGAGATTGACGAGTAAAACTATTACTGCTCCAACTTTAAGTTTAATACTATGTGCTGGCATTCCTGTAGGAGTAAGTCTATTTAATTGCGCAACATCATAGTCGGCAGCATTATATGCAAGAGGATTTTCACTTGTTGGATTATCAATAGAAAAATATTCTTGCATTGGGAAATCAATTAAATTTATTATTTCTGAATTAATTAAATCAACCATTCGATTAGTAGGAGAAAGAATTAACCTTTTAAGTAATTCTCTACTTTCTATGGCAAAACCTTGGTCGAAAACAAAGTTATATAATTCATGACGGGAATTTACGAGTAAATTTGGAGAAATTTGGACCGAATTACCAATACTACCTGTTCCAATTGTATAAAGCCAGTCTTTAAATTGAATTTCGGACGTTATTACTCGCATGTTTTGTAAGAGTCTAATTTTTTGGAAACGTGAGTATAAATTTGAGGATTGAATGGAAGCAGCTACTTGGGCATAAGTAGAGGAATTTTCAATTATTACGGGTAAGGATTGCTTCCAATCTCCTGAAAGTATTACAATTTTTCCTCCAAAAGGAAGATGTTTATTATGGGGAATTAAAGTCCGGCATATGAGATCAACATTTTCAAATATTATTTTATTTAACATTGTGATTTCATCAATTATTAATACATCAGCTTGGATAATTCGCCTACCAAAATAACTATCTAATTGGATGGGTGGGACAAATCCTATTTGATTATTTATACCAAGTCTAAAAGCTGAATGTACTGTCATTCCACCAGCATAAAATTTTGTTGCTGCAATACCTGTGGAAGCTGTTGGTAAAAGTTTGAGACCCAACCGTCTAAGTTGGTAAAGGATGAAATTTAAGAGGAAGGTTTTTCCGGTACCACCATCTCCTGATAAATAAAACAATTTATTTTGGGATTGGGAATCAAAAGCTGAATTACGAATTAAAAGGAAAAAATTATTTTGTTCGGCAGTAAGTCGGGCTCTTTCAAAGGTGGAAGTATCGATAGACTCATCCATTTCTTCATCATTAACATGAGATGGGAAGAAAAATTCGTCTAAAGCCCTGTCAGGATCATTTATAATGGGATTTTGTGGAGAAGGAAGGTCAAATTCATTCATAGAACGACCCTGACCTAATAAAATTCTCTCAATTATAGCGAGTGCTCTGTCAATACGTCTCGGTTTTTCGGCATCAGAACAACGATGGTCATACATGTGGTTTATAAATAATTCCCAGAGGTGAGCACCATTTATTACACATCTTTCAGTACCACCAAATACAAGGATATTAGCAAATAATTGGCGCATTTGGGAAGGGTTAAGGGAATTGGAACCTTCTCTGAGTGTTCTTTCCCAAACGGTATTATCTTCAAATAGACCACGTAATCGGGCAGCGTCGGAAAAAGTATCACATACTTGTCCATTTACATTTTTCAAATGATCGGGATCACCGGGGAAATGTTTAATAAGTATATATAAGGCAAATTTCTCTGGTTCACGAGGGGAGACGGGTAAAATTCTGCCCATAACGGGTTTACGGTTAGTAATTTTTTCGGAAACTCTTCTTTTATTCCAAACTTTATTTCTCTTATCAAAGGAATAAGTTTCGGGTAATTGTTCAAATAAAATATTTTTAGCATTAGGATCATTTAACCAAAGTCTCCAATAAGCGGTAAGTGGGGTTTCTGGAAGTATACCTGCTTGAATATTGGCAAGACTTTGTTCTCTATTATTTGGGGCAAAATATATTTTTTGTTGACCTGGTAAATGGATTTGTAATGGAATTACGCGGTGGGAAGTAAATCCATATTTATAACCCATTATACGTGTGTATGCTTCAGTGGGACTTCGATAAAGCATTCGAGCGTATTGTGCGGGTTCATCAACATTTACAAGACCATTAACAGTACTTTTAACATATGAAAAACTTGCTCCTTTAAATGGGTATTTCAGGGCATATTTTAAATTGTCAGATTGTCCATAAGCAAATTCTAGATTATGATGTGATTGAAACATTACAAGAATAAGAGGGTTATAAGGAACAACTCTTGAGTTATCATATATGATGATGGATTTACCTCTTCTTTTAAAATTAAGAACTTCACCACCATTTTGAGGGCTAGGTCTAAAATATTCTGCAGGTTTATTTTCATGTAAGATTGTAAAATTATTAAAAGGTTTAGGAAATCCCTTTTTACATTTTCCATTACTATCACGACAATATTCAGTACAATCGTGTAATTGATATAGAGGTAAAAGTTCCCTAACTTTACGGATAAAATTATACCAGGGTGAGTTATCATCTTTAGGGGGTTCTGAAGGAATATGCGCCCAAATTAAATTTTCTACATTTTCAGGTGTTGCAGGAATATCGGTACAATAAACTCTATGTAAATGGGGGCCACCTATTCTTTTTTGGAACTCACGACTTTCAGCTGATCCTAAAATTTTTCCAAAAATATTTTTTTTATCAATTAAATAATGGATTTTTCGCAGTTTATCTTCATAAATTCTGCAAATAATATCAAATCGATTTACTACTTTTTGTTTATTGGAAAATAGATTTCTTTTAATCTCTGGCCAACGGGGATTACAGGTAAAGGTGAACATAAAGGATGCATGACCAGGTTTTTTGGTCCGAGCAAATATTGTGGTTGCATCATAAAACATATCCTGAAACCATGGTCGGGTACCTGGGTGGTATTTTCTAAACATAACAATACTACCAAGTTGTTCAACGGACTCTAAATTAGCTTGTCTGGCTAACCATCTAAGAGCATTTTCGGGTAAAGTAGCTCTTAAATCCATTTCTTTTTTTCTTAGAAAATTAGCAACATCGGAATCTGTTCTAGCGGCATAATCAAGGGTATATTTCTGGGACAAACCACCACCAGAATTCCAAATATTATGGTAATCTTCATTTTTTCTAATTGCTAAACGGAAACGTATAATCACGGGTGGAAATAAAATTTCGGTGGGAAATTTGTACAGAATGGGCTACAGAATGATCTGAATCACTATCATTTGACTCATTCTCTTTATCGGTATTATTTTTATTAACGGGAATTTTTTTATGGTAGCCATCATCACCGCAAGGGAAAAGAAGGGGATAACAAAGAGTATCGGTTTGTGGGTGGTAAGGAGGAAAAGTAAATAAACGACCTTCTTCATCCGTGATACAAATACCTTTAACTTGGGGAGGTTCATCAGATTCAGTCCACACTGCAAATAAAGTTTCTTCAGTGGGCAAATTAACTTGTCTTGTATGTAAAGATTGATCTGTAATATTTGCAGGAGTATCTCTTGCTTCAATTAATACCAGACGGAAATTTCTGACTGAATCGGGTCCATCAGTCTGAATTTTTTGTGTATATTGGGTATGGAAATTTCTATAAACATTTGCAAAGGGATGAATATTACGGAGTAAAATATCTAAATTTCTTAAAGTTGTCGGATCGACTCTATCACCACCATAAGCACAATTATTAACCCGATGTTCAAAAGCTGTGTTGGCATCTAAAATATATAATTGGGAAAATGAGGGAGAATCATTACCAGCTATCATTGAACTCATTTTTCTAACAAACTCACCGTTTAACATATAACAAATTCCACCATCGAAGGTGTTTTCTCTATGACCCACATATATAGAGGCAAATGCTAATAAAGAATTGTATATATTATGGTGTTTTAAAAATTCTAATGAGGATTGTGAATTTCCATTTGTTAAATTTTTTAATAATTGCGGATGTGGGTTAAATGGGGGAAGGAATACTGAACCACAACGGCAACAAAAGGAAGAGGTAATTTTTTTATATTTTTTATGAGTTACATTTATTTCGGAATTTAATAATAAGGCATTACAATCCTCACAAATAATATCACCAAAATTACCTGAATCATAATAGGAAACAGAATGTTGTGACCTAACATCTGCACAGGGAAAGCCTCTATGGCGACGGGTACAATAAGAAGTAATTTCAGTAAATAAATTTGGAGGAGGGTTAAAAGTTGGAATTAAATTAATAGCTTTAATTCTCTCGGGCTTTCTAAGATTTAAAGAAGGTGGGTCTGGTTCAATATTTAAAATTGGATTGGAATTTATAACATTATTATCATTCAAAACTGAATCAACACTTAAATTTAATGGAACAATATTTTGGGAGACGTTTTCATCAATATTAAGCGGAATATAATCAATATCATTTGTCAGGGTTAACTGGGAAAGATGCCAAATTATA
Source organism: Meloidogyne chitwoodi (assembly GCA_015183035.1). NCBI lineage: Eukaryota > Metazoa > Nematoda > Chromadorea > Rhabditida > Meloidogynidae > Meloidogyne > Meloidogyne chitwoodi. The sequence goes on from JACZZP010000015.1 coordinate 816,528, forward strand.
CGTTTTCTTTCATAATTAATATTTAAATTTGGAAAAATGAGGGAACCATTGTTAAACAGGTACATTTCGGAATAAAGACAGGCAAAAAATCCACAATTAATTCCATCAGTTTGTTCTGTAAATTGTGTATGAGGTAGGATTTGGATTTGAATATCATCTTCATTAATATTAGGGGTTAAATCACAAATTCCGCGTTTGATCAAATCAATACGCCTAATATCAAATCCAGGATAGGAAATATTAAACATTCTATCAACCTCGGGTAGGGAATCAATAAAGATACATTTTGGATTATTACGAACGGATCTATCATAAATTACAAGGGCAAAATGGTGAGGAAAACATATTGTCATTAATAAAATATCATAATCATGAGAATAATTATAACAATTTTCTATAGGATTAAGGGGATCTGCATTGGGATTATATTGATATTCAATAAAAGTATAGGAAGGATCTAACACAACTACATGTTTTTGTGTAATTGTGGATAAATATTTCTGGTAAGCATAAATATAATCGTCTTGTAACCAAGAATCTGAATTGGACCAAAGTTCTTTAAGATAATCACTTGATAGATTAAGATTTGAAGGAAATATACGATTATCAGTATGTAAAACAGGACCAAAGGGGATTTCTAATGTTTCTACTGGTAAAGAGTTAGGTGAATTATTATTGGGAATATTAATTATTTGACCATGAATATTTCTTTTACTTGGTCTTCCACTTTTTTGAATTTTTTTGGGTCTACCACCTTTATTTACCGAAACAATACTATTAGGGGAAATACTACGAGATCCCCTAGAACTCAAACTTTCACAAAAAAAACCATCCTCACTAACAACACTACAATTAAAACCATCATTCCCTGGAGAAGTAATCCCCAACACATTCAAATTGTCTGGAAGTCCAGACCCATCAACCGAAGAAATTTCAATCATATTACTATCCGCGGATCCATCATCCATTAAATTACTACCCTCTAAACTACCATCATCCAAATTACCTTCTACCGCAGCTTCATATGACTGTCGTTTCTCCATCCTTTTCAATCGCTTTTTATAATTTTTTGAAGGCATAATAAATATTAATAATTATTATACTCTGAAAAAGAAAATAAAAATAAAAATTAATAAATAAATTATACGCGAACAAAAAATATATAATAAATACGCGAAAAATATGAATGAAAAACGCGACAAATAAATAATATAAAATTATAATAAAATGTAAATAAATAGTAGTTTAGAGTAGTAATTTAATGGATGATGGATTCGCGGATAGTAATATGATAGAAATTTCTTCGGTTGATGGGTCTGGATTACCAAACATGTTGAATGTGTTGGGGATTAATTCCCTTGGGAATGCTGGTTTTAGTTGTAATGTTGTTAGTGAGGGTGGTTTTTTTTGTGAAAGTTTGAGTTTTAGGGGATCTCGTAGCATTTCCCCTAATAGTATTGTTTCGTTAAATAAAGGTGGTAGACCTAAAAAACGTAAAAGTTTTGGTGGTCGACCAAAGAAGAGAAATGTTCGTGGTGATATTTTTGAAAACAATAACTTTTCTAATAATTCAATCGACCCTTTGTCAGTTGAAAATCTAGAAATCCATTTTGGACTTGTTTTACATACTGATAATCGTATATTTCCTTTAAATCTTAATCTATCAAGTGATTATCTTAAAGAACTTTGGTCCAATTCAGATTCATGGTTACAAGAAGATTATATTTATGCTTTCCAAAAATATTTATACACAATTACTCAAAAACATGTAGTTGTATTGGATCCTTCCTATTCTTTTATTGAGTCTCAGTATAGTCCCAATGTTGATCCTCTTAATCCATTAGATCACTGTTATATAAATTCAGCAATTTTGGTGCCATTTTTATTTATTAATATTTTTTCAAACATAATATAGTAACATTTTTAGATAAACATCACATTATCAATTTATATAAAATCACATTCAGTAAACCTTTTTTAGCTACACATCTATACTGGTTCCCAAAAATAGATCAGAAATAATACATTTGAAAATAGGTCATTGAAGAAACAGTAAAAAAATAATAAAAAATACGAAAATACATAAAAACAAAATTACAAATAAATACAATTTTTTATGTTTTTCGCGTATTTTTTTAAATGTATTATTTCAGCTCGATTGCGCAATATGCGTCCTATCGATTTTTATACGTCCAATCAGCTTTATCTTCCGGTCGAATTTATATGTCCAAACATTGTTAATACGTCAAAACAAATTTTATGCAATTTTTACACGTCCAATCGAATTTTTGTTAGTTAATTTATGTCTCATTGAAGTGATTTACTGGAAATGATCCGTCTCATTTTAAGTTCTCTTTTCCAGTTTTTTTTTGATAAAACGACAACCAAAACAATCTAAAATTCCCAGTCTTCCTCAAAAAACTTGAAAAAGAACCGAAGACAGACCATTTCCAGTAAATCACCTGAATGAGACTTAAATTAACCAACAAAAATTCGATTGGACGTATAAAAATTTGATTAGACGCATAAACTTTGTTTGGACGTAAAAAATTAAAAAATTAGCATAAAAGTCGATTGGACGTAGTAATAGAGCTATAATTTCTTCAATGAACTTATGCAGTTTAGGTCACACGCCATTTATTCTCAGGAAATAAAATAAAACAAAGAAGAAATTAGAGAACTCATATACATCCTCATTATTCAAAAAAAAATATTTTACACTTAAAAATTAAAAATATTTTCTTGTAAATAAATGGGCTAGTACCTAAACTGCATAAGCTCCTTTTCAGTGACCTATTTTCCAATGTATATTTTCACTAACCTTGTTTCAGTCAGTATAGATATAATAAAAAAGTGATTAGCTGAATGTGGCATCAAATAAATCTAAAATGTATTATTAATCTGGAAAAAATTTCAATATTAAGTTTAAAAATTAATAAAAAACAAAATATGCTTCCAAATTGCCTCACACTAAAATTATTCTCCTGAAATAATTTATTAATTATAATATCAAACAAACTGCAAATGTGTTATGATCTAAATTAACAAAATTATGATTTTTATTTAAATTAAAAAATTATTAAAAAACAAAATCTGAGTCAAATTGACATCCTGTAATTATTTCCTGAAAATGATAGTTTAATAATGATAATATGTTTTGTTCAAAATTTGCTCTTATAATTGTTGATAAATCGGTTAATAATAATAAACAATGTATATGGAAGGTAGGGTTACAAGTGCGTTGTTTTTGTCCCAATCCCAACTTATTTATTTATTTATTTACGCACAGGGGAGGAGCGGGTACAAGTGCTTTACTTTTTATTTAATTTATTATTTTTTATATGCACAGGGGAAGGAAATTCCTACAAGTGTGCCTCTACTCTGAAATTCTACTTTTTTGTGAGACGCACAGGGGACTAACTATCTTAATATTTGAATGATTTTTACTTATATTTATTTTTAAAAATCTCAACTATAAAAAAGGAAATATTGCAAGTGTTCCACACAGGCAACACAGGGGAGGAAAGGTACAAGTATGCTATACCGGGCATATTTATTTTAATTATTTCTACTTTTATATTATGTATAGCACACAGGGAGATAAGAAATACAAGTGTGTGCCCGTTTTATTATTTATTTTTTCACACAGGGGTGGAAATTCCTACAAGTGTGCCAATTCTGAGAGAGGCTACACAGGGGATTAACTTAAAGGCCTTTTTTATTTATTTATTTTTATTTTTTAGGCCTTGATTGGAAAGGATAAAAATAAAAATCTTAAAAAAAAGAAAAATCTAAAGTGACAAAATTGCAAGTACGCCAATAATTGGCCGCGCACAGGGGAGGAAAGGACTGCAATTGTGCCAGTCTTTGAAAGGCTACAAAGGGGAGGAAGGAATTACAAGTATGTCATTTTTTATTTTTATTTATTTATATAACAGCTATATGACATACAGGGAGAACCCATAAAGATATACTGACTTACTGGACGAAAGGTTCCTACAAATGTGCCTCTACTGGGCCTGCATTATATATTTCTAGTGAGACACATAGGGGAAAAATGTCAAAATGAAAAAAAATCTAGGATATTTAAACTTTTTAAATGAATTAGGTTTTTAATTTAAAATTGATTAAAAATACAATAATTGCTAGTTGATAATTGCACTTACTTAATTACTAAAATTACAATATAAGTTATGTTTAAAAAAATTTATTTGAGTCTAATAATATTTTATATTTTAATTTTTAAGCTTCCAAAACCATAAATATATTTTTTAGGTCTTGTTTTATTTTTTAAAATTACAAATTATTCCTTGCCAATGTTGTATTGTTTGCTCCTTGAGATGGTACTCCTTGATTGTAGACGAACATAATATAAAATCGGGGTATACGTGCCCAGTGAGCTCAAACTGGGAGGGTAACAACTTATCAGAAGCCTTACAAACGGTACGAGAGTGCATGAGCCCACCAGACACGCAACCCCTTTAATGAGTTTGGCGCCTGCGGCACTCTCGTTCGCCTGCAAGGTTACATGACCTGAACCAATGGCCATAAGAAAGGAAAAATTCCCTTCTAGTGACCAATGGCTGCAAGTCATGCCCTCCTGATAGCCGAAACCACCAGTGGCTTTGCCTGTCTCAGATCAAGGACCGGAAAAGAACTCTTTAGCTGAGTCTCCGTCGGATTTTATACCAGCGTGTTTGGTAGTATGCCAGCACTCCCCATACGCTTCGGACGTCAGGGAGAGGTGAGCAAGCTCACAATATGGCAGGGACTCCAGTGTGCCTCCGGGCCAGTGTTAGTACATCCCGGTCAATCTTTCCCTGATACCGCTGACGGTGTTATCCCTTCGGACGCAGCAAAGAGCCCAGAGACAAAGTCTCCGCATAACGCCTTTGTCCGTCAGGCACCCCCACCGGGCTTGGCACACCCACGCCCCGAGACAGGTCAGACACAAGCTAACCTTCAAGGGAAGGTACCCCGTACCCTCAAATGAGGAAACAGGCATCCTCCAATCCTCGAAGATAGTCAAGGTGACAACCCTTCAAGGGAAACTACCCCATACCCCCAAATGGGGAAACGGGCTTGCTCCAGTCCTTGAGTTGGGAAGCCACACGTCCGAGCAATGACCATGACTAAGGGTTTTTCGGATCACCCTCAAACGGTGACCAACGTCACCTCGGGCTACTACCCCATAACCAACCAAAATGAAGCCGTAGCTCCCATTGCCAGGCAAAGCCTGACCAAACAAAAATTTCAAAAGTTAAGCAATTTATGCAGCAAAGCTGCAAAACTGCTACAAAATGCAAAAATTGCTTCAGAAGCATTTTTCACCCGTCGGCAAAAAATTGCTTATTGGGTGAAAAATCAGTCTCCATATAATAAATATTAACCGATTTTTTTCGCTGGGGACTAAAAATGGGTCAGAGACGCAGAGGGTCAAAAAAATTTTTTTTTCTTATATGGAGTAAAAATGCTTGAGAAATCCAAATCTGAAGTCAAAAAAATTCTAAAAATTTTTTAAAAAAAGTTAGAGTCAGAAAAACGTTTGAGTCTCATACATCTTTTTTAACTATAACTTCCTGAGACTCAAGTGTACCCCCACATTTTATATATTTTTCTGACTTTTAGAAGATGCTCTACAATATTTCGAAAGCAAAAAATTTTTTTAAACCATTTTTATATGTCTTACCCCCAAAAATACCTCTAAAGAGTTATACACAAGTTAGAGAAGCAGAAAATAATATTTGTCTAAAAACATTCTCGAATTAGATAAAAGTTAGGTATAATATGTAATCGACTATGAAAAATCGATTAAAAATATTTTTAAAGAGGTCAGTTGAGTCTAAGAAAGGACAAATGAGTCTTGAATTACAAAAAGTGTTCCAATTAAAAAGTTTATAATTTTTTTTTGAAAATATCTCTTAAATGATGTAACAATATAATATACTAATAAATTTAAATTCAAAATTTCTTTTAAAACATTTTCAAAAAAATTAGAGTCCAAAAACTTATATCACGAATCAGTTTTCGGACTTATAACACAAAGACTCAAGTGGACCCATACATGTTATATGTTTTCTGACTAACAAAATAGGCTCTACAATATAAGCTTTTAAAATATAACTTAATAAACATTTTAAGACACACGACCCCGTGAAAACCCTACATACTTAAAAATGTAGACAATTGCAATTTTCTCAAAGTTAACCCTAAAATTTTTACAAAAATATTTTTAGAATCAACTTTATGAGGGCTTTAAAATGATATATCATTTGCCCATATTACATTAATTTTGATGCTTTCCATTTTTGACCTCAAAATTTTGATTGCATTTTATACCTAAAATTTTAAAAAATCATAACTTTTTCAAAAGTAACTTTTTTAAAAATTTTAAAATTCTATTAGGTGTTAAAAATTATGCTACATTTTATAAAAATACTTTCCATCAGATCCAATTCAAAAACCCAAAAATTTTTTCGAAAAACCGAAAATTTTCGAATTTTCAGAAATTCGACCATAACAACCCCAAACCCTAAAATTTTTAAAATTTTTCTTCACTCAAAAAATAATTATTTTTTTCTTTATTTAATATGATTAATTTCATTCTAATCAGACCAAAACTCACAAAGTTAAGGTACCTTGAAATTTTACCAAAATAATTCACAAGGGTTACCCCATCGAAAAATGTTGAAAAATTTTTTTAAATATTTTCTTCGAAAAAATCGACTTTTAAGAAGTAAAAATACACACTGATCACGAATTCGTAATCATAAAAAATTTTCAAAAATTTTCCAAAAAGTTAGGGTCAAAAAACCTTTTGAGTCCCCAATTTGTGACTTACATCTCCCGAAATTTTAACACAAGAATCAAGTGGCCAACAAACTTTTTATAGCCGCATCTCATGGCAACAAATTCTTCAATCGGCCCTCGTTTCTTCATTAAAGATTGATCAATTCGGGCATTCGGCCCTCATTTCTTATTACAGATGTATCACCTTGGGCCTTCGGCTCTCGGTTCTTCATTGCAAATGGATCACCTCGGGCCTTCGGCCCTCATTTCTTCACTATAGATGGATCACTTCGGGACTTCTGCCCTCGTTTCTTCATTACAGATGGATCACCTCGGGCCTTCGGCCCTCGTTTCTTCAGTACAGATGGATCACCTCATATTCCCAAATGTTGACCCACCGTAACTTGGTCAAAACTGACCCAAAAATTTAACTGAAAATATTTTTAGAATCAGCTCATCAAGGGCTTTCAAATGATATATCATTTGCCCATATTACATTAATTTTTATAATTTCAATTTTTGACCTAAAATTTTGGATGAGATTTTATACCCAAATTTTTAAAAATTCATAACTTTTTCAAAAGGAACCTTTTTTGAAAATTTTAAAATGCTATTAGGTGTAAAAATTATGCTTCATTTTATAAAAATACTTTCAATCTGATCTCATGGCAAAAATCCCAAAATTTTTTCGAAAACCCGAAAAATTTCGAATTTTCAAAAAATCGACCCTAACTACTCCTAACCTCAAAATTTTTCAACTTTTTCTTCACTAAAAAAATAACTAATTTTTTGCTTTATTTATTAAGATTTGTTTCATTCAAATCCAATTAAAACTCGCAAAGTTAAGGTCAATTGAAAATTTCCGAAAATATAGCAAAAGGGGTACCCCTTTGGAAAAATTTCAAAAAATTATTTTAAATATTTTTTTCGTAAAAAACAACTTTTATATGGTAAAAATAACCCCAAACCACGAATCCGTTCACAGAAAATTTTTTAAAAATTTATCTGTAAAGTTAGGGTCAAAAAACCCTTTTATTCGCGAAACTCTTTTGACTATAACTTCCCCAGACTCAAGTGGATCCCCATTATGTTATATATATTTTTGACTCCCTTTCCATTCCCTATCATCTGACCTATAAGTGCTTAAAATGCTGGCACTGAACTATCCTGTCAACCCACTTCAGAGCTATTTTCTGACTCTAACTTCCCCAGACTCAAGTGGACCCCCATAATGTTATATATATTCTTAAATCATTTTTCATCCTCTATCACGTGACATATATGGCACTCAAACTGCAGGCACCAAACTATCCCGTAACCTGTTTCAGTGCCACATTTGAGTGTCACCCAACTTTTGGTGTTGCACAAACATTCCACATCTTATGAGACATCTACATTCTGAATTTGGTCCCAATATATCAATTCCGCATCAAGTTAAGGCTCGGCGAATATATGGGGCGTCTGCGAATTCACCTGTACCGGGTCCCCCGTTGAAATTTTCCAAAAAAATTTTTTTCCATTAACATCCACTAATCGTGAACCGCGTCCCTCCAAGCAAGACCTTGACCCCTTTCTATTGAACTTTTTCGAGATAGCGAAAGTGCTATGGTCATTTCGGTGCCATGCGACCCCCGCACCAAAAAGTCTATAGTTTTCCTTTATGCCCCGCAAAAAGTACCCCCCAAGATGTGCAACTTTCCCAGGGCTAGGACTAACCAAAAACCCGTAGGACTTTTTTTCCTGTCACTTTGGGTAAAATTATATTATATAGTAAATATATTAATTAATTAATTATATTTTTGTTTATTTTATAATTTTTACTTAAATTTATTTTTATTGGAGATCACAAACTGTCCAGAGACTAGGACAGTTTGTTGTTTTTTCTTTAATAAATTACAGTATTATTTATTATTTAAAAAGACAATTATATTTTATATTTATTTATTTAATATTTGTTTTTAACAATTTATTAATATTTAATTTTTTAAATTAAAACCTTTAATTAATTTAATTATTTTTTAATAAATTTTAATTTAAAAATTTATTATCTTACAAAAATTTTAGTTAATTTTTTTAAATTTTTTCGTTTCATTTTTTTTCTTTTAACAAAAAAATTTGGCTATCTTTTTGTTCATTTTTTTAATTTTTTCCTTTTTTCTTTTTCATTTCAAAACGGAAAAAGAGTTCGGATTGCCTTAAAAAAGCAAAGACAAATTTACACTTCTTCTTTTCTTTTCTTTTTTTTTTGAATAGAAAACTTAATTTTGAGAATCTTAGCTTCATCAAAAGAATTATTTTAAAAAATATATAATATATTATTTTATTTATTATTTTATTTATATTTATTTATTTATTTTAGTTTCCGTTCTTTGACATTTTATAAATTTAAAAAAAAAACTTTTTTTATTTATTTGGCAACAAAGAATTATTTAAAAATTAATTATATTTTAAATTTAATATTATTTTATAATAATATAAATATATGCATATAAAGGTGCCTATTTAATTAATAATTATATTTTATTTTATAACTCTTATATACTCACTGACTTTTTAATTCTTTTTTATTTAGCAAATCTTTCTTTTTATATATTAATATAATATTAGAAGAGATATGTCAAATAACTTAATTAATAATAATAGAGAAAAAAAGAAAATATATAATTTAATAATTTTTTTTTTTTAAATATATTTATTGATTTTAATTATTAAATATATTTTCTACTCTTTTAAAAAATTATAAATATAAAAATAAAAAAACATTTTGCCAACTTTTTCCTTAAATTTAAGTTTAATCCTTTTATTTCTTCCCTTTTTTGTCAATTTATGAAAACAAAAAAGGGGAGAAGGCTTTAAATAACAAAAAATATGGGCAATTGACGAGATAACTAACATCTCTACTATAAAAACATTTATTTCCATTTGAATGAACAAAATAAAAGAAGAGAGAGGAAAAATAAAATAAAAGAAAATAAAAGTTTTTTTGAAGCATCCCTTTCTTCTTTTTTTAATATTTTTTAAATATTTATAACCTTCTAATTTTTTTAGGTATTTATTAGTATATAATTTAATTTATTATTATTTAAAATAAATTAATTTATTTATTTCTAATTTTATTTCTATGGGAAAATAAATATATTTATTAATAAATTAAATATTTTAATTTATTGGGGAACAGATTTAATATATTTTAAAAATTAATTTTAATCTTTTTTAATTTAAAAATTTATTAAATTATTTTATTTTAATTTTTCTAAATTTTTAAAAAATAAATTAAATATTTTAATATTTTTTTTCAAATCAGATTTAATTATTTGATCAATTTTTATATTTTATATTTGTTAAAAAAATGTTTATTTTTTTAATTTTAAAATAATCAATTCTTTATTTTTTAATTTTTAATAATAATTATAAATTTATTCTTTATTTTAAATAAATAACATCTCATAATATCTTAAAATACAAATTTATTTTATTTTTAATTAAAATAATATTTATTTAAAAAAATTATTTTCTTTGTTAAATAATTATTTATTTTATTTATTTATTAAAATATTTAATTAAAAATAAAAATAAATATTAATTAATAAATAAGTAGGCGTTTTATTTATTTAAATAAAATAATTGTGCTATTTTTAATTTAATTTAAAAATTAAATTATTTTTTTTAATTTTTTCTGTAAAATATACATTCTTTAAATTATATTTTAAAATAATTTAATAAAATATTAAATAATAATTTACTAAAAATATTATATTTTTTTTAAATTTTTTCTTTTATTTCTGCTAAAAATTTTTCACACGCAATTCTTTTTCAAAAATATTATTGTTTATTTTATAAAATTAAAAATAAATTTTATTAATTATTTTAAGCGGATTAATTATTTTTTAAAATTTAAATAATAAAAGATTGTTATTATTTTGCAATAAATATTTAAAAAATTAAAAATTACGTCAAAAACAGCTCAAAATGTTCTTTTTAATTTAAAATAAAAGTATTATTTTAATTTATTTATTTTCTTATTAAATTGATTTAAATAATAAATATATTACGTCAAAAGAAGCTCAAAATTATTTTTATTTTATTACTTTTTTAAAAAAAAGTAATAAATGTCTGTAATATATTTCCTTCTTCTTACCACCTTCTTTTTTTAAATAATTTTTTTACAATTCATTTGTGTCCATTAAATCCTTTGGGGGTATTTTTTAAGGGGCAAAAGAATGAAAAAATAAAAAAAAAAGAATTTACACGTTACATTAATTTTATTTAAAATATCTTCTTTTTTTAGCTCTTATCTGCCTACGAAACAACTCTTAAATTTATTTCTTTTTTCCTTTTTTCTTCCTTTTTTATTAAGCAAAAATTTTTCTAATCGCCTCAACATTAAAATAGGATAAATAAAAAACCTTTAATAAATTAAATAAAAAAACTAAAATATATTTTCCATTTTTTTTAATTTTCTTATCTCGCAACCTCTATTTTAAATAGCAAAATTAATAAAAATAAAAAATTAAAAATCTAAAATAATTTTTAATTTAAATATTATTTAATTTTAAATATATTTTAGATATATTTACATTTTTAAATAAATGTTAATTTTTTTAAATTATTATTTTATAAATTAGTTATCCTAATTATTTTATAATAAATCTAAAAAATAAATATATTTTTTTTAATTTATTTATATTTTATTTATTTAATTATAAATAATTTTAAATAAATCCTTTTAATTTTAAAATTTTTTTTCAGACATTTTTTTAAATTTAATTTCTTAGAAATTCTATTTTTAATTTTTATAAAATGTCATGAATCTCTCAAAATTTAAAATTTCCTTAAATATTTTTTTTTAAATTGATTAATTTTTTAAAACATATTATTTCCACATGTTTCTTCTATATCTAATAAATATATAATAATAATAATAATAACAAATCATCGTCAATTTATTTTATTATTATTCTTTTTCTTTTTTTTATGTCAGTTCATTTTAAAGTTTTTGACGTTCATAAATTTTCTTTTAATTTTTTATATTTAGCTATTTTTAAATTTTTGATCATTTGGGCGTAAAATATGTTTAGACGTTCTATAGAAAACCCTTACATTAGAATTTCTTGATTTTCTTTTTTTTTAATAATTTTTAGATTTTTTTATTTTAATTTATTTTTAAAAATATTTTATTAAAAAAAAATATTTTAATTTAATAATTTTGCGCCCTGACTATTTGCGCCTTAATATCCCCTTGAGAACATTAATAAGGTTTACTAAACTTTTCTTCTTTTAATTATTAATTATTTTTTCTTTTAATTTTTAAAAATGTCATTATTTAGTGTGTCAGTTGGTAGCTAATAATTATTTAATAAAGAGAAGAAGATTTAGAAATAATTCTAAACTGATTAAATATTTTAAAATATTTATTATATTTTAATTTTATTCTATTTTAATAAAATAAATTCTTTCTAAATAAATTATTAAATTATAATTATTTTAAAGGATTCTTTTTGAGCTAAAAATAATATATTTAATATTATAAATGATTATCTTTTTTTAAAAAGTTTAGAAAAGTATTTATAGGTTTATTATAATAATAATAATATAATAATAATAATATAAATTAAATTAAAAATTATTTTTAATTATTTATTTAATGGGAGACTTTTCTAATTTTTGCTAGAAAATTATCAAAATAAAAACATTGATTCTTAATATACAAAAATTTTGTTTTTAGCACTAATATTATTTTTTAAATAAAATATTTTACCAAAAATATTATAATTATTAGATATTATAATAATTTTGAAAAAATAATAATATAATTTAATTACTACTTTTCTTATAATAAAATGGAAAATTATAAATAAAATATTTTTATTTATTTATTTTTATTAATTATATTTTGTGATTATAAAATAAAATAATTTTATCATTAAAAAATAATAATAATTTTGTTCTTTATTTTTTTTAAATCCAACAGAGTTTTTGAATTTTTAACATTTTTTGCAAAAACATTTTTTTATTTTTAAAATAAAACATTTCCGGTATTTCATAATTTAACAATTTTTATATAAAAAATAATTTTATTTCCTTTAAAAATAAACAAATAAATAGGTAAATAAATAATAATTCTTTTATTGTTTAAAAATAAATAATATTTTTATTTTTTAAATATTATTGCAAAATATTAAAAATCTTTTATTATTTAACTCTCCTATGTAATTTTATTTAAATAATTTTAAAATTAAATTAATATATTTTACAAAAACGTGAACATTCACCCTTATTTATTATTTATTTTTTTATTAAAATTAATTTTAATATATTAAATTTATTTTTAGCTTATTATTACCAATTATTTTGGTCTTTAATGCTAAAATAAAATATTTTGGCCTTTTTCTTCTTCTTCTTCTAAAAATTTATTCAAAACAATATAATTTTTTTAATTGGTGCTCTCCTCTAAAAATGTATATAATGGCTATTTTTCTTCTCAGTTCTTTTATTTTTTATTCTTTAACTTTTGCATCAGTTTCTTCTGAACATTCTAAACAACAAAAATCAACAAATAATTTAATTGGAGGAAAAATAAATGGAGGAGTGTGCCTTGGTTTTACTGATATTTTTATTGCTTTTGTTTTGGTATTTTTTTAAATTTTGACAAATAAAATCGTGTCCAGACATTTGGTCGACAGAAATTGCACGACATTTCGTCCCAACGGCAAAAAATCGTGGGCTTGTGTAAACTAAAGTAGTTTTTTCTGTAGAGGCGAAATGTCGTGCAATTTTGTTCAACGAAATGTACATGTCCCAATAAAATTATATAATTTGAATTTCAAGGAATAAAAATATAAAAAGCTTTTTTGATTTATTTTTTATTATTTTTATGTTAAAAAATATAAAAAATTTATTAAAATAAATATTAAATATATTTATTTTTTAAGATTCTCTTAATTTTGGCCACGGTGCTAGGCAATATATTAGTGGTGCTTTCAGTTTGTTTATATAAGAGAATGCGTACATTTACAAATTTATTGCTCACTTCTCTAGCAACAGCAGATTTACTTGTTGGCTTTTTAATAATGCCTCTAGCATTACTTGATTTATTACATGCGCATAGTTGGCCTTTGGGTATTATAACTTGTAGAATATGGGCAACATTTGATATTCTTTTATGTACAGCTTCAATTTTAAATTTATGCATTATTTCACTTGATAGGTTTATTTTTTATACAATTTAATAATTAATTTATTTATTTAATTATTAGATATATGGCCATCACAAGCCCTTTACGTTATCCAAGAACAAGAAGTCGTTGGATGGCATTTGCACTTCTTTGTTTTGTTTGGGGAATGTCTTTAGTTGTTTGTTCCCCTCCATGGTTTGTTGATGAGTGGAGCATTTCATTTGATTCTAAATCTTCTGTTATCTCTTCTCCGCGAAAAATAACAAAAACTAGAAGTCTTTCAGAGGGAATTAAAATAGAAAATACTGAAAATGTTAATACAGCACATCATGTTATTAGTGGTTATCAATGTGCTTATCCTATGTCTGTCTCTTATAGAATTTACAGTGCCTCATGCAGTTTTTATATTCCTTTAGTTGTAAGTAATTTTAAATTTTTAATATTCGTTTTCCCTCGAGGAATTTAAAAAACTAGATTTCTGAGGTTTATACTCCTCTCTTTTTCATGATAATCCATAAATATTCTAATATATATTTATATCTATAAATAAATATATAATATTTTTTAAAATATAGATTATGCTCTTTGTCTACTTTAAAATATTTCGTGTTGCCTCAGAACGTGAACGTCTTATCCGTGAAGGTATGGGAACATGCCGATTGAGTAGAAGAGTAGAGAAAACTCAAATGAAGGGCAGAAAAAGAAGTGCAACAACTAACTACACACATCGGTATTTATTATTATTAAAATGAGAGAATTTTAAAGGGATGGAAAAAATATTTTCTAATTTTATTGTAATCTGATAATTAATAATTTAAATTATACTTTATTTATAAATAAAAATATTTATTCAATTTCAGTTCCTCCATCACTCGTATCAAAGGAGGAATTGCTCAACCAACAGCAACATTAGCAAAAACAGCATTTCAAGGACAAACAAAAAATCAACAAAATATGTTTGTTTTAATTTATTTACATTTTAAAATTAAATTTAAAAAATATTTTTAGGTCCAATCATTGTTCTCCAGTAACACTTGCTAATATCGATGTAACTAATCATTTGCCCCGGCCAGCTTCTTCTTGTGAACATTTTTATTTAAATAATCAAGAAAATGAACGTCGATCATCTTCTGCTGGACAAACAAATAATAATCAAAATAACGAAAATACAACAGAAGTTGGAGATGTAGGAGATAGATTATTTACTAGTAGTTGTTGTTCTGTTGAGACGAGTTGTCCAACTTCTGCTAGAAATAGTGGAAAAGGAATGGCCGCCTCCAATGGTCCTATAAATCGAACTGTAGCAGCTGCTGTTGATAGAGCTAAAGGTTCAGGCGGTTCAGACTCTTTTCGGCGTAAAATTAAGTCAATGGAATGCTTGGGAAGCATGGTAAGAAATTTTATTATTTTACTTATTCAATCTCTGTAAGATATAGAGTTCTTTTTATAGTATTCTTCCTCAAGGGAATTCATCTCTCCAATTTTTCGAAATAGGAGCTCAAATTTGGAAATAAAAAATCTAATAATCATAAAGATCTTTTCAATATAATATCTTATATTATTTTCAAACTAAAATATTTACTTTAGCAATACGATACATTTGGCATTGAAAGAGGTCGAAAATCAAGTAAATATCGTAAAAACAGTGCAGAACCTCCAGTTGGTGACAATAGCCCAGAAAGAAAAGATAGTCTACTACAACAAAATTTACATCCACCAGATCGACTTATTATTGCAAATGGTGTACGTCAACCTCTTCGTCAACAAAATAGCTATGGTGTTAACATGAAAACTGATATTTTAGTTGGCCATACGCCTCAAGTTGTACCTCATTTTACAGCAAAAAATGCAAATTTAAGAGGTTCAAAAGAAAAAATTGTTTATTTACGAGAGAGAAAAGCACTCAAAACTATTGGAATTGTAGTACTTGGTAGGTTAATTTAAATTAAATAAATTTAATTGTGTTCTCCAAGAACTTCTCAAAAATTCTTAGACATAAATTTAGAATTAAAAACTAATATTTTAGGCTTCATTCTTTGTTGGTGCCCATTTTTTGTTGTTTATATTTTGGAAGTGTCCCCATTACAAAAACGCAGCAAAATATTCAGCAAACATGAAT
Source organism: Meloidogyne chitwoodi (assembly GCA_015183035.1). NCBI lineage: Eukaryota > Metazoa > Nematoda > Chromadorea > Rhabditida > Meloidogynidae > Meloidogyne > Meloidogyne chitwoodi. The sequence goes on from JACZZP010000015.1 coordinate 832,611, forward strand.
TTCAATTACTCGCAGAATTCTTTCTTTGGCTAGGATATTCAAATTCTGTGCTTAATCCAATAATATATACAATGTATAATTCTGATTTTCGACGTTGTTTTCGTGATCTACTTGGATTTGGATGTTTTCAGCAACATAGAAGGACAATGTCAGTTAAAAAACTACACCAACAATCTACCGTTTTTTAAATTACATAAGTATATCCCAGAATTTAATTTTATTATTATTGTTTTTATTTATATTTTTTTTAAATAAAAAATAATTATAATTAAATTATTATCCAAGTTGGACTTAAATATTTAGTCAAAGAACTTTTATTAAAAACAATGTGAAAAACAAACACACATAAATCAAAAAATAATAATATTATACTAATGGTAAGATAATCAGAAATGTCAATTTTGAAAATTAGAAGAAACAACTTTTATCCAGTAAAATCATCATGATCAAATAATACTTGATCATAAGACTGTGCAATTACCTTAAAAATAAAATTTAAATATTCTTATTAAAAGTAAAAACGAACAGTTTTTCCATCAAAATAACGACCATCAATGGCTTTTCTTGCTTCCTCTGCCTGTGTTGGCTCACAAAATCTAACAAAGATTTTAACTGTTTGTGTATCTTCTTCTTGGACAATTACAACCTATAAAATAAGAATCGATCAATAAAAATGTTTTAAAATAAAATATACTAACATCAGTAACAGTTCCATATTTCTTACATTCCTCCCTTATTTCCTCTTCTAGAAAGTCATCTACATCTTTCAGGTCAACCATGTTCTTTAATAAAATTACCGCTGACCGATTTGTTCGCATTAATTTTTGGATTAGCAAATGTCTTGCATCATTTCCTCGGATTTGTACATGTTCCTGAGAGGCCAATGTAGCTTCTTCGCCTTTCTCTTCTCTTTGTGTCTGTAAATGGTCGCTGAGCGCTCCGGCCATGTTCGCAGCTGCAATTTTTGTCGCGGTATTTAACTATAGCATAATTTGTCAGAATTAATGCGAAAATATTTTCTTAAAAAAGAACATATCCTAACCTTCGGCCCAGAAGTTCTTTTTGGCTTTCTGCCCTTTCCTTTCCTTTTTAAAGATAAAGCATTTTTATCATTCTTTCCACTCTTTTGCTTTTGCTTATTTTTCGGAGCAGTATCAATTTTTATTTGTGCAATACTTGTGTCCTCTCGGATAGCTAAAGCAGTCCAATCTTCAGGACCTCCAATTGCCAATTGAGTTTTTGGTGCTTCTAAAAAGATTTTTTATAAAATATTAAAATAAAAAACCTTCATCATCAGAATCCTTTGAAGTATTTGGAACTGAAGGCAAAAAGGATGCCGGCTTACTTGGATCAAATGATTCAAATTTAGATTTAACCTTCTCGCCAATTCGATCAAGAAAATCAAGTTTAGGTTTTTTCTCCTTTTTTTGTTCATGCTGATCTGCTTCGACTGGCGTTGTTTGTTGTAAATTAGGCGGAATAGCAAGTTTTGGTGGTTCAAATGTTTCATCATTCAAAGCAGAGTAAAATGAATCGACATTTATATCTTTCTGGGGAAGAATTGACTCTACTTCTTTTTTAGGTGCATTTACTTCCATTTTGAGTGAAGGCTCTTCTAATTCTTTTTTTATTTGAGAAATTTCAACTTCATTTTTAGACTGAATTTTAGAAATCTAAAATATATATCATTTGCTTTTTTAATAAAACCATTGGTTCTGTTTTTCCAATCTGAGGAATTACCAATGCTGGCACTGTTATTGCAGAGGTTGAATTTAATTCCGACTTTGGTTGAGTCAACGACACTGGAGGTAAGGCTAGAACAACAGCTGGTGGCTGAACAGAACCAGCAAACCCACCAAACCCTCTCCGACGGCCAGCGGTCTGCAATCCTTTTCCTGATGATGAAGATTGTTGTGCTGATAAATTTTAAAAAGTATTTTTTTACAATTATAAATAGACTTGTTGGTGGTGATGATGAAGGTGAAGGAAGGGCGCGAATCGATGAACATCCATATGGTGGGCTATTTGAGACACGTGGTGAAGATCTTCCTGTGGCCTCCTGCGCATGAATTTTTGCTGTAGCTTCAGCAGCAGCTAAACGAAAGTAAAAAAATAAAATTAATAGATAAGAACAACCGATGGCTGCAGCAGCCGGTAGTGCTGAAGTCGAACCACCAGAACTCAAATAATTAAGAGCGTCAGGAGGCGTTACACAACGCCCTACCTGCAAGCGTTGTCCGCCAAGATCAAATTTATTCATGCCCTCAACCGCTTCCTTGACAGAAACGCTGGTTTTGAAATCAATGTAGCCAAATCCTCTAAGTTTTTGATAAAAAAAGTTTAACAACAAAAAACCTGTGGCGTTTTCCGATTGGTTGTCGTGCCAACTGGCACTTAGTTATTTCTCCAAAAGCCATAAAAACACTTCGCAAATCCATTTCTGTTATGTCTGGATGAACTGAAGCTACAAAAACTCTGTTGTATTGTCTTGATTCAGTCATAACCATATCAATTATAGGCTGTGCTTGTGGTGTGGAATCTTGACGTCCAACCTAAAAATAATGGATTTAAGATCGAATTTTAAACATAAAATTGTTCATACCGGCATAACTTTGATAGTTCTACCGCCAAGGAATTTTCCATTCATAGCGTCAATAGCCTAAAATACAAAAAATTGTCGGTTTTCTAAGGTAATCCTTAAGAATTGAGTAAGTAAAAATTAAAATCTTTTCGCAAAAAAACTAATTGCCAGTCTGTTCACGAATAGTTGCCAGAATGAAGATACTAAAAATAAAAAAGTAGGAGTGAATTTTTTACCTAATGCAGCTTTTGAGCTGAAATGAATACTGAGCCGATTCCCAATAAATATATTTAATTATGCTTTCTCAATTCTTAAGGAATGTTTTTTTTATTAAACATACAATAAATGCAGCCTCCGGTACTTCGTACTCTATAAAGCAAAATCCTTTGTGGTTCTACAAATGTGAAAATAAATTATTGTCAAATTTGTAAGATAACCAAAAAAGACGTCAAGATTAATGATTAAAAACATCAAATTATTAAAATGTTACCCCAGTAGCAGGATCAATAGACATATTAACATTTTTGATCGGTCCGTATATACCGAAAACTGAACGAATTTGCTCTTCAGATACATCAAAATTGACTGAGCCAATATAAATTCTAGACATTAAGGCCAAGGCTTGTGAGTAGAGAGCAACTTTTTGTTGCTTAAAATAATTATATCAGTTAGAAATTTAAGATAAACCTGTTGTTGATGTGCCTGCTTCTGTTTTTCCATAACATATCTAACGGACTGGTCAATTGCATATTTTTTAGCCCTTTCCAAATCAACTATTTGAAATGAACGCAATTTATTTAGACCAAGACCTACAATTCCAGCCTCTTTTTTGGCACCTGGCCCGACAAAAACCTATAAAAAATTTAATGGTTAAAATATTAAATAAAAATACACCTTTCCATCCTGTTCAGTTTTTGGGGCTTTTGAGGTAGTTGAATTAATATTTTTATCATCCTTGGAAACAATATTCATCTTAAAAATATTTTAATTAATTTAGCCAATTAAAAATAATTTTTAAACAATAAATGAATAAAAATTGAAATTAATTTAAAAAATAACTGACGGGACTGAAATGAGGGGGGGTGTCATTTTAACGACGCCGTTTTAACGATAGGATTTTACCGACAGATTTTCACCGACAGCCGTTTTAACGATGCCGTTTTACCGACGGCCGTCTTATCGACGCCATTTGACCGACCGAAGAAAAAGTTCCATTTTACCGACAGAATTTTAAATTTATTCAAAATTTTTACTCCAACAGGATAAAATAAAAAAAACAAGAATGGACATAAAAAATTTTATTTTAAAACTTTTTTCCCTTATAAACAAATTAAATCATTTAAATAAATTTATTAAATAAATTCTTTCAAAAATTTTAACAAAATAAATAAAATTCCAATGACAAGGGATTAACCCTATTTTCATTGGTAAAGTAACCATAAAAACATTTAAAAAATGAAAATTAATCCATATGATAGTTCCTTGAAAGAACAGCTGTAACGGCGCCAACAATTGCCTGTCCAAAATCAATTGAGATGGTCCTTGGTAGAAAATTCGGCCAGTGCTGTCAACATGTTGAACATTCTTTCATAAAGAAGCATCAACTTTCCAGACAAAAGCAAATAACAAAGCGGAAAACCCAGTCTCCCCTTCTGAAATTCTTAAAATAAATAGAAAACCTATAAAAATCTTACCTTGCCAAAATTGCAGTCTCACGTCCAAAAATAATACTAAAATTTTATAATTAAAAATAAATTTAATAATATCACAACCGGTGCATTTTTCCATCATGATTGAATGGACCAGAGTCAGCTAAAACGAAAATTCTTCTTGATCTTCTGCTCGTTGGTAAATACGAAACGTATGGGGAATGTCAAGTTCTTCAATTGTGGTAAGATTTCCCGGAGGCACTTGGTCTGCTGTCTTGTCCGTAAAATAATCTAAAAAGCATTTTATATTTAATTTTTTTTATTGACAACCTTTTTTGTAGCGTTTTTTTTGAAGAAATTGCAGCTAGTACTGGACTAGGTGTATTTTGAAGAACAACTGCCCTAATCATTGGTGGATTTTCCATCGTTTCAAGTGCCCGTCTTTTTATTGCAGTTGTAGCGCGTTTTAAGACAATTTTGTCGATATTTGTACTGCAACCGTGTTTATTAGAAGACTTTAATTACTTCGTTTTACAAGTTAGTCCACACTCGGCCTTTACAACCTGTGCCGTTTTCATCCCTTGAAGAACTACAACGCCAAAATATTGCTGTGCCATCTTTTTTCATTTTATCTTCTACATAAAGAAAACCTTCATGCTCCACTGTTGCATTTCCACGAATAGTTTCAATATCCTGTGCCATTTAAATTTAAATAAATCCTAAAAATAAATCAAATATATAATATAAATAAAAAATAATTGAAAAAAGAAATTAAAACAATTTTTTAAAGTCGAAAAGATAAAATTATAAATTTAAAATTCTGTCGGTAAAATGGAACTTTTTCTTCGGTCGGTCAAATGGCGTCGATAAGACGGCCGTCGGTAAAACGGCATCGTTAAAACGGCTGTCGGTGAAAATCTGTCGGTAAAATCCTATCGTTAAAACGGCGTCGTTAAAATGACTCGCTCCCTGAAATGACCCTGTACATGTATTTTAAGTCCGAACAATTTCTGGAACAGCCCGACTTTTCGCAACCATTTTGTTGCGCGCCGATTTTTAAGTGTATGAAAAAAATTACACTAATTATTTTAGCTGTCACCATGGGTTTCAAAGACTATACATATGCTCCTAATCTCCTTTTTTACGAAAAGCTCGTAGAAATGAAAATGATTCTTCCTCCAAGACGACCTGATACGATGTCCGACCAATGTTGGATTGATCTTCAATTGTTATATACGGCATGTATAATTAAATTTAATTATTTTAAACTGCTTATTATGATAAATATTATAAAATATATTCAGGATGCTGTTTCTTCTTTGCAAATGGAGTTTAATTCGAATCCTGAAGTTGATGAATACATTAAAAAGTTTGAGCATTTTGTTCACCTGTTCTTTGCTAATGAAAAAGTTTTTTGTTATCTTTTAGTAAAAATTCGGTCTTGGTTTGCTCCGATTACCTCCTTCCCTCCATTAACATAAAAATTAATTCTATTTTTTTAGTTTGATCTCGAAAGTAAATTTATGGAGAATGCAACAGTAGTGTGGGTTTTTTATAGTAATAAGTTTATTCAAAAAGAATTTTAGCTATGTAGAACATCGTCGTCCTCCAAAAAATTCAAGAGGAAGACAAAAATGCACGCCATATGGCGTTTACAAGTTCAAATTAGCGAGGGATACCTTAGACGAATTAGTCACTTACGCCAAAGTTTTAATTGAAAACAAGCATTTGGTAAATATATTTTACATATTAATCAAATATAGAAAATAATATCTATTCAGGGATCTGTAACATACATTAACAAGGAGGAAAGAACAATTGAAGTTGCTTTCGAAGATGCAAAAGGCCAGATTATGTTTGATGACAATCAAAAATGTACAATTGATATTGAATTTAATGATAGGCAGTATAGGACATGTTTACGTTCTTTAGAGCTTCTTAAAAAAGGAAAAGGAATATCCGCAATTTTTCCTGATGCGAGAGATTTGGTATTTTTTATTGAATTTATGTGATCATAAATTCTCAAATTTTATCCGATATTTTTTAAGTAAATGATTATTAGAAGTTTTGATATTAAAACATGAAGAATTATTTAAAATTTTTAAATTAACTTGTTTCTAAATTATTATTTAAGATTACTTATGAAGAGTATCAACGTCAATTTAACTGGCACTATCAAAAAAATATATGTAGACAAGTTGAAATTAAATTTGACAAAATGCAAAATCAGGCAATATATTCAATAGTTAAAGGAATACATAAAACCGTTCCTTTTGTATTATGGGGCCCACCAGGAACAGGAAAGACTGTTACAATTATTGAATGGTTAAAAATATTATTTGTTGTCAAACTTACATTTTTTTTAAGTGTTAAACAATTACTTGAAGATCCTCTAAAACGAATTCTCATTTGCACTCCATCGAATATGGCGGCTGATTTGATTGCTCGAAGAATTTATCAGATGGATATACTCCCGCCAAGTCAGATGAGACGTTATTATAGCCTTGGAAAAAATACTAATGATCGTGATAAAGAATTGGATCCGATAATCAAAATTGAAAAGTTAATTTTTTATTTTTCAAAAAGACTTCAATTTTGACATTTTACATATTCTAGCTGTGCCTTATTTGGGACAAATGATGAAAGATTTAAATTGGATTCATATAAAGAGCTTATTAAACAAAATATTCGTTTAATTTTCTCAACACTTGCCTGTTCTGCTTATTTGGAAGAGAGTATAACTGAACCAGATTTTTTCTCGTTTGTTTTATTGTTTTAAATTTGTAAAAGATCATAATAATATGTCAGTCATATATTTATCGATGAGGCTAGTCAATCTTTTGAACCAGAAACTTTAATTCCAATAACGCGTTTTGCCACTGAAAATGTGAGGGTTATACTTTGCGGGGATTATCAACAATTGGGTAAAGATATTAAAGAAGTTTTAAATTTAATAAACTTTTTTTATTTTAGGTGCTGTTTGTAAACCGTATTTTTTAAAAATGCATAAGCAAACGTGTAGTTCATTAATGGAAAGGTTGTTGACTACAGCAATCAAAGAAAATGCTTACAAGGATGGGTTTGTTTTTGTTTGTTTTTTATAATTTCTATAACATTTGACTTTGAATAATTTCTAGAAAATTTTTATAGTTTTAAATTTGGATTTTTCTCGAGTTTGTTAGATAGCTTAAAATGTTACTTGAACTCTGAGAATTTCTTACCGTCAAAATTTTTTTTAGACGTACATTTTGCAAGTTAAATGAAAGCTATAGATGTCATCCTCGTATAATTGAATTTTCTTCAATAAATTTTTACAATGGTGAATTAATGGCTGTTAGAGAAAAAGAAAGAACAGGATTCTGTCAGTGGAATTACTTGCCAAGAAAGAATTTCCCAATAATTCTTCATGTTGTTTCCAAAGGTGCTGAGGTTGCTCAGTCAGATGGTGGACGTTCATTTCATAATATAGAGGAAGTTGATGTTGTTCTTAAATATATTAAGTTGATAAAAGAAACAATGATTGACGTTAAAGATTGTGAAATTGGCGTTATCAGCCCTTATAAACAACAGGTGAGTTTAGGGGCATTATTAAATTTTTATTTAAAATGAATTTAATAATTATAATTTGTATTTCTCCTATTAAAAGTAAAATTAATTTTTTCATTTCAATGTTTTATAGTTACATTTTGATCAGAGTTTTTCCTTTAAAATTAATATTAAATTTTTAATTCAAATAATTTTAAGACTCAAAAAATCCGTGAAAAGCTTGCCCATCGTAAAGATATAACAATTGATTCTGTCGAGTCATTTCAAGGCTCCGAGCGTAGAATTATAATTATCAGCTTATCTAGATCAGAACAACTTGGATTTCTTTCAGAATATAAGGTATTATTTTTAATAAATTATAGAGATTTAAAATCATAAAAAATAAATTTTTAGAGAATTAACACCTCATTTACTCGAGCCAAAGAATTATTAATTGTTATTGTTTCACAGGCTTTTATTAATTTAATAGATCCAAACAACCCAAAGAACTATTGGAAAAAGTTTATTTAAATTTTTCATTTTTAAATTTTTATATATTAATTTGGTTTTAGGTTCATTCGTTTTTGTATTGAAAATGATGCTGTAACTATTGACAAATTTGCTGGAGAAGACGGAGGAGAAATTAGTAAAGAAGAAATGGACACATTCAAAGAAAGTATTATGAAAAGCATGCAATTGAATATAAAAACGAGAGGTGAAAGACCTGGTCCTAGAGTGAAGCAATCTACTTCACCTCAAGCTAATTTACTTGATGAATTGAATGAAGGAACCTCCACAAATAAAGGTTTTATTAATAATTTAAAATTGTTATTTAAAAAAAATTACGCATTTCAGCAAGTCCAACTCGCAAACTTCATGGCGTAAACCCTACGTCTCTCTTCAAGAAAAGCAGTGATAAAAATACAAATAAATTAGATAATGTAAATAATAAAACTGCTAATGACAAAAATAAATCAAATGAACATAGAAATAAGGATGACGGAGAATGGCTTTCTGATGATGATGAAGCCGGAACTACTTTTTGGGCCAAACATTTTGCTTCATGCAAACCTTCTAATGAACGACCATACAAAAGTTCTGGAGATAATTTTAAAGATATTAATTTTTCTGATGATGAAGATGAACCTAAAATTTTTAATTCAAATGCTAAGTTTAAAGAAAAAGAGAAAAGCCCAAAGAAGAGACAAGATGTTGTAATACAAGAAACACAAAAGTTACCTAACAAAAAGTATACAACTACCAATGAAGTACAAAAAACTAATAAACGACTAGTACCTGTTCAAAAATCATTGATTACAAATAACAAGTTAGGTATTTTTAATTTTAACTAGGAGTTGATATATAATTGAATTATTCGCATTATATTTTTTGTGATTAAAATTAAATAAAAGTATTTTTGTTGCTTTTAATATTACCTTTTAATTTTCTAGTTTACGCTCAATACGAACTCAACAAACTACTGTTGCTGAACAAATTAGAGTTCGACAAAAAATATCAAAACCAAAATCACCTGGACCTTTTACAATTAACTGCCTTGATCTTCCACCTACTGGTCATCCATCTGGTGGTCAATCAGAGTTTTCTGCAGGTGTTGGAATTGATATTGCATCAAACTTAGATGGACAGAGAGCACAAAATAGTCCCTCAACTTCAGTACACGCACAAGCTGGGGAATATTACAACAATGAATTTGGTATGGCTTTAGATGAATTACTTGCTCGAAATAATGCCATAAATTATTCAAAAACCGAACAAGCTAAGAAAAATAATTGTACTATTGTTTAGAGATTTTCAAAGTTTTTTTAATATTGTAATATTTTTTTGTCTTTAATATTAGAATTTTGTCTTTTTTTAAAAAGATTTTTAATCAATCATTTTCTTGTAAATTAAAAGTTTAATAATCTTTGCCTTCAATTAGCTTCATTTTTTTCAATTTCGTTAAATTTAATTTATTAATTTTTTTTTATTAAATTTTAAAATCGGAACTATAAATTGATAAAGATTAATAAAGTAAAGTAAAGAAAACACAAAGTCACTTGGGACAAAAATAACAAATTTTTTTCTTTTTTATTTGACAAAAGATTGTCCATCAATTTGTTACACAATCAAAAAAAATGTTTTTTAATCTATTTGACAAAAAACGGATAGTGGGAGTGATAGATATATATCCTTTTTTACTTACCTAATTCCCAATGGAGCGGAAAAGGAAGTCAGCGCACATGACAACTAAATCCTTAACGAATTTTTTAATATAATGAAATATGTTCCCTAAATAGTAGAAAATCAAATTTAAAATTTATTTTATATAAAGAATGAAAAAGGTTTCTTATTAGTTCCTTTTAAAAATTAAATTAACCTGAATTTTAAAAATTAATTTTTATTTAATACATAACATTTAGTAGTATTTATATTAAAATCTCTTTAATAATTTAGTTGTCATACATTTTGCTAATCTTCTTTTCCTTCCTATTAGGAATTAGAGAAGCACTTTTGTTTTATTAAATAATAATATTTAATAAGCTTAAGATACTTGTTATTGGAATATAAAAGATTATTAATATATAATAAATTTGTAGAAATTGTTAAATCTTTGAACTTATTTTTACTTTTTTCCTTTAATTCATTACCAATTAATATTTAAATAAATATCTATTAAAAATTCAAATACATATAATTAACTTTAATATAAAAAAGAGATCATTCTAATTAATAAAAACACAAATTATGTATGAGAATATTATAGTAAAATATTATATATAACTTTAAATTTTATATAAAATTTTTATTTCATAAATTTTTTCTTTAATAAAAAATTCTTTTCATATTTTCTCAAAGAAATCCTGCCATAGGTCGAGGTCCATAACCAAACGAATTATAATCAAAACGTTTTGAAGGTAATCTATTAAAAAAATAATTAAATAAAAATATTTTTTTTTAATTTTCTTACCCTCCATAAGCTAATCCATTGGATGGTAAATAAAAACTGTCAAGAAAATCAAAGCGTTTTTGTTGTGGAAAGTCATAATAACCATCGGCAAGTTCAAAACGTTTAGCTTGTGGTTGCTGTTGGAAAAAGAGATTTTCTTGTGGGGCAAATAAGCGTTTTGCTGATGGGGCCTTTTGTTGTGACTGAGCTTCATAAACAGAAGAAGCTTCTTTATTATTATCATCACTACGTTTCAGAAAGGAACGAGGAGAAAATGCATCAGTGCTATAAATAAATGAGAAATAATAAAATATTTAAATATAATAATATACCTTATTGCCAAAATTAAAAGGCAAATAAACATCATTCGTCCAAAATTTCCAAAAGATTTTTTTATAGAGAAGAACATTCTTTGTGAATTCATAATTTTAATAATAATAATATTTTATTTTTTAAAAACGTTATTGCCAAAGTAATTTTGTTGTTAGGGATTTTGTTAGAAAAGAAGAAGATTATAAATATTTAAAAAATTGTTTTTTTAAGAAGCTAAAAAAATCTTTTTTATAATAAAAAATCTTATCTTTAAAAATTAAATAAAAGAAATATATGGCTTTTTGAGATTTGTTAATTTTATTGCTTTTAGAAAATTTAATTTTAAAAAAAGAAAAATAAATTATTTTAAAAAAAGAAGAGAAGGTCTTCCTTCCCCCACTTTTCCCTTTTTTTCAATTTTTGTTTTTTATTCTCAAATAAATTGTTAAATTTTAATAAAATTCTTTACTCCTAAATGATTATAAAAAAAAGGAAAGAATTTTTGTTTGATAAATGAAAAGGCACGAACAGATGAAAATTAGCTGATGGCACGAACATTATTAAATAATATAAAGAAGAATGATATCTTTTCTTCTTTTTTTATATGCCAAACAAAAATGGGCGTGATAAATTTAATTCTAACGGAGAGGGCGGAGAATAAATAATTTATTATTAAATTTATAATGAAACTTACGGACAAAAAAAAAAGATTTGCGGAAACCTTTGAGAATTTAGAGTATATTGGTATATCCCAATTAAATATATCTTTGGAATAAATAAATAATAATATATTTTTATATAAAATACTAGAATTTATTATTAATATAATTTTTGGACAGATTTTGAATTAAATTGGATATATAATATTACTTTAGTTAATTAAATAATTTTGAGACAAAAATGAAAGAAAAGAGTAATGAACTTTAAAATTAATAAAAAAATGAAAAGAAATATTAATTATTTAATAAATTAATTTAATTTATTAAAATAAAGTATATTTTAATAAATTATTTTAAATAATTTCATTTTTATCTATTTTCTTAATATTTTTAATTCAAAGAATTTAAAAAAAGAAAAAAGAATCTTTTGTCTTTAAACCTGCAAAAAAAAAAATAAAAAATATTTTTTAATTAAAAATTCAAATTTAAAAATAGTTTTAAAATTTCTTATCTTTTTATTTTATAGCTGGATTGAATAATAAAATTATATTTATTCCAAGAAAAATCGGAAATATTTAAATTTATTATATTCAACAATTATTCTGTTCATTGAGCTAAAAAAAAAATTTGTTAATTAGTCTTATTATATTTTTTTAGTCGAATAGTGTAAAAATAAGAAAAAATTAAAAAAAATTTTTAATAATAATACTTAAAATTAAAAAATAAAATAAATTGAGAATATAAATAAGAAAATCTTTTAATAAATATTTTAAAATATATATAATTAAATAAATAAATTTATATTTTAAAATATTAAAGATTAAATATTTTAAAAAATTTAACAAAAGTAATTTTCTAGTTGTAAATAATAATTATAAATTTTAAAATAATAATTTAATGTTAATATCCAATTAATTATTTAATTTTTAAATTTACCTATTTTGTTACGACAGTCGAATCTTCTTTTTATTTAATTTTTAGAAAAATAAATAATTTTTATTAAAAATTAACAAAATTTGGATAAAAAATATTCTTCCAAAAATAAAAAAAAATAAAATTTTCTATAATAAATTTAATTGAATATAATAAGTATTTCAATGTCTTCTTTTCCTTAAAAAATATTTTGGTAAATTCTCATGACCACGTGTTTTTAGAAAAAAAAAATAAATAAATAATTTAATAAAATAACGGGGAGATCATAAATAAATAAATAAAAATACTCAAATTTCTTTTTTATTTTTATTCTTTAATCATTTCTTTTTTTTTTATGTGAAATTATTATATTTATATAAATGTTTAAATGAAATATGAATACTTTTTTATTAAAAATTATATATTTGTAAAACCTTTGTAGAATTTTTTATTTTATTTATATAATTTTTGATATTTATTTTATTTCTTTTTATTTTTTAATTTAATTTTGTTTGTCAATTCTTTTAAAAAAACTGTAAAAATAATTTAATGACAAAATGCCAATGTAAAACAATAAAAAGAATTATTTTAAATTTTCCCTTAAATTTTATTTATTTAATTTCCTTTTATCTCAGAATTGGCCTGTTCTTTTTAAATTTAATTTTAAAATATATTATAGAGGTTAAAAATATTTATAATTTATTATTATTTTTATAAAAAATAATAATAATTTTTAATGACATTTCGTTTCAGTTTTTAATAAATTACCAAGTAAATATAAAAAGGAAAACTGTTAAATAATTTAATAATTTAACAAAATAATAATTTTTAATTAGAAACCTAATTTTAGAAAATATTAAAAAAAAAAGATTATATTAATTAATTATTTTAATTAAAAATTTAATTTTATAAAATATTAATTAATTTATTATTTTAATTAATAAATTAATTAAATAAATATTTTTAATTAATTTTTATATTTTATTTATTTTTTTAATAAAAAGAGACTTTAAATTAATAAAAATGACGAGAATGAAAAAAAGATTTATTTAATAAGTCTACTGGTACATTATTAATAATTAAAAAATGTTTTTGTTTAGAAGTAAATCTTTTTTCTTTTTTTTTTTAATTTTTAGCAATGACAGGAGAGATTAATAAAAAATGAAAAGATGTTTAAATATATATATATTTTTGCTACTTTTTTATTAAAAAATATCTTTTTATTAAAAATATTAATTTTTAAAAATAATTAAAAAATATTTTGAATTAAAATAAATATTTAAAATATTTTAATAAATTAAATAATATATTAATATAATTAATTAAATATTTTTATTGCTCATATTAGTAGAAGAAAAAAATAATATTTAGTAATTTATCTCATTTTTAATTCTTTACAAAATTTTTAACAAATATAATCTTAAAAAATTTTTTTTTTTAATTTTAGGCTTAAAAATATTAAAAAATTAAAGTATTTAAATAAATATTATTAATTTACTTGAAGGATATTGACGCATTTTAAAATTTGTTTATAATATATATTTTAAAATTGAAGAAAAAATATTTTTTTTTTGCAAAAACTATTTATCATTTTAATAAAATAAATATATTTTAAATTTATTAAAGTACATCATTCTTTTTAGAAAAAAGAAACAAATGAAGTAATAAATAATATAAATATTATTTACTAATATATTAGAATTATTTAAAAGAATTTTAAATAAAATAATAAAAAGAATAATATATTTTAATTATTTTCAGAAAAAAAAAATAATAAAAAATATATTAACAAAATATTAAAAAATACTAATAAATTTAGAAAGAAAGATGATGAATATTAAGTTAAATATAAAATAAATAAATATTTAATTTAATTAGAAAAAATATTTAATTTTAAAGAATAAAAAAGAAAAAAAAATATTATAAAAATAAATAAATATAAAAGAAAAACAAATAATTAAAATAAATAAATATAATAATTCTATTTAATTACCACAACTCATACATTTCCATTTCTTTTTGTCAGAACTTTGTAAAATTAAAGCAGTTTGTTTTAAATGATCATCTTCTGATTTCATCATTGCTCTTTAAATTATTTAAAATTAAATAATTTAAATAAAACAAACCCAACAAGAAGTAATAAAGCAGTTTCAACATTTGTCCCATCTAATGCACTAGTTTCAATAAAATCAGTAGATAATAACTTTTAAATAAATATTATTAAATTATTTTAATAAAAAAACCTCGGCAAGGTTTTCTCCTTCCTTTTTTGAAACAAAACTTGAAGAATCTTCATGAGCACCAGGAGCATTACGCAAATCAATTTTATTACCAACTAATAATATTGGAACTTCTTTCATTGTTGAGTCCTGTGCATCCTTTTTTTAGTTTATTTTTAATTCATTTATAAATTTACAAAATAAAATAAATATTGGGAAAAGTTATTGGAATGACCCAAAAAATAAAAAATAAATTTTATTATCAACGACCTTGACTGTTTCAATCCAATCACGAATTCGTAAAAATGATCTATCAATAGAACAATCATAAACAAGAATAGCTCCATCTGCTCTTCTAAAATAAGAATTACAAAGACTTCTAAATCTTTCTTGACCAGCAGTATCCCTTTAAAAAAGAAAAGAAAATATTTTTTTAATTTAATTTTAAAAACCATAATTGTACAGCAATATTTTGAGTACCAACTCGAACACTTTTTACATGAAAATCAACTCCTTAAATTTAAAAATAATTTATTAATATAATTAAATATTACCCAAAGTGCTGGCAATATTTTGTTGAAATGCTCCTTTAATAATTCTCATAATTATTGAAGATTTTCCAACAGAAGCATCCCCACACATTACAACACGAAATGTTCGATCTGGAGTACCAGAAAATTCTTGGATAAACTTAAAGAATTTTTAAATTAAAATAAAATAAAATTGTTTAAGAAGAAAAAACAAAATATTAATATATTATAGTATTATTTTAGATTCAAAAATTAATTTTTTTGACTAAATATTTTGAAATAAATTAAATTATAATTAAATTTTGTCTAGCAATGAATGTACTTTTAAATTTAAAATTAAATTTTATTTTACCATTCCACCATTCATCATAGAATTAGGCGAAAATTGTCTCATCATAAGCATATGTTGTTGATGAGGGTCTAATCCCCCAGTCATTGTAGATTGATTATCTACTGATGCACAACGAAATAATTCCAAATCTGAGGAAGATGTTGTTCGCGAACAGCCTCCACGTTGAGGAAATCCTGAGTCTTGAGAAAATTTGTATGATTGACTAAAAGGTTTATTATTATCAGCTAAAAGGTCATCCCAAGGGGGAATATATATTTGTTTCCAATAATTGTTGCTATTTAATTCCATTTTAATAAATTAATTTATAATTTGTTTAAATTAAATATTTAAAATAAATTTTAAATTAAATAAATATTTGTTAAAAAAATCAAAGACTATTTAATTGCTCTCTTAATTTATCCTTAATCTCTTATATTCAAATTGTTTTACTTGTGATCGCCAGACATTTAAATTAATAACCTAACCTTCTCTATCTCTCTCTTCCCCTTTTATTACTTATATTTCTTCATTTAACAAACAAACCATTATCGTCATCAATAGCATTCATTGTATTGGGAATATGGTGAGATGCTGGAGTGTAAGTACCTCCATCTGGGTAAGATGTTGCTGAATCATGTCGAGAATATGGAGTTAGATAAGTGCCAAATGAAGGATTCTTTTGTAACTATAAATTAATATAAATTAAAAAAGAAAAGGTAGAATAAACTTTTTAGGAAAAGAATTTTTTATTTTGATTTAAAAGAAAACTTTTATTTGATAATAATTAAAGGAATTTTAAATATAACTAACCATATTCATTTGTTTAATTACTGAAGTTCTTTGATCAAGTGCATCACGTAAATTACCATTAGTATCATGAAGACGTTTATTAGCATCACTAATAAAAAAAATAATATTATTATTAAATAATAATAATATTAACTAAAGTAATTGTAATTGTCTTTGTATTTGTTCAGCTTCAATAGCATTAGGTTGACTATTATCATTAAGAGATTGAAGAAGTGTTTTATTTTCATATTCTGATTTAATTTCAGTTAATTCTGCTTTAATTAAAGTCATTTCCAAATGATTTTCTGCCAAATTATTTTTTAATGTTCTATTCTCTCTAGCAATTTCCTTAAAAATATTTTTAAAATTTAATAAATTATTTTAAATTATTTGAATAATTAATTAATTAATAAGAGGGAAAAAGAAATAAACAATAAAAAATTCAAATAAAATATTTATAAATTATTAAAAATTATTACCTCTAATTTTTCTTTAAGAGTTTCCTGATTTCCATTCTTTTGTGCTTCTTTTTTCAACATTTTTTCCATTTTTTGTAAATGTTCAATATTTCCTTGAAGTTCAGACATTTCAGCTTCAAGACGTTCTTTTAATTCTTCTTTTTCTTTAGCTAATTTTTCACGTTCCTTTTTTTTAAATAAATAAATATAAATAAATATATTTTATTTACCTCTTCTCTAGCTTTTTTTTCTGCTATTAATAATTGTTGATCAATTTCATTTTCAAGTGCTTGCATTCTTTTATTATAATTTTCACGTTCACTTAATTTTAAGAGTAATTAATTAATTTTTTTAAATAATACGCTTTTTGTTGTTGATGTAAACGTTCATTTTCATCACGTTTTTGATCAATTTCACGGCACAAATTGCCAACTACTTCTTCAAATCGGTTCATAATTTGAGGTACTCCAGAAGATTGGAGTTCTTCATAAAGTTGAAGAACTTCATCTTTACTATAAAATAAATAAATAAATTAATTAATTAATTAATATTTAAATATTATAAAATATCTTCTCTTAAAAAAGAGTTTTTTTAATATTTTATTAAAATATATTTAATTTAAATAAAATTACTAATTAATTACCAAGGAATATCTAAAGTCATTTGTGGTGGTCCTCTCATTGTTTGATTTTTTGTTAATCTTGGAGGTTTTGGTCTTTGTCTTTGAATCATTACTTTACTACTTCCTTCTTCATTATTATCTCCTCCATTTCCTTCAATTTCCAATTCTTCTTCTTCAACAATTTCCATTCTTCCTTGCTCTTCTCTCCTTTCTTCTGTATTATCACCATAATATTCATTAGAACTAATTTTACGTTGCATTCCTCCAAATCCACGTGATTCCCCTTTATAAAGAGTTTCTTCAAAACCAGCACAAAATTCTTCTTTGTCAATAAAACCAGAACTTTTGTTAATAAAAATATTATTAATTTTATTTAAAAAAATAAATACTTATTAGTATCCAAACAAGAAAAAATAAAAATAATTTCTTCATCACAAAGTTGTGGACAAACTTGATGTAAGTCTTCTTTAGTTAAATAACCCTTTTGTCCACGATCACATTGATCAAAAAGATCACCAACTCTTGAATTATTATTTGTATTATTTTTATCGTTATTGTTACTCATTTATTATTTTTTAAATAATTCTAAATATTTTTAATAATATTAAACAAAAAAATATTTAAAAATTGAATAAATATTTAGTCTTATTGGAGCAAATATTATTTTTTAAAAATTAAATAAATTAGTCAAAAAAGTTATTTAACCCCAAATGTCTTAAAATAATAATAAAATTAAAAGTAAATAAAAATATTCAAAAGTAAAATAAATTATTTAAAAGTTAGTTCACTATTATTTATTAAAATTATAGAGATCAAATAAAATAAAATAAATTTTATCTCAACTTAAACTTATTCTAAATTATCTCAAATTAAAACTTTTATTCCTTCTTTTTATTTATTATTATATTTACTTAAAATTATTATTTTTTAAGAAAACTATAAAGATCTTAATTAAATAATTTTTAAAAAATGATAAAAGAGTTTTTAAAACAAGAAATTAAAATTTAAAGAAAATAAATTTATATATTAAAATAAAAGTTTAATTTCTTTTTTAATATTTTAAAATTTAATATTAAATGTCTGCTTTTTTGGGATTTATTCATTTAACTATTTCTCTTCTTTTTTAATAAAATAAATTTCTCAATCAATTTCACATGCGAACACGCGGCAAATATCCATCGAATTTTAATTTTAAAAAAAGAAGGGAATGGTAAAAGCAGGTGTATGAGGAGATGGGTAAAATTTAAAAAGTGAGAAATAATTTTTAAAATATAAAAAATATATTTTAATAAATTTTAAAGTTTATATCCTTGAATTTATTAAATAAAAGGTAAACGTTTTATTAGCAAATATAAAATTAATTAATTATTTTATAATAAAACTTGTTAGTCTAATAGTTATAAATTTTATTTTGTTTTAAGCTGATTGCGATTGAATATTTATATTTATAATATTTTTTATAATTTTATTTCCTAATTTTTAGTAACATTTAATTAATTTTAATTTTAAAAATAACTTCTAAATTAAAATATTTTTACAAATAAAATAATCATAAAAATTTTTAAATTTTATTTTGATAAATATTTTTACTACAATTTTAATTTAAAAAAGAAAATCATTTTTATACTAAGAACAATACAAACCAAATATTTAGTAGTAGTATATATGATTATATAAAATGTTTTTATATTTAAATATATAAACGAATTTTTTAATTATTTTTTTTTAATTTTTTAATCAAAAGGCCATGTGTGTTCTTTGATTTAGAGATTGGGTAAAATAAAAAATAAAATTAAAAGAAAAATATCAATGTAAATATCATTACAATTTTATTTAAATATTTTATGCTCCTTCAGCTAAACGGAAAGAAGAGTCTTGTGCAGGCTGATTGGGTGCCGCCTGTTGATCATTAGAAGAAGCAGGATCATCAACCTAAATAATTAGAAAAATAAATATAATAATTTAAAATAAATTTAGAAAAATAACTAAATTATTATTACTAGGATATAAAATTAATTAAAATAAAAATTAAAAAAACCTGGAAGAAAACTGAAGGCATTTCAGGGAAGAACTTTTGTTGTTGTAATGGAACATTTACTGGTTTTACATCAATTTTATCATCAACATTTTTTTGTTCTTTTGTCAAATCTTTAATTTCTTTATTTTGTTCTTCATTTTTTTGTTCATTATTATTATTATTTTGTTGTTCTGGTTGTTGTTGTTCACTTAATTGTGGAGCAGCATCAACTTCAATAACTTCTTCTGGTTGATGTCCTGTTCCAATATTATCATCCTTATTATCATCTTTATCATCATCCTTATCATCTTTATTATTAATCTTTCCAATCTCTCCTCGTGCATTATCTATAATTTTAGAAGTTTCAACTGGCAAAGCATCAGATGATGGACGATTTGGAGTATTATCAATTTCTTCACTTCTACTATTTCCTTCATTATCAGCAATAGATTTTGAATTACTTCCACTGTTGCTTCCAGAAGAAGAAGAAGGACTATTATTATCTTTATCAATAACAGTTACAGAAGGAAATTTAGGAGGAGCAATTTCTGCAGGTTGTTGTTGGGAAGATGGAGGGCCTGAAGCAACGTCTGATTTATGAGATGAGGAGATACTGTCAAATAACCAATTTGGCAACAAATCTGGAGTCATCCATGATGAAGATTCTTTTTGTTGTTGTTCTGATTGTTTTGACTGTTGTGGTTGTTGACCAGGTTGTTGTGGAGTGACAATTGGTGATTTACCGTCATTACTATCTCCAATAACGAGTGATGGTGCAGATAGCTTAATCTCAGGCTGTAAATTGATAAACTCATTATTTTTGAATAAATTAATAAAAGAATCTATTTTTAAAATACCTGTTGTTGTTGTTGTGGAATGTTCTGTTGTTGTTGAATTGGTTGTTGCTGAATTACTTGTTGTTCTACTGGACGATTACCAAACATTCCCATACTCTGTGGCAATTGTTGTTGTTGTTGAGGAAAATTTTGTTGTGGTACAGCATTATTCCAATGTTCGAAAGATGAGGGACGAGGCAAAGCTCCTCCATTTCCTCCAAATCCTAAATTATTTTGTTGAGGATGAGCCCAATCAGAAGAAGGTGGGGGTGGAGGAGGGAAACGCATATTCATTTGTTGTTGTTGTTGCTGTTGGAAAAATGGGTGGAAAAAGAGCAATTCTGGAGAAGATTGGCGGAATCCATTAATTTTTGGCCAGCGAAGACTAAAAAAATTAAAATATTATTTAAAAATTAATTTTCTCCAACTTGTCAATAAAAGAAGGTATTTGTTGTTGTTGTTGTATTTCTGGTGATGGCATAATTGAATTTGATGACGGTAATTCATTCTGAAGTGCCCAAGGAGAGAAAAAACGTGGACGTTGTTGTTGTTGTTGTTCTTCTTGATCTCCAATTTGATTATTTTGCATAAATAAAGAAGAAGATGATGGTTGATGCATTTCACCAAATCCATCAAGGAAGGAACGAGAATTCTAAAAAAGTAAAAATAATTAATTAAAATATTCTTTATAATTTAAACCTTAAAATCTTCAACTAATGGACGTGGATGAGGAAAGAAATGAGCAGAAGAAGAAGAAGGGAATTGAAGAATTTGTTGTTGTTGGGGTCTTTGTTGTTGGAAAATACTTGACGGCCAATTTTTATTATTAAATATATTATTATTATTATCTTCATTTGAAGTAGAACTACTGTCGCTATTTTGTGGCTCAACCTCGACGATTGAAACCTTTAAAAAAATTTTTTAATTTGAAATTTCTTTTAGGAATTTAATTAATTATTTTAAGAGGTAAATATAAACATAATAATATATGAATATATAATTTGTAAAGAAAAGTAAAATAAACTTAAAATGTTAATTTAATATTTATATTATTAACCTGCATAGTTCCATCAAAGCCAATATCTTCAGCATGTTGTTTAATTTTTTGTAAAATATTTCGAAGAAATTTAAAACGAGCATCACGTATTTGGTTTAATGCTCCATTTAAATTATTAGAAGCAAAAAGAGGATGTTGTTGAGGTTGTTCAATTTCAGAAGATGTTTGTGAAGAAGAACGAGAAGAAGAGGAAGAAGAAGAATCAGAATTACCAATTTTAGATGGAAAAATAGGGAAAGTATCAATTGCTACAACAGGTGATTCTTGTGTTGTTGAACTGCTACTTGATGTATCTTCTTCAACAGATAGCGATAGAGGTATAACACGAGGAACTTGTAAATCATTGCTAAAATTTAGAATTAATAAAATTAGACATTTAATTATTTATAAAATGTACGTAAATATATTTTGAAATTTTAAAATAATTCTCAAACCTTTTAGACAAACTAAGCAATTTATCACTAATTGCATTAGCTGCTTGTGAATAATAATCAATTTGTCCATCATTATCATATCCAAAACGTTGTTTGAGTTCAGCCCAACGAAGTTTGAAAAAATTTTCGTCTCGTTGACGACTATATGCCATTTCAGATAAAACAAGAGCAAAAATAGCCATAAGGAAAACAGAGAGCATAACAAGCAAAATTCCTTTATAACCACGAGATTTGCGCACAATAATTGGTTGTGGTGGTGGTATTTGAAGAGATGGACGTGGAAGTTCAGGTCCCATTGGTAGAGGAATACGTGTTTCAGATGTTGAATAACCAGGTGGTGGAGAGTCTTTAAATTAATTAATTAGGATTTGAAAATATTAAAATAGAGTTGGGAAGGTCAGAAAAAATAAATAGGCTTAGAATTGTCTAATCAATCAAATCAGAAAATAAAACATTTTAGAGGTTTAATCTTATAAAGTTCATTAAGAGTAATAAAGACCCACTTAACTATTATTTTTGATTTTATTGTGGGTTTAGTCACAAAAATACTTAAAAAACATACCAGTCTTTTCCTTATTCTCTTCAACTGGCTTCTGATCAAGTCCAACTGTAAACACTTTCATTTATTTATTTATTTTTTTTACTAAAAAAAAGAGAAACTTGAAAATAACAAAATTTCAGCAATTAACAAAATTTAAAATCAAAAAAGCAATGAAAGGAAACGAAATAGAAAAATCGCGCACTGAAAAGAGGAGAGAGAAATTCTCTCTCTTTATTTACTTATATTTCCCATTAATACATAATATACGTGTATAAAAATACATGTAAAAATATATAAGAGTGTCACGAGCAATCAACGATTGGGCGGATGAAAAAAAAAGAGTTGTTATAAAGAGGGGGCTTATTTGAGAGAAGAAAAAGAATGAATGGATGGAGAGGACCAATCGACGAGTGAATGAGTAAATGTAATGATATTTTTGGGGGAAATAAATAAATAAATAAAAGTTGTGTTTTATGAGAAGATTCTGTCAACGAACTAGGTAAAATTAAAAAAATTTAAAAATAATAATTTGTTTAAATTTAAAATTTTTTTAAAAATATTTGGATATCAAAATATAAAAATAAATATTTCAGTCTTTATATATTTTAGAATTTAGGTAGGAAGAGAATAAATTAATTTAATAAATTTATAAATAATTTTATTGGTGTTAAAAAAATCTCTTAAAATAAATTAATTCTTAAAGGAAAAATTCTTATACATATTAATTTTATTATTTTTCGGTGGTTATACATATTTATTTTAAGAAATTAATTTATTTAAAGAATTTAGGACAAATAAATTAAAATTATTTAATTTCCAAAATTTATATTTTTAATTTTAAATAAAATAAAATAAAAAAAGAAATGATATATTAAATAAATAAAATAAAATAATATATTCAATTATATATATCCTTTTTAGCCTTACACATGCAATGAAAGTTCTTTTTACGAATATACACATGTAAAATCAATATTTAGTTTTTTTAACCAGAACAAAATTTTAAGTGCCGGATTAATTAATAATTTGTTTAAATTAAAAAAAAATTCTTCAGTTTCTTAGAGAAGGAAAAAAATAAAATATTATTTTTCAAATTATAAAATTAGTCTTTTTTTAAATATTTTTAATATTTTCAGATTATTTATTATTTTCAAAAATAATAAATAATCTTTAATTATCCCAAATTCTGTAAAAATAAATAAATTTAAAAATAGTTTACTATTTATAGCATGAACAAATAATAATAATATTTAAAGCTTATATTTATGTAAAAGTAATATATTTATTTATTTATTTATTTATTATAATGCCCCATATTTGAAAAATAGAGCGGAGCGCAATGTACAACAAAAATATTAAAGCTATTTAAAAAAAAGAAAAATTTTCGTTGATTTTTTTTATATGGTCAGCTGTCACTATAATACTGGAAACACAAAAAATGACAAAATTATATATACAATAAGAGAGAGATAAATGAATACTCTTTTAATAAATGAAAATAAAATTATTAAAAAATATTATTAAATATATATTTAAATTATTTATATAAAAATATTAATAAATTTTTATTTTTTAAAGAAAAAAGTTAATTTATTTATATTTAATAAAATAAATAAAACTACGGGTAATTAATTATATTTTCTACGAATTAATAATTTTATTAAAAATATATATTTTTAATAAAATATATATATTTTTTTAAATGAATAGTTTGAACTTTTTAAAAAAAAATAAAAAAAAATAAATGTATTAAAAAATATAATTTAATTAAAAAGAATTGTTATATGTTTGTGTTTTGATTTAAAAATTAATTTAAAAAATAATTAAAAATATTTTATTTTTTAACTTCTTTAAAAAACATTTCTTTTATGAAAAGAAATACCTTTTAATAATAATAATAATAATATTTTTTTGAAGAAAAATTAAAAAATAGATTTTTAATTTGAATTAAATTTATGCAAATATATTAAAAAATTAAAAACTTTAAAATTTTTAAATGAATTTGATTATAATCAGATAAGCAGAAATTTTAAAAAATAAAAAATTATTTGAAAAGTGCAAAATAGGTAACAATTAAGAAATGGAAAAACAGGTAATTAATTATACCTATTTATATCTTTAATTTAATAAAATTAAAAAGTAACAGAAAAATAATAAAATTTTTATTTTCTCAAAATAAAAAATAAAAATTAATTTAAATTATTATAATATTTAGACAAGTAAAAAAATAATAATTTAATTTAAATATATACAAAGTATTGAGGATTTAATCTAATTATATTAATTATTATTAAATATATGTATTTTTAAAACTATTTAATTAAATTAAATATATTATAAAATAATAATTTAAAATAAAATATTAATTAAATTAATTAAATAAATTATTAAATTATTTTAATAAATTTTCAATTATTTAACAATAAAAAAGAGAATATAATAAAGAAAAATAAAAAAACTAGATTTTTCAATTTAGAAATATTTACTATTTTTAATCCAAAATAATAATAATAATCATCAATTGAGTAAATAGAAAAAAATATTAAATAAAATAAAAAATGTTGTAATATTCTCTTAAATAAAATAAAAAAATATTTTTTTTCTTTTCTCAAGAATTACAGGTTAATAAAAAGAGAGATGAATGACAAAAGGGTGAGGCTGTGTTTTTAATTATATTTACCTAAATATAAATACCTATATTTTAGTTTTTTTAAAAAAGATAAAAGTGATTAAATGCGCATTTATTAAAAAAAATATTTTTTGATAAATTTTAAAAAATTAGGGAAGAAAATAATTAAAATAATTTTTTTGATTTTGATATTAATTTAATCAAAATATTAACTAATATTGTTGAAGGAATATTTTTAAAATATGCTTTTTATTTATTTTTTTTTTCAAAATTAAATTAAAATTTATTTTTTTAATTTTCAAATTATTTGAATATTTCTTTCTCCACAATTTAACTTTAATTGGAATATTTAAAAATAATATATGTATATAATTTAATTATTTAATTAATTAAATAATATTTATTAGAATTTAAAATTAAATTTAATCTTTCTAAATAAATAAATATTTATTTATTTATTTATAACACAAGGTCATTTTATGTATTTTAATCATTTATTTATTTATTAGTAAACAGAACAAATAAAACAAAATAAAATATTAAAATTTAAAAATTATCCCTAACTTAATCTCTCAATTTTTTAAAAATAAAAAAAGGAAAAAATTTATGTCTAAAATTTGAAATTTAAATAATAAAATTTTTGTTTTATTTTTTAAATAATATTTAAAAAATTCAAAGTTACTAAATAAAAGTTTATAATTAAAAAAACAAATTAAAAATATTAAAATAAAGTTTTTTTCTTTTAATAAAAATAAATAAATATATTTAAATAAAAGAAAAAGCTTAGTTGTTGTCAACATGCTTTTTGCGTGCTAACTTTGCTTTTATTTTAATAAAAGGTCTCCTCTACACATATGCTTTGTAAATAAATTAAAATCAATTTTTTTCTTTAACAAAACGCGCACTTTGACATAAAAATAAATTTATTTTTAACTTTTTTTTTCAATAAAATTTTATTTAAAGCTAAGAAAGATCTTTTTTCTTAACGGATATTAAAATTATTTGAAGGAAGAGAAATTTTGCTTTATGAAGAATTTAATGAAAGAAAGTAGTTTTTGACTATTTAATATATAACAATAATAAATAAATTAGTTATGTATATTTAAAATAAAAATGATAAATAATTTATAAATTATTCCAAAAATAGTGTTTAAATTTTTAAATATATTAAAGTCTCTTATAAATATTAATTTAATTAAATTAATTAAAAAGAGATATAACATGCAGTGTTGTCTTATTTTGTTGTAAAAAATATGATATTTTTTAATTTTTTAGCTTATTGAATTTTATATAAAAAAATAAATGAATAAATAAATTCTGAAAATTTAAGCAGATTTTGAAAAGAAAAGGCTTATTTAAAATAAAAAAACTTGATTTTGGTAAAAAATATTCAAGTTGTTTTAAATAAAATATAAAAAAGAGATGTTGCTTTAATAATTTTTAGTAACAAATTTATTTATAAAAAAGAGAAAAATATTTTTTAGTATTTTAAGAGAGGCAAAAAATAATTCAAGTGTCCATTTATCGGCTAAAATCACTAAAAATATAAATATAAAAAAGAGAATAAATATTTAGTTAGTAAATTATTTTAAGAGTATTTACTAGTAGCGCAATCAGAAGAGAATTAAAATACTAAAGAAAATAATAATTGCGGATTTTGTAAGTTTTTTTAGTTTTATTAATTTATTGTATGTAAAAAATAAATATTTAAATGTCCGCAAAAATTATTTCTTTCTCCGCTTTCTATTTATTGGGCTGAATGACTGAAAGGATTTTGTTAACTAATAAATAAATTAATATATATTTATAATATATAATAAATTAAATAAATTAAATAAATAATCCTTTTTAATTATTATTAAATCAAAATAATATATTTATTTATTATTTAAAAACAAAAATAAAATGTTATTAATTTTTAAATATAAAAAATATTAAAAAATAAAGACAAGAAAGCGTTAAATTTAAAAAGATTTTTTATTAAATTGAATAAAAAAAGGATTTATAAAATAAAATTTAAGAATATTAAAAAAAAATAAAAGATAAAGTAAATAAAAATTAAAATATATTTAATAAATAAATAAAGTATCATTGAAAAAAAAGAAATCCGATTAAAGAATATAAAATTTTATTTTAAATTAATTCAATTAAATTTTAAAAACAATTTTTCAATTAAATTATTTATTTATTTATTTAATATTAAAATATTTATGTACTTTTACTTTCACACAAATAAGTAATTTTTATTTAACAAAATTCTCTCAATTATATATTCACCCAAATAACAAAATCATTCAGTCAAATTTCCCTCTAATATAATTTTTTTTTCTTCAATCGCGCACAAAAAAGAGAGAATATATTAATGTATGTATGTATGTGACTATATTCTCTCTTCTCTTTAAATTATTTTTAAAAGAAAAAATAACCGGAGAGAGAATTATTTTGTGTACAAAAAAATCAGAAATTTTCCTGTTTTTATTTATTTTATAAAAAAACACAAAAAGAGGCCATTTTGGAGAGGATCGGAAAGACAGTCAAAGGCAAATTGTTAAAAAGAAAAAAAAAAATAAAAAAATTGGTTAAAAATTTTAAATAAAAGCAAAAAAACTATTCGTTTTTGACTTTTTAAT
The DNA here is from genome assembly GCA_015183035.1 of Meloidogyne chitwoodi. Classification (NCBI taxonomy): domain Eukaryota; kingdom Metazoa; phylum Nematoda; class Chromadorea; order Rhabditida; family Meloidogynidae; genus Meloidogyne; species Meloidogyne chitwoodi. The sequence goes on from JACZZP010000015.1 coordinate 860,289, forward strand.
GTTGCTTTTAATTTATTTTTTTCCTTATTTGCACTAAAAAAATAAAAAATTCAGGAATAGTTAAAATAAAATAAAAAAATAATTTTATATAAATTAATTTATATATTTCTCAATTTGTTCTAGAATTAAATGAATTGATGCACAAATTTATTAAAATAAATATAAATAAAAGTAAAGGAAAAATAATTTATTAAAAAAAAATAAAATAATAATAATAATAATAAATTAATTAATATTTTAATATAAATAACCATTAATTAATTAATTAATTAATTTATTTTTTGTTTTTAAAAGTTCAAATTAGTTAAAAGATAAAAATAAAAATTAATTATTAAAATATATATATTAATTTTAATTAAATTAAAAATGGTTTAATTGTTTTATAATTTATTTAAATTATTATTTAAAAATAATAATAATTTAAATAAATATAAAAATACCAATTACTAATTTAGATTCTATAATATTAAATAATAAATATTGCACTTTTGAGAGAAGAGGGTCCTTGAAATTATTTTGAATAAATAATAAATATATTTATTTACAAAATAGAATTTTAATAAAAAATAAAACTGGATAGATTTTAATATTTTATTTAATAAAATATAAATATATTTTTTTATTCTTTAAATAAAAACAGTAAAACTAATCAAAACAATTTATTAATACCTAATTTATTTAAAAAATACAAAATTATTCTTGATTATAAATTTTCATCACTGTATAGGTATTTATATTATTTTTAAAAAAATTAAAAAAATAAATAAATAATTAAATTACTAATATTTTAATAAAAATAATTTAAAAATTAAAGATGATCTCGAATGAAATATTAAATAAAATATCCAATGACATTTAAGAGAAATATTTTATGTGCAAAATGTAAAAATTTTAGTTTCGAATGTTAAATGTGTATTTAAATAAAGGTAATGGCTGACGTTTGAAGGTCGAAAATGTGTAAATAAATAAATAGGCTAGCGCGAACTGATAGAAATTTTTAGAAAAAAATATAATTTGTTAATTCTCTTTTTTGTTGTTTTTCTTTAAAATATATTATTGAGAGTAAAAAAAGAAAAACAGGATTTATTTAAAATATTTTAAAAATATATATTTTTTAAATTGGAACGATAATTAATAAATTTATTTGAAAATGATTTAATAATTAATTAATAATTATTTGTTATTAAAATATATTTTTTTTTAATTAAAAATTAATATTTTAATAAAATATATTATTTTAATTCCAAAATAATCTTAAATATTTATTTAAAAATTAAATTAAATTAAATTTGTAAATTTGTTCGTAATTTTAACAGAATTTATAATTAACTAAAAAAAATTCCCAATTAACTTTTATAAGGTTAAAAGTGTTTGTCCCGAGTTGTGTCATATGAGATTTTACTAGTTAAATTAATAAATAATTAAAAGAATATTAAATTAATTTATATGTAGAGGACAGAGTAAATACATATATTCATATATTTAATTTTTAAATATTCAAAGTCCATTCTTTTAATTATTAAATTGGTTACCATAATTAATAAATCATTTTATCTTCTTTAATTTTTCTTTAAATAATGAAAATCACGGGAATCATTAAAATTTATTTTTCTTTTTTTTTAATTTTAGAGAATAAAATTGAAATAACAAAATTTAATTTAATTTTTTTTTCAAAAATATATTTGTCAAACTTTCAGCCGGTTTTCTAATTTAATTTTTTTTGTTATTATTTTTCTAATTTATAACAAAGATTTAAAGAAAAATAATTATTTTTCATTCATTAATTTTAAATTAAAATAATAAATGTTTAAATAATAATAATTATGTAATATTTTTGTAAATATTTAAATAATATTTTATTTATTTTAAAAATTTAATTATTAAATAATTTTATAATTGATCATTGGTGCAATTAAAAATGTGAAAATAATTTGAAATAAAAAATATTATAATGATTAATATACCTAGTTAAGTTAAAATAAAAAATTTAAAATAAATTAATAGTGAAATTGAAAATAAAAATTAATTTGTTAAAACAATTACAGTAATTTAATATTTTTTATTGAAAATTTAAATTTAATTATTAAAATGATAATATCTTAGTATATATTTTTTAATTTTTTTATTAAAAAAATATTAAATCTAACAAAATTAATAAACTTAAAGTTTCATTAATTTTTAAAAATATTAAATATTAATTTAATTATTTATTTTTTATATTTAAAAGTGAATGACAGAAAAATAAATTTAATTAAAAATTAATTAATTTTTAATTAAAATTTCAAGTGGTTTAAGTGAAAATTAATAGAAAAATTAAAAAAATAAAATCTTTTAAATTCATTTAATTTTGAATTTTAAAATAAATAAAAAATTCAATTTTCTAAGAAAATTAAACAAAAAAATTATAAAGTTTTATAAATATTTTTAGAAAAAAATACTTGAAAATTAAAAAATAATTAATAGATTTAGCTATATTTAATTTATGTTTGTTTACTTTTTTTAAATTAAATATTAATAAATAAATATTTTATTTAATTAAAAAAGTTATTCACTTAAATTATTTATTTTAAATTATTTTAAAAAAATTTATAGTATTTAGTATTTTTAATTGTATTTGAGGGATGTAGGTAAAAAATAATAATTATTTACTTTAGAGAATATTAAAGGATATTGTTTGATCTTTCTTTTTTTTATATATTTGATATAAGTTAATAAATGAAGGCCAAAGATTTTAAAAAAATATTAGCCTACACTTAATAAATAAACTTTAATTTAATTAATATTTGGATATAAATTAATAAAGATTTGTTATTAAAAAATTAAATAAATTTAAATTTATTTAGGACAACAATGTGCAAATATTTCTAATTGAATACATTCTTCTTCTTTTTCTGAACAAAATTCAGCATCACAAGATATACCATAATACCAAGAAGGATTTTTACCATTTTTACATTTTGGTTTTTTATAAGTATTTTTTTCATATATTTCTTTTAAATATTTTAATTATTTAAATTTATTTTAAATATTACCATAATTTGTAATATTACAACATGCTGGAAGGCCTTCAGGTCTACCATAACATTTATAACCTTGTGGGCATTCTGAATATTCACAAGTTCCATGATAATCATAATCTTCTTTATTAAGATTACAACTAAGTCTATAATAATCATTATCTGCTATAAATATTATTTAATTAATAAATTATATTAAATAATAAATATACTAAGAAAACATAATGTATTTATACGTTCACATTCAATTTCTGAATTAAATCTATTACCATTACCCCCACAACCTTTATAACCAAATGGAAGACATAATTGATATTCTTTATCAAAATACCACTTAAATTTATTAAATTAAATAAATATTTTTTAGTAATATTAAAATAATATTAAAAATATATTAAATATTTTTAATAAAATATAAAAATACCAAAATATAAGTAATATCTAATATAATATTATAATTATTCTAATAGGAGGACATTATTTTTAATCTTTCAATAACTTTTTTATAGAAAGAAAAAACCTTTTACTTAATTCAAATATGTATATGTATGTAGGTAATAATAATAATAATAACCTTTATTATTAAAAATTAATTTTTAAAAGAGAAATACATATACTTTAATTCCAGATGTATTTGTAGTCAATCCATCATAACATTCATAACCTTTATCATAAGGATATTTACAATTTCTATAATAATTTTTAAATTTTGGTTCACTAAAAAATTAAAAATATAATTTAATAAAATAAAATTAACCAAAAATCATCTAAAAAAGGAATTAAAGATTTATTTTTAGCTTCTTCTAAAGTAATTTTATTTAAAATAATTTTATTTAATAAAATAATTATTAAAAATATTTTTAATAAAATATTTAAAAATATTAACATTTTTATTAATTAATTAATTTAATAAAATTAAAATAATATTTTTATAAAATATTTATTTAATAAAATAATTAGTGTATAATAAATGATTCATTCTCTAATTAATTAATTAAAAAAAAATATTTAAAAATAATATTTATAAAATATATTTAATAAATATCCATTTTTTGAAAATCGATATATCCACATAATGCATTTACTTTCTCTCTCTCTTTTTATTTAATTAAATAATAATATTTTACTTTCCTCCATGTCTAATGTATATTTAAATAAATTAAATATTTATACCAAAATTTGAAAATTTTAATTTTGCTCTTATTCATTTATATTTGTTAATAATAATGGTGCGACGACATTTGCGCCGTTGACATTTGCGCCGCGACACTTGCGCTGCGACTTATGCGCCGACGACATTTGCGGCGACGACTTTTGCGCCGACGACTTTTGCGCCGGAAATATTTTAAAACGCGACATTTGCGCCGCCTTTAAATTTAAAAAAAAAGTAATATGTATTTATTAAAGGATTAAAAAAGTATTAAAAAATTAAACTAAAATGTATCAACTAAATAAATCCGATTAAGATTCTAAATATTCATTCTTTTAAATATTTGGCTATTGTATGTTATAGCGGACTTTTTCTTTCTGTACCGATCCGGATGAGTGAGGTGTCATTCGAAAGCTCTTGCAAAACTTAGTCGAACTAGACATGGGGGAAGTTGATCCGACGTCTATAAGCCGAGTTACAGGTCCCCGAATATTGAAAAATTATAGGGGGGACCAAGCTCTACTAAGTGATTACTGCGGCTGCACTTTAATTATTTTCACTGATGTGAATTAATTATGTAATTTGCGCCGTAGAATAACGCATGTACCAAAAGCCAACGAGAGATGGGCTCTCAAATGAAGAAGTCATAAAACACTCCCAATTGGTCCAAGTTTGGCGTGTTTCTAGCAAACTTCGATCCTTCATAGCTTTGTTCAAAATCGTTCAATCAAAACGATTTTGGTCTCATTCGATAGGTCTCGAAGAGTTCTTTCGAATGAGCTATATACTCATATTCGAATTTTTCACCCCAAAAATGAGCTTACTCCCCCTATGATTTTTCAATTTTCGGGGACCTGTAACTCGGCTCTTAGACGTCGGATCAACTTCCCCCATGTCTGCAAGAGCTTTCGAATGACACCTCACTCATCCGGATCGGTACAGAAAGAAAAAGTCTCTATAACATACAATATTCAAATATTTAACTGCACAAATATAGCTGCAGTCTTTTTTCATTCATTAGAGCATAAAAAAGGAATTGATAATTGGGTTGATTAGTTGCTAATTAATATTTCAAACCTGTTAGGCTGTTGAAAATTTTAATAATATCATTTAAATAAATGATTAAATTTAATTTTAAAATCATTTTAGACTTAATTCTTTTTAAAATTTAATTTTTTAAATCTTTAATATTACTTTACTTTTTTAATTTAAAGGCGGCGCAAATGTCGCGTTTTAAAATATTTCCGGCGCAAAAGTCGTCGGCGCAAAAGTCGTCGCCGCAAATGTCGTCGGCGCATAAGTCGCAGCGCAAGTGTCGCGGCGCAAATGTCAACGGCGCAAATGTCCTGCAACCATAATAATAATATCCTTCTTTTAATATAATTTAATTAATATCTTTAAAAACTTTATAAAAATGACCTAATACATATTAATTATTATTATTTATTTTCTTTTATTTTTTATTTAGATTTAAAATTTTTTGATTTTTTTAAAGCCTTAACTTTTATGTTTTTTTTATTTTTTTAATTTAATTTTATTTTTTATATTACCTTAATTTTATTACTTTTTTTCTCTTAAATTTATTCAAATTCTAATAAATTATCAATTGATTTAAAATTTAATTCAAAATCTCAATATATATAACAAAATATTATTTAAAATTTCAACAAAAAATACAAAAAATTTTCTTTAATATATTTTATCCTAAAATATTTATTTTATAAATTAAAAATATTTTTTTTTGAAAAAATTAATTATTACCTAATTATATAATATATTTATCATAGCAACAATAATTTTTAAATTAATTATTTTATTTTTTACCACTCCTTATATCGATTTTTTAAATTAAATAATTTTCTTTACATTAAAAAAAAATTTTTTTTTTTTTAATTAAAATAATTTTTTTATAATTTTTAAAAAAATTATAAAAAACAATTTTTTAAACATAATTTAAAAATAAAATTAATTTTATTTTATTCAAAAAAATGTCTTTTAAAATATCACCAGCATTTAAAGATTTATTTTGTTTAATTTGTGAACAACAAGCCCAAGGAACTCGTTATGGAGTAGTTTGTTGTTTTTCTTGTGCTGCTTTTTTTAAGTAAATAAATAAATAAATATTTTTAATACATAAATATTTATTTATTTATTTTAGACGTCATTCAATGGATAAATGTAAATATAAATGTCAAATGAAAAATAAATGTGAAAATTTTGGAATTAGTAATTTTAATAAAATAATAATATAATTTTAATTTAGAAATAATGAAAAAATGTAGATCTTGTAGATTTGTTAAATGTATTAGTGTAGGAATGCAATTAACTGACCAATATTCTGAGATTAACGAAGAAACTACTTTTTTTAAAAAATTTATAGCTTCTTATGAAGAATATATTATAGCTCAACAACAATTATTTTTTGATATATACCCTGAAAGATATAATCAACAAACTCAAGTTTTTTTTAAATTTTAATTAATAATAAAATAAATAAATAAATACTAGTTAAGAGAATAATTATAAACATTTTTTAAATTGCTCTTTTTTTTACTAAATTTTAAATATAATTATATTTTAATAATTATAAAACTTTACTCATCATTTGACACATCTCATTAATATTTAATTTTTAATATAAATAATATTATTTATTTTTTAAAGTTTTTTATTCCTGACAATATTCAAAGTGTGCGTTATTTTCAAAATTATTGTATTCCATTAATATTTACACTGTTAAATAATTGTTTATATGAATTTAAAGTATTAAATGATGAAGAAAAGGTTATAAAAATTAATTAATTTATTTATTTATTTATTTTAGAAAGAACTTGTTGATATTTGTTTTATTCAATTTAATTTTTTAAATAATTTAATTTTAACAATTAAAACATTTAAAATAGACTGTTATTATTCTATAAATAATTTATGTTAGCATATGGACATATTTTTAATACTGAAAATTCTGAGAAAATAATTACTAATTGGGCTAAGAATGGACAAAATAAAAAGTAAATAAATTAAAATTAAAAATTAATTAAATAATAATTTATAATTATTTATAACTGTTCTATTAAATAAATTAAAAATATTTATTTTATTTAAAATATAACTTATTATAATAATAATTATTATTTTTTTAGAATTCTTTTAAATGAAATAAATAAAATGCTCTATCTAATTCGACACTTTCTAGAATCTTCAAAATATAAAATAAAACAAGAGGATTGTTGTGCTCTTATAGCTATTACTTTGTGCAATAAAGGTAACTAACTCCCTTTTAAAAGATTTATATTTAGGTTACCTAATTTAGCAGTGTTTGGAAGGTTTTACCAAAATTCGTACTCATCTCATTACTCAAATTACGAGGTACGAGTACAAGGGGAAAAATAAAGGCTAGTATGAAGTACTAGCAAAATTAAAATTTCCAAACATTGATTATAAATGAGTCAATGACCATTTTCTCTGTATTTAACAAATTTATCAACGAAAATTTTAATTAATTAACATAAAATTTTCAATCGAAAGCTTTTCGAAAAATTTATTATAGGTTTGAAACCGGGGATTCAAGGTTTAAAATATGGTTTTCCAAAAAAGGTTAAAATTAGAATTCTTCCATTTTGACCAAATTACAGACTTTAGATCTAACTAACTACTCTAACAATCTGAGAAAATACTTTAAATAATTTTTAAATTAATAAAAAAAATAATTATATTTAGCTTCTTCAATGAAAAGTTTCACTGGACAATTAATATGGGAAAGATTAAGAGAGAAAATTTTAAGCGAATGGTTTCAACATCTTTGTACTTCATTTGTTTCAGATAAAGAAGCTTCTAATCATTTAATATTTTTAATTTCATTACTTGTTGATTTGGAGGTTATTTTCGAATTTTTTTATTATTATTATTTTTAATAACTTTTCTAAAATAGAATTATTCTCAAGAAAACAAAAAACGTTCAAATAATAATTATTCAGTTGTAATAGCTCCAATTAATAATTATGTAAAAGAAGACAAGGTTATTAATAATTATTTTTTTAATTAATTTGTATCCTCTAATATATTTTAAATTATTTTTAAAAATAAAAATTATAAATAATTAAAAATATTAATTAGAAAATATAAATTAAATCTTTTTTTTAAATTTTTCTTTTAAGATTTCAATTATAATTCCAAAATTGCTTTATATTTTGAATGCTCATAATAGAATTTGGGCTGCTTTTTATGAAGTTCCAGATGAGTATATTTCAAAGTTTTCAAGTTTTAATCAAATATTAACATCCTCTGATAATATTCTTGGTTATTATGAGAGATTTAATGTATTTTTTTATTTAATTATTATTATTTAAAAAATATTTATTTAATTCTCTTTTTTAATGACTATTTTATAAGCAAATATATCTTTTTATTAAATCCTTAACTGTAGCTAATATTTGGCGTTTTTTTGTTCTCCCAGATTCGCTTGCAATGAGTCCTTACATTTAAATTTTTTTTTAATATTTACTATTTGTTTTAAATATTAATATTTTTATTAATAATTTATTTATTTAGCCAAATCCTCCATTAATGAATGAATTAGAAAGAAAATCATTTCTTAACAACTTAAATAATAAATTCCCTAATCCTATAGATCATCCATATATTAAAAAATCTGTTATTGTTTGTAGATTACTTGTTATTGGTATATTCAAGGCTTTACCCTTTTTTGGAAAACTATCACTAAATGATCAGGTATAAAATTAAATCTTTCTTTTTTTTTAATTTTAAATTTAAAAAAAAAGAATATCCTTATAAATCGTCAAATAAAAACGGTTAGTATTTTACTAAAAATTTTCAATGCTATAAAATTACAAGCAAATACTTTAATTGGAACGGATGGTATAACATCAATGGATATTTATTGTGCTTATAAAAAATTCCGAGAAAATAAAAAGTTAATTTTTCATTTTAAATAAAAATTTATTTAAAACAATTATTTTAATTTAGTTTAATGAATTTGGCTGAAAAAACATTTACAAAAGTTACAAATCCATTTCTCCAAATATTACCAATTATTGATGAAAATGAATTTTCATTATTATTAACAATAATTTGTGCATTTGGAGGTCATTATTATTTTTTTATAAAATATTTTATTTTATTTTTTTAGCATTTTCAGAAATTTCTAAATATTCTCGTTTATTGCTACAAATTGAAAATGAATTTTATGCGAATATTCTTCTTAAATATTGCCAATTTCGTTTTGGTGATGTAAAAGGTGCTTGTCGATATGCTGAATTTATGTATTTAATTGAATGTATATTTGTTTTTGAACGTAATTTTGAATTATTTACAACATATATTGAATTATATTATCAAGAAAAAAATAAAAATAATATTCCTGAATATTTGTTAAAAGTTATTTGATTTATTAATAATTAAAATTAATAATTGTTTTATTATTTAAAATATATTAAAATATAATATATTTACTAAATAAATATAAATTAAATTTTTTTATTAATATTTTTTCAAAAATTCAAAAGAAATAATAATTATAAAAATAATTATATTTAATTAAATAATAAAATTTTAAATAAAGAAAATTAATTTAATATATTCTAATGCATTTTTAAGAAATAGTTATTATCTAAAAATTAAAATAAAATATTTATTAAAATAATTTTATCATAGGAGAATTTTAAAAATAAATATTATAATATATTTGTAATTAAAAAAAATAATTTATTGGAAATTTTATTAAAATTTTTAAAATTTAAAAAGTTAAAAGTCTAAAAATTTAAAAAAAATATTTATAATTTTCCTTTAAATTTTTATAATAATTAAAGTTTTTATTGAGTAAAAAATATTTAAAATTAATAATTAACTAATCTTTTTTATATAAATATAGAAATAGATAAAAAATTAAAAATAATTTTTAATCGAAATAATGTTTTATTGTAATTAAATAATTAATGTTAATAAAATTTTCTAAAAATTAAATATAAATAAATAAATAAGTTATTTATATAAAAAATTAAAATAAAATATTAGCCCCAACATTTTCAGCTACTTAATAAATAAACTTTAATTTAATTTAATTATTTGGATATTTATCTTTTTAAAAATTTAAATTTATTTAGGACAACAATGTGCAAATATTTCTAATTGAATACATTCTTCTTTTTCTGAACAAAATTCAGCATCACAAGATATACCATAATACCAAGAAGGATTTTTACCATTTTTACATTTTGGTTTTTTATCAGTATTTTTTTCATATATTTCTTTTAAATATTTTAATTATTTATAATTTTATTTTAAAAATATTACTAATATTTTCAATATTACAACATTGAGCAGCAAAACCATGATAACATTCATAACATTGTGGGCAGTCTGTTATAATTTTATTAGAATCATCTGAATATTCATTACAAAGTCCTATAAATTCTACATCATTTTTATAATTACATCTAAAATGAAAATCATCAGCATCAATCACTTTAAATAATAATTTAATAAATTTATATATTAAAATAATAAACTAACTAAGCCAATTACAATTATCATAACATTCACTTTGTGAATTAAATCTATTACCATTACCTCCACAACCTTTGTAACCAAAAGGAAGACATAATTGATTCTCATTATCAAAATACCACTTAAATTTATTAAATTAAATATTTTTTAGATATTTTAAAAGAAACTAATAACAATTTGGAAGGTTAAAAGATGTCAAAAAAATCTTGAAATAATAAATATATTTATTTTAACATAATTATAGACAGTCTTTTTAATATTTAGTAATTCATGAAAGACTTTCTATTATAAAAACTCTGGTTTTAATTCTCTAATATTATTTATTTTTTATATTAATTTTTAAGAGAAATATACTTTCATTCCAGATGTATTTGTATTTAATCCTTCACCACAATTATAACCTTTATTATAATGAGATAAACAATCTTCATTCCAATAATCAGAATATTTAAATTCAGTTGGTTCACTAAATAATTAAAAATAAATATAATTTAATAAAAAAATAAAATTAACCAAAAATCATCTAAAAATGGAATTAAAGATTTATTTTTAGCTTCTTCTAAAGTTATTTTATTTAAAATAATTTTATTTAATAATATAATTATTAAAAATATTTTTAATAAAATATTTAAAAATATTAACATTTTTATTAATTAATTAATAAAGTTAAAATAATTTAGTGTGTGATTATGATTCATTCTTTAATTAATTAAAAAAAAAATATATTTAATAAATAAATCAAAAAATGTCATAAAAATACTACATTAAAATTTAAATTAATATTTTTTTATAAAAATTAAAAAATTTAGGGCAACTACGTCACTCGGTTTGAGTTTAAAATTAGTAGAACACTTAAGTACAACGATTTTAACAATTAGCACATCAGAAATTAAATAATCAACTACTTCTTTCCATCTAGTAAAATTGCTAGTGGATTACTGTCAAATAATTCTTTCAATTTTGAATTTGCCTTAGAGCAGTGACTTATTAAGGAGTTCTACGGAATTAATTTATTATGAATCTTTTAATAATTTTCTTTTGTTTATAATATTGTATTTAGTCTTATAAAATATTAAATAAAATATTATTTTATAAATTTTAATAACATTTTTGGAAATATTTTAAATATTTCATTTTTAAGATCCCGACAGAGTTTTCATCATTTTTGGCGAAAGTTTAGGTATGTAATTTCTTGGTATAAGCCAAGTGCTTAGATTGAATAGATCAAGAAACACTTTGTAACGATCACTAACTGTTGACCGTAAATACATATATCCACTACTCCCTCCTGATCCAATTTTACTTCCCAACATTCTTTGTACTAACATTAAATGATTATCTAATAAATTAAAAATATTAAATAAATAAAAATTAAATTACATCGCCATTTTTGAAGTAATGAATCAATATCCATCAAATGAAAAAGAATTTGATATGGCTGAGAGAATCTAGGCATATCTCTATAAAAATAAATCATTAATGCACCTTTTAGTGCATTATGGCTAAGACGGCGTTCTCCTAGGAAAAAAAAGAATATTTTTTTATATAAAATTAAAATATTTATTACCTTTTTCCACAAAAGTATTATAATCATTTTCATTAGTAATTGTTTGAAAACTTCGTCTAATTTTTACATATTCATCCCAACGATGATTGCTTTCCTCTTTTGTTTGATTAGGATTATTTACTTCTTCCAACATAAATGATAAATATTGCGAAACAGCCTTTTTAAAAATAATATTTACTCAATTTTTTGTTTAAATTTACTTCTAAATATCTGTCCCAAAATGTTTTTTGTTTTGCTATTCCATTAAAAGTTTCAGAAGGAATATCATCAGTTTTCTCATCAAATTCTTCTTCGTAAATTCCAGGTGTTCGTGATAACCAACGCTTTAAAATATAATTAAAATATAATTAAAACTTCTCTAAATAATTAAATTATACATCAATAAGTACAAACAAAGAAGGTTCTATTTCAGATTGTTTTATTAAATTATTCTCGTTTTTGTTATCTACAAAAACTTCTTTATAATGTTGAAAATTATATGATACACGATTTGTATTTAAAATTCCTAATTTATTTTCAAGTAACCGAAATTGAAGACTTTGAAAACCAGATGCAGATGTTAAAAAATTTCTTTAAAAATATTAATATATTTTTTTAAAGAAAAATAATTTTACCTAAATTCAACAAAATCTAAAGGACTCATAGTTTCAAGAATTAAAATTTGATCAACAAGTAATTTTAAAATCTTTGCAGTTCTTTCCAATAAACTTACAATTTGAAGAGTTTTTGTTTCATCAACATTCTAAAAATTATAAAAATATTAGAAAAATAAATAAAATAAAAACTTTTGCCTTGTTATGCAGCAATGCACGAACTTGGTCTATATCAAAAATTACTAAAATAATTAAATTTTTATTATTAAATTATTTTAGAGAATATTTTACATTGTTTAAACCAAAGTTCATAGGTTTGATGTGTAATAATAAATAAATGTTCGTCTGGAATACTTAGCTTTCCATCATTAGAACGCATTACTTGACAATCCAATAATTTATCCAACTCAAATTAAATTAGTAAAATTAATTAATTTAAAATAAATGATGGTATTTTTACTTGTAAATATCCATTGTAAGAAATTTGATTAGAAAATATAGCTGCTTTATAAATACCATCAATATTATTATTTGTAGTATTACAGCTTGTCCCTGATGATAAAGATAATATTTGTTGGTTACTCTGATTTTCATTTTTTATTTTTTCTTCATTTTTAATTTGCATTAATTCATCTTCTTCTTCACGAATATTTGCTAAGATGCTGCGATCAGAGAAATATGGACAAGTCATTTTCTAATATATTTTTATGCAATTTGATTATTTAATTGTATAAAATAAATTTAATTATCAGAATTATTAATTTGATATAAAAGTAATAAATTTATCAATAATTATTATATGATTAACAATGAACTCTGGAAATGGTGGAAAGAAATTAGTGTTCACAAATAATAGAGAGGGAAGGTACATTATTTTTCGTTGAAGCAATAATATTATTTACCTATAATATTTATCATTAAATTAATTTAGTATATCAGCATGTACTCATAGCATAAACCAAATGAGTAAAATTGATAATTGTAAATATTTTTATGTTATTATATTTTTTGTCTCTTAACTCATCAGACTTATTCGAATTAATACTTAAAAACTTTTTTTATGTTTATTCCTTTGATTACCATTTTTAAAACCTAGTCTTGCCTGGGAGTACCTTTTTTGAGGAACTCTTTTTAGCTACAATTAACATTAATAAATATTTAATAAGAAATGTGCAAATATATGCCTATTTATTTAAAGTTTAATTTAATATAAAGACCAGACAGACTTAATACCAACAGTCACTAAAATAATTTATTCCATGTTGAAGAACATACATCATTTATATAGGTTATAAGTAAATACATAAATTATATTCAAAAACGTTTTAAATATCAACAGTGCTTTATGGTTATTGAAATATATACAGATTTAGTATTTCAATATCATTTATTATTATTAGTCATCTCGCCCTTCTCTTTCCGACAGAAAAGCCGATATTGTAGGATAAGGATCCACTTCTTCTTTCTTCAAACATTCATTCTTGATTCTTGCCTAAAAAGAGTTCCATAAAATTAAGGGAACAATGTATGTTTACCTCTTTTTCATCAAGGGCAAATGATCGCGGTTTGATTGGTTCCGAACTCAAATGCTTAAAAATAAAGTTTATTTACGTTAAAATAATAAAGTACTTACAACATCCGCCAGAAGTCCTTTCGACGAATCTGAATCATCTCCATCATCATCCTTTCTCTTGCGCTTCTGTTTTTTTGAATGCCTAGAACGCTTCGATTTCTTAGAGCGCTTGGATTTCTTTGACATTTTTGATAGAGCTTTCTTAGCTGTAGTAGTTTCATCAGGGGTCACTTTTGTAATCATTCCAGCCTTCGACTTCGGCGAGTTAGGGCTGGCTTTTTTAGTAACAGTAGTGTCATGAACTGCTACTTCCTTAAATTGACAAAATTAAGAAACAATTAATCCGATTAACTAACCTTCGCTGGAGACATATTACGAGGTTTAGTCGTCTTGACGGCTTTATTGGCAACTTTATTTGCCTTTGTCTTTTTCTTCTTAGCACAATGAAGTAACAAAGTCGTTATAGACAAAATGGTGAGCAGTGACAGAAAAGTGAACCACAAAAGCGACGTTATTGACCAAAACTCCATGTTTAGATCGTTTGTCCGAGATAACGGACAATGTTAGAAGCTGAATAAGAACTATAAATCTAATAATCACAAATTCCAGTTTTTATACAAAAGTTTTTTACATTAAAAAATGGCTCTTTCGACACCCTAAGAATTTCGGTGATCCTTAAAAAATTTATATACTGTACTTATGTAATAGATTTAAGTTTAGATGAAATGAAGTTTTTTCCCGCAAACATAAAATGAAGGATTTTTGTAAAATTATTCATTTTAGAATAATACATTTCACATACTTGCAATAACACCATGTTTTTCAAAAATTCCTATGAAGAAAATGTTTTTCAAATAATTAATACATAATATACTTATGTATATGTACACATTTAAATAAATTTAATTTAATAAAACGTACATACATATGTATTTTGTGATTTTATTTTAGATTTTGATTTCTTTTTCAAATATGAATAATAGTGGATTTTTTGGTCTAAACAATACAACTAAAATTAGTCGTGATGAATTGATGGCTTATGTACGAGAAGAATTAATTTGTACTATCGGCAGTGCAGATAGTCCTGTAACTATTCCAGTTTTGATCACAATATTTAGGTTTTTTTATTTTTATAAGCGTCAAAGATTAACAAATATCAATTTGAAAAGATATATTTGATTTATTTTAAATAGATATATTTAAAGGGACGATACATCTAATGATATTGGAGTGCTTGCTGAAAAACTTGGATATCCATCTATTCCTGCTATGCTTGGATCAGATGATTTTCGTCATATTATAGAACCTTGTTATACAGATATGGCAAAAGGTGCAGGCAATGTAAATCCTGAAAAAGTCTTTTGTTACAAAGTAATCTTCTTATTTTTTATTTTATACTCGAATTTAATCAATATTTAATTCACATGCAGATAAAACCTCGTCCGGATATTGCTCACATTTTAAGTTCGATTGAAGATTCTAGACATTTTCGCAATGCAAAAGAAACCGAGAAATTTAAACGACTACAGGTTTAAAATAATTTTATATTCAAATTTATAATTAATTAGGTACTTGTTCGTGATCCAAAATCATGTCCTAAGATTCTTGAGGTTTAAAAATAGTTCATTAACTAAAATTTAGATTAATACAGGGAAAAGAAAATCTTTTAAAATGTTTACACAATTTGGGGGCAGAGGAAAGGGAAGTGGAATTACAAGATCTTCAGAAGGAGTATAAACTTGCATATGGCGTTGAAATGAATAAATTGGTTTTTAATTTTATTTTTTATTATTTTGTATTTATTTTTAGGAATTAAAACGCTATTTTCCAACTGGACGACTTAAAACAATTATCGACACTTATTTATATGACGATATTGAAATTTATACGGACAATAATCGAACGGGATCTCTTCTTTTTAAAATGAAGCGAACAATGAAAGAAGTGCTTGCTGAGTGTGAAAAAATTCTTAAAGAACGTTTTGAGGCTATTAAGATGGAAGAAGAAGCGGAAAAACAAAAAATAAAAAACAAAATTAAGTTGAAAAAGCCAAAAACTGCACAGCCAGTACAACACAAAAAATTAAGAGTGATAAAGCCGCCACCTGAACCAAAAATTGTAATTAAATTAGTACATATACATAATTCTTTTATTCGTTTTTATTAACATTTTGCTCATTAATTTTAGAAACCAAAACCAGTTGTGAAGCCTTTAGTAACGCGTCCCAGTATTTTTTATACGGATGATGCTTTGTTAGCTAGAAACATTAATTTTGTACATAATAGTAATTATTCTACTTCCAAAGAGGATAACGATGAAGATTCGTCAGCTATTGAATTGGAAAGCAATGAAATTGGAGGAACTGTTAGCAAGGTTTACTTTTAGGTTTTTACTTAAAAATTATAATTAAGAATCGCTATACAAGCGCTGTTGAAGGTGCTGAGTTTACTGATAGTGAAGATGATGGTTCTTATGCTGAAACGGCAGAATTTCGATTGATTGATTTAAATAATAAAGATCCATCTTCAACTAATGATACTTCTGCCCCTTCATCCAGCGAAAGCAAAAAGGAAAACTGTGATAATGGTAGAATTTAAATACTATTTAATTTAAAAATTTATTATTTTTTCATAACGAAAAATTAGCATTTTGTTTAATAATTGAATTTTTAGAAATCGACTTGGACGAATTAAAGAAATTATCAGCACAGGTTTGTTATTTATTGTACAATTAATATTATAAAAACTTAAAAGGGAAATTATTTTTTATTCATTCATTTTTGTAATTTTTGAACTATAAATTTTAGAAAAATAGCATGCGCCTTGCCATTGCGGCACAAAGTATGCGAAAAAGGAGAGAATATATTCAGCAAATGGTAAATAAAAATAAAACGGATGCTCCAATGGAAGGTACATTTGCAGAAACGACGCGATTTGGTCGGCGTGCAAAAGAAGAGGAACAGAGACGAGAACGTGTACAAAATCTTTTAAATAAATTAAGCTCAAATAATAACTTGGTAACATCAAAATTGGTTGTCTCTAATAAATCTAATGTATTTTTTAAATGTTTTTATCAATATTTTTATATTATTTTTTCAGGAGAAGAAATTTTTGATTGCTGCTGTAATTGCACAATTTGTTTTAGTTAATCGAGAACTTGGGGTAAATACATAAAAAAATAAAAATTTTTCTTATTTTAATTATTTCATAAATAGTTGTCAGAAGTCAAAAACATGTTGAAGTTGTTATTTTCTGAACACTACTCTGACATTGAACTTGATATGTTAAAATTTATTGAAGAATATTTACCCTGTATGAAGCTTGTTAGGGCACCAATTGAGGTTATTTTTAGCATCAAAATTTAAATTAATTTTAATTCAGCCACATATTGTGATTGAACCGGAATGCATAAAAACATTTGTAAAGGCCTTTTGCAATCGAATTGGAAATTTCAATAATATCAATATCAGGAAGCTTTAGATAATTTATAATATTTAACTATAGGCTAATATTTCTAATTTCAATATACATATTTGCTCAGTATATGTATTAATTTCTGACTTTTTATCTCTATTTTTTAATTTATTCCAAGTTTTCATATTATAAAATTCCTTAATTAAATTGAGGTTTACTTAATGTTAAAATAACTAAAATTAAAACAAAGTTCAAAATTATTTATTATTTTCAGATCCGTGCAATAATTATGAGTTCATTGAAAATTATTTTCTTTCTTTCCTTATATTTTAAAATATGAAATTTGATCATTTAATCGACTGCACTTCTCATTGGCAAAGCAAAAAATGTGTTGGGGATAGACAACCAACTTCGGTGGTTCATTCGATTGTCAAAACATTTAAAACTTTTCCTATTTCCCAACAGGCAGTGTAAAACTAAACTGCCTTAACATTTTGTATTGTATAATATTATAGTACGTGTGCTTTGTTTATCCGTTCTATTTTAAATACAAAAAATTACCCTTCTCAATCACATTCAACCCCTCCTCTTAGGCTTTTGATTTTATGTTTGCTAGGTTAGATTTGTTCATATGATAACATTATGCTAATTCAATCATTTTGCCTTTAGAATCATCAAGTTTCTGAGAAAGGCATACCATCTCATCGATTATATTTAATCAATTAAAGTAATTCTATTTTTCCTAGCCATTAAAACCGCATCTTCGTCTAAATAAACTTTAACTTTTTTATTTAATTCATTTAATTATCCTGTTCATCGTATTTTCAACCCTGGTAGGGAAAGTTATGAAGTAACACGGAGGAGAGTGAATAGGGTTGATCTCGTTTATATTTAACACTGATTTTTATAATTATAAATTAAGAATTTTATATAGTAATATTTTAAAATTTAAGGAAAAAGAAGAATTTAGAAATTTTAAATCATGCAACATGGTCAATTTTTACTTCTCTCAATTTTACTTAGCTTTGTTTTGAGTAGAACAACAACGGCAGTAAACCAAATAGATTATGGACATCCTTTATATGAACTTCAATATGTTCAACAACCTCATAAAGAAATATATCAATTTCAAAGAGATGTTGTTGAAGATAATGTTAACGTCCAACCACCTCCTCCTCCAGATGTCTCTTCTCTCACTTTTGTTTTTGATCAGACTGGCTCGATGAATGGTTTTTATTAAGGTAACTAAAATAATGTTAAATTTACAGATGATTTGAATCAAGTGCGTCATGGTGCCAAAAGAATTTTTGAAACTGTAATGAAACAACGCAAGAAACTTATCTACAATTTTGTGCTTGTCCTTTTTCATGATCCAGGTAGATTACACTTTATTACCTCTAGAGTTAACTAAAAAAATGTTTAGAAATCAGCCTTCCATTTATCACAACAGATCCTGATCTTTTTCAACAGCAATTGGCCTCTGTTTCTGTACAAGGTGGTGGTGACTGCCCAGAAATGGTCATTAACATTTTTAATTTAACTAATTTCTCATTTCTAGGCACTTTCTGGCATAAAGAAAGCGCTTGAGGTTTCCTTACCAGGATCTTATATTTATGTTTTCACTGATGCGCGTTCAAAAGATTTTCATCTTGAAAGTGCTGTACTAAACCTTATACAGGAGAAACAAAGCTCAGTTAAACTTTTAATTAATTTTTTGTTTGTAACCTTTATTTTTTATATTAAAAGGTTGTTTTCGTCATGACTGGTGATTGTGGAAACCGCTCAGCTCCTGGCTACAAAGTATTTGAACGAATAGCAGCTGCTAGTTTTGGACAAGTATTTCACTTGGAAAAATCACATGTTAATACAGGTATATAAATTTAGAATAAATAAAATAGGTAAATATTTTAAGTGCTTGAATATGTACGCCATTCTGTAGCCAGACGAAAGGTTCATATTCTTTATGAAGTTCGTGAATATGGTCAAACACACACTAGGTTGGAATTTCTAATATTAATATTATTTAGTATTTTCCTTAATAGTCTTGTCCCAATTGATACATCTTTCTCTGAGTTGGTCATTTCATTGGCTGGAGTACGTGACGATAGTGACTTGATGGATATTGAGTTGATTGATCCTCACAGTTAGCTTTATTGAGAAAAATTAAATTTAATTATTTATTTTTATTTATTATCAGATCGTCGAATAGACAAATACGAACATGACGATGGCACAATAAATTTAAAAAATATAAAATTAGTTCGACTTCTTGCTCCTGTGCCAGGCATTTGGCGAGTTCGGACTAGTAGCCGATTAAAGTTTGGGCAAATAAATTTAGATTTTTAGATAAATATATGATTTTTCAGACATACTTTACTAATTTTTGGTCATGGTGATATTGACTTCAAGTATGGATTTTCCTCTCAACCAGTTTCTTCATTAGATTTAGTGTGTTTTTAAAATATTTTTATTGTAACCACTACTTTTCTTTTCTGTTATTTCAGACTCATCCACGTCCAATAGCTGGCCAACCAACATATTTACTTATTAAAATGTCAGGTCTTAGGCCACCTGGTGCTTTGGAGCATGTATCGCTTGTTGATTATTACGGAGATGAACTTTATCGAAACGAAACTCGTTTATATCCTGGAGATATTTCTTCTATTCATTTTGTTGGTCCATTGATTCCACCAAAAGTTTTCTTTTTTGTGCGTGTGAAAGGAAAAGATTCGCAGGTAAATTATTATTATTGTATTGTTTAAATTAAATTTTTTTATTTATTTTAAGAACTACGAATTTCTTCGAATAGCTCCTACAGCAATTGCGGCAGTTGATGTCATCGGTCCTCGAGCGTACATGGCTGAAAGACTTACGGCAACTGCTTACAGTCCTGTAAATCTTACTTGTTCCATCGAATCACGTGTCCCTTTTACCGTACATTGGCTATTTGGGAGTAGAACAATTGGCGGACCTCTTTTCTATGAGTTTATTTTGTTTAAAATATAAAAATTAAATAATCCATTAAAATTAATTTAAAAAATATTTTTGTCTTATTTAATATAGAAATACAGACACTTCAACTTGGACAATTGATGCAATTACTCCTGCCCACCGTGGTTATTATACTTGTTTGGTTGTTAGCTCATTAGGCAATCATTCTGTCTCAACTTTTCTTGAATCAAAAGGTGTTTAATTTGTTTCTCAATTAGATAATGTAATTTATAAATAAATAGAATTGCCACCTGATATAATTGCTATGCGTAACGAGTCAATACTGCTTCATGAAACTGCTTTTCTACACTGTATAACTCAAAGTATTGAACAACCACGCATCAATTGGATGCATAATCATAGCTTAAATGTTG
This sequence comes from Meloidogyne chitwoodi, assembly GCA_015183035.1. Lineage (NCBI taxonomy): Eukaryota > Metazoa > Nematoda > Chromadorea > Rhabditida > Meloidogynidae > Meloidogyne > Meloidogyne chitwoodi. Next base: position 881,492 of record JACZZP010000015.1, read on the forward strand.
GAAATTCAGCAAAAACAGTATGTTTTCTTATCATATTTTTGAATTATTTTTAATGATTAATTTTAAAAAATATAAATAAAACCTTTCAGTATACATATGATAATGGTACTTTGAGAATTCATGATGCAAGTTTTGAGGATGTCGGTACATACACATGCTTTGCAAGAACTTCTGGAGGTCAAAGCGAAGAAACTTCATGGCTAACAGTTATGCAACCTCCACGTGTACGAGTAGAACCACGAGAGATATTTAGTGTTGAAGGTACTACATTTACATTGCAATGTATTACTACCGGTGTACCAAAGCCTGACGTAACTTGGTATTTTAGAGGTTTTATTTTCATCTAATTTTCTTTTTATTAGAATTTTTAAGGTTCTCTAATTTTTTCTGATCCTAAATTCTACATTAGTCAAAAAGATGAATTAATTGTTACTGAAGTAGATGATGAAGATGAAGGGTCATATACTTGTCAAGCTAAAAATAAGGCGGGTACAGCTTCTGCTTCTACATTAGTTCATATTGCTGGTCCTTATTTTTTAAACAAATATTTTTTATTAAAGAAAACCTTAAATAATTGTAAATATTTGTTTATTTCTTTCAGTTCCTCCAACTATTATTGTCTCTCAAAACAAACAAATTATTACTAAGGATGATTCTATTATGCTTGATTGTCAGGTAAATTTATATTTTCTTTGATTTTTTTGAATTTTATTTCCTTTTGATTGACTTACTCAAAGGGAAAATGTGAAGATTGAAAAAGAGTTACAAAATTCAAAATACCTTTTTCCTTAAGGTAATTAGTGGTATTCCATCCCCAACGATTGTTTGGTGGAAGGATGGTAGACAATTATTTACAAATCGCTATATACAAATTCAAGAGAATGGACGGCTTACTATTCTTCATGCAGATGTTTCAGATGCCGGAACTTATGCTTGTAAAGCTGAGAATATTGCTGGTTCAGCTATTAAACCATTAACGATTGGTGTCGGAAGTTTGATAATTTATATTTCTTACAAAATTCATATAAATAAAATTAGGCTCTCCAACAATTTTACCTAGTCCTGAGACAATTTTTGTTCAAATTGGACATACGGCAACACTTATTTGTAGAGCAGATGGAAATCCAAAACCACAGATTCAATGGCTGAAAAATAGTTCTCCAATTGATGGATTAATAGAAGAACAATTACGATATTCTCAATTACCTGATAATAGTCTCCACATAAGAGGTACTATTTACTCAAATATAAATTTTATTATTATTTTTTATTCAGCCTCAACATTATCAGATCAATCAACATTTACATGCATTGCTCGAAATCAATTTGGTGAACAAAGAAAGCACACAAATTTGGTTATTACCGGATTAGGTTTATTTTTAAATTTATTTTTTTATTTATTTTTTAAAAATTAAGTAAGCCCTGTTCTTGCCAGTCTGCCATCAAAAATTGAATTGTTAAGTATTTTTATTATTATATTTAAATAATATAAAATTTAAGAGTCGAAGGCAAAGATCTTCAAATCAATTGTATTGTCCTACTCGGAAATCCTCGACCAGAAATTGAATGGCTTAAGGTAGATAATGAAAATAAACTATATTAATTTGAATATTATTTTTAATCTACTTTAAAAATAAAAATTTTTAAATTAAAGGGCGGAAGAGCCCTTACTGAATCTATATCAAAAGAAAATGCAATTCTTCTTCGTGATGGTTCTTTATTGTTGAAAAATGGTTCTGATGTTCATAAAGGAACTTACACTTGTAGAGCTAAAAGTGCTGCTGGAATTGCATTACAAGATGTGAATGTAGGATTAATAAGTTTGTTATTATTAAAATATTATTTTTTTTAAATTATGGCTTAAATTAAATAAAAATTTAAATTTACGCGAAGTTTTTCCAAGCTAATTTTTGTTTTTGATTTTTTTTAAGTTTATTTTTGTTATGGATTTGATTCTTTTGTTTCTTCACAAAACTTACTCAATATTTTTGCGTTTAATTTATAGTGAAACCAAGAATGCTTCAAACAGATATTGAAGATATACTTGTGGCTAAACATGGTACTCAGCTTGAAATTCCTTGCCCCTTGCATGTACCTGAGGGGCAAATAAGACCAAAAGTGATTTGGGCACATGATTCCCAACCACTTAATGTTAATACACCTGAATATGTTGTTTTGGTAAATTTATAATTTTTAAAAGAGATTTTATATAATTAATTAAATTATTTAATAGCCAAATCTTAGTCTGAGAATTTTGCGAGTTAGTTCTTCACATATTGGTCGTTATACATGTACAGCAGTGAATGAGGCAGGCAAACTAGAAAAAACTACTCTTGTTCTAGGTAATTTATATTTTAAAATATTACATATTTTAATTACATAATTAAAAATTTGATCATTTATTTGCGAAGAAAATTATTTACAAAATTCTTATATTCTTTTTTTAATCATTTTAACATTCTTATTCCTTCATTTCTTTCTACAACTTTTTTTGGGATTATCTCCATATTACTAAAGTAAAGTTCATCTAATCGAGTACCTATTTTTTGCAAAATAAAGCATAAAACGCTTAAATTGCAATAACAAACAAATAACATCAAAATTGTATTTCCAATAGCAAAAATTGAGGCCAATTGACCATCAAATTGAAAATCAAACGATTGTTTTTTTATTTGATTATTTATAGCAATTGGCATTGTTAACTCTTAAAAAGAATATTTTAAACAACACTTAATTTTAAGGTCCTATTCTCCCTTATTTTTGAGATTTTTATTTATTACAAAATTTTGTTTTTGTTTTTTGACAAAAAGTTAATCAAAAACTATTAATTTTTAGTATATAAACTTCGATTAACACGGAACAACTAAAAGTGTTAAATTTTTTAATTTACATGAAAAACTGTGAACATGTGAATAAAACTTGATTTTCTAACAACAGAAAATTTTGTAAGAAATAAAAATAGCAAAAATAAGGGAAAACTAGGGATGAATTGAAACCTTAAAATTAAATATTTCCCTATTTCGATAATTCCTTAAAACTAACTAAATGAATTGTAAGCTTCTAATGCATTTCTTTGAAGGACCATCAATGCGATTTGAATAAAAATTAATGTAGGTGCCAATAGCTTTAGTAATTTGCGAAAATTTTGCTTTTTTGATCTAAAATAAATAATATTTATAATAAATTTTGTCTTTATAAAAATAAACATTTTTTTGGCCTGCCAAAATCCCAATAGTCCGATTAATATATTTAACAAGAATTCGCCTATTCTATCAGAGACGTAATATAAGGCTGCTCCATTCCAAGCAATACACCACTTTAAATTATTAAAATTTTTTGGTTTAATTAATTAGAAATACCAACCGTTGATATTCCATATTTTGTAGTTTTTAATGCGCTAATTCCAGTCCAAAATTCCTCATCTTCTTCAATATCCTCATCATATTCATTTAATTTCTTAAAGTTTTCTTCACATCTCTTAATTTTTTCTCTTTCAACCTTTCTCTTTTCTTCAGTATTTATTCCATTAATTTGAAAATTATTATTACAATGTTCTTGTTGATTTTTTATTTGTTGTTTTGCAGCATCCTTTTTATATTCAGGTGCGAAAAATTCAATTCCACTTCTATGTGTTGCAATCGTATCAGCAATATTTCTTCCCATTCCAACAGCATTTGTTGTTTTTCGCCTTTTTTCCATTTCTTCTACTTCATCTACATTTTTTCCTACTTCTAATAAATTTTTTAGAGCAGATTCGTCAAAACTTAATGATATATTTTCACCTAGATTTTGAAAATTTTGAAAGCGTTTTGTACGATGTGGAGGTTTAATTATTTGTTGTGATTTGGATAGGCCTATTTCGATAGAATTTTGAATTTCAGATGTTGTTAAAATGTTTTGTCTTATAGTTGAAGTCTCCATTTCTTTTTTTTTAATATTTAGAATTAAAATATTGTTGCTAAAATATGAGAAATATTGATGAATTAAAATGAAAACTACGCCTCTGTATTTTTAAGAATGTCTTTTAAATTAAATCTTACACTCATTTAAGTATTACGCACGAAACCACTACTATCATTAATTCTTAAGCTCACATAATCCTAGCTTAAAATTATTATCTTTTTTTTTATAATAATGTCTAGCTATGAGAAAGTTGTAAATTAATTAAATGTCTTAGCTTTTAATAAATAAACCCTTGTATTATTGAATTTGAAATAGGATTAAAGAATAAAAAGATTGGCAATAAAATTGTTTTTACTTATTTTTTTGTTTATTTTTACAAACATTTTTGTAATAATTAATTAATCAATTATTTTAAGCTCCTCCTGAAGTAGGAACTGATGTAATGCTTGAGGTAATGCAAGGAGAAGTACTTCCGATGAACTGTGATTTACAGAATCCTGGCGAATCAACAACAATTACTTGGCTTTTTGTGAGAAAATATATTTAATAATTTAAATATTATTAAATTAGAATAATTCTACAACTCTGCCGATAAATGTAACTGTTCAATCTAGTGGTAATTGGTTACACATTTTAAATGCACAAATTGTCAATCATCAAGGAAAGTATACTTGTTTAGTTCAAAACTCTGTTGGAAAGGCGAAAAGGCAATTTAATGTTAATATTTTGGGTAAGAAAATTTTAGAAAAAAATAATTTTGATAATTTAAAAATTTTTTAAATTTAGAACCGCCTAATTTCATCGATACTACCAATACTAAATATTTTCTACTACAAGGCCAAACAGTTATGCTCGACTGCACGTTAAAAGGGTCACCATGGCCTAAAATTGTTTGGAAAAAGGTGGGTAATTTTTATAATTATTTTTTAATATTTTAAAATATTATATTTATATGTAAATATCTACAATTTATGATTAGGGGTAAATAAAAACTTAATTATTAAATAATTAAAAACAAAATAAAGTGTATGTGGATATGATGTGAAAAAGGCTCAATAATAAATATTAACATAATTTTGATATAAAATAAATGATTAATTGGCAAATTAAAATTTAATCCCCTCAAGATTTAATCTCATTCAAAAAAGTTATTTATGCCAATTGTCTATCAGTAAGTTTCAGAAAAAATGGTAGATGATGAAGTGATTAGGACGGCTAAGATTAATATAGAAAAAACAATAATTGCAAGTAAAGTAGTTGATACTCGATTTTGGTTCCTTCCACCGGGAGAAGCATCATTTGAGCATATTCCATAGCGATTGCATCTTTTGCCACCAGCGCACTCTAAACCTATTCTCCAAATTGGGCGATCTTGTGCTGATTTAATGCCATAATTTCGATGTGCGTTGCGGCAACGTCTTGTTGAAGGCTTCTGAAAATTGTTAATTTTTTAGATTTATTTGTTTAACCTGGTGATAATCATAACAACAAAGCTGGCATCGATCTTCTGATGCAAATCCGGTATCAGGGTCAATTGCTGGACAGTCACAAACCATTAAATATGGCGATATTTTGGCACATGGATTTTCGCATACGTCGTCTACACAAATCTTTTCTGACCTTCAAATGATTTTTATATAATAATATTAATTATCACTAACTTTTTATCACAATATTGCCCTTGTTGTTTATCAACACAGACTGATTTTGAGCATTTACCCTGTAGACATAACCTTTGTGTGTCCTGATCATCACAAGGCATTCCGTCCATTTGATCTCCATTCATTCTACATCTCGTGCAAGCATCGCGCTCCCAACGCTCGCCATTATCCCTATAAATTAATTAATTATGTAATTAGATCATTTTCGAAAAATTTAACACTATACCTGAGTATGCCATGTTCATGTGCTGGCAAACAACGATTTCGCTCGTTCCCACAACATAGGAAACAATAATTATCTTCTTCACTATCACATCGACATTCACGCATTTCTCGAACAGAACAAACTGTAACACAACTGTAGAATAATTTTAGGAAAATATTTACATATTAGAAATATTACGTATTATTCCTGCAAATCTGTGCTTTACTTGTTGAGCAAATACTTTCTTCTACAGAACATTTATTTACATTGTCATTATATCGATGCTGATAGGAATGTGATGAGGAACTTATACAATTTTGTATTTGAATTGTGAAAAGAGTGCCCAGAAAAAGTATTCCTTTTAATTGTTTGTTAAATATTAAATTTTGTTGTTTTCTTCTTTTAAAGCATTTTTCTTTTCTTTCTATACTAGTACATTCTTGACAATCAAAATTGTAATTAAAAATAACATAGTAGTAGGATTTGTACATTTTTAACTTGTTTGTTAGTATATATAAATGAAAGCAGTGAAAACCACCTTCTGATGCTTTTACTACAATTCTCGTATCTTTTAGTCATCAGTTTTTCTTCCACATTAAAATAATAAATCTTTTTTTTAGCTTATTGCAGACCTAAAAGTGAATAATTATATTAAATAATTGTGAATTTGTAAAATTAAAGATATATCTGAATATCATCCAATAAGCAAGAAAAAACATAATAGTAAAGCTAGAAGTGTTGAAAAGCAAAAAAAAAAAAGTTTGGCATAAAGATGCGCCTTTCCGTTCTCACTTTACACCTCTCATCTACGCTCCTTCAAAGGGCGGCGGCGAGTCAAATGTTATTTTGGATTGATGGGGCATCAATTTGCTTTAAGATGAGAAAAAAGGGTTAAACTTAGGGAATAGAGTGAATATGCTCTGCTTTTTTACATTATAAATCTTATTTTGTCATTTATGGATAATAAACAAAAAACATTTATTTACCTCCAAAATCTTCATTACTTTTAATTAAAATAATGATATAGAGATTGATTAATTGTGATTTATAATTTTAATATTAAGTTTTAGAGGAAAACTTAACTTTAAATAATATTAGAACAAATAAGGCCCCAAGAATTAAAATTTCCCGATGTCCTTGAATTGATAAAAACAAAAAAGCCCTCCACATATTCTTTTATTTCTCCCGCAACTAGTTGAATTTTCCCTAAGTTTGTTGGAGGGAGAAAATTCTTTTTGAAATAGGTTGGCAATAAGCAGCATATGGCGGTTATAAAGAGAGAAAAGCTTAAAAATGTTGTGATGGAGATGAATAAAAGTGAATAAAGTTGAGGGAGGTGGAAATAGACGGCTGTGAAAAGCATACATCTGGAAAGAATTGCCTCAAGGCAAAAAAGAAGGGAAAGGACCAATTGGTTAGCTGTGTTGTATTGGCCACACAAAAGTTTACTCAGTTCCTTCCACCTAACCCCTTTTCAAACCTTTTGCTCTATTCTATTTATATACTTCTTTTATTTTTCTGTTCTCCATTTTTTTCTTCTAACCAACCGACTGAGTGCTCATTCATCAGAATTTCATCCGTGTACAAAAACTCGGTTTTTTCCAACATTTTTATACTGGTCACCTGGGCATTTTTTCTAAAGGTTTTTACATATTTTTTGGTTTAAAAAATATGAAAAAAGCATTTGTAACATTTTTAACAATATTTTGCAACAAAGAAGGGAATGATGAATAAATGATTCTAAAATTTTACATATTTTTAAAAAATTCTAAAAGGGAATTTCTTTATTTATTTTGTAAAATTGGTTGAATTTAAATTTTAATATTACTTTGATTAATTAAATATTGGTGTCCCCAAAGCTATTTTTTAATTTTTCATAATGCATTCATTCCTTTCCTTATGCAAATAATTGTGCTAATGGATTAGATATAAAAAGATGTATTTTACATTAATTTATAATAAAAAATATTAAAAGTAAAAGAGCGCATCATTTGGCTCTCAGCTTCAATGAAAAGGAAAGAATAATTATAGTAAAACATTAATTGCCAATTAACGCTAACAAATCAACAATATACTAAACGTGCCAAAAAAAAATTGGATGGATCTTTTGGACTAAAAATATAAAAAGAAAATATTATATGGAAGGGCGAGGTGAGTGAATAGATTAACCGTGAAATGGTCCTATTCTTACTCATCAGCCGAAGGGCATTCTGCGTTTTTTTATTGGTTTGGAAGGAAACAAATCTTTTCCCTAAGGAATAATTGCCCAGCAACTGAAATGCAGTCGAGAAAATGGGCCAGATGAATGGCTTTTTTACAAAAAAATGGCCAAAATGAGCTTTTGGGAAGAATTAGTGGGAAAAAAATGTGTAGTAAAGAGAAGTGCCATTTTCCATCATTTCTCATTTTCGAAAGAGGGAGGAAGAGGAAAAGAAGATTTTGTAAAAGGAATTTAGAAATTTTTCCATGAGCGGAGGAAAAAGGATTTAGAGCCTTTTTTAAAAGATGGGCCATCTTATTTTTGAAAAATTAACTGAAATATATTTAACATTTTTTTAGTTTCTCATATTTTTTTAATAGATTTATAGTTTAGAAGGTGTATATTGAAAAAATTAAAGATTTTAATTAAGCAGAGTAGCTTTCTATATTATTTATTATTAAAAAATATTATTAAAAACAGGTGTTTTTCCTTGGGACTTTCCCACGAGTATATTTATTTTTAAAAAAGCTTCTCATTTTTTTTCAAATGGATTGTTTGTTTAACTAATATATTTATATATTTTATATACATGTTAGTTTTGAATATTATTTATAGTATATAAATATAATGAATTTATATGGAAGTTACTAATTAAATTTATTTATTTTTTTACTTATTTTATTCTATAAATCTAATTTAATAAGTTTAAATAGTACTATATATTAAGTAAATTAAATTAAAATCTAGCCAACTAATAAAAATTGCGGAATAATTGCGCGTGATTTTAATGCAAAAATTTTAAGGCAAGAAAGACGAGAATTGATAATAATATTTAGATCAATAAAGTAAAGAAAGTGAAATGTGTACAATTAAGGAGTGTTCAAATATTTACACAATTCACAATTTTTTAAAGTATTTTAAAGAATGAAAGAGCAAAGGAATAATTTCATAATAAGTATATTTTTTAAAAGTTTTGGAATAAATAAATAATTTACACAAATTAGGAACTAACTTACTAATTTTTTTATCTATTTGAGGAATTTTAAATGATATATATATTACTAGAATTTAATAAATGGAAAATAAATTTAAAAAAATAAAGGTCGTTTAGTTTTGATTTTACTGTTTAATTAATTAATGGATTGAAATAATTAATTAAGTAAATACAAATAATTAATGTTTGGTCGAATTATGGAAATAACAAGAAAAATTTATTAAATAAAAATTTTAATTACTATATTATTATCAGTATTATTTTTTAGTTAAAAATTGTGTTAATAATAAAATATTGATATTAAAAAAATAAAATAATTTTTTTATCTATTTTTACAGAATAATAAACCATTAGAGCTAGAAGATTTGTCAAATGATTTGGGAGACAATGAACCTCAGTATCAACTAATAGACAATGATCAAATACTTCACATTTCTGAGGTGGATATTCGACATGCTGGTCAATATTCATGTATTGCCGAAAGTCGGGCAGGTAGTGCTGAGAAGGATATTAGTGTTTCTTTGCTAAGTGAGTTAAGCTTGTTACCATATTTTATATAATATTTTAATTTTTTTTCTAAATATATTAATATAATTCTTATTTAATGTTTAGCAGCTCCTATAATGGCAATAAACCAAACAAGTGTAGAGTTGATCGAGAATGAAAGTCAAACATTAGATTGCCCACTAGAAGATGATGGTGGCTCAACGACTGAATTATATTGGACCAAAGATGAAATGCCGATTGGTCAACTTGGTGATCAATCGGAACAACAACAAAATAACGTTCAGGTTTTAATTTGGTACAGATTTATTTATTTAATTATTTTAGCGTTCTTTTTCTGGAAAAAAACTTTATTTGATGAAAGCACAACGAATGGATTCGGGTACTTATAAATGTATGGCTAAAAATGCTGCTGGTGTAACAGAATCTATTATCAACGTTCTAGTTCTTGGTTAAATTGATTTATACTTTTTTATATTTAATTTTATCTATAGTTCCCCCGAGAATTGAGGATCCTCATGGTTATCGTACTTTAGAAGCTCTTATCAATGATAGTGTTAAAATGGATTGTATTGCCAGTGGTGTTCCCATTCCAAAGTATTAAGATAATTAATTTAATTTGAAAAAAAAATTTTATTTTTAATTTTATCAGGATTGAATGGTCACATAATGGTAGAAGTCTCTCCTCTGCCGATTCTGCAAGTTTATACTTCGAGGATGGCAAATCAAAGCTTCACATAGATTCAGTGCAAGCAAAGAATGCGGGTATATTTTCATGCACTGCAACTAATAAAGCAGGCAATTCTGATATGGATATTTTTCTTGATGTGATTGGTTTGTTCATTTTAATAATAATAAATAATTTAATTAAATGCAGCTTCGGAAATAAATTAGAACGGAACTTTTTAAATGTTAATATGATAAATAACTTAAATTTTAATTTAAGGACCACCTACAATACGAGCACCAGCAACTGAATTGAGTGTGGTCGAGGGATCGGAGCAGCGTTTAGAATGTATTATTGGAGGTCATCCTTCACCTCGAATAGAATGGCGAAAAGCGGGTAGCAGTGATAACGACCCTCTTGCTGTTCAACAACAACAGCAATTAGAAGAAGAGAGCCATACTGACGAGCAATCATTGTCCTCAGAACACTCATACTTTTATCACATTCATTCTGCTGGACAACAACATGCCGGTCGTTATACCTGTATTGCTAAAAATAAAGGTGGAGAAGAACGTCTAACTATTCAATTAAATGTTTTGGTAATTTAATTTTATCTTTCGTTTTTTATTTAATAAAAACAATTCTTAAGGTTCCTCCTAGTATAGAAAAAGGAGAACGTCTGATTCGTGTGATTGAAGGAGGTACAGCTTCTTTTGATTGTCCAGTCAAAGGATTACCTACTCCCAAAATTATTTGGAGAAAAATGCCTCAAAAGACAGTACTTGGTAATTTGGATGAGAGTCTACAACATTCTGGCAATGGAATAAAACAAAATATTCTTAAAATTAAAGATTTGAAAGCAGAAGATGCTGGCAGGTGAAATAATTTTAGATTATATTTTTGAGGACTTTATGTAATTAATTGTTAAGGTTTACTTGTGAAGCTTCAAATGAAGCCGGTAATGCAACCGCAGAATTTGTACTGGAGATATTACGCCGTCCTACTTTGCTCGCCAATCCGGCCAATTTACAGGTGACTGAAATTTAGAATTTCCATTTAAAATTTGTTCAATAATGTTTTTTTCAGTTGCGTGTTCTTGAAGGTATTCATGCAAAAATGGAGTGCCAGGCTAGCGGGAATCCAGATCCTAGTATTATGTGGTTACGGGCAGGTCGTCCAATCGAACCTTCAAACAACAATCTTATATTTTCTCCTCGAATTGATACTTTAATGCTTGTTAAAACAAGAAGGTAAGACGAATGAAATTAATAAATTAAATATTAATTACTAAATAATAGAAGTGATTCTGGTGAATATACTTGTCGTTTGAACAACAGTGTTGGGGAAGCTGGTTTGAGTCAATTTTTTAATATAAAAATTTAATATTTCAGAAGCAACATTTACACTTACAGTACTTGTTCCCCCACACATTAATGAGACATTGGACCAGAATCCACGTGTATTAAGGAATCAAGAAATTCGATTGCCATGCCCAGTTCAGGTAAATTAGATTAAATAAATTGACAAAATTTTTGAATTTATCTAGTTTTATGTATCTATTTATTAAATTTATTTTAATTACTTTCTTTTATAATTTGAGGGATTTCCAACGCCATCAGTACATTGGTTGAAGGATGGAAAACAGATTCATTTTACTGAACGTTTATTTCAAGGAAAACTATCCGAAAATCAAAATGATCTTTGGATAGCATCTGTGAATACAAATGAAGCAGGCCGATATACATGCAAAGCAGTCAATGAAGTTGGCCAATTAAATACTGATTTTGAATTGGAAGTAATTGGTAAATTAGAAATTAACTTAACCAAACTTTTCAAATTTAGCACCACCAGAATTTGCCTCTGAAGGTAAACGAAACTTTGAGGTTATTGAGGGCAATTCTGTCACTTTGGTTTGCCCAGTTGAAGCAAGTCCTTTTCCTGAGATAACATGGTTGCACGGAACTGATTTAATAACTAAAAATTCTTTCTTCTCGGATGATAGAAAGGCCTGTTAGATTTTTATTAAATTAATTTTTTATATTTCTTCAGAATCTCACATTACTTCGTGCTACTGTGCCAGATGGAGGAAAATATATTTGTAATGCAAGCAATATAGCAGGACATTCTGAAATAGATTTACAACTTCGTGTTCTTGTCCCACCTCAAATTGACAAATCAAACCTTGTAATAATAGATGAAAATTAATAAATAATTTTTAAATTAATTAAAAAAGGTTTCTAGCCCGTTAGCAATTCTCGGTAATGAGATGTTTCTAGAATGCCCCGCTGAAGGCACCCCACAGCCATCTGTGACCTGGCATAAGGAAGAAAGACAAATTACACAATCATCAGAAAAATATGTTTTGAAATCAGTTAATTAATTAAATAATTTTATATTATTAAAATATTTATTTTATTATTCAGAGGAATCAAACATTGTCAATTAAAAATATTATACCAGAAGATCAGGGTTTATATACATGCACAGTTCAAAATCAGGTAATTATTTTATTATTTTTTTATACATTCCATTCCAGGCTGGTCAGCTTCGTGAGGAATTCAGACTTGTAACTAAATAAATAAAATTTATTATAAATTATTAAAAAATGTTTAAGGAAGTTCTTTTACCACCAGAGATGGAGGAAGTTTCATCCTCTAAACCTGGTGATGGCAGAATACCAGGACCACCACTTTCTAAACATGAAGGTGAACAATTGGGTGAGAGAATGAATAAATAAAATATAATTAAAATTAAAAATTAACAGAATTGGACTGTCCTTTGAAAATTAAATCATCTCTAATACAAAAAACAACAATTAAACCTATGATAGAAGAAGAACTTTGGAAAAGAATGGAAGAAGATGATGATGGAAAACAATTAAGAGTTGCATGGTCAAAAGACGGAAGACCATTGGAATCTGGGTTAAATTCTAATATTGAAGTGAAACTTTATTATTTTTCTAATTTTTATTTTTTTTTCTTTTAGATAAGTGAATATCCAGGAAAACGATTACAATTACTTACAACTTCTGTTTCTGATTCGGGAGAATATAAATGCATAGCATCAAACAGAGCTGGCCAATCCTATGTCAAGTTTCTCGTTGAAATTTTGTGTAGGCTTATTTTATATTTGTGTTGTGCTTTCCCCTTTAACCATTAACAAATATTTTACCCAAAATATAATAAATTTTGTTTTATTTTATTTTTGAATAATTATATTCCTTTGTTTTTAAAAAATGCGCGAATCGTTAAACAAACTTTTTAATTTTATTACAATTATTAAACTTAAAAATATTTAATGTTTTTATAGCCAAACCAAAAATTGATACATCCAGAAATGCGCCCGAGCCGCATGTGATTGCTGGTAGACCGATCACTCTTTGGTGTCCTGCTAGGTTTGTGTTTTTTTATTTTTTATTTTATAATTTTTTAATTTAATTTCTAAAATTAAAATAATTTATTTAAGTGGCAATCCTCCCCCTACAATTCGTTGGTTTCATAATGGAGTGAATATTGCACAAAATAAACGTTATCGGCTACTTGATTTTGGTCATGGTCTTGAAATTCAGCCAACAACAAAGGAAGATATTGGCCTTTGGACTTGCCTAGCAAATAATGCAGCTGGAACTAGCTCTGCTAATATCAGCCTTGATGTCTGGGGTAAATTTGAATTTATTTATTTATTATTTTTTGTATAATAATTATCTTCAACTCATGTTGTTTTTAACAATTCTCAATTTATAGTTAAGCCAACTTTAAAAATGCTTGTTGAGGATTCAATTCCATTAAAACCATTGGGTTCATTTATTACTCTTCTTTGTGTTGTTAATGGTAATCCAGAACCTATAATTCATTGGTCCCTCAGAGGTCAAACAATTATTCCATCTGCTGGTAGATTACTAATTTCTAATGGTGGGCAAAGGTCAGTCAGATTTTATTTTACCAAAATATTTAGTATTACCTTAAAGGTTAGAGATTCATAATTTACGAAGTGAAGATGCTGGTGAATATCGGTTAGTAAATTTATTTTTTTTACCAATTTAATTTCTAGTTTTTTTATTTTTAAATAATTTAAAAATAATGTAGGTGTGAGGCGCAGAATGAAGTTGGCGATGCTTCTGATAGCGTTGAAATTGACATATTAGGTAAATGAATTGTCAAGATTATCCATTTTACAATTTCTTTTTATTAAAGTACCACCTAAAATAAACCGAGAAACTTTGGAATTAAATCCTCGAATACCTCTTGGACGTTCTTTCACTATTTTTTGTGATGTTAAAGCAAAACCAGATGCTAAAATATCTTGGTCATTTAATGGAATATCATTGGATAATGATGGAGGGGATTTACCTTTTCTATCAGTTAATAATGGAAAGAGTAAATTTTTACAAATTGAGAATATTTCATTGGTTCATCGAGGTATATTTCGTTGCAATGCTTCAAATGCAGCTGGAACTGATAGTATTGAATATAAGGTACTTTTAAAAAGTTGAATATGATATTATTATCATCTCATTATTTTATAGGTTGATGTTTTTGATCCACCTAAAATTGAATTAAGAGGAGGCACAACTCGAATACTTGAAAACAATGATGTTGTTTTATCATGTAATGCCTCGGGTGAACCTCCTCCTGTTATCACTTGGGTAAAATTTCTGATTTATAATTAAAAATTCTAAATTATTTTTCCTTTATTTAGCAAAGAAATGGTGTTTTAGTTGAAACAGGCGCCCGCTACTCTATAGAACATTCATTTCTTAAGGTATCAATTGTGAATATTATATTAGTAAAAACATTTATTTATTATCAGGTTGCTGATACACGCAGTTCAGACTCAGGAATTTATGTTTGTGTAGCAACAAATGAAGCGGGAACTGATCAACAAGCTTTTACACTGTTTTCCAAGTTTTTAAATAATTATATATTTCTAATTTAAGCGAAGTGCTTGTTTTACCTAAATTATCTTTGGCTTCTCAAATGCCTACTCAATTATCTGTTCCTTTAGGTGGTAATGTTTCATTAGGTCCTTGCAAAGGTCAGGGTTATCCACCGCCAATTCTACAATGGTTTATTGCTGACAAGACCAATAATAATAATGTTAATATATTTTAATTAAATATTAATTTTTATATATTTTTTTAACTTCTAGGACTTTTTACCAATTAATTCTTCTTCTGTAACATTAAAGGAATTGGAAGATTATAAAATTATTTATAATGAATCAAACACAACTACTTCACTTTATTTAATTAATATTAAGGAGCAAAAAGATAAACGCACTATTTTTCGTTGTTTTGGTTCAAATTCCGCTGGAACTTCAAATATAGATTTTACCATTGATATTGTTATGCCCCCATTACTTATTGACAATAATGTTAATTAATTAATCTATTTTTAAACATTCATTTTTTAAGAATTCTGTAAATGAGGAACTTCGCATTATTGAGGGTCAAGCAATAAATATTTCATGTGGAGTAAAACTGACTGGTCAAAATGATTATATTCAATGGACACATAATGGAATTGAAATTAATCTTATAAAAAAACAAAAAAATGATCAATTTGAATATTTAACTATTGAAAATATTACACTTAATGATGCCGGTAACTATACTTGTTTAGTCAAAAATTCAGCTGGAAGTGCTAATGTTACAAAAAGAATTGTTGTTGGAAGTATTATTTTTACCTTTTTTAATTTAAAAAATTTAAAATTTTTTTTAGTACCTCCAAAAGTGGACAAATTTAATGGAATTAGGGTAGCTGTTTCACGTGGCAACACTGCTCAACTCCGTTGCGAAGCGTTTGGCTTTCCACCACCAAAAATCCATTGGTTAAGAGATCAAATGCCTTTAAATAAATGTTTTTTTATTAACAATTATTTTTTCTTTATAAATATCTCTTTTGATAGTTATGCCAACGGCTGTAACAGGTTCAGAGATGTCTACAAGTGGAGTTGTAGTTTCTGAAAATAAACGTACTGCCACAGCAATTCTTCATGATATAAAGCCAGAATATGCTGGATCATATTTTTGTAAAGCTGAAAATTGGGCTGGCACTGATAACAAAACAGTGGAATTAATTGTACTCTGTGAGTTATTGGATTTTATTAAAAAATATTATATTTTTTTAGCCTACCCAACAATAACACCAGAGCGTGATCAGATACGTTTAGAAAGGTTTTTATTATTTTAAATATTAAAAAATTAATTAATTATATATTTTCAGTGGACAGACTGCTACAATTTATTGCAATTGTATTGTTAAATTATTAAAAATTTAAATAAATTATTTGTTTTTAGCTTCTGGTAATCCAAACCCAACCATCACTTGGCAAAAAGTCACAGAAACACCAAAAAATATTTTTGATGACAGAAAAAGTATTATAAAAATTAAAAATAATATATAAAAATTAATAAATTTATTTAATAGAATATTTAATATCTGACGATGGAAATTTATTAACAATTAATAATGTAACAAAAGATGATAATGGTTTATATAATTGTATTGCCAGGAATGAAGCTGGTCAGGCAATCGGGACACGTAAAATTGATGTAAAATGTAAGAAATTATTTTTAACTTTTTTATAATTTATTTTGTAGTGTCCCAAATTGAGAGGAGTATTACTGCAAAAAGGGATCGAATTTATGTTGAATGTGATGAGAATGGATTACCAATAAAAAGTACATTTGTTAAAGCACGTGGTGATCGTCCTCAACAGACTAATAATAATGATGAATATATTCATTGGAATGAAGAATCAGATTTGGACGCTTTGTCGATAAATGGTACTGATGGTTTACTAACTGTTTGTATGCCTAAAACAAATGACGAAAATAACATTGTGAATAGAGGAACACGTCGAGTGTCTACATTGCCTTCTACTAATTTTTCTTGCTGTAATTAAATATTTTTTTTTAACATTTTAAATAAATAATAAAATTTTAAATATATTTTTAGTAATTAACAATCAATGCAAATACAAATGTCAGAATTTAGCAAATGGTTCTTTCCAATGTATTTGTCCTGAAGGTTATTCTTTAAGTGAAGATGGTCGCTGTTTGGATATCGATGAATGTAAAAATAATAATTTATTACAATGTGCTTCTAGTCAGCTTTGCTTTAACAAACTTGGCTCTTTTTCTTGTATCCATAACCCTTGTCCACAAAACTTTAATCTTGACCGAGAAAGGTTTTTTAATAAACCAAAAAAATAAATAAAACATTTAGTAAACAATGTATTCCATCTTGTCATAATTGTACAGAATTGCCTATTCGTCTTTATATGTTAGCAATACCAAAAGGAGTTTCAGTCAATACAGCATTGGTTAAAAATTTAAATTTTAATATCTTCACTAAGATTTCAATTATTTTAGCTTCGTCTAAGTGCTCTTGATAAGTTTGGTCGCTTGCTTAAACGAACAAAATTTCATATTCGTTCAGAAAGGAATTCATTTAATAAAAGTGACGTTAATATTTCATATAATCCAAAAAAATTTCATTTTGCCATTATTGATGAAAAAGATGGTCGTGCAACTTTACATTCTAGAAAAAATTTGTTACCTGGTTCTGAATTTCTTTTGACTATTCGATCAACTAGCAATAATAATACAAATGAAAACGAATTTACATCAATAGAAATAAGAAAGTGGCAGTCTAATTATATGGTGCTTATTGCAGTTTCTGAATATCTTTTTTGAATTATTTATTTATCTTTTGTTATTTAATTTAAATATTTTAATCTATTTTTTCTTTAACATATTAGTAATAACATTTTATTATTTATTCTCATTTTTGTTCACTCACAATCAGTTACTCCCAGTGCTTTTGTTAATATATTTATTAAATTAACAAAAAAATCATTTAATGATAAAAATATAGAAAACGGAATAAATAAATTATAAATGGTTATTTACATTTTATTAAAGTAAATAAAGAACATTAAATTATAATCATAAAATAATTGTATTACCTATATCATTTTATTTTGTTTAATTTAATTTTAAAATGACTGGCAATGATGACAATAAAATGGGTCGTTGGGGTGCCATAAGTTATGTTTTGGGAAATATTGTAGGTGCTGGTATTTTTATAGCACCGACAGCTATTTCAAATCAAGTTGGATCGGTTAGTTTTTTAAACAAAAATATACCTATATATATTAAATAAACCTTAAGGCAGGGGTATCGCTCATCATTTGGTTACTCTCAGCATTTATTTGTACAATAGGCGCCTTTTGCTATTTAGAACTGGGTACAATTGTTAAAAAATCAGGAGGAGATTTTGCTTATCATTGCTTTGTTAAGTGGTAATAATATTAATTTAGAGTATATTGTATTATTTGTTAATTTAAATAGGCACTGGATTGCCTTTATTTTTATGGTTTCCGGTTGTGTTATAGTTTATCCAATGCAGGTATATTATATAAAATATTTATTTATAGATCTTCAAAATTTATTATATAATATTTATTTTAAATTTCTTAAAAAGTATTTTAGCCCTTTTATCAATGCAGTTAGCAATCGCAGCTAGTGCTTCAGGCGAATATATTGTTCAGGCATTGAAATTTTGTATATTTTATTTTCCTTTGTTATTCTAAGGGTCTTGGATTTTCTGGTCATCCACATGTTTACTGGCTTAACAAATTATTTGGATTTTCCATTGTTTGTAAGTTAATAAGTTTACTCTGAATTAAATTTTTACAATTTTAAGGGATGATCCTTTTTCTTAACTTTTTTTCCATCCGCAGAATTGTTGCCCCTTTTCAAATGATTTCTTCATTAGCTAAATTAATTGCATGTACTCTCGTTATTGGAGTTGGAGTTTTTCAGATTTTTATGAGAGGTCATTTTAAAAAAGAATACCGTATTTATTCTAATAGAACGACATGTCGTTCTATTATTCAACCTCCTTCTGGACTGTCGTTCTAATAGAGACTGTCGTTCTAATAGAGACTGTCGTTTTATTATTCAACCCATTAAAAAAATATTAAAAATTTTTCAAGCTATATCGGTATAGGTCAGGGGTGTGCCAAATTGAATTGTAAAAAACGAGAACGAGATACGAGTAACGAATAGCCCCAAAAATACGAGTAATATATTTCAAAAAGGGTAATATTGTGTTGATGGCCCAGACTCCAATCAAGACAATATATATCATTCGAAAGAGCTCATCGAGCTGACAAGGGAACGTCACAACATGCCACTCACCGATTTTGGCAAAACTTATACCATTCGAAAGAGTTTTTTGAGTAGACACAGAATCCAAATTTTTATGTGCCCGTTTTAAGGTATTGTAATGTTACGAGCTTTTAAAGTTTCAAAAAAATGTTCCTTTTACTCTTCAAAAGCGTCCCTTTTACTCTACTCTTTATTACGCCCTTAAGATCACCTCTCTTCTCTCTTTTCTTTTCCTTGCAGCGGCCGCCAGTTACTCCAAGAAAAAAGAGGAAAAGAAGAGAAGGCAGGCTTCCGCTGCATGGAAAACAAAAGGAAAATAGAGAATAGAGTTGAACATAAGTGTGGCGATCCTCTTTTTTGAAACTTTAAAAGCTCGTAACTTTACAATACCTTAAAACGGGCACATAAAAATTTGGATTCTGTGTCTACTCAAAAAACTCTTTCGAATGGTATAGTTTTGCCAAAATCGGTGAGTGGCATGTTGTGACGTTCCCTTGTCAGCTCGATGAGCTCTTTCGAATGAGTCTCATATTTGAATTTTTTACCCTAAAAATGCTTGGTCCCTCCTATGATTTTTTGATTTTCAGGGACCTGTATCTTGGCTCACATTTGAGATGGGAAACTTTTTTGATGTCATTCGACTAGTTAACTAATTATAAACAATGATATAACGTATAGGTCTAGATTAATTAATGATCCTAAAGGAAAAAGGAAAAACTGTCGTTCTAATAGAGACTGTCGTTCTAATAGAGACTGTCGTTCTATTTTTCAACCTCCTTCTGGACTGTCGTTCTAATAGAGACTGTCGTTCTATTTTTCAACCTCCTT
This sequence comes from Meloidogyne chitwoodi, assembly GCA_015183035.1. Lineage (NCBI taxonomy): Eukaryota > Metazoa > Nematoda > Chromadorea > Rhabditida > Meloidogynidae > Meloidogyne > Meloidogyne chitwoodi. Next base: position 901,632 of record JACZZP010000015.1, read on the forward strand.
CTGGACTGTCGTTCTAATAGAGACTGTCGTTCTAATAGAGACTGTCGTTATATTAGAATAAATACGGTATTTATTTTCAGAATTTTTTTTAATTTCATAGGCAGTATTTTTGAAAATATTGATGAGTTATTTGTAAACTCTAGCTATTCGCCAGGACAAATTTCTGCTGCCTTACTTGGTGGTTTTTACAGGTTTTCATTATTAAATTGGTTTATTGTCTATTTATTCATTTTACAGTTATGATGGTTGGGACATTCTAAATTGGGGTACTGAGGAAATTCGAAATCCGGAAAAGTTTATATTTTCATCATTTTATTGCTGAAATAAATATATATTTTTAGAATAATGCCCTTCGCTATTATTGGTGGAATGGTATTAGTTGCTTTGCTTTATACTGCAATGAATTGTGCTTATTTTACGTTACTTACTGCCAATGAAATGAAAGTTTCCAATGCCGTTGCAATTGTAAAATATAAAATTTTATATTTTATTTTCTAAATTATTTATAGACATTTATTGAACATATTATTGGTAAACAATTAGCTAGTTGGACAGTTCCCTTATTAATTAATTTGGTCTTGCTTGGTTCAATTAATGGAACAATGTTTATTGCAAGCAGGTTAGATTTTATTATTATTTTTTTAATTTATTTATAAAATGTAATTTCAATTTATATAATTAAAGGTATTTGTTTGCGGCAGCCCGTGAGCGTCATTTGCCATCATTTCTTGCTTGTGTAAATGTAAAAAATGACAGTCCTCGATCTGCTCTTTTAATTCATGTGAATTAATTTATCTACATATTTGTTAATTTTAGAATATAATTTTTAGGTATTATTTGCATTTATCTTTTCATTCGTTGGTAATATTGAACAATTAATTGTTTCAATGGGATTTGCTCAATTATTACAACGTTGTTTTACTTTATCTGCTCTTATTTATATTCGATTATATGGAAATATAGAAAATGAAGTCATACGGACACCAATAATTTTACCAATTCTTTTCCTAACAATTTGCATTATACTCGTTTCTATTATAATTATTCAAAAGTTTTCTGATGCTTATATTGCATTAATTGTTTTAACTATTTCTTCATTTATTTATTTGCTATTCCTTTGGAGAAAAGGTCTTCGCAGATTCGAGCGTTATAGAATAATGGCAGAAAAAATAAACGGTTAGGTAGTTTAAAATAAATTTTAAAAAAGTTTGAAATTTTTCATAGTGGATAAAGCATACTGTATTTCCTATAATATTATAGGGCTCCATGGGGCTTTTCAACTTTTCTATTATATAATTAATGGGAAATTTTTGAATCTTATATTTTAACATATATTTTAAGCATTCATCTGTTATCTGACACAAATAATTTTTGATGGCAGAATTGAAACGATTGAATGATAATTTAATGATAAATTTTTTATTTTAGTTTTTTATTTCGTTATAAATTTATTAAATAACAAAAGTCATTAAATTAAACACAAAAAAAAAAAGAAAATAATATTGCTTACCTTATAAAAAATATTTAAGGAATTTCCGAAAAATTGTACAATAAATTCTTTATTATTGTTATAATACCTAATCATCTTATCTAATACAAATTCCTGAGTAATACTACACCTCGGTGGATTGCTTATTTAAGCAATATTTATTATTATAATTTTTCGTTTAAAAAATTCTCTATTTGTTAAAAATTATAAATTAGTAGAAATTAAATAATTAATATAATTTTTCCAAGTTTTTTAATTTTCTACATTTATTTATTTATTTATTATAGCTTTTATTTTATAAAATATTAATTAATAAATGGATTCACCTACACCTCGATTAAATTTAAAGTCATCATTAAGAAAAAAACCGTTAATAATAGCATTTACTGCTCTTTGTGCTTTTGTAATTATTGCTTCTATTACTTTCTGTTTATTAAAACTTATTAAGTAATAAAATTTTTAAAGAATAATTACTTAAAATTAAATTATTAAAAATTAAAATAAAATTAATTTTTATATATTAGGAATATTTTACTTTTTTAGAAAACACAATACAGAAGAATTCGAAGTAACAACAATCTCATCAATAATTACTTCGACAACCGATAATGGAACTTTTAAAAAATATAATTATGTTTATTTTAATTTAATTAATACTTCAGTTTTACATGTTTGGTTAAAACCAAAACGGGAAGATTTAGTTAAACAATTTATAAATATAAAAATTTATAATTTATTTAGATAGCAACTCTTTATGCAAATATTTCCAAAACAAATTTAAATGAATCATTTTCTACTCCAATTTTTTATTCAACTGAAATTGGTGCCCCTACTTGGTTTGATTTTGTACAATTGGAGTTGAACTTTAGTGGAATAATTGAACTTAGTTGGTCAGAGGAAACAACAAATGTTTCATATATTTATGTATATGAACCTGAATATGTAAATACATATATTACTTTAATTTTTATTTTAATTATTTATTTTATAGGTTAAATTTGAAGGAATCCGTCCATTATATATTTCTGAGCAGGCAATGTATCCACCTATAGAACAAAGTTTTCACTTTAGACCTCCTTTGGGTTGGATAAATGATCCGAATGGATTTAGTCGTACTAGTGATGGACTTTATCATTTATATTATCAACATTATCCGCACAGTAAACGTTGGTTTGTTTTTAATATTTAAATTAAATAAAATCAACATTTAGGTCATCCATATATTGGGGCCATGCCATAAGTTCTGATTTAGTCAATTGGGTACATCAACCAATATTTCTTCGCCCAAACGACAAAGAATGTGGAAAAGACTGCGGGGATTTTTCAGGTTCAGCTGTCCCTATTGGACATGACGGATTACAAATTTTCTTCACTGACAATAATAACAGTTAAAATTTTAAAAATATATCTCCATTGTCTGTTTATTAAAATATTATTAAATTTAAGCACGAGATAATCAACAAATACAGCGAACTATTTATACAAAAGACACAATTACACCTTTCAATGAATCAGAAATAATTTTAACTGATTTGCCTGATTTGGAGGAAAAGGGACTAAAATTGACTCTTGATTTTAGAGACCCAAATGTTTTTATTGGTCCAGAAGGTTATTATTACATGACATTAGGTAGTGGTGATATTTCTGGTTCTGGTGGTGTTATTTTGCTTTATAAAACAAAGGAAAAACATTCTATACATTCTGGCTGGCAATTCCAGGTGATTTTTTAAATTTATTATTTAATAAAAAATTATATTAAATATTTATTTATTTATTAAGAATGTTCTCAAAACAGACAATAACTTTGGAACACAAGTGTGTGAATGTAGCCAAATTATCCAACTTGGTGATAAAAATAGGAGAAGTCAAACATTATATGCTTTATTATATGCAAGAATGGGTAGTAAAGATGAAGATGGGCGTTCAAATCTTACGCCCATTATTTTGGGAATGTTTAACGGCAATCACTTTGTAAAAATATATGAACAAGAATTGGATTTTGGTGCTGGTTCTTTTGGATTTCAAGTATTTTAATTTTTATTCTAATTTCACTAAAAATTAAAAACTTTAGGCATTTTATGACCCGATTGCCGATGAAGCACTTCTGATTGGCTGGCTAGCTAATTGGCCGGATTGGGATAGAAATTCGGATTGGCCAACTTCACTTACTCTTCCTTGGGTTATCAGATGGAATAATAAACATCTTTTGATTGGCCCACATCCAAATATTTTGGGACAATTACGTGATATCGAATTAGATGGAAAAGCATTACAACGTGGAAATGTTGTTGGATTACCAAATGGAACGGTTAGTATTTAAATTTTATTGATATATTTTATTAATACAAAAATAAACACAAAAAACTGAAAAACCAGATCAATAAAGTCATTATACTACAAAATAAACATTTCACAAAATAAAAACGTGAATAAACAAACGAACTTAAGAAATAATTGGTCAAAACATTTCTTTAACTAAAACACAGACATTGCAATAACAATATCTTAGCTCAAAGAAATAATGCCAACAAAGACAAAAATAAATATTAAGAGGTCGCCCACCCACCATCCCTGACCTCCATTACCACCAAACGGCGAAACATCGGCCACAACCAAACGGCGTAACCTAAGCCACAACTAAACACAAGAATGATGAGAAAATAAGCGGTTTATACAGTATCCAACTGTCAAAAACTATTATAAAAGGTGGTGCGACAATTTCGGCTGAGACATTTGCGGCCCAGACACTTGCGGCCCCGACATTTGCGGCTCACTCCTTGTTCGATTGAGACCGGAAGTTGATTTTTGTATCATTCGACTCAGCTCGATGAGCTCTTTCGAAAGATATATATATTGTCAAGATCGGAATCTGGGTCTTCAAGTACAACTGTTCCAAAAAATTTTAAAATTCTTGAATCGCAAATGTCGGGACCGCAAATGTCAAAATAGGGGTGAGCCGCAAATGTCGGGACCGCAAGTGTCTGGGCCGCAAATGTCTCAGCCGCAAAAGTCGGCCATTCTTATAAAATACCCATTTTTAGTTACTCCTAGAGTTACACGAGACCGAGACTTTTGGGAAAAACCGATACCGAGATTGGAAAATGGGCGAGACTCTCGGTCCGGTCTCGGCGAGACTCTCGGTCTCGTGTAACTCTAGTTACTCCAATCATTTGTCATAAAAGGACAAACAGACATACGGACAAACATTCTCTTTTAAATAAATAGATATTTATTTAGGCATATGTACGGCTGGCCATAGAATATTATTATTTTTATAATGGAATTTTTCTTCAATTAAACCATCCTAGTTATATTCAATTAGGTGTTAAAGTTAGCAATATTGGTCTTGAAATTATCAAGGTGAAAAAGTAAGTAATTAAATAATTAATTTAATTTAAATTGTAAGAAGATAATTTTTTATAAATTTAGTAATGATCTGCCAAATCGACGTTTTTTGGTGGAAGGTGCACGTCCTGACATTGTTCACATTTACATTGATCGTGACTCTCTCGAAGTATTCGGTGAATTGAAAAATGACGGAATGCCTAGATGGGCTGGTACAACACGTTTTGTAGGCGTTGATACTTTTGTCGAGTCAGTTCAATTATTTACATCGGATCACTACAGTTATGTAATGAAACAATGCCAAATTTGGAGCATGAAGTCAGCAAAATTTAAAGGTCGATTATAGATATATCTTTATTAAATGCAACCATATATTTTATTTTAATTATTTATTTATTAACAAATTTACTTTTAAAAATTATATTAAAGGTCTATAAACTAATTATAATCTTAAAAAAAGATTTTTTAGAAGTAAAATATTAATTTACCTTTAAAATTAATTAATTAATATATATTATATTTCATTGTTTAATTACGAAAAGATTTAATTGTGAATATTTTATTATAAAAATTATTTTATACTTTTTTAATAATTTTATTTAAATATATTTTTTAATTTATTATAAAATATTAATTTAAATTAATTATTATTAATTTTTTATAATATTTAAAAATCTAACTGATAAAACTTAAAATTATTTTTAATAGCTTCACTCATTTTTATAATAATTTTTTATCAATTTTTCTTTAAATTATCATTAGTAAATAAGCAAATGCTGGCTTTTTTTACACTAATTTATTTAACAAAAATTAGTTGGTTTATTTATAATCAATTTAAGTAATTAATTAAAAAAATATATTTAAAATATTTAAATAATCATATAAATATTTATTTATTTATTTTAAAAAATACATATTTCTAGTATTATTAATTAAACTTTTATCAATTGAAAATTTATATACCTATTTAATTATTTTTTAAATAAAACTATCTTTTCTTAAATTTTTTACTTGAGAAAAATAGGAATGGTATTACAGTCAGTGAACTTTCCTAGTTTGTAATGGGTGGGCGAGGTTCGTTGCCCGGTAGAATTATTGTTAAATTATAATTTCACTATTTTGTGGTTGATAAAATAAAAATTCATAACTTATGATTTGATAATTCGAAATATATTTTAGCTTTTGCTCTAAATTTTTATTTTATAATAATCTAAATTATTTTTAGGATACAAAAAATAAGAAATGAATGTAAAATTGTTAATATTAATTTTATATTCCTTTGTATTTATTTATTTAATTAAAAGTGATATAAGTTTGCATCAAAGTTGGGAGGATAATAATTCATTTGAGGATGAAGAAAATGATCCAGAATTACAAGTTTATTTTTATTATTTTTTTATTAAATTTAAAATTAACAATAACATAGTTTAAGTAAATATGAATTTAAATATTTGAATTAAATTTATGTTTAATATATAAATAATTATGGGGCGTTCTGTGAGAGGTTAATAATTAATGAAATTATTTGACTTTTTATTAATTATTTTAATTTAGTATTCGAGCAAACAAAGACAAGGACCTGTTAGAATTCATGTATGTGACAAATCATCAGGTAATAATTAAAAATTATTAAATTTTGAAATTAAAAAGATAAAAGTATTTGTGAATGTATTCCTGGTGGAAATCAAACATTAAAATGCGGAGCTCAAGATCTGAAAAATACAAACTTGATAGTGCCTAAAGAAATTGGACTTATTGCAATTGCACATTTGGAACGTAATTCAATTAGTTATCTCTTTAAGGTAGTTAATATTAAAAATAAATTTATTTGGATAAACACAAGTTGAGAAATAAAAATAATTTATTTACAATACCCAAAATATAATGAGATAAATAACTGATGTTAGCTACAAATAAAGTGATTATTTTCTCCGGATTGAGAAAAAAGGGCTAATTTCGATTTTCTATCTATCTTTCGAGAATTTTTTAATAGTGATATAATGGCAAAAAAATCTATTGAAAGTCTTAAATCATCAATTTTTGCTATATATTAGTTCTAAGCTCAGAAGACACAAATTAAGCAATTTTTATTCAACATACATACATAAATAATTACAAAAAGGCAATCATTAAATAAATAGAAATGGGTGAATATTCAAATATCAAAAATATACACAATTATACAAATGAACAGCAATATGAGGTGAATATTTATTACTCCTGGTTCTTTATTTCCTCTCGTCTGTCGTCTTTCAGGGTTCATTTCGTCTTTCAAGGCTTACTTCTTGCTGCCCACCTCCCAATCGAATGGGGTTTCAATGACGCCCTTTGCCCTCAGAGCTTTTTTGAGCTTGTCGTAATACTAAAAAATGTGGAAATTAGGTTGGTTTTATAATTATGAACAAACACACCATCTGGTATTCTGGAACATCGTAGTAGCCGAGTGCGATGACGCTTTGTAGAATTTCTATAAATGGCAGCGACTTATACCAAATGTTGTAAAATACCTCCATATTCAGACGGACATCCTTTGAAGAGATCTCTGAGCATTCCTTCTTCCAAAGCATGGACACGGCGCTTCTGCTCCCCGAGTTCGGTCATGTTCTGGATTCGACGCCACGGGATCCCAGCGGTTGTCAGCTCCACGATCATGTAGATCTGTTAAAAAGAATTTAATTAATTAAATACGAAGAGCAGCGCACCCAGGACTCCACGTCGTCGGCCCTGCAGTATTCCATATTCTGAAATAAAAATATGTTTGCTCAAAAATAAAAAAAATCCGCTGACCATGTGACATCGGAGTGCTGCATAACGGGGGGTTCCACGAAATCCAGCCGCAGAACGTGGTCGACGCAAAGAGTTGTCTTCCCGGACATAACGACGACACATGCCAAAATCAAGGATGTAGATGTTGCGAATGTCCCCTCTACGATCCGATACTCCAACTGAGTAGTTGCCGGGCTTAATATCCCTGTGCAGATATCCAATTTTATGTAATTCCTCGATTGCTTCCAAAGTTTGCAGGGCCGATCCAACGGCAGTTCCCATCGTGAAGTGTTCAGACTTTCGCGCCTTCCGTAGATCATGCAGGGACTTGCCAAGTAGCGTCATGACCATATAGAAGAAATTATCGCGCTGAATATAATAAAAGAGAAATTATTTTAGGTTAACTCTTATGTAAGAAAGAATCACATAACGTCCGCTCTCGTAGATCTTCGCGAAGTGCTTGAATTGCTGTCGTCCCGCGTCTTGAAGAACTGTCACGTCCATCATAAGCACGTTGTGCTCAGCATCGCAGTGCTCTGTCTTCAATGCGTAGACCAGTCCCGCACTGTCTCGTACGCGGTACACTTCGCCGAAAGCTCCAGCTCCAAGGCGGTCGTGAACAATCCAATTCAGGAACTTCTGGCCAGGCTCCAAGCCACGCTTCTTTGATGACGACCTTGAGGACATTGAGCAGCGATGTAGGGCAGCAGGAACTAGTAGACGAGAAGTTGAGTTGTGCAGCAGGAACAAGTAGTCGAGCAGCAAGTGAGTTGAGTTGATGTGCTTAATGTGAATCATTTGGGGTTTTTATACTGGTTAAATAAGTGGCTCGAATGTCACGGCTCGGTATAAAAACCCCAAATGATTACATTAAGCACATCAACTCAACTCACTTGCTGCTCGACTACTTGTTCCTGCTGCACAACTCAACTTCTCGTCTACTAGTTCCTGCTGCCCTACATCGCTGCTCAATGTCCTCAAGGTCGTCATCAAAGAAGCGTGGCTTGGAGCCTGGCCAGAAGTTCCTGAATTGGATTGTTCACGACCGCCTTGGAGCTGGAGCTTTCGGCGAAGTGTACCGCGTACGAGACAGTGCGGGACTGGTCTACGCATTGAAGACAGAGCACTGCGATGCTGAGCACAACGTGCTTATGATGGACGTGACAGTTCTTCAAGACGCGGGACGACAGCAATTCAAGCACTTCGCGAAGATCTACGAGAGCGGACGTTATGTGATTCTTTCTTACATAAGAGTTAACCTAAAATAATTTCTCTTTTATTATATTCAGCGCGATGATTTCTTCTATATGGTCATGACGCTACTTGGCAAGTCCCTGCATGATCTACGGAAGGCGCGAAAGTCTGAACACTTCACGATGGGAACTGCCGTTGGATCGGCCCTGCAAACTTTGGAAGCAATCGAGGAATTACATAAAATTGGATATCTGCACAGGGATATTAAGCCCGGCAACTACTCAGTTGGAGTATCGGATCGTAGAGGGGACATTCGCAACATCTACATCCTTGATTTTGGCATGTGTCGTCGTTATGTCCGGGAAGACAACTCTTTGCGTCGACCACGTTCTGCGGCTGGATTTCGTGGAACCCCCCGTTATGCAGCACTCCGATGTCACATGGTCAGCGGATTTTTTTTATTTTTGAGCAAACATATTTTTATTTCAGAATATGGAATACTGCAGGGCCGACGACGTGGAGTCCTGGGTGCGCTGCTCTTCGTATTTAATTAATTAAATTCTTTTTAACAGATCTACATGATCGTGGAGCTGACAACCGCTGGGATCCCGTGGCGTCGAATCCAGAACATGACCGAACTCGGGGAGCAGAAGCGCCGTGTCCATGCTTTGGAAGAAGGAATGCTCAGAGATCTCTTCAAAGGATGTCCGTCTGAATATGGAGGTATTTTACAACATTTGGTATAAGTCGCTGCCATTTATAGAAATTCTACAAAGCGTCATCGCACTCGGCTACTACGATGTTCCAGAATACCAGATGGTGTGTTTGTTCATAATTATAAAACCAACCTAATTTCCACATTTTTTAGTATTACGACAAGCTCAAAAAAGCTCTGAGGGCAAAGGGCGTCATTGAAACCCCATTCGATTGGGAGGTGGGCAGCAAGAAGTAAGCCTTGAAAGACGAAATGAACCCTGAAAGACGACAGACGAGAGGAAATAAAGAACCAGGAGTAATAAATATTCACCTCATATTGCTGTTCATTTGTATAATTGTGTATATTTTTGATATTTGAATATTCACCCATTTCTATTTATTTAATGATTGCCTTTTTGTAATTATTTATGTATGTATGTTGAATAAAAATTGCTTAATTTGTGTCTTCTGAGCTTAGAACTAATATATAGCAAAAATTGATGATTTAAGACTTTCAATAGATTTTTTTGCCATTATATCACTATTAAAAAATTCTCGAAAGATAGATAGAAAATCGAAATTAGCCCTTTTTTCTCAATCCGGAGAAAATAATCACTATTTAACAATTGCACAAATATAATAGTCTCAATACAACTTCCAATAATCTAAAGAATTTGTAAGACATTAATTTATTTTCAATTTTTATTCTTTAATTTTATTTGTTATTCTTGTAGAATAAAATTCTTCCTGGCCAGGAAAAGTCTTTACTATTATTAGATCTTTCTCAAAATAAAATTGCTGATATAGAGCCTGGTTCTTTTGACAATTTTGTTAATTTATTGGAACTAAAATTAACACAAAATAATTTGGATGAACTGAGCGAGTTAGTTTCTTCGATAAAATAATTAAAAAATAATTAAATTTTTCCAAATATTAATTTTAAAAAAATTATTATCATTTTATTTCATTTAGTGATATTTTTACTAAATATCTTGGATCATTACATCAACTTTATTTGGACGACAATTTTCTCAGTATTTTCTTTTAAAAAAAATTTTAAATAATTTAATTAGAATATATTTAAGGTAAATTAGATGATGGAGTATTTGATAACCTTAAAAACTTAAAAAAATTAGTTCTTGATGGAAACCGAGAATTAAAAATTTCTAAAAAAGTTTTTAAATTTTATTTTTAATTTAATTTAAAATATGTTAGATATTATCCTCATCCCTTTCTAATTTGGAAATTCTTTCTCTTGATTCATGTCATTTGGACAAATTGGATGATGATTTATTTGAAAATTTACCGTATTTATAAATTAAAAATTATTATATAATTTATTATTTTAGTAATCTTCGTGCTCTTTCATTGTCGGGCAATCCATTACGTAAAATTCCAAAAGCAATTTCTCCAGAAAAACTGCCAAAACTTGAAATACTTGTACTATCAGACACTTACTTGGAGTCTCTTAATGATGGAGAACTTTCAACAGTTGCACCTAATCTTAAAAAGCTTTGTGAGAGAAAATGAAATATTAACTAATTTACTTTTAAAACATAAATAGAAATATTTAATATATACCTATTTTTAAAGATATGCGAAGGAATAGATATTTCAAACGAATTGGTAATTGTGCATTTTGTGGACTAAAACAATTAGAAGTAATTCAAAACTAAAAATAGAATTATACTCTTTAAAAATTTAAATTTAGAGCCTTGACTTCTCAGGATCAAAATCTTTTAATGAAATTGATTCAAATGCTTTTGGAAAATCTCCACCAAAAGAATTAAAGCAGATGAACTTAAATAATTGTAATTTTAGTACATTACATGAAGGAACACTTAAGAATGTATATTGGAGTACAATGCAAAGATTAGAACTTGAAGGAAATCCTTGGGTAAATAAAATAAATATTTTTTAAATAAATTTAAATATTAAAGAATTGTGATTGCCAACTTAAATGGCTAATGCAGAATGAAAATGCTATGCGAACAGCATCTGAAAAATCTGAACCAATGTACAAATAAATTATTTTTAAAAAATTTTCTTTAAAGTTGCAACTCACCGGAAAATGTTAAAGGACAAGCCCTTTACGAAGCTAAAGACCACATTGACTGTGGATCTACTATTAATGGTGGTGTTTCTTCTATGGGCAAAACAATGGTGTTTATGATAATAATGGTATATATTAATATATTTTTTAAATAAAATTTTGACCTTAATATTAATTAACTAAATAGTAAACTATATATAGGCTAGAGGATAATTCTAACCCTCTTGGATAGACTTTCGCTGAGATATTTTTTTCAACTTTTTTTATAATTATAAATAATAATTTTTTCTAATTTTTCAGATGCTTAGTGCAGCTGTTCTCGTTTTTGGAATTTTATATGCTCGTAAACATTTTACACTTGCAGGTATATTATTAAACTAAATTTAGTTAAATTATGAAACTAACTCATTGTCAGATTAACATTAAAAATAATAATATATTTTAGGCCAAAATATTTAAAATAAAACAAAAATATTATTCAAAATTTAGCTCGAATGGCTCCAGATCAAATTGGCTTCTCTGCAGGACGAGAAATGTTCTCCAATGAATTTGAGGATGATAATGAACAAGAAGCAGATTTTGTCGAACCAGCCAATACGGTTGTTTCATTACGTAATGGAGTGCCTCAATCAGTTATTGTTTAATTGAATATGAAAAATGAATTCTTTTTCTCTTAATTAATTTTTTATTTATTATTAAATAATCTAATTCATTAATAAATTTTATTTTTAAATAAATATTTTTATTAATTTTTATTTTTTATATATCGAGACTAAAATAGCAACATTAAAATTAACAATTATTTAAAAGTGCAACAAATATTTATAAACAATAAATTAAATTTATTTTTAATTTTTTCAAATATTAATTTCGAAAACAAAAAATATAAACATCACATTTTTGTTTACAGATTTGTTTAAACTGAATCTTTTAACAAAACAAAACAATTTGTTTTTTATTTTTGTTATTTTATTGGATAAATAACTTCTTAAATAAATTCTGCCTTAAAAAGTAAAATGACAGGTGACACATTATTAAAATAATTATTTTGGAGCAGCTTTTTTATTCTTTCATAAAATGTTTTTTTTTTTGATTATTTTTTGCCTAATTTTAGTAATAAATTTTCTTTTTTAACACATGTTGTTGTTTTTATTTAAAAAAATATATTGAGAAGGACCTCGTGCTTATTTTTGCTGATCTCCTCTTTGTGTACTAAATCCGTCCTTTTTTAAACATTCAATCTTTTTTTTGCCTTGTGGCACTCAAAGTTTGTTGTGAATATCCACTGATAAATAATTGGAGATTTTAGTAGTAAACAATCACTACAAAATACGAGAAGAATTTTGGGCCATATATAAAGGAATTAAATAAACACTGATCATCTATAAACTCATTAAGAAAAACAAAAGCTAATAGCTTATAAATATAAACATTCCCTAATAAATATAATTATTCTATGAATTTTTAATAAAATATTAAAATTTTTTAATATAAAATTATAACAAAATTTAATTTTAAGCAAACAAATCTTAATTATTTAAATTTAAAAAATGTTGACAGCTCAACGAATTCCTATAAGTCATGATGAATCTAGTGTCAGCCAATGGGACTGGCCTCTCCAACATAATGATGGAATTGTTAAAGTTCAAGAAAATTCAGAAACTTGGGAAGTTGATTTAGATATGTCCTTCTTTGAACCAAAAGAGATTGAAGTAAATTTAAATTTAAAAATATTTTCATTTTTTTAAAAGGTAAAAGTAATTGGTGATTGTCTCAACTTCCATTGCCAACACGAAAAGCGTAGCGATGTGCATGGAGGCGCTGTCAGTCGTGAAGTTAATCGAAGCTATCGACTTCCTGAAGATTTGGACCGTAACACAATTAAGGTTTTTTAAAAGAAAATTAAAAAAAAATAATTAAAATTATTTTTCAGTCTCATTTACTTCACAATGGTGTTTTGCGTGTGACTGCAAAAAAGCGTCATTGAACCTAAGAGACACGAAAGCGATGATTAATTAAATAATATACTCATAAAATTAAATAATATTTTTTTTAACATACAATAAGCGATTACTTTTTTTTATTTTTAAATAAAAATATTGAAAATTAATGGTCAAAATAATAATAATATAAAATTATAAAAGAATTGTAAAGCAAAAAAATTAATCCTTTAGAGCACCAAAAGACAATCAAAAAATAAATCAAATATTAAATTTAAAAAAATCTAGCTGAGATTATCAAAACAAATAAACTATCAAAAATTATAAAATTAAATGACTAGAAGAATAATTAAAAAATAAAATATAATTTATGAAATAATCATAAATGGGGCAAATACAAAATTAAAAATAATTTCGAAAGCATTGTTTAAACGAGCCCATATTTTTCGCCTTCCAGATTTAACGCTAGTCAATCGAAGATGTTTTAATTTGTCCGAATTTAACTAAAAAAAATTTTTAATTTTTCAATTAAACAAACTTTGTTGCAAATAAGGCATTCAAGTTGAAGCAGTCGAAGGCGTGGTGGGTACCGAAAAACTGGATAATTATCAAAAAATGCAATAAAACGAATAATGTCTCCTTCATCTAAAAATCGTAATACTTCACCAAAATTGTGTTGAGCAGTTAATAGTAACTGCCCTTTATTTCCACTTATTTGAAATTTTTCGCCATAAGGACCACTAACCTTAAAAAATATTAATTTTTAATTATTAAAAAAAAATAATTATTATTAAAAAAAAACTTCTAATTCATAAGTATAATGATTGTGTTGAGCAAGACTACATTCATTTGAATATAAATCTCTTGGAATAGAATCTTCATCTGTGCTATCAGTATCATAAAAACAACGAATAGCTTGAGCAACAGAATCAGGCAAATAATCTAGTAAAGTCTCAAAAGAATTATCAATATCAGAAATACGAATAGATTGAACAGTTCCTTTCCAATTTATTGCCATACCTTTTAATTAATTTTTGGATAAAATATCAGAAAAAACCTTTCATTTGAGAACAATGCATTTGTGAATGTATTTGATTAGCACCATTAATTGCACAATGATTTTCAAATTGAAGCCAAGTAAGATTTGTCAATTCAGAAGAAGCATCAAAAGAAGAGTGACTTTGATAAAGAAAAGAAATTACAGCCAAAGAACCAAGTAAATAAGAAAAAAATAAAATCAAAACACTTTTTGTATTAAAAACTTAAGAAAAAATAATAAAAATAAATAAATAATAAATAAACTAACATTTAATTTTATATTTTTTTATAATAATATTGTAACATTTTCGAACGATCAGAGGAAGTAGAAATACAAATAATGTAATTAAAATTTTAAGAATTGTAATCTGAAAATAAAAATTTAATTATTTAAAGTTTTATGAGTCAACTATTTATTTTATTTTAATTTTTTAAAATTAAAAAGATTAATTACCAAATTAATTGCTCTCTTTATTTGTGAAAATAAAATTCCAAAAGCCATTGTTGCACCAATATAATTAGGGAGAACAAATATTGAAAACAGAGAAATTGCAAATAAAAAACTTGTAATTGAAAATTGTTTAAATCCAATCAAAACCATTGTTAAGGAAATATTTGACCAAATAAGGCAAACAATATAAGGCAAAATAGATCTTAAAAATAAAACAAAATGTCCATTTGAAGATGGATAGCGACGAGATTTGTGTAAAGCAATTGATAATAAAATAGGAGGAATAATAAGAAGAGCAAGTGAAGATAATCCAAAATTAAGGCGAATATTACCTAATTTTTAAATTAAAATTAAAAAAATAATTTTTTACCAAACTTCCAAGAGAAGAAATGTCGCCAAATAAAACTTCGACCAAATGATAATCGAATTTTTGAACTAAGCTTGGGTATACTAAATAATAAATATGTAAAATATTCTAAAATAATTATTAAAGAAAAACAAACAAAGAAATAAAATTTGCAAATAAAATTGCTGTTAATCCCCAAAAACTAAAAGCTCCTTCAGACATTAATTCAACAAAACAAGTTCCAGTAAAGAAGAAAGCAATTCCACAAAAAATTATTGAATTTGGCACATATTTGTCAGATATTCCAATTGAAAAAAAGAAAAGAAAAAGTGAAAGAATAAAATTTAAATAAAGAGAGAAGCTAGTTTTAAAATAAAAACGGCTAATTAAAAAAGAATCATCATTGCCTTCAATATTTTTTCCTAAAAAATATTATTTTTAGAAAAAATTTCTTGACAAAAAAATTAAAAAAAACCTTCATTAGATTTTTCAAAAGTATTTTTAACATTAATCAAATCCTTCTTAGATTTCTCATAAAATAAATGTCCAAAATGTTGCCAAATAGCTAATTTATCATCAAATGATGTTTGTTTTTTGAACATTTTTAAAGTAAAATAACACATTGAAATAAATGAAAAATGAGCTAAAATAATTGGCGCTGCATTAAAAATAGTGTTGAGCCTGTTATACAAAAAATAATGAAAATATTTATTTTTTTTAATTGAGGAAATTAGGTTTAAAAAAAAATCCTGAATAAATGTTTGGGACTTTTAATTACACAATTAAATTAAATTAAAAAAATAATTTTATATAAATACTAACCCAATAAGTTGAACAAAACAAATCAATACAAGAGTTTGAACTTGATGTAAAGGAATAAGAGCATAAAACAATGTATGCCATTGTTGTTGTAATTTCTCAAGTAAATAATCCAAAATTGAATCAAACATTCTAAGTCCCTAAAGTATGAATAGAGTTCGTAATAGAATTTTCGAAATATTTTAATATTGCTTGAGCCTAAATTATCCAAATATAACGGAAAATCTTAGGTTAATTTGGTCAAATTTAGTCTTAAATTTAGAGAAATGCCAACAGCAGTCTATAAATTTTCCAACTTAATAATTTACCTAATAAAATATAATAAAATTAAAAACCTTGTTAGAATTATTTTTCTTTTCTGCTTCTTTTTCAATTGCTTGAATTAACTTTTCCAAAAATTCTTTATCTTTTTCATCATTTTTATTATCAAAATATTCATTTAAATCAATATTATGCAAAAAATTATCTATTGCACCTAAAAACTTTAAATTTTTTAAAAAGTTCAAACTTTTTTGGTCGTCATCAGCAGATGAGCTTTTAAATGAATTTAACAATTCTCTAGCACTTTTTTCATTTGGCTGATTTTTTACGACATTGAAAATTCGTCTAGCTGCATCTCTAGACCAATTTTCTTAAAAAAATTTTAAAAATATTTTCTTTTAAATTTTTATCAAATAAAAACCGTTTTCACTTCGACAAAATTTAGATTGAGACAAATCTTTCTTCCAACTATTTTCTCTTTTATCATCATCAGAAGAGTCTGACCTAGTAAATGCTTTTGAACTTTTCATAATTATTCTTCTCATTAATCTTTAATTAAATATTAATTAGTTTTTATTCAACAATTGATCAACACTCTGTAGCTGGATTAACTGACAACATAATAACGATGGAAGAGGAGAAATAACACATTTAAAAAAATTGTATAATTAAAAAACAATTCAATTCTACATTATATATGTAGACCTTTCTGTCCAAAAATATAAATTGGCATTTAGTCCAAGATTTACGGAATAGGCCTGTTAAGTGACACCATGCAAGAAGAGCCGATTCAGAACGAGCCATTTTTATTAAATTCTACAAAAACTTGCAAGCCAATATTCGCTAATTTTTTATATTACTAAATATTCTTATTTTATTACAAATACATATTTTGCAGAGTAGTAAAATAAAAAAATTTTAAATACGTAATTTAAATGTAAAAATAGTATTTGTGGCTAAAAATACGCAAAATAGTAAAAATTCATTTTTGAACGATAATTGTCAAAATTTTTCAAAATTTCAATAAGTAAACAAAAAAGATACAGTTCAAAACTTAACCTAAAAAAAATAAAATGCGTATAAATACTACGCTGCTATTTTGTTATTTTTTGCAAAAAATTAAAAATATTTATTTTAAATATTTTTTTACAAAAAATTAATTTTTACACAAATTTAATTTAAATTTTAATACTTTGCGCATTCGTGCGTCAATAAAAAATACTTTTTTATTGAACCATATTTTTTATTATTATATATGAATACTTTAAATAAATAATAAACAACCGAAAAGAGTGATTGCCGAAGCTTTACGAGAATTGATGAATTAAATAAAAATAAATAAAATAAAAAGAGGACAAAAATGTGTTAACAAAAGAAGGATTTATTAAAGTATTTTTTATTTTTTTAATTTTCTATTTATTTTTAAATATTTTCTAAAAATGAACTTTTATTGTTGATTAACTTCTCTTTATATTTTGAAAAAAATTTTTTTATAAATTGTTGAGAAAAAACTAATTCTGTCAGTAAAAAATATCAGAGTTTTTGTAAATATTTTCAAAAAAATTTTTTAATTTATTTGAAATATGCTTAAAAAATTATTTTTTAAAATTAGTAATATTTTTAATAATTTAAGGTTAAAAATTTGTTATTAATTTATAAATGAGTTCTTCTACGTTTTTGTATGTTTTTGTAAAAATATATAAAAATATATTTTTAATTTTTATAATAACTGAGAAAATATAATAATAATTTTATATTATTAAAATAAATATTTATTAAAAATATTATATTAAGTTTGTTGACTTTTTTGCCATTTGTTTTGCTTAATTGTTTTTCTTTTGGTGCATATAGTAATAGCAATTGGGTATTTTTTTTAAATTAATTTTAAAAATTTAAAAACTTTTAAAGTATAAATAAATAAATTATTATATTTAATTTATTTAATTATTAGTTAATATTTAAATAATTAAATATTTTAATTAAATAAATGAATTAAAATAAATTATTATATATTATTAATTTTCCTTCAAGTACAACTCATATCCTTCTAATTATTATAATCCTTACTATTATTATTATAATCGTCTAACTGGTACTCAGCAAACTTCGTCAGATTCAACAGGAACAAGTTATTATCAATATGATCCTTCTAGTGGAACTTATAAACTTCAATCAGTAAATTAATTATATTAATTAATTTTTAAATAATAAAATGTTTTTTAAAAACTATTTTTAAGGCTAATTCTGGTTATTATTATTTGCCTGGATATGGCTACGTTTCAAATGATAACAAATCTTCTCAAGACTCTTCTTCACTTACATGGCCTTATTACAATTATAACTACAAAAATTATTGGCCAAATTATTACTATCCTAATACTAGAGATTATTATGGAAAGAAATAAAAATTTAAAAAAATAAATTAAAAAAATAGTTAAAAATAATTGTCTTTTCTTTTTTAAATAATAATAAATATTTGTTTTTTAAATAAAAACTAATTTACTTTTTTTGTGAATTTTGCAAATTTAAATATTTATTAGAAAATATACGAATTAATTCACATTTTATTTATTTTTTAGTCTTTCCCGTCTTTTTAACATTTAATCCAAGTTCTTTAAGTTTTGCATCCTTTTGGGCAATAGGAATTAAAGCACAATTACCAGAAGCACCAGCACAATACCAACGAGGACCATAACGATTAAAAAAAGATTGTTCCATTGCTGCATTACCTGCTTGAAGTTTTGCACGACAAAAACAACAATTAAAACATCCTTTATGAACTAAAATAATTTTAATAATTTAATTTAATAAAAATAATAAAACAACTAATTTCACGGTCAACCATCAATTTATCTGCCAATTGAACTTTTTCACCACAAAAGGCACAATTTTTAATATCTGGATCACCGGCACAACCAAAATTCATTTTTAACTTAAAAACAAAATTTAAAAATTAATTATATATTTTTAAAATATTTAAAAATAATAATTAATTATTTAAAATTTAGTTCTCTACAATTTATTTATTAAAATATTAATTGATTTATCCAATAAAATATGTTCAAAAACGTAGGCGAATCTTTTTTAAATAAATTTCCATCTCTCAAAAAAAGATTGTGTCAGCTGGCAAAAATACTTTTGAAACATTTGTTTTTAATAAAAAACAGAAAATATTGCAGAGATAAAAATTAAATAAGAAGTAAAAGCGTTGGTGTATTTATATACAATTTTTATTCAAAAAATGGGAATTAATTTCTACAAAGTTCAGTTTTGATATAAATTTTCTTAAAATTAATAGGATAATACTCTAATATTTTTACAGATGACATTAATTATTTAGTATAATTATTAAAGATAAACTAACTTTTAATTTTTAAAATTTATTTTATTTTTATATAATTTTGTTTTAAAAATATATTTTTAAATTAAAATATAATAATTATTTAATAAATTAAATATCTTTAAAAAGGTTTAGGTTTATATAAAATCCAAACAGGATCTCCAAGACAAACACGCCCTGGTTTAACAATAGCCATATTTACACCAAACACTGGACTTTCCTTTAAAAATAAAATTAAATTAATTTAAAATTATTTAACTTTATATTGTTCATATAATTTGCCTGGTGCAAGACGATATCTAAAAATAAATAAATTAATTTTATTTAAATTTATAAAGAAAATAATATTATTTAAAATTATTAAGTAAAAAAACTTATTTTCTCAACATATTCAATGGTTCCATTTTTGGACATTTTTGGCCAGAATCAGGATTTACTGTTGTTAAAATACAACTTAAAATTAATTTTTATTTAATTATTTAATTTATTTAATTTATTTAATTTATTTAATTTATTTAATTTATTTAATTTATTTAATTTATTTATTTATTTAATAATAACCGTGTACAAGGTTTATAACAAATAAATTCAGCATTCCCTGCTTTAATATTTAGCCAATAATCTTCATCAAATGGAGGTAATCCAGAGATTACTAAAGTTGGACGAAAATTACGAGAATCAATACTTACACCATTATTTTTTAAATTTTTATTTAAATCAGTAACTGAATTTAAAGAAAATGCCATAAATGATGCCAAATCATGAAAAGCAATCTTAATTAAAAATTAATAAAATTAATTTTTAATTTTCTAATGGAAAAAAGACTAAAAATATTTAATGAAATTAATTTAATTAAAAAAAATATATTTAAATTAATTACAAATTATTCTTTTTCATTAAATTATAATTTTAAAATAATATTTTAAATTAATTTTTACATTATCTTTTAATTGTGGCACAGGATTATTTAACCAAAATTCATTTTTTGATTCAAAATCTCTTTCTGTATATAATATTTCTTCATCTCCAAACCTTTATTTAATTTATTATTTTTAATTTTATTTTTAAATAAAAATAACCAAATTAAACGAAGTTCTCTTTTATTATTAACTTCAAGAAATTCATCAAAAGCTTTTCCAATTTCATTTCCACAGTCAAATCCTTCAGTACGAGTATCAGAATGTAAACTATAAGGATTAGAAGAAAGTGAATCTTTTTTAGACATATGACGTTTTTGGGATGAAGGCCAAGACCTTTTTTTATTTTTATTTTAAAGAAAGAAGGAAATTCTTATTTGTTTTTAAGGAAACAAAATTTAATAAAAATGAATTTTTTCATAAATAAATTAATTATTTTATTTTAAAAAACTTAAAAAAAAATAATATTTTTAGATGTATATTTTAGAGTAAATATTTTATAAATTAGACACAAAAATATTTAAAATAATTACCGAGCTCTTCTTATTTGTCCATTTTCTCTTACTTTTTCTAAATCAACTTCAACAATTTTATCTTTTTTAAAATAAAAATTATTTTTAAATTAATTAATTAATTTAAATTACCTGTTCCAAATTTGACAATTAATTTTTTATTAAATATATGTGCCTCAATTAATACCATTTTTGGATAAATTCGAGCAGTTAAAAATAAATTATCTTTTAAAGAATCAACTAACTTTTTTTTAATTAAATTAAATTTATTTTAAAATAAAATAAAATTTAATACTAAAAAATGACGATCAAATTCTTCTCCATTAGAAGCTCCACGTTTTTCACAATCAATCCAATCAACCTTAAAATAATTTTAAAAAAATAAAATATTTTATTTTCTTAACTTTATTAGCTTTGCATGATTTTATTGGATATAAATATAATTCACAAACATTCCCAACTTTTACAAATTCTCTAAAAAATAAATTAAATAAATTAATATTTTTATTTTATTTTTTATTTTTGCCTTGTTCTTTTTCGTTTTTGATTTAAATTTTTTAAAGTAAACCAAATAATTGTAGTTAAAGCAATTGCTGTTGCTGTACTTGTGAGTAATATTAAAGTAAATCTTTCATTTATTAATGTCATTTAATATTTATTTTAATAATTATATAATAAATTACCTTAATATAATAATTATTATTTAATAAAAGATTATTTTATTATCAAATTAAAAATAAATAAACTGGTATTTTCTAATCAATTTATTAATTACATTTATCAATATATAGTATGTATTTATATTTTTTAAATTAATTATTTTACACTCTATTCCATTTAAATAAAATTTTGGTTAATTTAAATAAATATTTAAATAAAAATATTTATTTAAAATAATAAGTAATTAAAGTTTATTTAATTTTATTTTCAATGATGTCAATTATTAATTAATTATTTATTTTATAAATTAATATAAAATATTTTAGTATTAGTAAAAGAAGTTAAAAAAGGAAGTGTACATAAATAAATAAATTATAAAAAAACAATTTTTATTATTTATTAATAAATAATTATTTTTTTAAATAAAATTAACAAATTTGACTTAAAAGATTTTAAATAAAATAATATAATTATTATTTATTATATATTATAAAAATATTTATTAATTCATAGAGAAAGAAGATCCAAGAATTTTTCTTTTATATTTAATTTTTAAAAAATAAAAAAAAATTAAATATTTTTTTTCTTTTTTATTTTAAAATATTTTTATTAAAATAATTAAAAATTACGTATTTATTTAAATATTTTAATTAATAATAAGCACTTTATTTATTTTTTTACAATTTTTTATTTGTACTTTAATGTTGAGAATATTTATAAAAATAATTTTAAAATATTATTAAATTAATAATTAACTAATTATATACATAATACTCTTCTCTGTTATTTATTTAGATAAATGGAAAAGGAAAAAAATTAAAAAAAATATTTTAAGAAAATTTTTAGTTTTTAATTTATTTTTATTTATAAATTAAAAATAAAATTTTAAATTATTATAATATTAATTATTTAATTTATTTATTTTTTTAATTTAAAAAAGTTTTTAAAATTTTAACAATTCTTTTTTTTTTACTGAAATATTTTAAACATTTTATTTAAAAATATTTATTTTATAAAAATCTAAATTGTAATCTATTTTAGTTTTTTGTTATAAATAAAACTTTAAAAATCACTTTTTTATGATTTCTTTAAAAAAAATATTATTAAAATTATTAATTGGGTTTTTATTTATTATTTTAATATTTTAGTAATTTAATAATTTAATTTTTACATATAAAATTAATTAATTTTCGCAACACTTTTTTTAAAATATTAATAATAATAATAATAAAATATTTGTTAATTCTAAGTAAAAAAAGAGATTATCTACTTAATAATAAATAAATAAATAATATTTTATTTTTTAGGTAAAACAAAATTAATTATTTTGAGTCAGATGCACTCCTTCTTTTTTTTTTGTTTTATTTGACGAAAGCAGAAAATAATAATGAGAATAATTAAAATATATTTTCATTATTTAATTTTATTTATTTAAATAATTAAAAGACTTTTTTTGATGATTTTTATAATAAAAAAATTATAAAATTAGATGAGACATTATACTATAATTTTAAAGTATTTTTAAGAAATAATTAATTTGAGAATGTAAAATTATTATTAAACTTTTGATTCATAAGAAAATTAATTTTTAGATTTTAAAGAATTTTTATTCAATAAAATATTATTAATTTTTAACAAAAGGGTTATAATTTAATATTATTATTTATTAAATATTTTAATAATTTATTAATAAAATTATTATTTTATTTAAATTTTTATAAATATTTAATAATTAAAATTAAGCTATAATATAATAAATAAATTACTAGTATTATTATTATTATTATATATATTTCTCATAAGAATATTCTAATAATTTTTATTCTTTTCTCAAAAAAGAATAAAAATAAAATTATTATTTTTTATTCTTTTTATAAAATTATTGAATATATATTTTTTTTAAATAGAATTTATGCGACATTTTATTTAAAAGAATCTTAAAAAAGAACAAAATATAAATTTACATTTTAAATCTCTTAAACTTTTCCAAGTTTTAAATATTTTAAATAGTAATTATTTATTTATTTAAATTTAAAAAAAAGAAAGAAAAAGATTAAAATATTTAAGTGATATTTAAAATAGGTATATTTTAATTTAAATATTTTAAATGAGATTTTAATTTATTTTTTATTTTGACATATAATTTTTTAATTAAATTTTGACATAAATATTCTTTAAACATTTAATTTTAATTTAATAAAAAAAGTTCATTTTTATTAAATAAACTTTAGTTGTTTTCCATCAAAAATATAAATTTTAATTTAAAATATTTTTTTAATTAAAAATATAATTCTTTTTAACAAATTTATGTATTTAATTAATTAATTAATTTATTTATTTATTTATTTTATAATAATAATAATTAATAATTAAAAATATTCTTCTTCACCTGCTTTTATTTTATTCTTTTTTTTGTTATAATTATTAATTTACTCATGAGGGAATTATATTTTTATTTTTAAACAAAGACTGACTGACTATTTATTTTATTTTTATTTTTCTAAAGGCATTAATTATTATTTAAAAAATAAAAATAATTTTTAAATTAAAATTTTATTTTATTTTTTAATTTTTAATATTTAATGAAATATCAAAAATTATATTTTTTTAATTTTTATAATTTATTGAATATTTTAATTTTTTAAAAATAATTCTAAATTTAATTTTAATTAATATTAAATTCTAAATAATTCTTTTACTTCCAAAATATCTAACAAATTTTATTTTTTAATTTTTTTGAAAATAAATATATTGTCTAATTTATATTTATTTATTTATTTTAATTAATTATATATTGAATTATTTAAATTTTATTTCCTTTTTATTTTTTAATCTCTTTTAAATTTCCAAATTTGTTGAAAAAGGATATTTATTTTTATTTTTTATTGAAATAAGATATATACAAATAAATAAATAAATATATTTTATATGAATAAATTTGAAGTTAAAAAAACCATTTTTCTTAAAAATAGAAAAGCTACTTTTTATTTGATTTTTGGTCTAATTTTTGAGAATTTATTTTTTTTAATTAATTTTTAGAATTTAAGTAAAATATATTCTTTTAATTTTAAATTATTTTTTTTTTAAATTAATTAATTTATATTTTTAAAAATCAAAATTAATTTAAAAATTTAATTTATTTTATAAAAATTTATTTAAAATTAAATTAAAATATTATAATAAATTATAATTTTATTTTAAATAAATAAAAATTAATTATAAGTTTAAAAATATTATTTTACCTTTAATTATTAAATAATATAAATATTAAATTATTTTTTATTTTTTATTTTCAACATTTTATTTAATCTTTTCAATTAGGAAAATTAAAATAAAATAATAATAACCTTTTAATTTTTTAAATAATTTAAAAAAATTTAGAAATTCACCCACTCACTTTCGTATTTTTTTTTTCGTAATTTTAAAAAAATATAGACTTTTAATTCCCCTTGCAATTTCTTAATATTTTACGAAAAAAAATTTTGACAAATAAAAATATATTTTATTAAATTTTAATTTAAGTATTAAAAATAAAAGCTTTTTAGATATTTTTTAATTAAATTAATTTTATAATGATTTGATCGTTATATAAATTCATTAATATTATATATTTGTTTTATTTAATTTGTTAAATATTATTAATTAATTTAAAATTATATAACAAGGAACTAAAAAATAAATCATAAAATTATTAAATTTGCAAAGATTAAAAAATATAATAATAAAATAAATGAAAATAGATGAACTTTTTATTTTTAAAAATATATAATTACAAAGTATGTACTTCAATACTTTAATTTATTATTAACATTTTCTTTGCAGATTAAATAAAAATGTTAGTAAATTTAAAATATTTTTTATGTAATCCTAAATTCTTTAATTTTTAAATAAAATATGAATTAAAAAATAAAATTATAAATATATAAATATTTTAATAAATAGATTTTTCAATTTAAAAATTTATAAAATAAATAATTTTTTAATAATTTTATTTTTATTTAATTTATACAATCTACCTATATATATTTATTTTTAAATAAAAATATATTTTTAGATTTTTAAAATATTTAATAAATAAATTTAATTATTTTTTTTTAATACTTTTTCTAAATTAATTTATTTTTAAAATAATTAATTTAATAAATTAATTAATTAAAATTAAGTTTATTTTAGATTTTACCATTTTAATACATTTTTAAATAAAATAAATAATAATAATTATTATTATTTTAACTTTCCCACAAAATATATTTATTTATTTAATGCCATTAAATTAATTTATTAATTATTCTGCCTTTTTAAACATTATTTTATATATCTTTTTTTTCATTATTTATATGTACTTTTTTTTCTTTTTTAAATCAACTTCCTTTGACGTTTTTTTAAACCTGTTAGTTAATATATATTAACGTCATTAAAAATAATTAAATATTATTTTTATTTAAAATAATATTTAAATAGTGAGAAGAAAGGCTTTTTTAAAATAATAAAAATAAATTTTTAAAATTTTGATTTAAATATTTATTTATATTTTTTTGTTCTTTATTTAAATAAAATATATAAAAAGTACTATATTTACTTAAAAATTAAAAAATATATATTTAGGTCATTTTAAAAAAATTTTAATTATTTATTTAAATAAATGTTACATTATTTGTTAAATTAAATATTTAATTTAAATATTTTATTATATCAGGAAGGATAAAAGTTTTTTAATTTTTTTTCATGAGAAAAAAATGTGTGTTTTATTTAAAAAGGATAAATATATTATAACAATTCTTTTATGAGATAATTTTTAAAAAATAAAATTGTTATTTTTAATCAACATTTAAATTTTATTTTATTTTTTCAGAATTACTTAATTATTTAAATATAATTTAATTTAGAATTAAAAAATATTTGTCCTGCCTTTCTTCTAAGCTTTTTTAAAGTTAAATAATATTTATGTATAATTAATTAAATAATTTAATAATATTTTATAAAAGGTTATAAATCTATTATTTAATTAATTTCACCTGCTCAAATAATATTATACAAATAAATAAAAATTATAATATTATTTTTTCTTTTAAGAAATATTATTTTATTTAACTAATTTTTAAAAAAGTAAGAAAATGGATGAATTGCAACAAAAAATAATAATTTCTCAGCTGCTTATTTCTTTACCATTTTCTTCATTAAATAATTTAACAAATAATCAACAACAAAAACATCAAATTATTGTTATACCACCATCTGATTCTATTGATGAATCAGAACTTTGGTCAGTACATTCAACATCTGAATTAGTTGAAATGCTTTATCAAATGTGTTTTTTTGCTGTTGGGGCTCCTTTAAATGCAATTTCTTTGAAAAATTTTTATAAAAAGTATTTTTTAAATAATAATTTATTTAAAAAGGAGAGTGGTTATTTGAGAATTTATTTATTTAAAATTTAATTAAAAAAATAATTAATTAATTTATTTATAAATAATTTTAATTTCTATTAAATTTTAAAATATTTAATTATGTTTAAATGTTTAGAAGAACAAAAGCACATTCTGGTGAAATGCGTTTAATAAGGCTTTCAAGGCAATTGTTAATAGCTCATTTAATGGTTTTTTTTAATAAATTTAAATAAAAAAAATAATAATATATTTTTAAAAAGGTTCTTTGTATTTATTGTTTATGGAGAACTTATTGGATTTGGAATATTCATTGGACATTAGGAAATTCAATGTGTAAAGCTTATTCTTTTCTTTCAACATTACCCTTTCATTTATGGTCTAAGATGGTTGCAGCAATTGCTATAGATATGCTTTTTTGTATTAGAATGCCTCTTGGTAGTGTAACTAATGGAAATAAAAGAGTTTCTTGGTTAATTGGAATTGCTTGGTAATTATTTAAATTAAATTAATTAAATTATTTATTTATTTAAAGGATTCTTGCAATTATTTGTGCTGCCCCAATGACTATTTTTCGCGGTACTCGTTCAATTCCTCGAACTAAACCAGTTCTTATGCAATGTTATCATTTACATGGATTTACTAATGAACAAATTATGGGGTAATTTTAAAATAATATTAATTTATTTATTTTTAGTTTTCATTTTTTCCACGTTATAACAACATTTTATTTACCATTGGGTGTAATTCTCTTTTGTTATATTTCTATTGGTTTATCACTTCGTAGTCAAGGGGCAAGTCTTCTTCGTCAAGGAAATTCTTTAGCAAATACAGATCAACATAGAAAAATGCAACAAAATACAAAATTAAGATTTTTAAAGGCTTCGGCTGCAATTGTTTGTGCTTTTGTATTAAGTTGGTTACCTTATCAAATAATGGCTCTTTTACGTGTTGTTTGTGAAGCAGATTCTAAATGTGAAAAAATGGCCTCAAATTTTAATTGGCTTCAGTCAATTTTACTTGCAAGGTTTTAATATTTTAAATTATAAGAAAAAAGAAGAATTGAATATTTATATAAGTACATAGGTAAGGGGAAAGGATAAAAGGAACAGAGAAATATTATTTCTTTTTTTAAATTAAGTGAAGATTTATTTATAAGAATTATTTTGTTTGATTTAAAAAATAATTATTTTTAATTTTAGTACATGTATAAATCCATTTCTTTATCGTTTTGGCATTTTTCGAAGCCGTGGTGGTAATAATGGCATAAAAGGAGAAAAGCGTAAAATGACAGGATATCTTTTAACTCCAGGAAATGGAACTTGTTATGGAGAATCTGGAGGAATAATTCAACCGGGAATTAATTTACCTGCTTCAGCAATTTATATTACTAATAGAGGAAGTAATGGAAGTGCTAAAATATATGAACCAAATTCTAGTTTTAGATCTATTCGAAGTACAACTACATCACTTGGGTAATATTTTTATTTTTAAGAAAATAAATATGATTTTAAATTATTTAATTTGTTAGAAATATTATTTAAATTTTAGAAATAAAAAATCAACTACAGGCAATTTTGGAGAATTAAATGTTTTTGAATGTTCAGAAAATCAAAAGAAAAATATTAATTTATTTATATTTGATCATAATAATAATTTAATAAGTCCAACAAAAAATAAATTTAAAAAGGTTTTTTTAATAAATTAATTTAATTATTTAAATTAAGGTAAATGAAATAAATGTTACAAATAAAGAAAGAATATTTTATCAACGTTTATTAGAAAATAATTATTTAAAAGAAAATAAAATAATAAATCTACAAAAACAATTAATAAAATGATATCCTATTATAGTCTTCTTTTTTAATTTTTTATAATTATTTTTGTAAATTTATTAATTGTGATCTCTTCTGTTCTTTTTTTAATTTTATAAATTTATTTTATTAAATAATTATTTAATATATTATTTTTAATTTTAAAATGTTTAAAAATTATTTTAGTAAAAGTTATTGTTATAAAAAATAATTAATGATTTTTATTTGGAAAAATAGTTGTCTAAAATAAGTTTTCTTCCAAAAAATAAATAAAAAGGACATTTTATATAATAATAATAAATATAAAGGTATGTTTTAGGCCTTTCTAGTGTCAAATATTTTACAAAAAATATAACTTAAAAATTAAAAAATAAATAATTTAATTAATTATTTGGTATAATTTTAATCTTTTTTGTTTCAATTAATATTAATTCTTTTGTTGTTTTAATAAAATCATTTGAAATAAATAAAAGTGTTGTTAATCCAGTACTGCCCAAATGCATTGTTTGAATTATTCTAATAAATAAATAAATATTATTTATTTATATAAAAATTATTAAATTAATTAATTATTAACCTATTTACTTTATTTTTTTTTTAAATAATTAATAAATTTATTAAAAATTATTTAATTAAATTTTTAATATTTATTAAATAATAATAAAATACTTAAAAACACTTAAAGCTTTAACAAATCCATTTTGTACAAGTAAAAATCCACCAGCATAAGCAATTGCTTGACTAGCCTGTTGTAAACCATTTGTTGAAGCAAAAAATAAAGCCTTTTAAAATTAATTAAAAATATTATTTTTTTAATATTTTCTAACCAATTTCCATTGTTTTTCATTATTATTAATTGATTTGTAAAAAATAAAATATTGTAAAATTACTTGAAAACTAAAAATAATAAAAGCTAATAATCCCATTGATATATTTCCTTGTATTGCAGAACATATAGATATTAACATACAAAAAATACTAAAATATAATTCTGCTGATAATAATGGAACCTTTTTTGTAAATTAAATTTTAAAATTAATTTAATTTAATTAATTACCATTTCTATCCAATTTAAATTTATTTTATTAATTTTAATTTCATTTTCAATAAAATTACGTAAATTAATTCCCATTTTTGCAAAAATTAAATTCTTAAAAAAATAATTTTTTATTTTATTTAATTTTTATTTTATTTAAAATAAAAAATATTTAAATTAATTTTAAAATTATTATTTACCCAAATTGTTATAGAAATAAAAATTATTATTCCCATTAAAAAATAAACAAAACATAACCATTTTACTTTTAAAATTAATAAATTTATTGAAATATCTAAAATTAAATTAAATTAATTAATTTAATTTAAATTAATTAAAAACCAATAAAATCTTCAAAAACATTAAAGAAAAGTCCAGTATCTCTTGTAAAAACAGGATAACCAAATGAATATGCTAAACATGCTAATAATCCAAAAATAAAGCTAAAAGGCCATTTATATAAAATTAATAATTGGTAACGAATCCAAATTAAAATATTCTGAAAAATTAAAAAATAATTATTTTTTTAATATTAAATTAAAGATAAAGGGAATATTGATAATTTAATTAAAATTTAATATTTTTTTAATTTAAAAATATTTTTAAAATTAATTATTTAATAAATATTTAAAAAACTTACTTTAATAAATTTATTATTTAAAATTAACTTTTCTTCTACACATTTCTTCTCTTCATTATTATCATCCAAAATAAAAACTACACATTTTTTATTTTTATTTACTACTAAATTAATTAATTAATTTTATTTATTTATTTATTTACCATTTTTATTATTAATTATTTTAATTTCTTCTTTTTTTATTTTTTTATTTTTTTGTTTAAAGAAATATTTTAAATTAATAAAAGAATTAGCTAATTGTATTGAACTTGTACCAATTCCAATAATTATTGTAAAAATATCACCAGGAGTTTTTAATAAATTTAAATTAACTAATTTAGTTCCATAAAGACCTCCAAGACTCATATTTATAAAAAATAATAATAAATGACCAGAAAGTTTAAAATTACGAAAAGATGATGATTTAATTATTATTGTTTTTTGTTCAAAAGATTCTTCAACCTTTTTTTAAATAATTTTTAATATATTTATTTATTTTTAAAAATAACCTTAATACTAATTAAAGTCCATAATAATATTAAAATAGGAGTAATTAATATAGGAATAGTAAGAATAAAAGAACAATAAAAACTAATTGAAATACTTGCCAAAAAGAATATTAAATCTCTAATAAAAATAATTAAAGACCTAAAAAATTATTTAAATTTAATTAAATTTATTTAAATTAAAATTACTTTCTATAAATAATATTTTGATTAATTTCTGAATTTTTAATTGAATTATTAATTGAAATATAAAGTAAAAATGATAATTGAGGAAGTAAACAACCAAAAATAAGTAAATATTGAACAGCAGAAAATAATAATAAATTATTATTATTTTTTGAGATTTTATTATTATTTTTAATAACAACATTTAAATAACTTTATTTTTTAAATAAATTAATTAATTTATTTATTTTTAAAAATAACTTACTTGCCAATACATAAATTAAAAAATGCTGAAACTATTCCACATGCAATAGCTAATGTTAAATCAAAAATATAAAATAAATATTCTTTAAATGAAGAAGATGAATAAAAATTGGAAATTGATAACTAGAAAAATAAAATTTTAAATAATTTATTTATTTTTTTTACCTTTTTATTATTTTTTATTTTATTCATATTAATTATAATAATTATTTTTGTTTGTATTTGTTGATTTAATAAATATATATTTTTATTTTAAAAAATTAATTAATAAAAAATTAATAAATATTTTAAAATAAATAATTAAAAATGTAATTTTTAATGTCAAAGAAATATTTAGGGTATTTTTTTATTTTTCTCAAATATTAATTAATTAATTAATTAATTGGAAAAAATAAATTGTACAAAAATTAATATTTTAAATATTTTTAATAATTAAAAATAAATATTAAAAGGAAGATATTCAACATATGATTTAGTATTTTTATTATTTACAAAATAATATTTTAATTTATGTAAAGTATTTAGTCAAAAAATTTAATTTTTTATTTATTTTTTAATAATAATTTAGAAAATAAAAATTAAATAATTGTGACTATTTATTTTTTTTAATTTTTATTTAAACTCATTTTTTAATAAATCAATTTATTAAATTAATTCTGATAAAATAATAATTGATTTTTAAATTTTAATGAAGAGAATAGAGTAATTTAGGAAATAATTTTTATTTTAATCTAAACCTTTTATTAATAATTATTTTTTAAATTATTAAAAAATTTAAATATCGTAAAAACAAAACAAAAATTAAAAATATTTTTTAAAATTTAAATTTTTTGTTTATTAAAAAATGAATTTATTTAATATAATTTTTTAATTAAAATAACAATTTAATTTAAAAACCAACTTTTTAATAATAAATTTATTAAAATAAATTTATTATAATACACAAAGTACTCAAAAAAGAAAAATCTTTTTCCTTTTATTTTTGCCTAAATTTTAAACTAAAACCGTTGATCATTGCGTCACAAAAATTAATTAATTTTATATTCTTTTTAATTAATTAAAATAAATTATTATTTTTTAAATTTAAAAATCAATTTTTTATTTCGACAAATAATTCGCTTCATAATTATTATTAAATTTCATAAAAATTTTAATCAGTAATTTTATTACCTTGAATAATTTTTTAAATTAATTTGTAAAATACTTATAAATAATTTTTATTTTAATTTTTATTTAAAGTTTTTAAATGTATCACATCCTCTAAAAATTATTTATTTATTTATTAACTCGAAAATAAACTTTAAAAAATATTTTAAATTTTTAGATTTCTTTTTTATAATATGTACATCTTTATTTTATTTTGTTTTGCTTTGGTTGTTATGGAGATAAATATATTTTAATAATAATATTTATTTTAATTCCACAAATGGAAGAATTAAAATAAAAAGATTAATATTTATATATTTAAGTATTTAAAATGTTATTATATAATTATTAGAGAATAATAATATTTTTAATTTATTATTTATTAAAATGCTTTTAGAAACTTTAAAATTAAATTTTAATTTTTTATTAATTTTTATAAAAAAATATATATTTTAAATGTAAATGAAAATAAATAATTTATTAATTTAAATTTAATAATAATAAATTAATAATTTATTTAGAAAAAAATATTTAAAAAAATGCCACAAGAACAACGTTTTTTACGTTCTGCACGTCCATTTGTGCCAACAGTTATAAATCCTTTAAATAATGAAGATGATAATGCAATGCAACAAATGATGTGTGATTTAATATTAGATGAAATACAAACACAAATAGATCGTGTACAAAAAGAATTAGTTTAGTTAATTATTTATATTTAATTAAATAATTGCTTAATTATTTGTTTTATAACCAATTAATAGAGAAATAAAAAACAATTAATAAAAAAATAATTTTAACACAAATAATATATGATTAAAGGGTCAACGGGAGGTGTAGGTAAATTAATTTAAATAATTCTTTTTAAATTTTATAATAAAAATTACCAATAATTTATTAATTACAAATAAATAAATATATTTATTTATTTAAAGGAACAACGTCGTCAAGAAGAACTTCGTTTAACTAAAATGCCTGATTATAGTTGGTTAATTGATTGGCGATTACGTGCAAAACGTCCACTTGGATATAGAGTAATTTTAAATATTTTAAACTTAAAAATTAAATTTTTTTTAAAGGAAAGTACAGAAATTGAATATTTAGCTACAAAAATTCGTCCAGGAGAATGGAGGGGTTTATTGGAAGTAAAAATATTAATTTTTTATTTCATTTAAATTTACTTTTTTAAAAGGAATGGCGTCGCAATGTTCGTTATGCAGATTCTAGAGAGGAAATTTTAAATATTTTTAAAAAAACAATTGAATGGACAATTTCTAAAAGAATGGAAAATGAATGTAAAATTGAATGTATAAATGAACATGAAATATTAGAACCTAAAATTGAAAATGAAAGTATTAAAAAAGAGGTTATAATTAATTAATTAAATTTAGATAAGCTTCCATAATTATATTAAAATATTTTATAATTTAATAAATTACACAAAAAATTGTTTAGATTTTAGAAACAAATTACTTCTACAATAACCAACAATACTCGTCCAATGACTGCACAACCAAGAATTTCCCTAAGAGAATTGAGTGTCTTTGCTTTGACAAATCCTCCAAAGCCAGGAGAAGGAAATGTTTAAAACATTTTGATTTTTTTGAAAAAATTTTGATGAAAAGGAAAAGTTTAAAGAAAAATAAGTCTGCTAAATGGATTTATTATAAACGATTTTATTAAAAAAAATTTAAATTTTTTAATACAAAAAATTATTAAATGACTTTTTTTGCTTACTTAAATTTTTACAATAAAATTTCAAAAAAAAAACAATAAAATTTTATAATTATATTTACACATTTTTAACATTAGACAAATCATAATACAATATATTGATAATTTATAATAAATATATGATTTAAGGATATTCCCTGAGATTAACAGCAGAAACTTTGTTAGAACCAATCTCATAAAAAACAGAAATCACTATACGCTTTTTTGGGTTTTTTATGCTGACAAAATCATAATCTGCTACTCTCATGTATTGTCGATACTCATTATAAAGACTATAATAATAACGTTCTTCATCTCTCGTCTTTTTGCCAAATAATTTTTTAATATTATAATCATTGACATTCAAATATACTCCTTCAGAAACTACATGATTGTTCATAAACTCATATCCATAGATATCGTAAGAAAAGGGAGCACTATACATAAAAAATGTTTTGGCATTAAATAAAATTTGTTTTGGCATTCCATCAAAAAGTAAATTAAGCATATAAGAATTGAGTACACCCTGTTCAACTACAATATTTTCGAAAAAGCAGGCTGAGAGTCTTTTGAACCAATAACGAAAATTAAGCATTTGTTCAATATTTTGAGGATATCGTATTAATGGCAAACGAAGATTTGGTACTTTATCTAAAAAAGTTATAAATTGCTAAAAATAATTTCTAAAAACCTGAATCTTTCGATAGAAGGAACAAATTTGCAACATTATTATTTTTATAGTTATCATCCAAAATATCAAAAGGTGCTCGCATGAATGTGTTCTCATACAATGCAATATGCTTTTGTATTGCATTTTCCCACTGAAAAAAAGTTAAAATAAATAAATTGAAAATGAAAGCCAAAAAATTTAAACTTGAAACTAAAAAAAGATTTTTTTGAAAAATAAAATCTAAATTAACAAACTTTCTCCAACTTTCTCCAATTACCTTAATTTTGAGTGCTTCATTTAGTTGGAAATCATCTGTCTCAGAGTTACTCTCAGGCTCTTTAGCATCATCTATAAAATTAAATTAAATAAAATCAGTAATATTATAAACTAACATAATCTCCAACTAACTAAATGCATCGAATAAAATTCTTTCAGTGCTGATTCTTCTTTATATTTATCAATAACAACATAAAAATAGCTATTTGATTGTTGCATAGAATTGAGTTGATTGTAGTTAAGACATTTGAGGATATCCAGATAAACATCAAAAGGAAGACTTTTCATTTTTCTAAATTTTATTTTTTTAAATAATTAAAAAAATGAGACGAAACAAACTAATTCAAATAAAAAACAAGGGACACTTAAATTGCTATTAAAAATTAAAAACAAACCAGATAATGCAAGAAGGATGATAAAATAATTCTAAAAATATATTACTTTTTATACTAAAAATTTATTGTTTTAACTAGAATTTTAAAATTTAATCTAAGATTATAAATAAATTAATAAAGTAATTATAAGAGAAAACTTTTAAACTTTTATTATTAACATAGACTAATTTTAGACTTTTTTTGCTTTTTTCTAATTCTAAATAATAAAAAGAAAGAAAATTATGAAGAAAAACAAGTCTATTATAAATGGATTTATTATAAACAATTTTATTAAATTTTAATTTATTTTTCTTAGACAATTTATAAATATATTTAAAAAAAATTAAATTAATTTATTTATATGGATTATCATCTAAAATTATATTTCCTTTAATATCCATAATTAATGGTAACCATTCAGGAGGGAAATAATCTTTTTTTAATATTTTATCACAATCAATTCCTTGACAATTATTATAATAAATTGGACTTCCTTCAGGCATTAAAAAAGCAATCCACCAAGCTTGGATTGAAGTAGAGGCAGTAATTAATAAAGAATTACATTTTGATATTGCAAAATTAATTAATAAACCTCTATTACGTATTAAAGTTTTATAAATTGGTAACTAAATAAAAGAAATTAAAATATATTTAAATTAATTAATTTATATTAAAATGTATAAATATTAATAATGAAAGTAAAATAAATTTAAAAAATTAAATAATTTTGTATTTAATAATTAAATATTGTTTAATTATTTAATATTTAAGTATAGTTTGATTTGTATATTTTAATAATTCAATTTATTATAAAAACTTACCCCTTCAATAGAATCCACTAAATTTAAAAAATTTGAGTCTTGTCCAATTAATACAATTGATATATTTTTTGAACGTTTCTATTTAATTTTAAATATTTAAAAATTAAATTAAAAATATATTTATTTAATTAATTAATTAATTAAAATTACCTAAATAATTAAATATATATACACACCTTCAATGATTTGTAAATATATTCTATTGACTTTTGTGTTAAATATAAACTACTTGATTGGCCTAATTCAATAAAATCTTCACGTTTAATATGAACACATAATTTATATGAAAATGTATCATTCCTTTGAAATAAAAAATATTTTTAATTATTTAGTTATTTTTTAATATTAAAATTTAAATATATTTTATTACTTAAAAAGTTTTTCTGAATAATTATTTGAACGTTCTATTATTGATTTATTAAATTCAAATAATTTTCTAACTCTATCCTTTGCTTTATTTAATTTTAAATATTTATAAGATTGAAGAAGACTTCCAGTTATTTTAAGAATTGTTGAATGAGAATTTAATAATCTAATTAATTAATTAATTAATTAATTTTAAAATTAATTAATTATTACCTTTCAGGATCATCAAATCTACAACAATGCTCAGCAAAACCAAAAATAGCAATATTATCAGTATTTGGTTTCTAAATAAATAAATATATAATTAATTAATTAAAAACCTTTAATTTAAAATAATTTTCTGAATTTTTAAATATTTCTTTAAAATCATCTTTTTGTTCAAATATACATTTGTCTTTTCGATCAAAAAACATTGTTCTATTTAAATAAATACTTAATTCATAAAGTGAAGCAATTCTCCACATCTATTTATAATTTATTAAAATATTTAAAAAATAAATAATAATAACCATAATCTCTAGATCACCACATTTTTCATTTGAATTTTCAATACTAAGAGTAATATATTTCTTTCTATATTTTAATTTATTCATTGATTTGTTGTGAATATCTTTAAAAAATTAATTATTAAATTGCCTCTTTGATTCTAAACTCTTTTTGGGATTTTCTCAGAACCGACCAAATAATCCCCTAATATTGATATTTTCGTTCACTATTTGTCAGTGAAGCATTTTAAATTATATTAATTAAAATTAATTATTTAAAATGGATTTAAAAAAAAAGAATATTATTATTTAAATTTAATATATTTTAAAAATTAAATAGAAAAAAAACTTTTTGGCATTTGAATATAAATAAAAATAATAATAAGATTTCCAATTAATAACCAAACAAATATTGCTCCAATTCCACATAAACGTGGACGAAAACAATCAAAAATAACTTTTAATTTACAAAAGTTTGCTTGATACATTTATATATATATTTAATTTAAATTAATTATTCAAAAATGAAAATATAAATTAGAATATATTTTATTTTATTTTACTAAATAATAATCCTAAAAAATTAAATAAATAAATAAATAAATTAATTAATTTATAATAAAATAATATAAATAAATAAATATATATGTAAATATATACAAGTTTTATAAAATAAAAATGTTTCATAAAGAACAAAAAAATCAAAAAATTTAGATTTTTTTATCTCATCATTAAAAGAAAAAATTAATAAAATATAAATAATAATAAAAAATAAAAAAAAAACAATTTTTTAAATATTTAATATAATTTAATTAATTCACAGAAATTAAATAATTTTTATTATAAATTTTAATCCTTCAATAAAATTAAAAAAGAAAATTAATTATTTCATTTTTATTCTAATAAAATAAAAATTCAAAAAAAAAATTTAAATTTAATTTTATTTAAAATAAATATAAATTTATATTTTTATTTTTAGGTAAATTTACTAAAATTAAATATAAAAATAAAAATGTAATAAAACCAGTTTTATTTTTAATTTAATTTTTTTTAATTTTATCTATCCAAATCTTTTTTCTTTTTAATTTTATTTAAATATCCGTTCTTTTTAATAATTTAAAAATATAATAGAGGTATATTTAATTTATTAAAATAAAAATTAAAATAATTTTTTAAATATTTTTTTTTGAATTATAAAAATATATTCATAATTATTAAAAATATATTAATTAAGATAATAAATATTTAATTAATTAATTTATTTATTTTATGAAAGAAAATCGCTTTAATTTTACTTCAATTTTTATTTGCTTTCTTTTTATTATTAATAATTTATTAATTATTTATTTATATTTTAAAACGCCAAAAGGTTAGAATTATACTTTAATGTCCTTTTAATAAGAATATATTTAAAAAAATAAATTTAAATTTAATTTATAGAAATTACAAATCCAACAGATGAAAAATTTGAAATATTAAAAGATGAGATTATTGGTATTTATGGAAATGAAAAATTTATTACAATGAATTTAAATGAAACTGGAGGAGATTGTGGTAGTTTAGGGGATATGGTATATTTAAATAAATATATTTAAATAAATAAAATAAAAAAAAGATGTGGAGAACAGCATCAATGTATATGATTGGAAAATTATTAAATAGAACAGTTTATTATGAAAATTTACATAAATGTTTTATTGAATATAAATGGGAATTTGGAAAAATATTTAAAAATGGAAATAAAATAATTAAATTAATGGTTTATTATTTTAAATTTATTTATTATTTATTTAGAATCCTGAACAAAAATATATTAAATTAATATCATTTGCAAGTGATTGGTGTTGTATTTATGATCCAAAATATAGGTAATAATAATAATATTTAATTAATATTTAATTAAAATAAAAAAGACTTGAAGGAGAAAATGCCCAAATACTTAAACTTAGTGGCAGTCATTTTAAATCATTTAAATATTTTGATGATTCTAAAAAAGAAATTCATAATATTTTTGATTTTACTGAAGAAATTAAAAAAGAAGCTAATAAAATTGCTAAAGAAATTTTTAGGTTTGTTTTAAGACATTTTTATTAATAAAATAATATTTTAATTTTCGAAAGATTAATAAATAAATAAATTTAAATATATTTTATTAATTCTATATTTTATTTTTAATATTTGTGTTTTCTTTTATTTTGCCTTAACTTCTTTTTTTTTTAATTTAAATTCTCAGTTTTATTCTAAAAATATTTCAGTCTTAACAATTTAATAATAATATTTATAATAAAATTTAAGAAATTATACACCAGAATATCGTCTTTGTTTACATACTCATCGAGATGAATTTATTGAAATTGGACAGGCAAGTAATTTAAATTTTATTGAAGGCTCAATTAAATTTGCAATAAAATGGCTTCAAGTAATTTTTAAAAAATAATTATTTTTATATTTTATTTAATTAATTATG
Source organism: Meloidogyne chitwoodi (assembly GCA_015183035.1). Classification (NCBI taxonomy): domain Eukaryota; kingdom Metazoa; phylum Nematoda; class Chromadorea; order Rhabditida; family Meloidogynidae; genus Meloidogyne; species Meloidogyne chitwoodi. The sequence continues at coordinate 941,565 of JACZZP010000015.1, forward strand.
AATTTTAAGTCAAATAAAATAAATAATATTGCAATTGTTTTATTTGGTTCTGATAAAAATTTTCTTTATGAAATTGAAGGAGAAGAAGTAAATTATTATTATTATTAAATATTTAAATAATTTAAAAATAAAATAATTTTAATAGTTCTTCTTTTTATTTTTTAGGGACATAATATTTATATGCCCTTAATAAAAAATGATTCAATAAATTTATATTTTGGTTTAAAATATTGTAATTCTTTAATTATAACAGCTTCATGTTCTCCCTTAGCTTGGTGGATGGGTTATTTAATTCCTAAAAGTAAATTAGGACGTATTTATTATAATAATTGTAATGGTTATTGTAAATGTAATGGAAATAATGTTTATGATTATTTTCCTCAAAATTGGTGGCCATTACATTATTCTAATTCAGAACAAGTAAATTATTAATTTAAATAAATATTTTTTTTTCCTAAAATTTATTTAAAAAAAAAAGAAATTTTCAGATAGATATTGACGAAAATATTTATTAATAAAAAATGAAGTAAAGAATCGTTGATTATTTTTAAGTAATTTATTTTAAAAATTGTTTATTTAATTTGTAATATTTTTTTTTAATAATTTTTGTTTTTTATTATTATTTTTATATATTAAATTATTTTTATTAAAAATATAAATTGTTTTATTTAAAAATAATAATTTTATTTTTTTAAACTTTTACAATTTTCTATTTAATTTTATTTAATGCTCAATTGTAATAAATAAATAAGTGTATTTCTAACTTTCACCATAGCAACACAAAATATTGAATATAAACATTTATTATTATTTAAAAATAAAGAAAAAAAGCTAAACAATTTTAATTCAAAAAAATATTAATTTTATTTAATTTATATAAATATATTTTTATTAGAAATGGGTTTATTAAAAGCATTAAGTTCTTTAATTAATAATTCAGGAAAATCAGTAAAAATTAAATAAAATTAATTTATAATTATATACCTATTTAGGTTGATATTCTTGTACTTGGCTTAGATAATAGTGGAAAAACAACAATTTTAAATCAATTAAAATCTTCAGAAACTCAATCATCTAATATTACTCCAACTGTTGGTTATAATATTGAAAAGTAATAATAAAATAAAATAAAAATTAATTAAATTTAATTATTTTATTTTTTTAGATTTTCAGCTTCAGGAATGACTTTTAGTGCTTATGATATGAGTGGTCAATCAAGATATAGAAATTTATGGGAAACTCAATATAAGTATTTTTTATTTTTTAATTATAAATTTGAATAAAATTTTTGAAATTTTTTGGATTATAAAAATATTTTAATTTTAAATTATTAAATAAAAATCTTTTTAAAAATTAAAAAAAAAAAGAAATATTCACGGAATTATTTTTGTTGTTGATGCGAGTGATAGATTAAGAATTGCAGTGGCTAGAGATGAACTTTGGATGCTTTTAGATCACAAAGATCTTACTTACAAAAAAGTTTTTTTTAATTTATTTAATTTTATTTATTTATTTTTTAGACTCCTCTGTTAATTTTAGCAAACAAAGCAGATGTTAGAGATGCTGTTCCTTCTTCTGAAATTCATCTTAATTTGGGTTTAGATTTAATTAGGTATTTTTTTATTTAAGAAATTACTAAAATACTTTAATAATTTATTTTTAATTTTTAGAAATAGAAATTGGCATATTGTGTCAACATGTGCACTTACTGGACAAGGATTAGATGGAGGAATTGATTGGTAAAATGAAAATAAATTATTTTTAATTTAAATAATTTTTATTAATTAAAGGTTGGCCAATAATATGAAACAACTTTTATCTCCTAATAATACTTAATTTGTAAATAAATTTAAATTTTGTGTAAATATTTATTCTATTTTTTATTTAATTATTTTTTCCATTACATCCATCAGAACATTTTTGAATTAAAGCAAGATTTTGCATACCAGGCTTTTGGCCAATGGGGACATTGTTCTATAAATATTTATTTTTTTAAATTAAAAAGATATAGGGAAATAAAAAATAATTATATTTTAAAATTCCAATAATTAACTACTTATTTATTTTAAATAAGAGGGACAGTTTAACTCATATTTAAATTTAAAAATAAACAAACAAATCCATTATGAGCACATTTAGCAACACATTCCTTATATTTTTGTAATGCAGCTGGTTCCATTTTTCTCTGTTTACTTACACTATGTTGAACAGAAATCTAAAATAAATATATTAATTAATTTAATTAATTTTTAATTATTTTAAAATATAAAAAGATTGAAAATAAATTTACACAAACTTTAATTTAAAAAATAATATTATTGTTTTATATCAATTAAAGATAAATTTTTTTTATTACTTAACCTCAGGTATGTTGTATTTATCAATATTCGCAGCTTTAATTTCAGATAAAAGAAGGCTAAGAATTAACAAATTTAAAATAATTATTAAGAAATAATTTTTCATTTTTTAAGAAAAAATATTAAATAAAATGAATTAAATAATAATTTTATATTTATTTAATATTTTTGACTTTAAAATAATTTTTAAACAAAAAATTAATAATTAAATTCCAATTGTTATTAAATAAACCTATATTCAATCATTCTTTTCTTTAAAATTATTAAATTTTATTAATATAAATTTAAAAAAATATTTATTGTTTTTGTATTCTCTTTTTAAATAATTTAAAAATAAATTAAATATGGGTGTGGTAAAATTAAATATTTTATTAATAAAGATCAATTAATTAATTCTAAAGAATTAATTAAAAAATAATTACTAATTTAATGTTCTGTTTTTTAAATTTATTTATTTATAGCAAGAAGGATATACCTAAAAGAAAGAAAAATGTTTCGAAATTAATTAAAATATTTAAAATGTTTTTTTGTGTTTTTATGTTTATTTCACTTTTATTTAATAAAAATAAATTTTTAATTTCATATTAATAAAAAATCTTATTCGCTCAAAATTTAATTAATTTAATAAATATTAATTAAATTGAAATATTTTTCTCCACACAAATTTCTCTGTAAATGACTCTTTTTATTATTATAATTTAATAAAATATTTTATTTTTTTAGAATTTTATACTTAAAATTTTAAAATATTTAAATAGCTTTAGCTAAATAATTACATAAATTTTGTTTTTTTATATTAAAGAATATTTTTAAATATTTTTAAAATTAATTATTTTTTAAAGTTTAAATAAATTAATTTATTTTTATCCTCATTTTGGGGCATTATTTTACTTAAGGAGACACCATCTGTTCATAAACTTTGTTTTTATTATTTAGCCAGAGCTTTAGTAATACTTTGACTGTTATTGCTCATTTTAGCGATCGATTTAGAAAATGAAAATTAATAAATATAAAGGATATTTCTTCTCTCTTGAAAGTAAATATTATTTGTTTTTGTCTGGACAAATTTATAGTGAAGATATATTAATTTAGATAAATGTACTAAAAATATAAAATTTTATAAAAAAAAACAAATAAAAATAATTAATAAATTTATATTTAAAAATACTTAAAAATATTAATTTATATTTTAAAATTATCTTTAATAATATAATTAATTATTGAATAATAAAACTGATTTTTTAGTAGAATTCTCAAAACATCTTCTATGATTAAGGAAAATAAAAATAAAAATATTTTTCTAAAATAATTTTCACAATTTTTATTTTAATTTAAAATATAAAATTATATATATAACTTTAAATAGAATTTGCAAAAAATAACAAAACTCATTGATATCTCTTTTTTTCTAATCCAAAAATCTTTGCACAAATACTTCGTTTATATTCATTGTTTACTTTATTTTATTATATTATTACTTAAATATTTTTTTTTTAATTTATTAAAGTTTTTTTTAGTAAATTATAAATCTTATATTTTTATTATATTAAATTTTCATTAATTTTTTATTAGTTTTTTTTTTAAATTAATTTCTTCATTTGCCTATTCTTAGAATATTTTTCTCCTTTATTTTGCATGCTTTTCGGCCTTTTACTTTTATTTCTCACTCATTAGTTTATTCATTCAATTTTGCTCTACCCTAACATTTTTTTGCTTTTTTATAAATATAATATTCCCTTCTTATTTACATCCAACCAATCCTTTTTTGTTTTTATTTATTTTAACACCTCTACTTGGCATTAAAATAAAATTTTTCTTGCTTTTATTGGTGACAAATATTAGAACATTTTTTTATTATATTTATTTATTAATTTCAGTCAAACCGGTAAATACCATTATTAGATACTTACACTTTTTTAGCATTAAAATTATTAATTATTAAAAAGAAATGTCCGAAAAGGAAGAAAGTGCAGGTAGTGAACAAGATGATGTTTCTTTTTTAAGAACGGTAATTATATAAATATTTTTAATAATATTTTAATAAAATTTTAATTAATTAATTAATTTAAAAATATTTTTATATTAAATTAATATCTAATAAAAAATTATTAAAAAAATATTTTTTTGACAAATAAATAAATAAAAATAAATTTAATTTAATATTATAATTATTATTTTAGGGTGATATAATATGTTTAACATGTCTTGTAACTAGCCAAAGAGAGGGTGCAGGTGGAGAATCTGAGCGTATTTGTTTAGCTACTGAAGGTTTTGGTAATCGAATGTGTACATTAGAAAATGTTTCTGATCGTGATTGTCCACCAGATATTTCTTCTTGTTCTTTATATATTGAAAATGCTTTGTCTGTTCGAGCATTACAAGAAATGATGAGTGCTGATGGAAGTATCTCTTTAATTATTTATTTATTTATTATTTTTAAAGTTGTAGGAGGAGGAACAACATCAACAAATAATAATAATACAAATATTAACGATATAACAACATCAAAAGGAAGTAGTGGTGGAGGAGGACATAAAACTCTTCTTTATGGCCATGCTGTTCAACTTCGACATGTACAAAGTTTAATGTATTTGGCCTGTCTTTCATCTTGTTCTTCTAATGATAAATTAGCATTTGATGTTGGTGTTCAGGAGGGAAGCGAAGAAGGAGAATCTTCTTGGTTTGTTTTAATTTTTGAATTAAAATTAATTATTTGAAAAAAGGTGGACAATTCATCCAGCAAGTAAACAACGTTCTGAAGGTGAAAAAGTTCGTGCTGGTGATGATGTAATTTTGGTCAGTGTTGCAACTGAACGATATTTGGTATTTTAAATTATTAAAAATATTATTAATATAAAATTAAATTAAGCATATGACAAATGTAGCAGAAGATGCATTAATTGGTGGTAGACTTGGATATATGGTTATTGCTTCATTTCATCAAACACTTTGGAATGTTACTTCTTTAAGCTCAGGAAGTATTCGTATAAGAAATATGGGTGAGTATTCTAAAAATTATTTTTATTTTTGTTAAAAAATAGCAAATATCTCATTTTTTTTGAATTTAAAAAATTCCTCTTTAATTTTTATTATTTTAATTCTTTATATTTACAGTTTTTAACTTTTATTTTAGTACATTTTTTCCTAAATTTATTATTTTTTGCTTTTTCTGATTTATTAACCATATTTCTTTAAAATTAAGGCCATCTGTTTGGCAACGACGTTCTCCGTCTATTTCACGGGAATGATGAATGTTTGACCATTCCAGAGAATTGGAGTGAATATCCTTTACATAATTTAGTAAATTAATAATAATAACTTTTAAAGAAAATTATTATTTATTTTTTAAGGTAATATACGAAGGTGGACCTGCTGTTACTCAAGCAAGATCTCTTTGGAGAATAGAATTAATTCGAACTAAATGGCATGGTGCTCTTGTTGGTTATGAACAGGTTGATAAAATATTCCTTTCACATAGTCATAATTGATACAGTAATAATTTAAATTATTTTTCATATCTTTTAGCCTTTTCGAATTCGACATATAACAACTGGACGTTATTTAGGCGTTGTAGAGGGAATGAATGAAAAACTTGTTCAACTTTTGCATAGAGACCGTGCAACATACCAAAATAGTGCTTTTGTTTTATGTCCAAATAAAGATCCAAAAAAGCAAATGCTTGTTGATGAAAAAGAAGAAGAAGGAATGGGTCAAGCAACTATATGTTATGGAGAAACAAATGCTTTTATTCGTCATGTAGAAAGAGAAGTTTGGCTTACTTATCAAACATCAGAAGTTACTCGAAAAGGAATTGGAAAGGTAGAGGAAAAGAAAGCTATTGCACATAGTGAAGGTATTAAAAAATTAATTTTTAAAAAAATTTTATTTTTTTTAAATTTATTAGGACATATGGATGATTGTTATACATTTTTTATGGCTTTGAGCGAAGAAAGTATGTCTGCTCGTGTTATTAGAAAATGTTCTGCTGTCCTTAATCGTTTTCTCAAGTGAATCTTTTAGAGAAATATTAAATTTATTTTAGTGTTTCACGATTTTTTTTTCGTTTTTTAGAGGAATTGAAGGCCTACAAACTGATGGAAATGAATCTCGTGATTGGCGCCGTGTTGATTTAAATGAAGTTTTGATGCTTATGAGAGATCTTATTGATTATTTCGCACAACCTGATGAGCAAATTGATTTTGAGTCAAGACAGAATCGCTTTAGAGCACTCAGATCACGACAAGATTTGTTTCAGGTAAATTTATTTGTTTATTTCAAAATATTTTTTTATATTTTAAATATTTGAGAAAGTTTCCTTTTTTAGGCAGAAGGAGTACTTAATATGATACTTGAAACAATTGATAAATTCTCTGCAATGGAGGCACTCCCAAATTTTGCTACCCTTGTTGTTGGGGATCGTAATCAGTTAATGTGGGAAGAAATTTCAACTTATTTATATCTTCTTGTTGCTGCAATGATTAAAGGAAATCATTCAAATTGTGCACAATTTGCTGCACTTCTTCGACTTGATTGGCTATTTGGTCGGTTAGCAAATCCTCAATCAGCTGAAGGAATTTTGGATGTTCTATATTGTGTTTTAACTGAATCCCCGGAAGCTCTTAATATGATTAATGAAGGACATATTCGTTCGGTCAGTTTTTTAATGGGAGAAATTAAAATTATTAAGTGAATATTTTAATTATAATATTCCACTTGCCTAAGGGTCTTCACTAGTATTTTAATTTTAAAGGTTATCTCACTATTGGAAAAAGTTGGAAGAGATCCAAAGGTACTCGATGTGCTCTCTTCTCTTTGTGAAGGAAATGGAATGGCTGTTCGAAGTAGTCAGAACACAATAACTGATTACTTACTTCCTGGCAAAGATCTTCTTTTACAGACTAGAATGCGCGATTATGTTGCTAGGTTAATTTTTAATTATTTTCTATAAATATTTTTATTTTTTATAGCTTAATTCCTAATATTCTTGTTGGTCTAGTAGATGGAAGTTCTCTTTTTAAACGTTGGTATTTTGAGGCTGAAGTTGAACATGTTGAAGCTTGTGAAAGTCCAGATGAACAACCTTATTTGCGTGTTGGATGGGCAAATAGTCTTGGATTCAAGGTACATGAGTTCATCAATTATAGGGATTAAGATATTGGGAAGAATTAATATTTATTTTTAGGCTAACAACTTAATATAATTTAGAATTATTAAAAGCAAATATTTTTTTCAATTTCAGCCTTTTCCTGGTCCAGGAGATGGTTGGGGCTGTGCTGGAGTTGGAGACGATTTTTGTTCTTATGGTTTTGACGGAATGAATATGTATTATGGTAATATAAACAATAATTTTTGATTTTTTATATAATTTAAAGGTGGTAAACCTCGACAAGTCGGTCATAGATCATTCCGAAAGGGTGACGTTATTGGCTGTCTTCTTGATTTGATTTCATCAGAAATTCGTTTTACATTGAATGGCCAAGCAATCTATTCATTATTTAAAAATTTTAATGTTGATGGATTTTTCTTTCCAATTATGTCATTATCGGCAAAAGTCAGGTAAAAATATTATTTTAAACATACCTAAATTATTCCTTTATCTTAATTCTTGCATTTTTTGGTAAGTAAGCGTCAAATGGCCTCTTTACAAACATATTTATTTATACATACGGTAACAAGAAATACATTAAATAAGGTGTTTAGCAATTGGTTAAATTGATATGAATTACATTAGAAATCAACAATACACAAGTTTTACAAGAATTTCTATATCGATATTTATATATTTGGTCATCCTCTTACTTTCATGACACCATCATCATCCTTAGCTCATGCCTTACTCTTCACGCTGCCGTTTCGACCTCTCGGATTGGCATAGACACTTTGCGCAGGGTTGACCAGCTCCGTCTTGGAATGCGGTCGCAGATTGACGTAGTGAGACTTCGTTGGCTCTGGAGAAGTTGAAGAACGTCGCTTAAAAGAGAAACAAATTTATGTTAGTTTTTGATCTTTTCAAAATGATCAACTTACCGAATGAGACCTTTCCAGAGTGCGGGCCCTATTCATTTCCCGAAGCAGCATGAACATTCGGATTCGAGTTGCAAGACGCCAAGGACTGAGGAAGAAGAGTGAGAACAACACCAACTTTATAATCGGCCAAGCCGGGATCACAGCAAGTGCAAAATCGAAGAGGGTTATCAGCGCATAGCAGGACCTTTAAATATTAATTTTGCTATATATTTACACTAAAAAGCCAAATACCAGTAGACAAGCATATCTTCCGAGGCAGCCTTCTCATCGGGATAGAAGACACTTAGCAGTAGAGGCGTAACAGTTAGCACCACATTCACAGCAAAACTCCCTTCCTCTGCAAACAGCAACCATGTACAGAAAGCAGCCACAATCACCTTTGCCAATATCGCCTCGCTGAAGTAGATGCCCATCTTTGTTTTGACATAGGTCAGCCATCGAGCAGTGAAGTGCTTCTAAAAAGAAATAAAATTATTAAAACATTAACATGGTTGGAAACAACAAAAATTTAAGCTTACATGGTCCCTAGCTAGCGCATCGAGATTGTCCAAAGTCACCCGCAGTTGACCGTAAGGCGTGATAGAATTTGATGTCGAATACTCACTGACCATTATTGAACAACGATGTGTGAGTAGAATTACAGGCAAATTATGAGTTGTTTTGGTTATTCAACCTTTTCTAGTTTTTCTTTTATAGGGGATAATTTAAGAGAAAGTTCAATTTGAACTTTTTTTATTCATCTACTAAAATCTTCTAATTATTTGAAATTTTTAGTATCTATCACTATTGCCTATAAATATAACGCTTTATTTTTTCAGCTTATTAAAATAGATTATTTACAGTCCTAATTATAATTAAATAAATAAAGCTTTAAACTTTTAGTTTATTTTTACTATCCAATTGTGAGTAAGATATTAAAATTAATTTTAAATAATAATTTTTAGTTGTCGTTTCATTTTTGGAAGAAATCATGGTCGTCTTAAATTTGGACCTCCTTCGAGTTTTTCTCCAGTCTTTGAAGCATTAAATAGCCAACTAACAGTACAAGAATGTCTTTCATTTGGGGACATCCCTAAGCAAATTTTTTCTGGTCCATCAACAATTCTTCATTTAATTGAACCTTTTGTGCCAACACCTATAGAAACTACAAATATTTCTTTATCTGGATTTGCATTAGAAGCACATATGAATTTTGCAGAGAATTTACATGAATTATGGGCACTGCGGAAAATTGATTTGGGATGGAGTTATGGAGAAGTAAATTAAATTATTTTTATTCTTTTTTTATTATTATTAACCCTTTCTCTATATACATATAATAGGAAAAAAAAATTAAGTTAAAAATATTAAATTTAAAAACAAGAAAACTATTTTTATTAGGTTCGTAACGAGAAAAACCGCTTACATAATTGCCTTACTTCTTTCGATCATTTACCTGACGCTGAGCGTGCTTACAATATTAATTTAGCCCTTGAGACATTAAAAACTATTGAGTCACTTGGCTGGCATATGGTAAATATATTTTTATTTTTTTATAATTCTTTGTTCTGTTTGGTTAAATTTAATGTATTTTTGTATTAACTGTATCCTCTTTTTTCTTTAAAAAATAGATTCTGGATAAACCTCCAACTCGTCTCCGCCCTCTTCGACTTAACCAAAGTTATGTTCAATCAAATGGTTATAAACCTCAACCTTTGGATACGCATGAAATTGTATTACCTGAAGGAATGCAGCCTTTAATTGAAGCTTTGGCTAAAAATACACACAATGTATGGGCTAAGGAGAAAATAAAAAGAGGATGGACATTTGGAATAAGTGATGTAAATTTTTTTTTTTTGATTAAATTTTAGTTTTTTTTTATTTTTTCTAATTGATCTTTAAATTTTTTTTAAATGATACTTTTTTGGAAAAAATAAGTTAAAAAATATCATTTTTTATTAAGTACGTGGATGCAGTTCAAAAGCGCACTCCACATTTGGTCCCATATGAACAAGTTGATGAACGAATAAAAGAAGCTAATAGAGAAGCGGCTGCTGAAAATATTAGAACTCTTCAACTTTTTGGAATTTTTCTTGAAACACCAATTACTGAAAGAGATTTAGAAGCAGAAAAGGAATTACAAGCACTTAACGCATTGACTAGAACTTTTAGAGCTGAGGCTACATACAAAGTGACTTCCAAAAAGTGGTATTATGAATTTGAGGTTATATAATTTTGTTTTTTTATAATATAGGTAATAATTTTTAGAAAATGAACTTTTAAATATAATATTTATTTTTAATTTCTTTCAAAAATTATTTTTTATTCTTTTGATTAACTTTTAATTTAGTCTTTTGAGATTTGTATTTTTTAGGTTCTCACTGAAGGATTTATGAAAGTTGGCTGGATGGATGTTTCATCCCAACCTGAGAGTAAACTTGGTGTTGATGATTTAAGTTATGGATTTGACGGACATTTAATTAAAAAATGGCATCAAGGTGCCGAACATTATGGACGAGCATGGAAAGTTTGAATTTATTTATTATTTTGTATATTTAATTTAAATAGATTGGTGATGTTGTTGGATGTTTTTTGGATTTAAATGATCGAACAATTTCCTTTTCTCTAAATGGAGAGCTTCTTCTTGACCCATCAGGAAGTGAAATGGCCTTTGACAATGTTCAACCTACTGCTGGGTAATTAATTTTTAATAAAAATTATCAAATTATAATATTTATGACAGTTTTGTTCCTGCAATGACTTTAGCAGCAGGTCAAAGAGGAAAATTCAATTTTGGCCAGGATTCTAATTCTCTAAGATTTTTTACTACTTGCGGTCTTCAGGAAGGATATGAGCCATTTTGTGTGTACGTTAATATTGGAAATTTATATTTTTTGCATTTAATTTAGAAACATGTTCCGTCCAATGCCTTTTTGGTATGCAAAAAGATTACCTCGTTTCACTGAACTAGATAGTCATACACGTTTGGATGTTCAACGAGTACCAGCTACTGCGACTTCTCCTCCTTGCTTAAAAATTTCCCAAAAGGCAGCAAATAGTGGAGGAGGCACTGGAGAATCTGCTCTTGTTACTGGAAGTATTATTCCAGGAGGAGGAAGTGTACCAGAACCTGGTGTTGGTATTGGATTGTCCAATGAACGTTCAGTTGCAAAAATGGAATTTTTACGTTTATCATTGCCGGTTCGATGTAATCGTACTTTTATTAGAAATAGGTGTTTAACTTATTTTTTAACTTTAAAAAAATTTCTTTTTTTTTAGTAAAAGCAAAGATGAATTACATTCAAAAATGGAAGACTACCAACAAAAGAGGAACACATCACTCAGTTCTCTAATTAAATTAGGTCAGACTGCTGTTAGCAATGGAGAACAATTAACAATGCAAAGTGAATCCAAGGTCAGTGCAAATAATTTTAATTAGAAAAAATAAAGATTAATCTCTCTCACTTATTACGTCCTCTTAAATATAATGGCAAAAATTATTTCAATATCTTATTTCCATTTTATAATGGAATAGATGAGAGTTGAAGTTTATTAAAGATATTTTTACATTAATTTTTTTAGACTCGTGGAAAGAAAGGACTTCTCTCTGTTTTTCGTCAGGGCAGTCAAGAACCATTAGATCCTGATAGACGTTCACAACGTACATACAAAACATCTTCTTTTGACTCCTCTCCCGAACATCCAATGGATGGTGCTGCTGCTATGCTTGTGTTTGTTATTAATTATTTTGTTAAATAGAAAATTATTAATTATATTTTTTAAAAATTCCAGAAAGTCAAGTTTGATGGAACTAAGTCCTGAAGAACGTAAAGCAACAAAAAAAAGTTCTGGTGGAATTTTAGGAAGAATTCGACAAAAACAACAACAAAAGTAATTATTAATTTAAATAATAAATTTAATTAAAAAAAAAATAAAGAGATGAGGTAAGAAGGCATCAACGAACAACCGATGATACTTATGGAGTTAAAGGACTTGATACAATTTCAGCTAGTGGTATTAGCAGATCAGAGGCTGTTGAAAGTGTTAAAATAAAATAATTCCTCAAATAATATTTTAAATTTTTATCACAGGAGTTATGCCATCCTCAGGACCTGGTCGCCAACCTACAGTAGTAGCAAGAAGATCCTCTCCATTGAAAAAACGTTTTGGTGTTAGTAAAAGGAATCAACCTACACCAATGATGACTTCTACTATTATACCTCTTATTGAAATGAGAGAACCTTCATTAGTTGATGGAACACAACGATTTTCACTTGTTGGGCCTGCAGAGGAAGTTGGACCTGTTCTTGACGATGTACTAGCCATGCAGGAAATGGGAGAACAGGTAGATATTTTAAATATAAATAAATAATACAACTTTCTAAATTATCCTTCCTATTTTTTAAATCAGATTGATGAATATTATTTTGGCGTACGCATCTTTCCAGGCCAAGATCTTTCAAATGTTTGGGTAGGTTGGGTACGTCCACAATTCCATGTTTATGATAAAAGATTTAATGCTGAGAATTCTGTTCGTAAATGTCGTTATACTGAACTTGACCATCAAGGGGATACTTCAGGAAGTATTGAATATCGCAACTGTTACATGTTGAATGCTGTAAGGATATCATACTTCTACATATTTATTTACTTTTTTTAATTTAAAATTTAGGCAGAATTACTTTCTACTGTTGCAGATCCAAACAACACAAAAGTATCTGGATTATTAATTGGTTGTTTAATTGATACATCACTTGGAGAATTATCTTTTTATGCTCAAGGTCAAGATACTGGAATTCGATTTAAGCTTGAACCTGAAGCTTTACTTTTTCCTTCTGTCTTTGTTCAACCAACAAGTCAAGAAATTTTTCAATTTGAATTGGGCCGAATTAAATTTACCTATCCTCTTTCATCGACAGTTTTTAAATCCTCAGCAAAATCCCTTATTCCATATTGCCCACCTCGACTTTGCGTGGAAAATCTTCGTTCCGTTCATTGGGCAAGAGTTCCAAGCAAAACACTTAGAGCGAGCGCAATAAAACTTTCTGACACAATTGGTAAGTTTTTAATAATAATATTCTTTTTTTTTATATTTTTAGGTTGGTCAGTACTTTGCGATGAACCAGTTCATGTACTTATGGTTTACATTCCTGAACGTGATGAAAGTATTGACATTCTTGAATTAATTGAGAAACCTGAACTACTTACTTTTCATGAACGTACTCTTTGCTTATATTGTAAATTAGCAGCACATGGAAATCAAAGAGTTGCTCATCAACTTTGTTCTCACGTTGACGAAAAGCAATTAATATTTGCTGTTCGAAATCCAAATTTATCAGGACCAATGCGTCAAGGATTAATCAATTTTCTTATTGCTGTTCATTTAAAGACTCATGCTGATGCACGAATTTCAATGGCCAAAGAGTAAATTTTTTTTTAATTAAATCCAACGTTAGTGATATTTATTATTTACTTTTATATAATTTAGAGGATCTACTAGATTTAAAAAAATTTATATTTTAGATTCATAATTCCGTTGATTGAAGATGGATTGAATGACAAACATGTTTTTGATTCAAAGTCAGAAGGACCTTATCCTCAAATACTTGGTCCAGTTGTGGGAATCTTACCAACAATGAAGGCCGAACCTGTTGTGCAATCAAAAATGCCTGCATCTGCTCCAATAGTGTAAGGGATTTTTTTATTACTTTAAAAATTAATGATAATTTAATTAAAAATAAATTTTTAGTTTATCTCCTGTTCCAACTGTACGCGATTCCTGTTCTACTGCTGCAGATAGTAGTAGCAGTAATCGTCTTTTACCTCCTCAATTAAATTTTCAACGTCTAAAAGAACATGTAATGAATGCATTTAGGATGGCTACAAGAAATGCTGTTCTTAGTTGTCGTGATTTTATTGGTGGAGGCAATTTGGAACATTTTGAGTATGTTTATACAGTAAGAGATAAATAAATTTTACCAAATGAGATAATGAATTTTAAATAGAATTCCTAATATTTACTGTTTGCTCTGTTAAATATGAGATAAGGATTTATTAGATTTTTTTATTTACTTTTCAAAACGCGATAACTTTTATTTTTATTTTTAGACCCATTCTCAAATTGTTTGATTCTCTTCTAGTTATTGGCCTAATAACAGATGAAGAACTTATTGAAATTCTTCAATTAATTCATCCAACTTCATTTAGAGGAAATAACACTAATAGTGATATATTCACTCCTTTAGCTAAAGGATTAGCAGATATTGAATTAGCTGAAGGTGTTAAACTTCAACTTGTTAGCATTCTAGATCATTTATGTGATATTCAGGTAAAAATAAATTTGAATATAATTAAGAGATTTTATTTTCATTTTTACAGGTCAGACATAGAATAGAATCTCTTGCAGCATTCAGCGATGGTTTTGTAGCAGAACTACAACAAGATCAATGCCGTCGTTATTTAGAAATTAAACAAACAGAAATGCCTCCAGCCGAGGCTGCTAAACGTACAAAAGAATTTAGATGTCCACCGAAAGAGCAGGTTGACAAATTTTGTCTTTTATCTTTTTAATTTTTTAGCGGAAAAATAAGAGTTTAGAGAATGAGTAAGAGACATACCCTAATAATATTCTTTTGAATAATTTATGTATTTAATTATTATTTATTTATAATATCACTATTTTCATCTCAGATGTATCGACTACTTAATTGTAAAGTAAAAGAAGATAGTGCTATACGTTATATTGATGATGAAGCTGATGAAGACCAATGCCCAACTTCAGAACATTTACAAGATCAATTACGCGAATTTTGCCAATCATTAGTTTCTAAAGTTAGCCATCAAAAAGTTTCTAATTCTGAAAGAGAAGAGAGTAAAGCTAAAAATGAAGAAATATTTTATGAAGAAGAGGATCTTTCATGGGTTGATAAATTAGCTCAATTACTTATTTCTGTTCCACCTATTGATAAGCAAAATTCCAATAAAGATGAAAATCTAGGAACAGAGAAATTTAGGCAATTAATTGTTTTTACATTGAAATGTTGGGCAAATGAATCAGAAATTGAATCAAATGAACTTATTAGAGCAATATTTGCCCTTTTATTACGTCAATATTCTGGAGTAATGGAAATGATGGATTCTATTAGTCAAACATATGTTTTACACGAAAGAAATTTAGATGATATTAAGGTAGATTTATAAATTTATTTATTGGAAAATAATAATGAAATAATTTATTTTTTAAATAAAATTTATGAGATTATTTATTTTTTAGCAATTTATCGAATATTTAATGCAAATACGTGAATTACTTAATGTACAATTGGAAAATACTGAAGAAGGAATTCTTAAAAGAGGTTTATGGCAGTTAATGAATAATCGAATATTCTTCCAACATCCTGATCTTATGCGACTTCTTCGAGTACATGAAGATGTTATGACTATAATGATGAATGTTCTTACTAGACAACAATCTGCTGTTGAGGCTGCTGAGAGTGGTGGTGGTGATTTACCTGGACAAACTGTAAGAATTTTTTAAAACTTTATTAATTATGAATTGAATATCGTAGAATGCATCTGAAATGGTTGTAGCTTGCTCTCGCTTTCTTTGTTATTTTTGTCGTACATCTAGACTAAATCAAAAAGCAATGTTTGAACATCTTTCCTTCTTATTAGACAATGCAACAATGCTTTTGGCTCGTCCAAGTCTTAGAGGTTCTGTTCCCTTAGATGTTGCTTACTCTTCTTTTATGGATAATAATGAATTGGCACTTGCTTTGAAAGAAGAGGAATTGGATAAAGTAATTTAAAAATATTTTATTAAAATATTAGTTATACAAAAGGTGGCAGTTTATTTAATGCGTTGTGGTCTTCAACCAAACTCAGAGCTTTTGGCTCGTGACTATCCTGACATTGGATGGGATCCTGTAGAGGGTGAACGTTATTTAGACTTTTTGCGTTTCTGTGTTTGGATTAATGGAGAAAACGTTGAAGAAAATGCTAATCTTGTTATTAGACTTCTTATACGTAGACCTGAATGTTTGGGTGTAGCATTAAAAGGAGAAGGACAGGGACTGTATGCTGCCTTTAAGGTAATTTTGAATATTTTTAAATTCATTTTCTCAATTTTATTTTTACTCACAATTATATTATTATTTTTTTAGGAAGCAATTTCTTTATCAGAGGATGTTCGACATTTGGAAGAAGGTGAAGATCCTCTTCTTCTTAATTCACAAATTCTGCGAGACCATGGAAAATACCCATCTAAGGAAATTGAAGGCGAAGATTATATGGACCTTGGTGCAGCTATTCTGGATTTTTACTCTTCTCTCGTTGATTTGTTAGCTAAATGTGCTCCAGACCCTTTAACTATTCAAGCAGGAAAGGGAGATAGTGTTCGTGCTCGGGCAATTCTTCGTTCATTGATATCACTTGATGATTTGAGACACATTCTTGCATTACGTTTTACTATTCCTAATCTTCTTTCTAGCGCTGGAGTTCTTTTAAATGGTGGAGCTGTTGCTGGACATGATGGTTAGTAAAATAATGAAGAGCAATAGAATTTTTATCTTACCTCCCTTACACTTTTTTATCACTATAAATATTTATATTTTGGTTTTAAGTATTTTTATTAACTCATTTTTGTTAAAATATTTAATATTCTCAGATAAGCTAAATATTCTATTGCTTCTAATAATTTATTCGTATGATGTGTATTTTAACAATATTAATATTTTGTATTTAATTTTAATTAGATTAAAATATGCTTATTAACAATGTTTAAATTTATTTATTTAAAGATTCTCCAGTTGATGTGCCTCCTTCACTTTTATCTTTTCATAAATTATATTCTCATAATTCTTTATTTAATGGTAATAATAACATCACTAATAATACTAACAATCATCAAAAAACAAATTCTAAAAATTTAAATAAATTCCAAAATAATTATTCTAAAATTAATAATTATAATTGTAATACTACCAAAAAGCCACCATTTTCAAAATTTTCCTCTTCAACTTCAATGGAATCAAAAATGTCTGGGATTGTAGATACTACAAACACTTTTGCTAATATTGCTGCAACATTGAGTGCTAGAGTTCGTCAACAATCATTTTCTGTAAATTATAGGTGATTAAAGATTTTGATATTTTTAAGTTTATTTTATTAGAGAATTTGTTTGTTGATTAAAAAATTTTTTAAAAAAGAATAGGGCTGCTGCAGCTTTACCAAAAACAACATCTTTAACACAAGCATCAAAGGCTGCTTTATTTCATCAAACACTAACATTAAATAATATTATTAACAATAAACAACCCCAATCCAATTATCAAACAGCAAATAATAGCATTGCTAGTACCAGATCCAATTCAACATCAGAAGCTTGTGAATTTGAAGATAATATTCAACCATCAACAATAGCACCCCAATACAACGAAGGATTATTTTGTCGTCGTAAGGGTGTTTCCTTACCTAAAAGGAGTGCCTGCAGTGTGTTTTTTGCTTTTTTACATTTTTAAATTATTAACCCTGAGAGCTTATTAAACAATTTTAAATATTTTATAAACTAATTTTTAATTTATTCAGATACTGGTCCTCAACCTGGATTACTGCCAAATCATAAGCAATCAGTTCTTCTCTTCCTTGACCGTGTCTATGGAATAGATTCTCAGGTATGTACTGAATAGTAAAATAATTAAATATTAAAAATTTAAGGATATGTTTTTCAACTTTTTGGAGCAAAGCTTTTTGCCGGTAATTTTAACTTATATAAATCTTACAATTTATTTTCTTTATTTTTTTCTTAGGATCTACGAGCAGCAACAATGATGGACTCACCACGAGCATTAGAATCTGACACTGCATTGGCTTTGAATCGTTATCTTTGCAATGCTGTACTTCCTCTTTTGTCAAACCACTCACATTTCTTCGCAGATGCAGAGCACCACTCACCTTTACTAGACGCAACACTTCACACAGTTTATCGAATGAATCGTCTTCGATCATTAACTAAAAATCAGAGGGATTCTGTTAGTGATTTTCTAGTGGCATTAAGTAGAGAATTGCCTCCCACAATGATGGTGAAATTTTTAAGAAAAGTTATTGCTGATATTCAACAAATGTCAGATAATGTTCTTGTACCTTTAAGGGTAAGTTAAAATACAATTATTCTAAAATTTAATTTATTTTTTTCTTAAATTTTCATAATATTTATTTAGAGACTTATTTTTAGATTATTACTTTACACTATGAACGCTGTAACAAATATTATGGTTGTGGAAATTCTTTGGGTGTAGCATCCGAAACAGAAAAACGTCTTTCAATGCTTTTATTTTATGCAATTTTTGATTCACTTTCTTCTAAACCTTATGATCCCGAATTATTTGGAAAAGCATTGCCTTGTTTGACAGCTATAGGATCTTCTATTTCACCTGATTATGCTCTTACGTCTGAAAAATCTGAACTGACTACCGTTAGTTTATTGGAAATAAATAATATTTATATTAATTATTTTAATTAGTAAAAAATATAAATATACTGTATTTAATTTAAATATTTTAGAGTCAAGATTATGAAGGCGTTTGGGTGCCACAACAATTGGATTACTCAAAGGTTACTTTGAATAATGAATTAAATGCAATGGTACAAAAATTTGCTGAACATTTTCATGATTCATGGGCCGCACGTAAATTGGAAAAGGGTTGGACTCATGGATTATTATATTCGCGAAGAACATGTAATCACCCACGGCTTGTTCCATTTCATCGTTTACAAGATTATGTTTGTACTTTTTATATTATTATTTTCTTGATTTGCCCCTCTTCTCTTTTAATATTAAAAATCTCTATTTGATTTCTAAATGAATTTTTTAGAAAAAATTATAAATTTTTAGGAAAAAGAATTTTACAAAGAACGCTGTGCGGAATGCATTAGAGCACTTATTTTTTGGGGTTATCAATTTGAACTTATTGATCATGATGCTAATGAACGTGCAAATCAAAGTAGAGTACTTTCTGGTCGGAATGAGCGTGTATGTTTTTTATAATATTTTTTGTTAATTTTCTTCTTTAAGGATTTCAATCCACGTCCCGTTGATCTTTCTA
Source organism: Meloidogyne chitwoodi (assembly GCA_015183035.1). Lineage (NCBI taxonomy): Eukaryota > Metazoa > Nematoda > Chromadorea > Rhabditida > Meloidogynidae > Meloidogyne > Meloidogyne chitwoodi. The sequence continues at coordinate 961,030 of JACZZP010000015.1, forward strand.
ATATGAATTTGGATAAGGAAATTCTCCAAGTTTCTGAACAATTATCAGAGAATTCACATAATCTTTGGGCAAGAAAAGTTTTTGATGATTTAGCAGATAATAGTGCCCAATATCCTTCAATGCCTTTAGCTCTTGTTCCATGGGAATTATTAACAGACTTTGAAAGACGTAAGGATCGCTTTAGGTCACAAGAGGTACTCAAATTCTTTCAATTTCATGGTTATCGTATTTATAGGTACTAATTGCATAATTAATTTTAGTCTAAATATTAATTTTTTCAAAGTTCACCTGACTCTATGGATCAAATGTCCATTGTGGACCGTTTTAAAATTGATGGAGGAACAACAATTAGTGGAACTATAGGGGGCGATCGTTCCTCAGTTGAGAAGCGTTTTGCTTTTAATTTATTGGAAAAACTTCTTGCTTATCTTGAACAAGCTAATGTTCGAATGAAATCATTAAAGCCTTCACATGAATTAACAAAAAGAAATTCTTTTCGTAGAGAAGGACAAGATGTTAAATTCTTCGAAAAAGTTGTACTTCCATTAATGTTTGCCTACTTTAGTGCACATAGAAATTATTTTTTGGCAAGTAGTTCAATGGTACAGACAGGAACTGCTTCAAATAAAGAAAAGGAAATGGTTGCCAGGTTAGAGAGAAAATGACAAAATTTATTTTTTATTTACTTATTTTTTAATTACAATACTATAGCCTTTTTTGTCGTCTGGCTGCTCTTTTAAGAATTAAAAATCATGCTTTTGGAAGTGTTGCACGTATCACAGTTAAATGTCTTCAAGGATTGACGCAAGCTTTGGATGTACGCACATTGGTGCGTATTAACTCAGACATAATTAGAACAGGTCTTTTATTTAAATTTTAATAAATTAAAAAAATGGACATGTTTTTTTATTTTTTTAAATATTTACAGATAATCTTTTTTAAATTAATTATTTTTAAGGTCTCTTCATTTTCTTCAACAATTGCGCAGAAGATCTTTTCTCTGCTGTCAATGAACTTCGCGAACTCGGACAATACTCTTTGCTTCGTGGAGAAAATTTAAAGTTTTTTTAGATTTATTTATTGTAAAAATATTTATTTATTTTTCATGTCATGGATTTCTCTTGAATTTGCCTTTCAAATGATTGTTCCTGTTTTGACTTCAATGTTTGTTCATTTATCCAAAAATCATTTTGGAAGTGAACTGCTTTGTATGTTTAATTTACAATTAATTTATTAAAGATTAATTGCCTATATTTTTCTTAGTGGATGACATTCAAGCAGCTTGCTATAAAATCCTTGACAGTCTTTACCTAGTTAATTGCCTTTCTATTGCTTATTCACAACGTCGAAGTATTCAAATTGAAGTAGAAAGACATAGAGCTGCTTTAGGGCAATGCCTTGGTGCTTTTGCTGCTACTTTTCCTGTAGCATTTTTAGAAAATGAATTTAATTCTTCAAATAAATTGTCTGTACTTGCTAAAAGTAGAGAACAATCAGTACAAGTTCAAGAAATGCTTCAAAATCTTTCTCAACATATTCCACAACTTGATAAAATTCTTCTTGATATTGAACAAACTGCTGAAAAGGGGTAATTTTACTTAACAATATAACTATTTTTCCTTTAAATTTATTTTTTTCTAGTGTTCTCTATATTGATTCTGCCAATACCTTTGACGTTGATTTACCGTTAATTTGTTCTTATTTAGCCTATTGGTGGCAATTTGGCCCAGAAGGTCCTAATCGTCCATCACTTCCAATAACCAAAGTTAGTAGTGAACATATAAATCGTTTCTTTTGTTCTCTTCTCCGTTTAATGCGTGATCATATTGGACTAGAAATTGCTCCATGGCTTTGTCGGGCACATTGTTCAGCTGTTCCTTTAATTCAATTTGTGACTTGCGATCCAGTTAAAGATTTTTTATTACCTGTTGCTGAACATTTGAGAAGTATGTCTGAAAAGGCATATTCTGAAGAAGAACGAATGAGAACACATCCTGATGAAGCTGATGATGCAGCAATAGCTGAGGTGATTGATTTTTAAAAATAATTTTATTTTTTTATTAAGGATAATGCTCGACTTGTTCGCGATGTTTATGCCTTTTTCCCAATATTAATGAAATATACTGATTTGCATCGTGCCAAATGGTTAAAATCTCCTTCTTGGGAAAGTGATGGAATTTATGAAAATGTGTCCGTTATCTTTCGTATATGGTCTGAATTTAAAATATATACTATATATATATTCATTAATTTATTTTCTCAGGTCTTTAAGTCAACATTTTAAACGTGAAGAGCTCAACTATATGGCACAATTTGACGATAATGATGCAGATGATGGAGGAGGTGCTGGTGGGGAAATGAAGACAGGAAAGGCAGCAATTGCTGAAAGAAAGAAAAAACGTCGTGAAGGACAAGTAAAAAATATATTTAAAAAATAAATATAAAATTTAAAAAAAAAGATTCGTCGTAATAAACATGCAAATAGTATTGTAATTGCTTGTCTTAAAAGACTTCTTCCTGTTGGATTAAATGTTTTTGGTGGAAGAGAATTAGATATTGTTCAGCAAAGTAAAGAACGTTTTTTGGCAAAAGAAAATGAAGATAAAGTTAGAGAATTTATTAGAGGACGTTTACTCCTTCCTGTGGTAATAATAATTAATTAATATTAATTTTTAAATTTAATATATTAGCGTACTGATCCAACAGACAAAAATGCTTGGCAATTAAATCTTTATCGAAAAATTGGCAAATCACAAATGCGTGGAAAAGAAGAAATGAGTCATGAGGCAGTTGTTGATAAAATTGTTAAAATGGGTCAAGTTGTTGCTATTTTACATAGTGTAGGTTTTTTGTTTTTTAAATTGTTAATAATTTTATATTTTGTGTACATTGTTGTAGTAATATAATACTTAATTATTCTTTTAATATTTCTATTTTTCAATATTTTAAATAAAACTATAATTTATGTTAGTAAAATAGAAATCTCATAATTTTTTGCACTTTTTTTCTTTATTTTAGACAGAACATCCTCAATCATTGAAACCTTCTGAATGGAAAAAAATGGTAAGCACTCAGAGAAAACGTGCAGTTGTTGCCTGCTTTAGAATGATTCCTGTCTACAGTATTCCAAGGTGTTTTGTTTGTTTAGTTGTTTGTTATTTAATTCTTTTTTTGTGTGTTTATTAATGTTTTTATATTTTTTGAACATTTTTTGTTGTGTTTTGCTTTGACATTAAAAGATTTTATTTTCACCAAATCTAATATTTTTTAACATTAATTTAATCTATGTATGTGATGCTTGAAAAATATATATTAACTTTATTTTGATAGGTAACATGTCGATCAGATGGAGAACACAAATGGAAACGTGTTCTAACAGCACAACGCAAACGATTGGTCATTGCTTTAATAATAACTACACATCTTTCTAAACTTGAAATGTTTGCTGTTTTTGCCCTTTCATTAACTTTTTTAAAACAATTTTCATACAATTAATCTATTTAATTTTTAGACATCGTAGTATCAACCTGTTTTTGCCTGTATTCAGTCAAAAGTGGTTAGCTGATGAAGATGTTGACCAAGATAGATTAGTTGCCGATGTTTGTGTATGTTAAAGATTCTTCTTCCTAATTATTTATTTATTTTTTAATAAAAAGGCAAATACTCCCAATGTAACGGCTACTATACGATCAATTGAATCTGCTTCTCCAGTTGTTGCGCATTTGATAGAGGATGAAACTGGCCTTCTCAAAATTGAAGAAAACGATAAGTAAATTTGTTACTTATTTATAAAATTTAATTTAAAATTTTTTAAGACAAACCAACACAAACCCTGATGCCCTTAGTCAGCTTATTCAATGCTTTCAACGAGCAGCTACTAGTGAAGAAAGTGGAAATCAATCCTTTAGCACTACAGATGACAAGTTGTTTTACTATATTTTATTTAATAAAAATTTAAATTTTATTTAGATTATTTATTCGTTATGCCAAAGTTATGTGCCGTTCTGTTCGTATTGATAAAGAAGACGAGAATGGAGTTGGAGGTGAAAATGATAAAGAAGTTGATCAAGCCGAAAAAGAAGAAATGGTACAAGCACTTCGTGTTGAACAAGCTGTTCTTGCAAATAGAGGGGCAGCAATTATGTAATTATTAAAAAAAAAGAACAATTTTTATTTATTTATTTTTAGGTGTTTAATGTATTTAAGTGCAGCTAATGGTGAACCAAATGAAATGGTAGCTGAAACACTTCAATTAGGCATTCATTTATTGAGTGGAGGAAACAAAGACATACAAAAGGTTGTTAGTCAATTAGTAAAAACTCTCCTACATTTTATTAATAAATTTTTATTTAAAAATTTTAATATTTTAGATGATGTTAAATTATTTACAAACAGTTAAAGATGTTCGTTTCTTCATTTCTTTATCAGGATTAATGTGTAAATGTAGTGTTTTAAATTTGGAAATGTTTGAACGCCAAATTAAAGCTGAAGGTTTGGGAATGGGGGCAGAATTAGCAGCAGGGGAACATCAAAATTTAAATGATGTTGAATTTACTTGTTCTCTTTTTCGTTTTTTACAATTAACATGTGAAGGTCATAATCTTGATTTTCAAAATTATTTGGTAATATTTATAATTTATTTTTAAATATTCTTTCTTTTCTAAGAGAACTCAATCAGGACATACTACAAGTGTTAATTTAATTAATTCTACAGTTGATTATTTACTTAGACTTCAAGAATCTGTGATGGGTGAGTGAAAGAATTTTTTGTTAATTTTAATTTTTTTAAATTAATTTTTGTGTTTTTTAAAAAATAAATCTTTTATTTTTTTAGACTTTTATTGGCATTATAGTTCTAAAGAAGTTATTGATGAAGGTGGAAAAGAATATTTTCTTAGAGCTATTCAAGTGTGCAGTCAGGTTATAAATAATATTATATATTTTAATTTATTTAAAATAATAATTATTTTAAGGTATTTAATACACTCACTGAAAGTATTCAAGTAAAATTAAAAAAATTAAAATAATAATTAAAAATTTAAAAAATAAAAGGGTCCATGTGTTGGAAATCAAATGACTTTAGCAAATTCTCGACTTTGGGATGCAATAAACGGATTTTTCTTTCTTTTTGCTCATATGATGGAAAAATTATATAAAAATAGTACACAATTAGAATTACTTAGAGAATTTTTAAATTTACAAAAGGATATGATTGTTTTAATGCTTTCAATGCTTGAAGGTTTTTTATTATTTTTAAATTATTTAATTTGATTAAAAGGAAATGTTCTTAATGGTCCAATTGGTAAACAAATGGTTGATGCTTTAGTTGAAAGTCAACAATGTATTGAAATGATTGTTTGTTTTTAATTTTATAATAAATAATTTAAAATATATTTATAGATTAAATTCTCTGATATGTTCCTTAAATTAAAAGATTTAACAACTTCTCAAGCTTTTCAAGACTTTGATACTAATCATGATGGATGGATTTCTCCTAAAGAATTTCAACGAGCAATGGAAGCTCAAAAAATGTATTCAATTGAAGAAATTACTTATTTGATGATGTGTACTGATGGTAATTAATTAATTTTTAATTAATTTAAATTATTATTTTTAAGTAAATAATGATGGGAAAGTTGATTATATGGAATTTACTGAACGTTTTCACAATCCTGCTCGTGATATTGGATTTAATCTTGCTGTTCTTTTAACTAATTTAAAAGAACATATAACTAATGATCCTAGACTTGAAAAAATTGTTGAAAAAGCATTTTCTCTTCTTGAATATTTTGATCCTTTTCTTGGCCGTATAGAAATTATGGGCTCAGCAAAAAGAGTTGAAAAAATTTATTTTGAAATACAAGAAAGTTGGCTTGAACAATGGGGAAAACAACAAATTCGTGATTCTAAGAATGCTTTTCTTTTTAATGTTCTTCAAGATGATGGTGGTGATCAAGGAAAGTTGGAAGCTTTTATTAACTTTTGCGAAGATACAATTTTTGAGGTATTTTTAATTTTAATTTTTTTAATAATTTTAATATATTATTTTTTTATCTAACACAATTTATAAAATAAAGATGCAACATGCTGCTGAAATAAGTTCAAGTGAAGGAACTGACTCAAAATTAGAACGAGCAATGCGTCAACGTGATTATTTTCTACAACAAACAAGTGCTGGTGAACATATCTCTAATACATTAAAAGCTGGTTATAAATGTGGATTATCTGCTTTTGCATTTTTAAGACCTGAGTTTGTATATTTTAATTATTAATTTTTATTATTTTAATTTAGAAATATTCAAAATGAAATAAAAAAGGCAGTAAAGAAATTTAGGTATTTTTAATTTTTGGAATATTTTAAAATAATTTTTCTTTAGATCTATGACTTGGGGACAGGTTTTTAAATCTTTTTTACGTCTCGGCTTCTCAATTACACGTTCTTTTATTATGTTTATTATATTTTTGCTTATGACTGTCTTTCGATTTGTTATTAATTTAATGAGTGATAATGAAGATATTGAGATAATTGTAACTCCTGAAAATATTCAAAAAATGGGGGCATCAGCACATGGCGGAAAATTTGGAACTTTACATCATCCTGCCACTGCCCCATCTACTCCAACTTTATTAAGAGATTATACAAAAACTACAACAGCACATGATGTTGATGCTTTTGGAATTCATATACATCATACAGACAGTCGTGGACATAGTCCTGCAGTTGCAAGTAATTTTAATAAAATATTTATTTTATTAAAATTAAATTTTTTAGCTCAAAGTCGACAAAGTTCTCCACAAAAACAACCTCCACCAAATGGACCTTTAACAAATGGAAAATATCAAAAGAAAGTTGCAACAAAAGAGAATGAAGAAATTAACAAAGAATATTCTGAAAAACCTTCTGATAAAAGAAAAACAAGTACAGAAAGTCAAAAAGTACGAATTTCTCCTTCAAGTAATGAAAATGAAGGAAGAAATGGCAATCGTCCATCTTTGGATAGTAGTAGTATACCACAAATGCATAGACCTAGGTATTTTACTTAAATTTATTTTTTATTAAAGAACTCTTAAATTATTATAAATTTATTTATTTTTTTAAATTAAAAGTATTTATGATTTTCAATCATTATTTGGTGGTGGTGGTTCTGCTTATTTTACTGAACTTCAACATCAACAACAACAATTATTAACACAACAACAAAATCAACAACAATTAGCTTTTTATGAGCCTAAAATTGCTGAACAATTTAATTCTCGTCGTTCTCGTTCTTCTCTTTTAAATATTTTGGCAAGAAATTACAAAACTGTAGAAAAGATTACTCTTTGCTTGGCATTTTTTATAAATGTTATTTTATTATTTCATAGAGTTGATATTGTTAATAATGTAAAAAAAGATTCTTTTGCTCAAATTATATCGGTACCACCAAAAGAAAAAATTTCTGAAAATGATGTAGATGAAGAAGAAGAAGAAAATGTTTTAGAAACTATATATATTGTAAGTTAATTAATTAATTAATTATTTTTATTAAAATCAAAATTAATTGTTATTTTAATAATTTAATTTTTTTTTTAAATTATTTAGACAGGCATTAACCTTCCTTATATTAGTTATGAAATTACTGGTTGGATTCTTTCTCAGGTATTTAAATATTTTAATAATTTTATTAATTATTTTAGGTTCTTTATTGGTTAAGTGTTTTACACGCAATTACCTCAATAGCACTTCTTATATCATTTTATCAACTTAAAATTCCTTTAATTACTTTCAAGCGAGAAAAAGAAGTTGCTAGAAAATTAATGTTTGATGGCTATTGGATAACTGAAGATGAATCTGGAGCTAATGAAGAAAGAGGAATTATTGATACTCTTTTTTGGTTTTTTTATAAATAAATTATTTTAAAAGAATATATTTTATTTAGGTATTTAGATAGAATTGTTATAAGTTCAAAATCATTTCCAATGAAATATTGGGATAAATTTGTGAGACGAAAAACAAAATTAAAATACAGAGAACAAGTAGATGAAGAAACATTAAATTTATTACTTGGTGCTGAAAGAAGTCCTGGTGATATTTCTTTTGATTATCGGTATATTATTTATTATAAATATTTAATTTAAATTTTTTTAAAAGTTATTCTTATTGGCTTTGGTTAGGCGTAATTCTAACAAATAGACAATTTCTTTATCGTGTTTGTTATTTAATCTGTTCTCTTCTTGGAGTTTTTATTTCTCCATTTTTTTATGCTTTTTTACTTATTGATGTTGTTCTCTCATTTCCTATGCTTAAAGCAATTCTTCAATCTGTTACACATAATTTACAACAATTAATTTTAACAATTATGATGACACTTGTTGTTGTTTATTTATATACAGTAGTTGCCTTTAATTTTTTTAGAAAATTTTATGTTCAGGTTATTTTCTTTTCTTTTTTTAAATATTATTTAATAAAAATATCAGAATTAAATTATAAAAATTAAAAAATAACTTTTTATAGGAAGAAGATGGCGGTGAACCTGATAGAAAATGTCATTTTATGCTTACCTGTTTTATTTATCATTTTTATGCTGGCGTTCGTGCTGGTGGTGGAATTGGTGATGAATTAGAATCTCCTTATGGTGATGAATTAGAATATGCCCGAATGCTTTATGATATTTCTTTTTTCTTTTTTGTTATTATTATCCTTTTGGCTATTATGCAAGGCAAATTAATTATTTTATTTTTTTATTTATTTTATTTCTTTTTTAAGGTTTAATAATTGACGCATTTGGTGAATTACGTGACCAACAAGAATCAGCTACTGAAAAGCTAGAATCTTCTTGTTTTGTTTGTGATATTGGAAAAGAAACTTTTGATAGACTACCTCGTGGTTTTGATAATCATACAAAAAAAGAGCATAATTTTGCTAATTATTTGTAATTTTAAATTAAAATAAAATAATATTTAAATATTTTTATTTAGGTTTTTCCTTCAACATTTAGTAAATAAAGACGAAACAGAATATACAGGTATTTTTAACAAAAAATAATTTAACTTTTATTAATTAATTAAAAAGGTCAAGAAACTTATATACGTGAAAAATATGATAATAGAAATTGGGAATTCTTTCCTGTTGGTGAATGTTTTATGAAACAATATGAAGATCAATTACTTCAATCTTCTTAAAAAATAATTATTTAGAAAATTGATTATAATTAAATTAATTTTTATTTGTTAAATTTAATTAGTAAATTTTTTGATTTTTTGTGTGTTTTTATTTTTTTAAATTTATTTACTAAATATTATTATTATTTATATAAAGGCTTTAAAATATTCTTTTTTATTCATTATAAGTTGAAAAAAATATTAAAAAATAAACAATAAATAAAACTTTAAAATATTTAATTCAAATTAATCAATAACTGTGAATAATAAATAAATAATGAATTACCTTTGACTAGAAAAAAATATTTTTAAAATAATCGGATTTTGTTAAATTTTAAAAAATTCAAAATTAAAACAAAATAATAACAAGAAAAAATATTTAATTTTAATTAATATTCTCTCAGACTTCAAATAATTAAAAAAAAAATTATTTAAAAAATAATTATTCAAATTAAATACCTAAATATTTTTAACAAATAAGATGAAAGTGAGAGAATGGATTGAATTATTTTTTTTGATAATAAAAAAACATTTTCTGTTTGTTTGATATTTATTTATTTGACACACATTTACTTTTGTAAGTTTTATTTAAATTTTTACACGTTTTAAAAAATTTTTTTTATTTGAACAGTTATTAAATATATTTTTATATATTTTAATGTAAATCTTTTTTTCCTATCTTTTGTATTTAAAATTTAATTCAAAATTTGATTGATTTTATTTAGATTTTTTCAGATATTAATTTATAAATTAATTTATTTATTAATAATGTTTATTAAAATTGATAAAAATAATAAAATTTATTTAATTATTTTATTTCTTTTCTTTGGAATTATTTTATATTTAGGTTATTTAATTAAAAAATATTTAAAAATAAAAATTAAATTTAATATTTTAAAGTTAATGTATTTTTTTGTTTTCCTGATTATTTCATTGTAACAAAATATTCAACTAATATACGTCTAAGATTAAATTATAATGAAGCTGAAGAATGGCAAAAAAGACAACATTTAAATTTAAAATATATAAATTTAACAAAATTAGAAAATTGGAAAAATAATAATTTAACAAAATTTATTTTAATTGAATTACCTCAAGATTGGAAAGGAGAATGTGGAGGTTTAGCTAATGAAGTAAAATATTAAAAATAAATATAATAAGGTTATAAAATATTTAGAACAATTTATTTGTTTATTTTAATATATATAAATAAATATTAAAATAAAACAGTTAGGTAATTTAATTATTTAATTATTAATTTAAAATTTTAGTAATTTTTTTATTATTTAATTTAATTAAATTTAGCTTTGGCGTCTTGCTGTTATTTATGTTTGGAGTATAGAAAGTAATCGTTATCCAGGAATATTTAATAATAGTGCATGGACATGTGATTCTTTAAATAGACCAAATGAAATGGAAGAAACATTTCCTGTTATTCATAGAATATTTGCTTATTTTAAGGTTTAATTTAAAAATAAAATTAAGGAATAACAGTAATATAATGAAATATCCAAAATAGGGGGATACAATATAATAATTAATTATCTCATTTTTATGCCTAAATAGAATAAAAATATATTTATTTTATTTTATATTTTTTAATATAAAGTTGAATTTAATTTTAATTTTAGCCAGAACAAATTGAAAATAATACAGTATATCAAGGATTTTATGATATAAATAAAATGATTAAAGCAAAAGAAAAATATTTAAGAATTCCACCTCCTCCACAAATACATAATTTATTTAAAAATTATACTAAAGAAATAAAAGAATTATTTTTATTTTCAAATAAAATAAGAACAAATGTTGATAAATATATTAAAGAAATATTTAGGTTATTTAAATATTATTAAATTTATTTTAATTTTTTAGTAATAATTTAACACATAAATTATGTATACATACAAGATTAGGTGATTTTGGTCCTCCTAAATGGCCTAAACATCATCCATCTAAAAAAGATTTTACTGAAGAATCTACAAAATTTGTTTTTAATCAAATTAAAGTATTATTACCTATTTAATTTAAACTTTAATTTAATTTTTATTTTAGGAAAAAAATAATAATATAAATATTTCAATAATTTTACTTGGAGCTGATAAAAAATTTCTCTCAGATTTAAAATTTGATGGAATTAAGGTAATTTAATTAATTATTTTAATAATTATTAAAGAATATTATAATATAATAAACACATAAAAACATATAAGAAATTATTTATTTTGTTTCGGCCAAAATTCATTCTCTTCTGTCTGTTAACTTTGTTAGTTATTATTCCTTTTATTTTTTATCATTATTTATTTAAATTAATTTAATATTTTAAAAAATAGCCAACACAAATATTAATCCCTCAAAGAATGACTCGTGATGAAGATATTTATTTTTCAACAAATATTTGTAATTCTTTAATAATTACTGCCTCAGCATCAACTTTTGGGTGGTGGATTGGTTATTTATTAAAATTAAATGATTTAAAATCAACAATTTATTTTTATTCTAATTTTGATGATTATTCAATTTATCATAGAAAAGATTTCCCTTTAGAATGGATTCCTTTAAAATTTAATTCAGAAAAAAAAGAAATAACTAAAGAAATATAAAATTAAAAAAAATGTTTATTTTATTTATTTTTAAATTGTTTTTAATATATTTATGTTCAACTTTCTTTTTTAATTATCTTCTTCTTTACTACAATTAATACATAGTAAATCAGTTTAGTCCTTTTATATTTTAAAATAAATTAAAGGACAATTCTTTAAAGGGAGGGCATAAATAAATAAAGGAAAAGGTTTTTCTCCTAAAGGGGACATTGGGACTAATTAACATATTTTTTGGAAATAAAATAATTTAATTAAAATTAAAAATTTGTTTAAAACATTAATTAAAAAATATTTAAAAATTAAAAAAAGAGAAAAGAAAAACTTGTTTTTTAATTAAAAAACAAGAAATTAATATTTTTATTTGTTTTTATAATAATAAGAAATTAATAATATATTAAAATATGTAAATTACATTTTAATAAGATAAATGAATAAAACAACATTAAAAAAAATAAAAAAGAAGTTCTTTTATTTTTATTTAATTATTTTTTATTTAAAATAATTTTTATATAAAAAAAATGAATAATAATTTAATTATTTTATTTTTCTCTTTTGGAATTTTTATTTATTTAAGTAATTATTTATTTAATTAATTTAATTAAAAATAAATTTATTAATTTAAAGTTTATGATTTTATTGGAATTTCTAATAATTTAAATGAAACAAAATATTTAATTATTTCACCAAAATCTGAAATTAATTATAATAAAGAATTAAAAAATGATTTAAATTTAAAATATATAAATTTAACAAAATTAGAAAATTGGAGAAGGAAAAATTCAACAAAATTTATTTTAATAGAAATACCAGCAGATTGGTGTGGATTATGTGGAGGTTTTGCTAATGAAGTAATAAATAAATAAATAATATTTTAAAATAATTAGTAGAATTCTTACTGTCCGAACTGACAATTAAACTTACAATTTTTTAGCCAAAAATGAAAACTTTTAAATTTTAATATATTTATTCTTGGAAAAGTTTTATTATATTCTTAGGATAGTTAAGGAAAATTATTAATGGGGTGAAAATGATGGGTTATATATTCAAGAGAAAATGACACATCTTAAAAGTAAAAAGACAATAATATTTTGGGAATTTTAAAAAGAATGACAATATGATTATTAATAAAAGTTTAATAGAAATAAATAAAAAGAATATAAAAAATATTAATCATATAATTTTAACATGATCCACAACACTTACTAATAATTTAATAGACGAGAAGAGTAAATAGTCCCTCCTCTTCATCTTAATTATTTTTTCATTTTTCTAATTAATACAATAAAACCTATATTTTAATTAAAATAGGGAAAGTGACCTTATTAAAAATTAAATATTTTAATAAATATTTATTTTTTGTTAAAGATTTGGCGTTTTGCAGTTCTTTATATTTGGGGTTTACATTTTGATCGTTATCCAGGAATATTTAATAATAGTGCATGGACATGTGATTCTAATGAAATAAAAGAAGCATTTCCTGTTATTCATAAAATATTTGCTTATTTTAAAGTTTAATTAATTAATTAAAACATAAAATAATAAATATTTTTTATAGCCAAATGAAGTTGGAAATGATACAAAATATCAAGATGATTATAATATTAAAACTATGATTAAAGCAAAAGAAAAATATTTAAGAATTCCACCTCCTCCACAAATACATAATTTGTTTAAAAATTATACTAAAGAAATAAAAGAATTATTTTTATTTTCAAATAAAATAAGAACAAATGTTGATAAATATATTAAAGAAATATTTAGGTTATTTAGTAAATATTATTAAATTTATTTTAATTTTTTAGTAATAATTTAACACATAAATTATGTATACATACAAGATTAGGTGATTTTGGTCCTCCTAAATGGCCTAAACATCATCCATCTAAAAAAGATTTTACTGAAGAATCTACAAAATTTGTTTTTAATCAAATTAAAGTATTATTACCTATTTAATTTAAACTTTATCCGAGTGACGCAAATGTTGGGGATCGTTGGGTCAAAAGATACCTCGGGGAATGAGGACGAACAATAATTTAAATATTTTTATTTAATTTTTATTTTAGGAAAAAATAAATAATAATACAAATATTTCAATAATTTTGCTTGGAACTGATCAGAAATTTCTTACAAATTTAAAATTTGATGGAATTAAGGTAATTTAATTTATAATAATTTATTAATTATTGCTTGTTAACTTTTCATTCCTCTTTTAGAGTGTTTGTATTTATTAAAGTTTATAAAATAATTTATAAAATAGCTAACATACATAATTAAGTTGGGTCTTCTCTTTGTGTTCTTCTTCACCAGCAAAAACAAATATAAAAAACTTCAAATAATTAAAACAATAAAAACATAAATATTTTATACACTTGTAAATAATTGTTGTGATTCTATTAAAACTTAATATTAAAAAGTTTATTTAAATTTTTTGCTCTTTAAAAGTTTTAAATAATGTTGAAAACATAAAATAATATTTTTGTTCTCTTTGAACTATCAAATATATTCCCTTGTTTTAAAAATGTTTTATTAAATATTTTTATTGTTTTAATTTATTTTTATTTGTTTTTGTTAGAGATTGGAGTCGAAGTTAACTAAATTTGGATATTAATAGAAAGGTTATTTCAGTGACCGAATAATTCTTTTATATAATTAAATGTTTTTTTAAAATTAATTTTAATATTTTAAAAAATAGCCAACACAAATATTAATTCCTCAAAATATGTCTCGTGGTGAAGATATTTATTTTTCAACAAATATTTGTAATTCTTTAATAATTACTGCCTCAGCATCAACTTTTGGGTGGTGGATTGGTTATTTATTAAAATTAAATGATTTAAAATCAACAATTTATTTTTATTCTGATTTTAGTTTTCGTTCAATTTATCAAAGAAATGATTTTCCATCAGAATGGATTCCTTTAGAATTTAATCCAAAAACTAAAAAAATAACTAAAAATTTACGAAAATATATTTTTAATAATTTTATTGAAAGATTATTAACTTTTAAATTTATTTAATAAATTAATTTGTATTTTTTAATATTTAAACAAATTAAAATATAATATTTATTAACAAATACCAAAAAATAAAAATTGCATTAAAGAATTATTTGAGTTCGTTTATATTAATTAATTAAATATATTTAATTTATTTTACCTATAATTATTTTTAAAAGGCACTTAATATTAATTTAAATTAAAGATCTGCTGGATCGTGTTTTTGCAATTGTTCTCCATAATCCGTTGCTTGTGACCCAACACTGAAAATATTAAAATAAAATAATTTATTAAAAAAAAAACAAACAAAGTATCATAATGAACAAGTACTTCTTCTAATGATAATTTTCCATCTTTATTATCATCAGCAATATGAATTAAATGTTTTGCTTCAGCATCGGCATGATCAAAATTTAAAGGCATTACCCAATCACGCATTTCTTCCTAATAAATTAAAAAATAAATATATAATTTTAATATTATTTTATTTGGCTAAAAAGTATTTATAATAATTAAATATTTTTTAATTAAATATTTTTTAATTATAATATTTTCAATTTTAAAAAATAAAAAGAAAATATTATAAATATCTAATAATAATTACAAAAATATATCCAATTATTAATATAAAATACCTTATTTAATTTTCCATCATTATCTTTGTCTCTATGTTCTTTAAACATTTCTCTTTCTGATTCAACCCATTCAGGTTCTTTTCCATTTAATTCTGGATAATCATTAGGACGATACATATCACCAATATATTCTTCTAAATCAACAAAACCATCTTTATTTTTATCAATATCTTCAACTGTTTCCTAAATATTTATTTTTAAATTAATTAATTATTTATTTTAAAATTACTTGAACAACAATATCTCTCATATGATCACAATCCTCTGGATGCATAAAACAACCATATTCTGTTCTATCTAATTTTTCATCAGAATTATAATCAGAAATCTAAAAATTAAATTAAATAAATATTATTATTTTTAAAAAATACCTTCCATCTTCTTTCATCTCTAGAAATCATTTTTTCATATTCAGGTGCTACTTCTTGTCCTTCCTGTTGTTTTCCATAAACTAAATCACGATAATCTTGCCAACCAAGTTTTCCATCAATTAATTGTTCTTCTTTATAATTTTTCCAAGTTCTTTCAACATCATTATTCTAAAAGAAATTTCTTTTTTTTAATCTAATTTAAAATTTACCACATAACGTTTTTGCATAAAATTAATATGTTCTCGTAATTCATCTTCTTCAATAAATCCATCACTATTTATATCCATTTTTGGTACTAATTTTCTAATAAATTTTATTTTATTAAAAAATAATAATTTTAATTAACTCTAATTTTTCTTTGCTTTTCTCAGGGGTTAATTGATCATATTGTTGTGCTTCATCTTTACCAAGAAAAGCTTCATGATCAAATTTAGGTTCATGTTCAGAACCTTCCTAATTAATTATAAAATTTAAAATTATTTAATAAATTAATTTAAATTATTAAAATTAAGAATTCTAGTAAAATTTGAGAATAAAAAATATTAAAGAATTATATCTCTTTTTTTAAATAAAAATTTATTTTAATTTAATTATCTGATCAAAAATATATAATTAATTATTAATTATTAATTAATTTATTATTTTTTATTAAAAATAATTAAATAACTTTATAATGTTCTTGATCACTTAATTTATGATCTCCATGATGTGGCTTTTGTAATTCAGGTTCATGTATAGCTGCTGAACTAATCCAAAATGTATTACAAGTATAAAAAATTGTAAGAAGAATTGCTGTATAATAATTTAAACGACAAAACATTTTCCTAATATTTTTAAAAAAAATAAAAAATTATTTAATTTTTTATTAAAATAATTATATATTTTCAAAATAATTTTAAAACTTACATTGATAACATTATATTTATTTTATAAATAAATAAAAATGAAAGAATTTTGTACTTTTTTTTAATTAAATTTCTATTAATTTATTTATGTAAATATAAATTAAAAATCTAATTTTGGTTTATTTATTTAATTAAAATAAATATATTTGAATAGAACAAATATAAATAAACTAGATATTTATTTATTTATTAAATCTGGTTTTTTATAAATTGGTTGTCAATTATTAGATTAAATAATTATTTTTAGAAAAGTTTTAATTAAAGTTTATTACCTATTTGTTATAAAAAAATATTTAAATGATAAACTGGAATAAATTAGAATTTTTAAAAAATTAGTTAGGTTACGGAAATGAAAAAAAGAAAGATTTAATATAAAAGGAATATAAATAAAAATTAAATAATTAAATGTATATCTTAAATTTAATAATATTTTATTTTTAATTATAAAGAAATATCCAAAATAAATATATTTTTAAGAAGAACGGACACTTTGGATTATATTAAAAATAAAATTATTTTGAGAAAAGAATAAACTCAAAAAAAAAAGATTGATTTTTTACTTTACACTACTACTACATAACTGTTGTGAATGACTGACCTTCAATAAAAGACCTTTTTTTTTAGGCTAAACACAAAGAAGAATTGAGAAATAAATAAATATATTTTTTTACTCTTTTATATTTAAAAAATGATGATAAAAATAAAAATTAATTTTATTTATTTATATTATTAATAATATTTTTAATTTATTTTATTTTTTTTTATTTTTCTCCAACAAAGTGTGATTCTATTTCCTCAAAATTAATTTAAAAAAATAATAATTAAAATCTCTCAAAATAAAAAAATATTTAATTTTAGTAAAATTTAAAAATTAATTAATTACAAATAAAATGGAAGGAATATATTATAGAAGGGAATAGATAAGTAGTTTAATATTAAATATTATACATAAAATTAGAATATTGCTTTATAAAAATTAATTCAAACATTTTAAAAATAAAATTAGTTTTTACTAAAATATTAAAGGTTTTATTAATTAAAAAAAAAAGAAATAATAATTTTATAAAAATCATCTGATTCTATTTTTTAATAAGAAAAGTAGTAATTATTAAAATATTTTAAATTTCTTATATTTTCTTTTTTTTTATTTTTACCAATTCAGTTTTGTTCATTTGAAGTCAAATTATTTATAATATTTTTCTCCTAAAAATAAAAAAAAAAATAAATTCATTTTAATTAAATAAGTCTACTAAAAGGAAAAGATTTTTAATTTAATCTTTACCATAATTTTTGATTGTTTTTCTGTTATTTTTGTTGCATTCTGTGCCTAATAAAATTATAAATATATTTTTATTTATTTTTTAAATTACTTGTGCTGATCCCCAAATTCGATAAAAATGTCCAACATTTTTAGGTAATATTCCATCTTTTCCATGTAATAAATTATTATTATTATTTATTTCTTTTTGTTTATTATTATTATATTCTCCAATTAATTTTTCTGTTCCATTAGGAGGAGAATAATTAATTGGACTAACACTTGGAGTTGAAGGAATTGATGAATTTAATGATAATCTAATTGCAGCTAATGAACCTGGAGTTGGTTCTTTTTCATTTATTATTTCTTTTTAAAAATAAAATTAATTAATTCAAAAATTAAATTTAAATTTAGGTATTCATTTTAATTTTCTACCATTTACCCTAATATTCTCTTTAAATAAATATTAAATATTTACTGTTTGTAGTATTATTATTTGCCCAAATAGAAGTATTTTTACTGAAATTTCTTTGCATATCGCTGCTACCAAATGATTTTGGTCTAACCTTTAAAATTAAATTATTTAAAGAATATATTATTTAAATTAATTTTAATTGGTTATTACATATTCTTAAAGAGTACCTTCTTATTTTATTTATTTTTTTAATAAAATATCTTAAATTTAAATAAATAAATACTTTTCTTAAATAATTTTCTTCATCTTTTATTTCTTTTAAAGCTTTAGTATTAGCATGGCTATAATGACAACTTTGAAATTGGTTAAGAATATCGGCAACCGGTCTTTGAGATTCTATAATAATTTCACTCCTAAATAATTTATTATTTATTTTTTCTTCATTTTCAGGTTGATTTAAAGAACTTTGTCTGTGAATTGGATGAGGAGTATTCTTTCTTTTTGGCTAAAATTAAATAAAATTAAATAAATAAAGAAAAGGGGATTTTTTAAATTAATTAATATTTATCCTAAGAAGAGAGACCAAATTAATAAAATTTAATTAATTAAATATATTTTATTATTATTTTTCTAATTTTTAAATATTATTAAAAATATAAACATTTTTAATTTAAAAATTATCTAAAACAATTTTTAAAAAAAATAAATAAAATAATTAATTAATTACCTGATCTTCTTGTTGTTTAGGAACTTGTTCTTTTTCAATATAAAAATGTGCAGATTTTTGTCTAGGAAAAACTTTAGGTTTATTTATATTATTAATTTCTTCTTTTTTATTATTAAATTTATTTTGAAATTTATCAACAATTTTTTTAATATTTTCAGGTCCAAAACTTCCAATTTCTTTACGAATAATTTCTTGTTTTTCAGGTTCAAATGCTGTATAAGCTAATTGTTTAAAAGGTAATGAAGGATCATTTAGAGATGTTCTAACATGAATATCACGAAAATTATTATTATTATTAGAAGAAGAAGAAGAAGAATTTGGAGATGATTGACTTTAAATAAATAATTAAATAAATATTAATTAAATAAATAAATAAATAAATATTAATTAATTAATTAATTTTATTTAAAATGTTTAAAAGACAAAACAAAGATTATTATTTTAAAATATAAATATTAGATAATTAATAAAATAATTTATTTACCTAGAAATTGAATTATTATTATTATTTAAAATAATTTCATTATTTTCATCACTTCCATATTGTTTTATTTTTTTGTCCAATTCTAATTGAAATGAATTCTTCTGTTTTTTTATTTTATTATTATTATTTAATTCTTCATTATTTTCCTAATTAATTAATTAATTTATTTATTTATTTATTTAAATATTTACCAAAGCCATTTCAATAACTGAATTAATTAATTTTCTAGAAAGTTCACTACTTATTCTACGTTGTTGTTGTTCATTATAATCATCATTATTATTATTATAATTAATTAATATATTATTATTATTTATTTGTGTTTCTTCATTTATTGAATCTAAACAACCTTCTCCTATTTTTTTAAATAAATAAATAAAATAAAATATTATTATAATTAATTAATTAAATAAATAAATAAAAACCTGTAGAAGGTGTTAAAAGTATTTCTTCACTTTCCTCATCTTCTTCTTCTTCTTTTTCTTTTTTAAATTTATTTTCATTTTCTAAACTATTTTTATGTTTTAATAAATTTAATGAAAATTTTTCTTCTTCATTAATATTATTATTATTATTAATTATTTCATTTGATTCTGTTAGAGTTATTTCTATTTGTTGAATTTCTATTTCTTCATTTTTTTTATTATTAATTTTCTCTTCAGTTGCCAACATTATATTTGTTAAATTAATTTTCATTTCATCTTTTAACTTTAAATTAATTTTAATTTTAAATTATATTTATTTTATAAAAATAAAAATACTTTTTTTTGTTTTTTCTTAATATTTTCTTCATAATCTTCTTCTTCTTCTTCTTTGCATTGTGAAAGTGGTGATTCTAATGAAGGTGTTCTTCTAATTAATTTAATTTCTTCATTTCCAAATTTATTATTTATTTCATCAATTTCAGAACGAAAAGTATTTGGAGGTACTAAATTAATTTTTGGAGAAGAAATTGTTGGTGATAATGATTTATTAATTTGTTCAAATACATCATTAATTAGATCTTCTAATTTAAATTTTATTATTAATTTATAAATATTTAAAATTAATTAGAGATAATTAATTCTCTCTTTATTATTTTAAACAACTAACCATCTTTTATTTTTTGGGATTTTCCGTCTGAAATATTTTTAGCATTTATTTTTTTGCATTTTAATAATTCCTCTGATTGTTTAGTGCTATACATTATAATAAATAATAAACTAAAATAATTAAATAATTAATTAAAATATTTTAAATAAATTCTCCTTTTCCCAATCACAATTTATTTAAATAAATCAGAATTAAATTATCTATTTTCCAAAAATAATTTAATAATTTTAATAAAAAATAAAATAATTGTAAAAATAAGTGTTACATTAATTTAACAAATAAACAAAATTATTTTTCTTTTTTTTCTCTTACTACGCCCATTCATCTTTTGATGATCGAAGAATAAGAAAAAATGATAAAAAAATAAAATAAAATAATATATTAAAAATAAATAAAAATTAGTAATTAATTAAATGCCAAAAAAATAAAAGCAATATTTTTATGAACTTTGTTTATTTTTTTTAAAATGATTTACTATAAAATATAAAAAAACAAAAGTACATTTTATGATGATTATTTATTTTTTTAATCATTTCTTTTTTTTATTTTCTTAAAAAACGATTCATTTATTTATTTTAAATAATTAGAGAATAAATAATTAATTTTAAATTGTTTTTTTTGTAAATAATAAATATATTATTTAACCTTAAAATATTTTAATTTTTAATAAATAAATAAAATATATTATTTATTTTATTAATTAAAGGTCTAAAATTAGAAGAAGAAAAAAGAGAATTAATTAAATAATTAAAATTAATATTTATTTATTTAAAAATCAATTTATAAAATAATAAAAAATATTTAAAAAAGGCACATTAAAACAACAGGCAAGGAATTTTTTTTAATTTCTTTGCGCGATCATTTGGATAATTGCTTTGCGTTGTAAATCAGTAATTTTATTCTTTTTGAGTATTAAAGCTTTTGTAAAAATAAAAATAATAATACCTGATTTTTTTTTACTTTTTTTTATAATATTTAATCATTTTAATTCATCTCTTTTTTCTCTTCTTTTATTTAATTTAGTAATTTCTTTGACCACCCCAAAGGTTAAATTAAATTAAAAAAGAAAATAAAAAAATAAATTTAAAATATTAAAAGAAAATAAAGTTTATTTATTTTAAAAAATAAATAAATAAATTATCTATTTATAAATTTATTTTAAATGAAAAAATAATATTTTTGTTCATAAATAAAATTAAAAAATATTTTTAACACATCCCTGATCTGTCTGCTTATAATTAAAGTTAAAATAATATTTATAATTATTTTTTATTAAAATTTAATTTTGTAAATATAAAAGAGAAAATTAAACAATTATAAATATAAAAATAATAATATTTATTTTTATTTCATTGTTCTCATAAAAAAAGAATCGGAAGTAAAAAATAAATAAATAAAATAAAGAATTTAAAAATAAATAATAAGAGTCAAGAAAGGCGCGGTTATTTAGGTATATGTATATTGATTTGAGTGAATAATAAATATTTAAAAAGAGAGAATTATTGGACGTTGATCGACTTTAAGAAGGAAAAGAAAAATTTAAAGAATAAATGAGGGATTGACTGACTGACTGACCATTCTTTTTTATTTATTTTAAATAAAATAAATATTAAAAAATATTTTAAAAAGAATATCAAAAAGTAATTTATTTAATTTTCTTTTTTAAATCTTTTTTTTAAATCCCTTTTTTTAAAAAAAAATATTAAATAAATACATTTTTCTAATAAATTATTAAAAAACAAAAATGCCTATTGGAGGAATTTTTTTATTTTATTTATTTAATATTTATTTAAAAATTACAGAATACTAAATAAATATAATATTTAAATAAATAGAAGATTTAAATAAATCTTTTTTTTTTAATTTATTTAATTGAAAATTAAAATATTTTTTTTTATTAAAAAATAAAATTATTTTAAATAAATAATTTATTTAATATTTTGTAAATAATTTAAAAATATTAAAATAAAAAAAGAATAAATAATATATTTATTAAAAATTATTTAAAATAAATACATTTACCTAATTATTTTTAAGAGAATATTATTAAATAAAAATATATTTTTTAAATAAATAAATTCTTTATTTATTTTTTAGATTTTTTTAATTTAAATTTAAAAAGTAAATATTTATGAAATAAAAAGTTTTTATTTATTTTATTATTAAAAAATATTATAATAAAAATAATTAATTTTTTTACCTAAAATTAATATAAGATCATCCTTTTATTTTAATGGAAAATAAATAATTTTTATTTTTAAATTTAATTTATTGTTAAAAAAACTAAAATTCTTAAAATAATAAATTAAAATATTATTTTTTATTTATTAGAGCAGCTTTTTCTTTTTTTTAATTTATTTGTTAAAATATATATTTATTAAATATATATTCTCACATCAAAATAAATAAATAAATAAATAAATAAATAAACTCTTTAATAAAAAAACATTTTTACCTATTTTTATTTCTTTAAAAAATATCTTTTCCCAAAATTATTTTGCTTAATATTCCCGTTTTATAAATAATTTATTTATTAGCAAAATAAGCTTTAAAAAGACAAAAACCCGTTAAATAAATTATTTGTTTAATAAAAGAACAAAAATTTAAAAATAAAATATTTTATTTAAATTAAATTAATTTATTTTTAATTTATAAAAATAAAATTCCCTTCCAATAAAAAATAAACTTTTATAATTAATTAATTAAAAACAATTTTTAAATATTTATTAATTATTATAATATTTTAATTTCAAAAAGAAATTAAATTAAAAAAATTATTTTTATTTTTTTAAATATTCTTTTTCCTTTAATTAATTAAAGAAAAGCAAATCTTTCTGTCCACCATGGATTATTAAATTGTTCTTTATTTAAATTTGTTGGTATTGAAGAAAATGAACGACCAAAACGAACTTAAAAATATTTTTAATTATTTTAAATTAATTAAAAAATTAATTAATTTATTAATATTAATTTAATATTAAATTATCTAAATAATAATAATTTTTTAATTTTTACCAAAAGGTTGTGGTGCACTATTTCTTTTAATATAATTATTTAATAAATTTTCTGATCTTTTCCCAAAACGGACCATTGCACTTCTTAATGTTGCAGAACGTGGAGATCGTCCGAATCGGATCAATGCATTTCTCATTGTTCGTTTTTGGGCTGAGGCAATTGAATCAAATAAATCACTTAAAAATATAGTTTAAAATATTATATTTAAATAATTATTGTTTTCAAATAAATTTCAGGCAAAATTTTATATATTTTTATTTTTTTATTTATAAATTATTTTTAATAAATAATTTTAAAAATGCCTATTTTTTTCAAATGATGGTTTAAAAAAAGCTTCTCTATCAGCTAATTGTAAAAGTGACGGAAAAGATCCAATTTCATTATCTTCAACATTTTTAATTTTATTTTCTGTTAAAAACTGATTGGACATTGACTGACTGAATGAAATAATTAAAATAATAAAAAATATAATTTTATTATTAATCATTATTTTATTATTAGGAGAAATATATTTTTATATAAATTAAAAGTTGAGATAATAAATATTTTTTTCTAAAATTAAAAAAAAAATAATAATTTAATTAATTAATTAACAAAATATTATTTTTAAATTAAATTTTAATGTTTTATTTAATTTATCAGAAATTAAATTAATTATTATTAATATATAAATACAGTAATAATTCTAATAATAAAATAAAAACTTTAAAATATTTCTATTTTTGAAAATAATGATGAAAATAATAATTATTTTTATTAAATATCTGCTCAAATATTAAGACATCAAATATTTGGAAAAACTTAAAAAATAGCCTTAGGGTGCTAGAAAAGTTTAATAATAAATATAAATATATACTCTGATATTATTATTATATACTTTTATTTTTTCTAATTTACTATTGCGTGTGGGAGTTGATGAAAAAAAATTAAAAAAAGTTTATAAAAAATATTAATATTATAAAATTAATATAAAATCTCTCTTATTTTATTTATAGAGAAGATAAATAAATATATTTAAAAAATAAATATAATTAAAACCTTAAACTCCTTAAAAGATTAAAAAAAGAATTTTATAATTAAAATAAAATTAATTTTGTACTTCTCTAAAATAATATTTTTGATCTGAGATAATTATTTATAATATATTTATTTATAGTAAAGGTAAATAATATTTTAATTAAATAAAATTAAAAATATTTTATTTATCAAATTGTATTAAAATATTTTTTAATACAAAAATAATATATTTTAAAAAATATTACAATAATATATAAATGTATCAAATAATTTTGTTTAAATTTAGAAATAAATAAATTAAAGTTTTTCTTTTTTAAATTAAAAAATAAAAACAAATATCAAGTCCCAATAAAAATCTTTATTTTTAAAAAATGAGGCAAATAAATATAATTCAAAAAATAAATATATACAAAGTTACACTAAATTAATTTACCTATTATTATATTTTAAAAAGTAAAAATGGTGCTTTTTCAGTTGTTTTTTTTTTACATTTTCTCCTCAAAATAAACTAATTTTACCTTTATTTTATTTAAACATTTCTTGACAAATATAATTAAATTAATTAAAATTGATATTTTTAAATAAATATATTTGTAATAATGTAATATATATAATAAATCAATTTGTTAATACTTAAAGTTATTCTAATTAAATAACAAAAAAACATTTATTTTAATCATCACAATATTCTTAAAATGCATTTTATAGAAATTTTGGCAATTTTAAAGAAATATATAAAAGTGATAAAATTATAAGTGAAAGACTGTAAAATAATAATATTTAAGTATATATTATTTTAAGAAATTTTGAGATTGGTCAATATTAAAAATAATAATTAAGTGAAGAAATTAATAAATTAATATCAAAATAAATATAAAAGAATATATTAAGTCAATTTTTTGTCAATTTACTTCAATAATATTAGAATTACTAGTACAACATCCACGTACAAAAAGTACTAGTGCAACTGGAAGAAATACAAGGCCATGAAGTAGTCCCAAAGTTATGGCAAGAAAGACAGTCTTAAAGAAAGTAACAATCATATAGGCTGGAACATCTGCTAAAACCACAACAGCCAAAATTGTAGAAATTGCTCCTTGGGTAAGAGGCCAACCCAATGCACCTAATGCTTCACGAATTTTTTCACGTGGCGTAGATCGGGTTGAACAGACATAGCCATAAGTGATATGTGCAGAATAGTCAACAGAAAAGCCAATAGACATTATGATAGTGATCATTGAAATTGCATCCTGTTTTTGTAATTAAAATTTTTTAAATAAATTTTATTTGACAAAATAATAACCAAATTAACATTCCAAAGTGTCATAAAACCAATAACTCCAATATCAATGCTAGCAATAGCCAAAGCAACCCAAAATGCACAAGATGGTTGAGGGATTAAAAGCAATGCTATAAATATCATTACAGCCATTGCAATTATAATATTTTGAATAGTATTTGGCACAATCAAAGCATATTGGTCAGTAAATAACCAAAGTGGCATGAAACTAAAAAAATAAATAAAATAAATTATTAAAATTTCAAAATTCACGTTGTAATATTATAACGAGGAAAACGGGCAGCAACATCGCGTAACAATTGTGTTGCTGTTTGTTGTTGTACTGAGGTAGAAATATCTCGTAATCCAACAAGAAAACTTTAGATAGAAATAATTAAAAAAATTATATTATTGTTTTACCGAAATGAATTTATTCGATAAAAGCCTCTTTTTGGTAACCATTCCCATTTGACATCTTCTGGCCAATTTTCCGTATGTTTTGCAGAAAAGAAATGCTATAAAATAACCATATTTTCATCATAATTTAATAACAAAAAATAAGAGATCTTATTAATTTATTTTTTACTTTATCTCGTAAAAAATATTTAAAAATTAATACCTTAGCCAGTCCATAAAATGTCTGATCTGAGGTCACATCTGACATATTAAAACCTTCGCCTGCAATTCCATATTTTTGATCACTATAATACCATTCCATTTCCTTCAACCAAAATTGAACAGACTCATCGCCAATTGTATGACGAGTATTTGCAAATACATGAACCATTGAACGAACTCGCAGTCTTTCTTCTGGATCACCGAGATTTGGTGCATTATTGACTACAACCTTTAAAATAAAGCATTTAATTTTACACTAAAAATGAATTTAAAAACCTGAACAATGGCACCATAATACCAAAAATATTTTTCTAAGGCTCGATAATGCGGAATCGCATAAGAATCACGAACAAGCAAATTAATTGGTTCAAGCCCCTCTCGCAATTGAGTACAGCCATAAATTGCAAAAATGAGATAAACACCAAACCAAACAATAGCCAATACTCTAATTAATGGCTGCATTAGAATTGGAGCAAACCTGGAAAAAGTTATTTTGAAAAATATCCGTATAAATATAATAAATGATTCTGACCAATTTTGGAAGAAATTAGCAGGTTTTGAGTCTCTTAAATTAAAATCGAGCTTTTTAGGGTCTGGATGAGGAGCAGTGCCTAACCAAAATAATCTAGTGAACAAAGATGACTGCGCATCCATTTCTTCTGGAACAGTTGGTCGTAACCAAATACAATGCAAACCACTTGATTCCCAATGTATAGAAAGAGCGAGAATACCAGCGAAGAAAGTTATCTTTTTCAAAAAAAAAGTTAAAAATTAAAAAAATTAAATATAAAACCTGATAAATAAATGTTATGGAGATGGCAACTCCAGTATAAATACAAAATATTTGTACAGCTGGAATGCTAGTTATTGCACCAACACCAAAAGAAAGAGCATCTGTCAAAGCTGTGATGAACATTGAAATTGCCGCATCACTCATTGCTTCACCCATTCGACGTTGAACTGAAGAAGCTCTGTTTGTGCGACGAATAGCAGCAATCATTAAAAACATATTATCCACACCGACAGCTTAAGTGAAATTTAAGCATAGGATGTAATAAATGAATATAAAAAAATTAGAGCTAATTAAAAATCTGTAAAATTGTTGTTTCAACTAACCAACAACCAAAAAAGGCATCACACCAACAATATCACTATATGGCATAGAACATAAATTTAAATATCCAATTGCAGTCACAATTCCCATTCCAGCATTTATAACACCAAGTATAGCAAGAACAGGTTTGGAAACAGCCCAGTCAATGTGCCAACTATTCCGGCATGTTGACATATTACAAAGTGCAGAGAATAAAAGCAGAATAAAAAATGCAAGAACAAAACGAGGTTTGAGTGAATCTGCATTTCTTTTAAGCTCTTCGGCTAAAGTCTTAAATTTTTACAAAATTTACTTGAAATTAAAAAAATCTAAACAAACATAAAGATAAGATAAAAGTAAAAAATGTTAAACTTGAGAATGAAAGTAAGTAACAGAGATAAATGGATTTGTATAATTTTTCATTAGAAACTGAAATTGTTTTTCCCATAGTCCTGATAAGTAAGAAACATTTGATGGAAAAAATTGAAGATGGTAAATCATTAGCCATGAATGAGCTCCTCTCAAAATCATTTCATTGTTTTGTCCATAACCAACAGTAACACCACCGAGACTTGCACCAATATAATTATGTCTGTTATAAATAAAAAATTTTAAATTAAAAAATATGTTCAGTTATCTTAGTCAGAAAATCTTATTAAAGCAGAATTTCATGTGGAGTAACTGAATTATATCCGCACTTTTTGAACGCCACAAAATACATTTTAAAGATAATTTGTGGAGCTGGAATGCGTTAATCTGAAAATGGATTCGAACCAATATAGCATCAAATTAAATGTAGCATTATACCACTAAACCACAGATCACTTATTATATGTCACACTTGTTAAAATCTAAATTTCTTCTTAATAAAATCTTGAAATTCAATTTACGCAATTTTCAGTAAAAATTTCTTATTTGTCAAAATATTCTACTTACACTCCTCCAAGTTTAATCATCGGATATGTTATATTTACTCCGCGTTGATAAAAGCCAGAAATTAATGCAATATGTTTATTTCCTGGACAGCCTTGATTTCTCCATGAAAGGCAGAGATCCTTATACCGAAATATACGACCTTTATACTCAACTTTAACATCTTGTTGGATCTGTTTGTCCAATGCAACAATCATATCAGAGTAAGGCATTGTCAAAATATTTTTTCCCAATTCTTTTGTGTTTACTGTGACCTTAAATATATTTTTTAATATTTAAAATTTTTTAACTAAAATTATTGTATTTTAACCTGGACTTCCCTTGATTGCGTAACTGCTCTGCCTGGAATATAGCTTCCATTAAAAAGTGGCCATTTGTCATGGATAATCTGTCTCTCTGTTTTTGATTGTGCATTTGCAGGTGTAAAAAGATAAATAGCGTCAGTAATTGAATCTAAAGATATGAAGCCACTGATGGCGAAAATTGTAATGAACAGAGGAAAAAATATTAATGGTAATGGATTATGAGCAATAAATCTGCCATAACGATAGAAAAGCTGTGAAAGTGGTCGTTCCAGGCAGTCAAAATTGTGCATTTCTTTCTATAAATTTAATAAAATTTTAATAAAAATAGAGTGCGGCGCAAGATATAGGTCATGGCAGGATCAGGATCCTACGGAAAAATCTAATATTTTTAGGATTTTCTTGTTACTTAAATAGTTATTCGAGTCAATTATGGATATGACCATTCTGTCCAAAAATATAAATTGGCATTTAGTCCAAAACCTATTATGTGTAGGGGTCGTTTAAGAGTAGCCAATTCAGAGTAGGCTAAAAATTATGTTAATTTTTTTATAATATTATGTATTTTTACTAGTGACCGGCCGAATAACTTAATGGAAGAGAAAATTGAGTTTTTTTATAATGTTTTTAAAGGGTTACTATATAAACCGCGTATTTTATCAGTCTTCTGTCAGGAGTACGTCAACCAACGTCTACGAACAACGCCGTCTACGACAACGTCTACTGCAAAAGCTGGTTCTATGAGCTGATGTTCTAGGAGCTACGCCAACGGTGGTGGTTCTAGTAACTTATGTTATAGGAGCTACGCCAACGGTGGTGGTTCTATGAGCTGACGTTCTAGGAGCAATGTTGCTTGGAAAACCGATAGATGATCTCCTCCGGATGCAGCCAAAGCGCAGGTTTTCAGCCGTCAGCACTCTTCGGATTGGTATTCAATTTATTAGAGTAAGAAAATTTTAGTAAATAAATGTCAAATAATAATTATTATACTTTAAGGCCTTCTGCAGTCTCCATAAAGTGGATTCATTCATCGCGATGTGAAACCAGCAAATATCGCTGCAGGCCACAAGCGGCCAGATCTCATCTACCTCGACTTTGGGTTAGCGCGCTTCATTTACACAGACGAGGACAAATTAATGCTGAGACCGCGTTGCAAGAAGGTGAAAATGAGCATTTCGTCCAGAAATTTCTTTATCTTCGCTTATTCTTTCAGATCCAGTTCCGTGGGATATAGCTACTGTTCGTTGAACGCGCAAAAGTGCATGAACTTCGAGTGGATGATCTTTGGTTTGTAAGGAATGCCAGGAAAAGAATAAGACCATTACTAGCGCCGAGTTGCTTGAGGTAGATTGTCCTTTTTTATCACTAACAAATTTTATAATATTAGGATTGTCCGCCTTTTCTCGTATCATGGAGAATTTGCGCCCACTTGGATTCGCTGATGAGCCCAACTGCGGTTCTCTCATTCAATGGTTTACTGAAAACTTACAAGCGGACCCAGAAAGAAACAATAGTTTTGAATGGCAGCGTGCCGGTCAGTCAGTGGCTCGTGTTAGAGATGCCGAAGTTACTGGAACTGGTACAGAGAGGCAAGTTTTTCAGCTATGTTTGTGTGACTTCTAAACTGAATAATTTACAGCTAAAATCCGAAACTGCGTAGACATATTTCAGTCTCTTCACTTTATTGGCTGTTTCAGACGAAGAAGATGGGAGCACCGTTGAATACGATGACACCATTGAGAACATGCTTTCTGGCGAAGAATAATGAACATATATGAAATCAAAGCAGAGCAGCAGAGGGAGCGGCAGAGAAGGAGATGATGACCAAACTCCAGAAGATGCCAAGAAATATTATATTTAATATATGTAAAGATGCTTACTATCGCCAATCTCAAGAATTGAATAGTATAGAGACCAATGATCATTTAAATTTTTGAATTTACATAAATATCCACAGGATACCGTACCATTGGAGGATGAAACGGCTTGGCAATGAATTGATTTGTTCAGAAAGCAGCACTTTTGAGTATTGCCAAAAATAACAAAAAAGTTTACGTATTTTTATTTTTTAATAGTTTATCTTTTTTGTTTTAGAAAATGGGAAAAAAATCAAAAGTTGGAAAACAACGTAAAGATAAATTTTATTTTTTGGCTAAAGAGGCTGGCTTTAGATCACGTGCTGCCTTCAAATTGCTTCAACTTAATAAACGTTTTGAATTCCTACAAAAATCAAGAGCTTTGGTTGATTTATGTGCAGCACCAGGAGGATGGCTACAAGTAGCTGAACAAAATATGCCTGTTTCTTCTTTGCGTATTGGTATATTTTATTTTAAGAATTAATTAATTTTTTTAAACAATAAAAAAATAGTCGGATTTTTATATCTATTATTTAAATTTAGGTGTTGATTTAGTGCCTATAAAATCAGTTAAAAACTGTATTACACTTCAAGGAGATATCACTGAAGAAAAGGTTTTTTTCGTACTTTTATTGTTAATAAACTTTAAATATAAAATTATCACAAAATTTCTACAATTTATAAACATGAAATATAAAGACTCGTCATGCCGTTCGTAAAGAACTTAACAATTGGGAAGCAGATTGTGTTTTGCACGATGGAGCTCCAAATGTTGGAACAAATTGGGCACATGATGCTTTTCAGCAAAATTGTCTTGTTCTTTCTGCACTACGATTAGCTACACAAGTTTTACGTCGTGGCGGTTATTTCATTACAAAAATATTTCGATCTGCTGACTCCCAACTACTAATTTCTGTTTTTGAAAAACTCTTCAAAAAAGTAAATTTCAATCTATCCTTCTAAATCAAAATATTATTTAGATCCATCATTGGAAGCCTGCTGCTTCTCGTTTAGAATCAGCAGAAAGTTTTGTTGTGTGTGAAAAATATTTAAAGCCCGATAAAGTTGACTCAGAACTTCTTGATGCTAAAAAGGTTTTTTCTTCACCAATTGATGAACAGACAGAAAATGTTAATTTGTAAGTTTTATTTTTTGATTCACTTGGTACTCAATTTTTTGTTTCACCGTAATTTTAAAACAATAATTCCGCATATACGGATTTCTTTCAAAATATTTTTGCTTCTAAGCCACTTATTTGATTTTACTTTTTAAATTATAACACAATATTTTAGACAACGTTTACTTTTGCATCCACGCCGAAAAGATAAAAAACCTAAAGCTCTTGGTTATGAAGACAATTCAGAAATTAGTCAACACAAAGAATTGCCTGTCAGTGAATTTCTCTCCTCCAAAAACTCATTGCAAATTTTGGCTAAAGCATCAGCACTTGTTTTAGACTCTGAAAAGGATGCTAATAGCAAATATACAACCGAGGAAATACGTGAATGTTTATCAGATATAAAGGTTAATTTTTGTATAATTTTTAATTTAAAGAAGTTTTTTTTTTGGGTTTGTGGACCTGCTGAAATTAAAAGAATATTGATATGGCGGAAGAAATTATTGGAAGAACAAAAATTGGCAAAGAAAAAACAGGAAAATGATAAAGAAATGGTTGAGAAGTAAGTTATTTATATTAAATTTTCGTAGTTGTGGTCCTGCCAATAAAAATTAATACAAATTTTTTAATTTATTATCTATAAACAATTTCTTCTATTTTAATAAAATAATCTAATTTTAAGGGACCCACTTATAAATGAAATTGAGGAGATTGAGGAAGAACAAAGTCAGGAAATGAAAGAATTAGAAGAAATTGACGAACTCATCAGAAATGCTCAAGCGGATGAGAAATCACAACTAAAAAAGTTTATTAATTTAAAATAAAAATAATTTTTTAAATAGGAGAAAGAAGAAACTATTAAAAGATAAACAAAAATTAAATGAACGCAGAAAACTTAATATGGTTCATGATGGAGATGAGCCAACAATTGGAGAAGATTTTGAAATTTTTTCACTTAAAACTATTCAAAAAGCTGTGCTTAAAGCAAAAGCTAGAGCATTAGCAGCTGCTGAAGAAGTTAGTGGTGGTGGCAAAAAAATATTAAATTCTGAAACCGATAGTGATTTTGATGAAGATGAAGGAGATAAAGGAAATATCTCAACAAGAGATGATGAAAAGTAAGTTTTTTTTATAACCTGAAAATAAAATTTTATTAAAAAAACAGAAATGATGATGAACAAAAAGTTAAAAAACCAAAGGTTAATCTAGAAGATAAACAAATGAATGATGAAGATTTAATATCAGAAAATGAATGGGATAATGATGAAAAAGGTTTTTATTATTTTATTTTTTTTAATTTTAAATATTTCAGAAAATAGTGAAGATGGTGAGAAATCAATACAAAAGTGTAAACTTACACCTTTACAACTTGCAATTGGCGAACAAATGATTTATTCAAAAAAGCGTTCTCGTGATATTGAAGATTGGGCTTGGAATCGGTTTGATTTTTTTATTTTTAAATAATTTTTATTTTTAGCCATACAAATAATGATGAAAGATTACCTGAATGGTTTTTAGCAGATGAAAAGCGTCATAATCGTCCAACAGAATTGCCTCCTTGTGTTGACTTTTCACGAGTACAATTTTATTCACAACGAGATCCAGCTTTGAATACTCGTTCTGTAAAGAAAGTAGCGGAAGCAAAAATGCGCAAAAAGAAACGACAGCTTAGACGATTAGAAAAAGCCAAAAAGAAAGCGGAGGGGGTTCTTGAAAATGAACAAATGGAACATGTAGAGAAAGTTCGAGAATTGAGGAAGTGAGTGAAGAGAAACATTTTTGGAAAAATATTTTATTATTTTTAGACTTTATAAGAAGGCAGCTAGACCAGAAAAGAAAGAAGTTAAATATCAGGTTGTTACAAAAGGAAAACGTGGAAAAATGACAAGACCAAAAGGACCTTTTAAACTTGTTGATAGAAGACTTAAAAAGGATAATCGACCATTAAAAAATCAGAAAACAAAGAAAAAAGTTAGAGAAAGGAAGGCTGGATCAAAAAGTTCTGGAAGAGGAGAGAAAAGGTCGAAAATGAGAAATGGAGGTGGTCCAAATAAAAAAAAGAGAAGAAATTAAATTATTTTATATTTTTTTTTGTTAATTTAGTTAAATATAAAATTATTTTTTTTTTATTTTTAAATTATTTTAGATTAGTATATATATTCTTTATTAAATAACTTTTTTTAATTTTTCTCTAAAAAATAATTCTAAAATGAAGAGAAAATTAATGACGTGTAAAGTTAAATGTTGGCTTTATCCATTTCACAATTTTTAAATTTCCCTCACTTTCATTAATAGAAGAGAAAAAGAATTTTTCTAAATTATTCTCTATTACCTATTTATAAATTTATTAATCCCTTGTAAAATTAATTTAAAAATAATTAAAAATGTTTTTTATTCGTTTTTATTTATTTTTGATATTTTTATTATTTATTTTTTATAAAAATATAATTTGTTGTATATATCCAAGAAATAGAAATAATAAGTAAGTTTAATATAAAAGATAATTATAATAATTGAGAAAATTTAATTTTAGTGAACCTGTTTTAAGCTTAGGGCCAGGAAGAGGTTAAAATATTATTTATTTGGTTAGTTTTTATTTAATTAAATTTATTTATTTTTTATTTAATTTTTGAGATTTGTTAAATAATTTGAGAAGAATATTTAAAAAAACAATTTTATTTATAAATTTATTTTAAATTTTAATTGTATTTTTTAACAATTTTTAATAAATAAATTTAAAAAATTAATTTTTTTTATTTTTTGTTTTTCTAAATTAAATTATTTTAAACTTTTTTTTTAATTTTAAATTAAAACCTTTAAAAAATTAAATTTCTTTATTAAAATATATTTACAAAATAAAGAAATAATAATTAAATTAAAATATAATTTTATTAAATATTTATTTTCCTTCATTATTTCCTACAAATCCTCTTTGACGATTTTGAAATATTTGTTCAACTCTTGTAAGAATATTTCCAAAACCTAAAGGATCATCAGGATTTGAACATCTTTGTTCTCCAAGAATATTAGCAGCTTTAAAAGAGCAAAGACATTGACAAATACCAAAACGACATTCTGCCGCTGGATCTCCACATTGTTTATTACTAATACAACGTTCATTTAATGATGAATGTTTTAAACAACGGTCAATTGTAGAAACCTTTTTTTTTAGAAAAGAAAACAAAAATTAATTTATTAATTTTTAAAAGTTGTGTAATATTTATTATTAGATATTTTTTCTTATTTTAATTATTTACCTCATTTAATTCACAGCGTTTCTCACAACCTGGAAAACGATGATCATTATTCTATAAATAAAAAGAATATATTTATATAATTTTAAAATAATAATTTACCGGTTGAAAATTAATTTTACATTCACATTGACCATTAATACAAGCCATAGTAACCCCTCCTTCACACTAAATAAATTTTTAAAAAATATTTAATTTAATTAAAACTTGTAAATCATTTTGACAAGGATCATCTCTATGTGCAATACTTAAACATTGTCCATTATGATATACAGGTGTTGGATCTCTACAAGGTTTTGGACAACAAATTGATGTCTTCCAACCTGGCTCACTTAATGTCATGCAAAAATGTGTGAGTGAACGACACTAAATAAATAAATATTTATTTATTTAAATAAAGAAAAGAAATAGTTAAGCTGAAAAATGAAAAAATAATTTTTCAATAATTTACTTTTTGTTCTTCAGATGTTCCAATATCACAAGATTGATTTAAATCAGGTTCTCCATAAGGACAATAAATTTTACAACAATGCCCAATATATGGACTTCCATAAATAACACAACGATAACCAATAGGACAACTATCTGTTGTTGCTGCATTATCTAACATATCAACATCATTTATAAATAAACGTCTACATGTTTGTATTGGGGAATTACCATCAGGACAAACTTAAATAAAAGATAAAATATTTAAATTAATTAAAAATACCAGCAAAACATCTTCCTTTACTATAATCTCTGTGTGTACCAGGGGAACATTGGCATTGTCCATTAATACAAGAATTAAATGAATCTACACAATGAATATCCTAAAAAATAAATAATTTTAAATTAAAACAATCTTCTTCTTCTTTTTTACTTTTTCACATTGTTGTCCCCAATTAGCAACTCTGGTACATTCTACACCATAAAGTTGTTGGCCAGAAGGGCATGCTATAATTTAATTTAATTATTTTTTAACAAATTTATAATTATTATTTATTTTTTTCAAATCACTTAGAAATAAAGAATCTTTCCAAGAGAAATTGAAAGAATTCCTCCTTTCGTTCTACTTAATTTTAAAAATAAAATTTAATAAAAAAGTACTGACGGACTGTGCAAACACCATTCACTATACTTCCACCCCAACATTCACATTTTCCATCTCGACAAAGCAAAGGTGGTTTACAATCTCTTTGGCAAGTATCACCAATTTTACTAGGTGCTTAATAAATAAATAAATAAATTTATTTATTTATTTTTAAATATTTTACCAAGTCTACAAACTGTTTTTGTATCATCTAAATCAAATTCTTCAAAATTAGTTGGACAAGTACAACGTCCATCTCGACAGACTGTATTTGTTCCATA
Source organism: Meloidogyne chitwoodi (assembly GCA_015183035.1). Taxonomy (NCBI): domain Eukaryota; kingdom Metazoa; phylum Nematoda; class Chromadorea; order Rhabditida; family Meloidogynidae; genus Meloidogyne; species Meloidogyne chitwoodi. Next base: position 997,493 of record JACZZP010000015.1, read on the forward strand.
ACATTCTTCATCAAATAAACATTTGTTTTCAATCAATTTTTCTGTTAAAAACAATAATTTATTTTTTATATTTAATATATTCTCTTATAATAAATAAAAGTTGGGGAGAAATTTAAAATTATTTAAAACTTTTATTAAATTAAAAAAAGAAATTAATTATTAATAAACAAAAATAATTATATAAAAATATAAATATTTCTTTTTTAAAAATAAATTAAAAAATACTTACGAGTGCAGGGAACATCAAAAATTGAATTATTAGATTTATATGGTAATGTCAATAAAATAATAATAATAAATATAAATTGAAAATAAAATAAATAATAATAAAATAAATATTTTTGTTTAATTAAATTTTTAAATTTTTTAAAATAAAAAATTGAAAAAAAAATAAAAATATGTTTAAATTGAGCAAAAATATTTAGTAGAATTATATGGCAATAATTAAAATTTTTAATAAATGTTTTAGACATTTTTTTAAATATTTTAATAATCTAAAGTTACATAACAACAACTAATTTATTTATTAATTATTTAATGTTTTATTGTAGTTAATTAATATTAAAAAATAATTATTTATTTATTTATAACTATAAAATTAAATAAAATTAATTAAATATTTAAAGAATCTATAATTTTCACAATTATATTTCAATAAAGAAATTTTGACGGAAATTCTAAGGAAAATAAAAAAAATATATTTTAATTAAAAATAACTAAATAAAAATTAAATATTTATTTATTTATTGTGTAATAATAATCTCTTTTATTCTGTTCAAAGCTATTTTGATTTTTCTTTTATTTTTACTGGTCAAAGTATCTATTTTATTTAGCGATATATTTATTATTATATAGGTAAAAATAAATATATTTATTTATTTGCGTGAATAAACACAATTTTGTTGTTCTGCTGACAAAAATAACAAAAGAAAAATACATGGCGCGCATCCGCCAAATTTTTTTTTCGTGACGGGTTTTTAAGCTAATCAATAAAATCTGCAATAAACGAATTGATATTTTAGAGAAAAGTTTAACGGCAAATTTAAAATATAAAAAAATTAAGTTTTTTCAACAACTTTTCTATAAAATATTCTATAATTTCTCTTATTTTTTTATTAAACTTTTACTAATTTTTTTCTTTATTTTTTTTTAATATTTTTAAAAAAATATATAGTACTTATAAATAAATAAAAAGTTAATTTTGATTTTATTAATAAAAATTTATTTTTTTTAAAATTAAATTAATGATTATTTTTGAAAAAATAAAATGATATTTGTGAAATATAAAAATGAGATTAATTTAATGATAATTGTATAATAAATAAATATAAAAAATTTTAAAAGTTAGGATTTTAAAAATTAAAAATAATTAACAAATTTTGAATATTTAAAATAAATCCTAACTTTTTTTAATAAAATTACAAGCAGAATAGAAATTTATAAAATAAATTTTACGAAAAATGTTAAATACTTGAGAATATGTAGAAAATAAATATATTTTTTTTATTTAAAATTTCCAAGCATTGATGAATAGCAAGACTAGAAAAAAAAGTTTTTTTTTAAATATTTAAAAATAATTATATTTTTTAATAAAAAAAATAATTTTACTTTTGTAAGACGGTACTTGTTTTCTTCAGAAATATTATCCATAAAAGGATTCCTTTAAAAATAAATTAATTTAATTTGAATAAAAATATTACCAGTGTGAAAATTTCTTAAAAACATAAGGTGAAGAGCTTTGTTCATTACTAGTACTTGTTGTGTTTGTATTACTGTAATAATCAGTTTGTGGAAGAACTTCTTCCAAATTTATTTTATTACTTAAGAGAAAATAAAAGTTTTTTAATTTTATATAAAAATTACTTTAAATGATTATTTGCTTGAATACCAGAAACAAAAGAATTATTATTATTAGTATTTACATCAAAAAGTGATGGAAGATGATTTCTTTTATTTGGAATATCAGCATGAATAAACTTAAAATTAAATTATATATTAAATATAAATATACCTGACAACGAGGACCATAAATGCAAATACCTGTTGTGCTAAAGTTTTTACAAAGTTGGGTTTTGTATTTTGGATGAAGCTTAAAAAAGTAAAAATAAAATTGGGTAAAGTTTTATTGTTTCAAAAAGATATTTGTCGAACAAAAGAATTCGTTAAATCGAAGAATATTAAAATTTAGAGGACATATTTTTCATAAATTATAGGAGGTATGGAGAGGAAAAAGTAAAGAAAAAAAATTATAATCTGTTAGAATGGTCTTATACTAATATTTAAAATTGAATAAAAAAACTTACAGGTCGAATACGTAATTCTGACACATCATGAGCAAATCGACAAACATCTCCATATGCACAACTACCCAATTGGCGGAATGCCCGGCAAATTTCAGTTCTGTAAGCAGTAGCCCGTCGAATTGCTCGACCTTGCAATGATCGTTGAAAATCAGAAAGGCTTTGATTGAAATTTATATTATTCTAAAATATTTATTATTATTTTGTAAATAATTATTTTAAATTTAAATTAAAAAATAAACAAACCAAAGGTTGTTTGTTTCCATTATTATAATATTTGTTAATATTTTCAGTATCAGAAAATAAATTGTAATGAGACATTAATAAACATATATTTACAAAAAAGGAACAAAACAACTATAAAAATTATTTATTTATTTAATATATTAATAAATATATTTATTATTTATTTAAAAACAAACTATGTAGAGGGAAAAATTTTTAAAAAATTAGTTAATAATTTTAAAAAATAATAGACAAAATTTTTAAGGCTATTTATTTAATTTTACAAATAATAAGGTTAAATAAATATATTTTAGAAAATAAAACTGTTAACTAAAAAGGACGCCAAAATTAAAAAAATAATGTTTTAATAAACTAATCAAATATTATAAAAATTGACCTCTCTTTAAATTTACTAGCCCCTTCCCTTTTTATAAAAAAGTTGATTATTTTTAATTTTTTTACACTCTTTCAATTTTCTTTATGTCCATGAATGACTGTATGGATTGGGATAATTTTTTTGGGCAAATTAAGGAAATAAATAAAAATATTAATATCAAAAATAATAAAATTCTCTCTTTAAAATCAAAAATCTCTTTTTTAACAAGCATAAGTTCTAATTATTAATTAGTTAATATCTTTTAATTAGAACTCATAAACTTACAAATTTAATTTATGAATAAAAAAATTTTTTAAATCTTCTCGGAGAGGAATTTTCCGACAAAAAAAGAATTTAAAGTTAAAAATTTTCGCATATTGTCATAATGTCATTTTCCTAATGTCATAATATTTATAGCACACATTTAAAACTTTCCTAACCTTGTAATATTTAATATTTATTCATTTTCCTTTTAAATTTTATTTTTATTTATTTAGATTTACACATATTCCAATTCATATAAAACTATACCATCAAATGTTTTACAAAGAAATATACTCAAGAAAGGTTTTTATTGGTGGTCTTCCTTTTGATATAAACGAAGATGATCTTCTAAATATGTTCAATCGGTTTTTATAACTTTATTTTTATTTATTTATTTAGTTATGGAAAATTTTCTATTGAATGGGATTCACGTTCTTCCGACAGAAAATATCGTAAGTTTTTTGATGACTTCATAAATTTTTAAAACAGTTGGGGGCAACCAATTTATCAGAAAAGGCTATGCTTTTCTTATATTTGAAGAGGAGTTTTCTGTACAACGTTTAATGAATGAAGAAGCTTTTCTTGACAGGAATCAGTATTATTTGAACATCTCTACAGCAGGATCACATAAGAAAGTGCAAATTCGTCCCTGGCGACTTAGTGATTGTTATTACATTGAACATCCAAAAGTGCTTTTGAATCCGCGATACACAGTAATATCAAATTTTTAAATTTATGTTTCAAATTTTTTACAATTTATTTATACTTCAAGATATTTCTTGGTGCCCTTCCCAGACACATAAGAGTTGAGATGCTTGTAACGATTATTCAAGACCGTTTCGGTGCTGTCTGTTTCGCTGATATAGACATCGACCCAATACTCCATTATCCTCAAGGCGCTGCTCGCATAACTTTTCGTATGTTTAATTCGTATATGAATGCAATTGCCAATCGCTACATCACAATTCCTAATGATAGTTGCACGAAATGCGTATGGTTTCACTTAAATAATTTCAATACTTATTTTAGACTTGTAAAGAACAACGGGCCCCTTTTGCACTTTTTTTGCGGACATACTCCTTTTATTGCCTTAAGGCAAAAATCAAATAATATTTACTAACAAGATATATAATATATGTCCGCAAAAAAAGTCCGAGAAAGGGGCCCGTTGTTCTTCATAAGTGCCCTTATTTTTTGCAGTTGGAAATTAAACCATATATTTTGGATGATCAGCAATGTGATAATTGTCATGGGAAGTTTTGTGGAAAAATTCCGGCGCCTATTTTCTGCTCTAATATTCATTGTCTTCAATATTACTGTGAGGTTTGTTGGACCGTAATGCATCGAAGCACTAATGAGAATCCTGTTCTACGCTTTTCACAAGCCTTTTGATAAGAGATTGAACTTTTAATGAATTATCATATGAAACAAAATATTCCTCATTAATTTAAATTTTACTACATATTTCAATTTTATTCTTTTAGAACGGATTTGAATTGATTAAGATTTTGGTCCAAATCCGTTTACTCAACTTCACTTGCTCTATATTAACCGTTATTTTTACATTTTGAATACACTTTATTTGTCCAATAACTTTAAAATAAAAAAAATATTTACTCAAAATAATAGAATTAAAAATGGAGTTGACTTTTTTTATCGATGGAAGGTATTTTTGAATTTAAATTTTAGAATGGAGAATAATCTTTGGTAATTGTACTTCAAAATTTGTCAATTTAATAAAACCAATAATCAGTCTTTTAAACAGAATATTTTATCCATTATTATTCAAACCAGCCAAATATTAAATTAATAAGTCAAGGACTTAAATAATGGAATTTAAGAAACATGCAGAAAATAAAGTTTAATTACATTTCCTTAGAGAGGGGAAGGGCTAGGAATAGTACCGTTTATGTCCAATTTGCTTACAATTCTGTCCGCTTTTTGGTTTAGAGAATTCTTTGTCCAGGATACCCAGCATCACTTCTAAAAAATAAATACTCAAAATATCATAAAAGCTAATTTTTTCAATTATTAGCGTGCACTATTATACAAAAAGCGTCCGATAAAAAATTACTTAAATATTCAAATGAACGTTTAATATATTCCAAAGGATGGTCACAGCAGAAAAATACAAAATTATAGTCACATATTTACTTAAAAATTCTTTAGTAAAATTGTTCCCTTCACCTTCCCATCACCAAAAACATCTCTTTACCCCTTAAGAGTTGGAACAGCACGGCTTCTTTGGCTTATCTGCGCTAGAAGAAAGCGTTATGTTGTTCTGACTATTGATTGGCACTGTCCGGTCAGGTGGAACTTGCCTAAAATTTTTTTAGTTTATAAATTTCATTTTTCTAAAGTCTAACCCCTAATGAGTAAAAAAGGTAAAACCAAATTTAAAAAAATCTTATTTTAAACAAATGGGAAATTTTCTATAAGAACAAAAATTTCGTTTTTTTAGCTAGAATATTATTACACAAACCTCGTGCTAACAGATCGGTAGATCTCAGTCAAACTGTTAGTGAATGCAGCCTCCACATTTGTTGAATCCAAAGCACTAGTCTCAATAAAACTGAGCTGATTTCTCTCTGCATATGCACGTGCTTCTTCAGTTGGAACTGCACGTAAGTGGCGTAAATCGCTTTTATTACCGACCAACATAATAACGATGTTTTGATCAGCGTGGTCACGCAATTCTGTAAAATAATGACGTTTTTTAATAATTTTGTAAACGAATATTCAGAAAACTAATATAAAATTTTTGTCACAGAAAGAATATCTACACATAATTTGAAGTGTCATTCCAATTTATTTATTGCCGATAAGGAATTTATTATAATTTATGAATAGTTCAGCATTTAAAATTTTTTAAATGCAAAAAATCACCTTTAAGCCACCGATCTACACTTTCGTAAGTCACATGTTTGGCTATGTCATAGACAAGAAGAGCACCAACCGCTCCTCTATAATAAGCTGAAGTTATAGCTCGATATCTTTCTTGTCCAGCGGTGTCCCAAATCTGTGCTTTCACAGTTTTCCCATCAACCTAATAATTTTTAGATTTTAGTCTATAAATATGAATAAAAACCTGAATGCTCCTGGTTGCAAATTCCACGCCAATAGTAGATCTTGATTCCAAATTAAACTCATTTCTGGTAAATCGTGAAAGGAGGTTTGACTTTCCCACACCGGAATCGCCAATCAAAACAACTAAATATAATATTTAAATGAAAATTAAACAAAATAATTTAAAATTTTAACATAAGTAATTTAAAAAGCAACCTTTAAATAGATAATCATATTCGTCTTCACGTGGAGTCATCTTAAACAAATTATATTCGTAATATAAACTATAATTAAAAGTTCTTTAAAATATGTTCAGTATATTTATTCTACAAGTTTTATGTACATATAAAAAATATTTTAAAAGGGTTAAACATGTTAAACATAGACCTACTAGTACGTTATAAAAAAGACAATGAATAAAAACGCGATTCGTGGAGGTTGGAAAAAATATATAATTGTTGTATTTGATGATGACTAGTTAATAGCGGAATGAAATCGAATCGAAAATCGGTTTAAGGCAGTGGTTGGAGAATCCTCACTAAAGGCGAGAGCGAATTATATTAACGTGGTTGTACGATTGTTTAGATGAATGTGTTGGAGATATATGGGAAATGAAATAGAGAAGCAAAAAAATAAAGAGAAAAGTTAGGTGAAAAAGAAAACGAAAATTTGGTGGCCGAACCTTTAGTCAATGAACCTTTCGTCAAAACTTTTCGTGCCTAGCTCAGACCTGGATAATATTTATGTCATTCGAATGAGCTCGTCGAGCTGAGTCGAATGAGACTATTAGCCTGCAGTCACAATTTAGGCCACGATACAAGCTCCTGAATATTGAAAAACCATAGGAAGTATGGGATTGTTTGGGGCCCGTATCTTGGCCCGAAATTGTGACTGCAGGCTAATTTTAGTCTCATTCGACTCAGCTCGACGAGCTCTAACGAATGACATGTTATCCAGGTTCCATGACGAAAGGTTAGGAACCGAACATTTTTCACATTTAACATAATTTAAAAATATATAGAAAGTCCTGACAATTAATTAAAAAAAGGTCACTTTGAAGCATAGAATATTAAATTGAAACTTTCTTGGATTTTTTAGTAAAAATTTGGCTAAAATTAGAACGCGCCATTTTAACAAAAAAATATTTCAAAATATTGAATAGACATAAAAAATTAATCAAACAATGAATCAGCTTTTTGTAAATCACATTTATGCTCATCTATTTAAAAATAATTCAAAGCTTCACAACAATTAAAATTACAAGTGTTTTGTAAAGAATTTATGTATAATAAAATTTTTTATAAATAAAATTTAAGAAAGTCTTAATGTTAAAATACAAAGGAAAACTTATTTTAATAGATTGGACAGTAAAATTAACAGATAAAAATTGAAAATAAAAAAACGTCAATAAAAACAGATTGTGTGCAAAAGATTCCGACCTTGGTTTTCCAATTCAAAATCGCTCAATACTTCATCAATTTCATTGTCCAAATCTTCACAGTCCTCTAACTTAAAATGTTTTTTTTAAAATTTAAAATCAATATTTTTAAACCTTTTTGCACAATTTTACAACAATTAGAGCTCCAAGAGTTGCTTCTTCATGATTATCCTGGATGTCAAAATTAATTATATGTACACACTCTCCTGTACTGTTTGCGGTTTCATTTGTTTGCAAAAAATCTACAATTTGATCGTAGACTCTTTCTTCCATGCAAATAATAACAGAAAAATGTTCTTCACAGCTTTGGAACTTTTGGGGACATTTCCTAAAATTTTTAACCATATTTAAAGAATAATTTAAAAACAAATCTAAGCAATACTTGTTAACATAAGATTATAAATTACTACAAATTTACCCAGAATAAAAAGAAATTAAAAAGAACGCAAGAAAATTATTGCCCATGTCATATAATAATAATTAAATCTAACTTTATCCTTCTATTTCTGTCCAACATATTCAAAAGTCCATTTTGAGTATACCTAAATGAAAATAATGAGCAATTTTTTTAATTTCATGATAAAATAAAATTAAATATTTTAAGGTTTAATAAAAACGTAAACCTACAATTTTGAATCTTTGTTTTTTAAATCCTGATAGATTTCTTCATAAGTGAACGAATCAAAAGCATATATATTGGGTTTGTCAATACTTGGACCGGGAAGCTTTACATAACTTCCAGAGCCAAAGCTTTGAACATTAAATCCACGTTGTCTAAAAAATAATTAAAATTAAAACATTGAGAATTTACTTAAGAAAGTAATGCGCCTCCATACTTCTGTTCATGTTCGATGAGCAACTAACCGCAATTTTGAGTTTCCCATTTGATTTTGCGTTAATAAACGGATCAAGCATGAAATCAGTTAAAATTTAAACCTGTAAAATATTTCAAAAAATAATCCAAAGCAAAAAATATAAATCCAAAAAGCAAACGGAAAGAATTTCCGATGTGACATGCCCGAAAAGGCGCACGTAGTATCTCGCTCCCTTTTTATCTCTAATTCTCTTCATTAGATATTGTGCGCCTATATGGCCGGTGCACGGCGGGTTAAATGGGAAATCTAACCGTCTCGCTTTCAATTGGAAATTTCTTACCACACTCTCTCATTTTTCCTCTCTTTCATTTATTTAATCTCTCATTTTAAACATTACTCTCGTTTCCGTTTTGAGGTTTTGACTTTTGAAACCCTATATTTCGAAAACTTTTCATACTATTTAAAATCCGCTCTACAATTTCATAGATTATTGTTTTAAGATTCTAATAAAAAATTTTTGTTTATTTTTATACACTTTTACAAAAGTTAATACACAATGAATTTCTTTAAGTTTAGATGAAAACTAGATCATTTTCTAAGCGAAAACTCGACGCTATTAATATCCGATGGATCAAACAACAAGAGAAACAACAAAAAATGTTTCAAAATTATCTAAAGCAAATAAATATAGAATGGAAGCAAGTAAACAGAACAAAGGATCAAGAGGTTTTTTTGGTTTTTTTTATAATCTTTTAATTTTAATTTAGTTCAAACATGTTCTGAAGAAAGTTCCAGTGAAACTTGTAGCAAAACCAAGGATGTTGGTATTCAGACAATCCCTCAAATGAAATCAATCAGGACGCAAACACTTCCTCGAATGAAAAGTGTTTGTACTCAGACACAAACATTTCCTCAATTGAGATCTGTTGGTACACAAACAGAAAGTAAAGGAAAAAATGTGGCTATTCAGACTATAACGAATCAGAGAAGCAAGGAAACACAAACTTATCCTGAATTTCTTCAATCAGATATATTCCTGCATCTCAAATTATTCCTCCAAGCTTCCATCTGCTACAAGGAATATCTCAACGAATAATTGATGCAATTAATGATTACTGTCAACATTCTGGAAGATCAATTGAAAAGATTTTAAACAATGCTCATGCCAAAATGGATCCTCGAAAAAAAAACTTTACTGGTTTTTAATTTTTTTAATATATTTAGAGAATTTTTTAGGTGCTGCACTCCATCGTCTTATTACGGGACAAACAAGAGAAGAACTCAAAACAATACTTCCACCAACTCAATCTTCTGTTATTCTTTGCAGAATGTTGGAAACAATGGCTGAGATTTATAGATTGGCAGACGCCTCATTTCTAGACCAAAACGAAGTCGAGAATCTTAAAAAGGCAACAAAAAATCTCTATAATGATATACAGGTTTATTTTTTATGTTTAGATTCAAAAATAAAATTTAGGAACTTCGTGCAAGATTTGAGAATTTAAATTTTCGTGCACGTCTCGCCTCTGGTCAATTGAAAATTTTCAAACCCACACCAAAGCTTCATATGCTTTGTGCTCGCAACTGAATTTGCTGAAAAAACGGTTGGTGGAGCTGGATATCCGAACAAGGGATTGAACATTTGCATTCGCTTTATAATCATCTTGTAAGTTTTAATTTTCAAATTTTGACTGTTTACTACTTTAGGCTGTTCAATATTGCAACACCGGCGATGTAGATAGAACAACAGAAAAGCTAGCTCAACATCAGACTCTCCTTAATAGACTTAATGATAGAGGAACGATGAAAAAAATTTATTGATTTTATTTTAATATTTCTTTCGTTATTTTAGATTAAAATAAATAAATTATTAATGATCTCGCTGTTGGGGCATTCAAATTTGGCTTTTTAGTGTTGAAACTGCCAGGCGAGATGCTAGCTGCGATGAACCGACATTATTTAAAATGAACGCGCGTTGTGTATAATGTCTCTATGGTTTTACAACGCTATTTTCGCATACCCCAATTTCCCGTTTAACCCGCCGTGCCGGTGCCTTTTCGGGCTCTTCCGAATATAGGTATTATAAAAAGGTGGCAGCACGACTTTTCGTCAACGGAATTTACGTCAATGGACCATTCGTCAATACTTTTCGTCATTGGACTTTATATCAACGGACTTTTCGTCAATAAACAATTTTTTAAAATAGAAAAAAGAAAAAAAAATAGTCTAAACCAGTGTTGCCAGATGAAAAAATGAAAAATCCGCAAATTCATTGGAAAAAATCCTCATTTTTGGGCAAAAATCCGCAAATTTTCGGAAAAAAATCCTCATTTTTGGGCAAAAATCCGCAAATAATAAAAATGTTTATTATAATTGAAATTTTTTATGAATATTCATATTTTTCGCTATTAACAATGGATTTTAACAATTTATTATTGGAAATAATCATCTTGTAAAATTCTGTGCAGGAAAAATCATAATTAATTTTCATTTGGGTTAGTGAGTTGACGCGCCGCAGGCGAAAAATTGCTCCCCCCAGAAGATCGAAAGCCAAAAGATCGTTCAACCAATTGATCCAATTGCTAATTCGGTCATATATCTTACAACTAATTGGTATTGCACAAATTTGGATCTATTGGGAGTGTTTTATTACTTTTCCGTTTAAGTGATTGGCCCAATTGGTTGATCTTTTGGATTGACCCCGAAAAATTTTGGAGTTCTAATGTACTATAGTTAATCAAAATTTACCTTTTCAGCGCCACAGGCGAAAATTTTTGGAAATTTTTGTACTCTAGTTGCCAACATTTACCCAAAAATAGTTCTGAAAAACAACAAAAAATACCCAAAAATATCAAAAAACCTCATAAATCCTCAAAAATTTCAAAAAAAAACCGCAAAAATCCGCAAATCCTCATTTTCAAAAAAAATCCTCTTCAATTTCTTAAAATCCTCAAAATGAGGATAAATCCTCAGATCTGGCAACTCTGGTCTAAACAATAAAGTCATACATAAATATAAACATTTCCAACAAAATAAACACACAAGATAACAAATAATCATCAGATACCCAAATTTACAATCGTATAACACAGCAGAAACTACAAAGAATAGACTATAACATAATTAAAACATTTACAAACAAAACAATATATAGAGAAATTAAAACATGATCAAGCATGAGTCAAGTTTTAAGTCAAGCTGTCGACACTGGCTCCGAAAATCGCGCTAAATAATATACAACAATAAAAAAGAAATAATAAAGGAAGTCGATCTCCTACTTTCTCTGACTTTACACACCACCATCACAGAACCATCACCGTTGTCGTAGCTTGTAGACCGTTGACGATGCTCGTAGACGTCAGCATACTCCTAGAACCTTGGCTCATAGAACTAACGCCGTTAGCGTAGCTCGCCAAACCTTAGTCTCTAGAACCAACGCCGTTAGCGTAGCTCGCCAAACCTTAGTCTCTAGACCACCGCCGTTAGCGTAGCTCATAAACCGTTGACGTTGCTCGTAGACGTTGGCGTATCTTGTAGACGTTAGCATACTCCTAGAATCTTGGCTCATAGAACTAACGCCTTAGCGTGGCTCCTAAGACACCAGTTTTTTGAACAAACGCCTTAGCTTAGCTCCTAAGACACCAGTTTATTGAACAAACGCCTTAGCTTAGCTCCTAAGACCTAAGTCTCTAGAACCAACGCCGTTAGCGTAGCTCGCCAAACCTTAGTCTCTAGAACCAACGCCGTTAGCGTAGCTCGCCAAACCTTAGTCTCTAGAACCACCGCCGTTAGCGTAGCTCATAGACCGTTGACGTTGCTCGTAGACGTTGGCGTATCTTGTAGACGTTAGCATACTCCTAGAACCTTGGCTCATAGAACTAACGCCTTAGCGTGGCTCCTAAGACACCAGTTTATTGAACAAACGCCTTAGCTTAGCTCCTAAGACACCAGTTTATTGAACAAACGCCTTAGCTTAGCTCCTAAGACCTAAGTCTCTAGAACCAACGCCGTTAGCGTAGCTCGCCAAACCTTAGTCTCTAGAACCAACGCCGTTAGCGTATCTCGCCAAACCTTAGTCTCAAGCACCACCGCTGTTAGCGTAGCTCGCAAAACCTTGGCCCATAGAGCTTCCTCCGTTAGTGTAGCTGACCGTTGACGTTTCTCGTAAACGTTGTTTCACATCAGTTGGCGCTGCTCGTAGAACAGGAGAATGGTAAAATACGCTGTTTATATAGTATCGAACTTTTAAACACATATAAAAGCTCCCATTTCTACTTCCCCAATCAGTTTACTATAAAATCTCGGACAAACATATAGACAAACTCCTAATTACATATATGCATATTTAGTCATTGACAAAAAGTCCGTTGACTTAAAATCCATTAATAAATATTGACGGATGGTCCGTTTACGTAAAGTCCATTGACAAAAAGTCATGGAGCCTTTTAAAAAGCATGCCAATTTGTTGTGGGACAATTTATCGCGAAGCCGATGTTTCAATTTTATGGCGAAATGTTTTTTAATTTGAAAAACTTTTTAAGGCGGTGGTCAATCTTTATTTTTTTGTTTGTTTCGTTAATGTTAATTTTGGTGCCATCGATTTTGATAATGGGCGAATTCGACAGAAAACGAAACTCTAAAAATCATAGTTAAAATTAGTGTTTTTTTGGCAATATCCGGGCTTAATGATTGAAACGAATTATAAAGGAGATCTCGAAACAAAAAAAAAACGGAAGAAATGTAAAATATCCGATTATAAGCACAAAATTAGAGAACGAGAAATAGTTTACTGTCGAAATCGACGGAGAACTTTTTGGTGAACTTGTAGCTGTAGAAAATAAGAAGTTTCATAGGCTTAAGATTATGTCATAAAAATTGTACATATATTTTAATTTTACATAAGAATCTATTGTAATTTGCTGTAGAAACTTCTGATTTTAGGTTATTTCCAATAAACACATATTTCCCTGGAGATAGACCCACTTTAATCTGATATATTAAAAATTAATTTTCTCAATTATAAAAAAATAGTTTACTAAATTTTTATTATAAATTCGATTCGTGTTATCCAATGTCGGTCGACAACACAATTGAACAACTTATGGCGCGGGCCATTTTGGACCTTGAACTAGTAAGTTGAGTTTTGACTTTAAACTTATTTAAATTTTTTGATATTTAGAAAATGAAACACGAAATACGTCAGAACAACGCACTTCAACTCACACGAATTGAAAAACACTGCCAGCAGCTTGAGAAGAGACTGGACATCATTGATGCTAAGGCAATTATTTAATGTTTTATAGTATATAGAATTATTTAGCTTGAAGCATTGATCAGTCGCGATAGCCATGGACATACTCCTCGTAATTCTATGCAACATTTTTCGAGTGGTGGCAGGCATTCCCTGCACAATACTACAACTGGACGTCTCTCGTACTATCCGCGATCACCAAATTTGGCAAACGGTCATCCTCATCATGGAGGTGGAACTCGTCCTACATTAAAGCGTTTGCCAGCAATAGGCAGTCCTGCTTCTACCATTGGCTATGGAATTGGTTGGAGTCCTAATAGTGCGGGACGTACTACTGGAGGCATTCAACACAAACATGCTTATGAGCGTAAACAGTATCAGTCTAAGCAGCCGCTTGGCACCGGCGGCAACAGAGCGAGTCTCGGGGTATTGTTTTCTAAAAATATATTTTTGAATATGTATCTAGGAAAAGACAGCTATTAAGACACCATGGCCTAATAGGGGTGGGAACTTCACTGATGATGTTACTGATGCATCGGATGATGACAACTCTTCGCAAACTGGCAGCGAATCGCCTTATTCTGTGGCAAAACCAGCAATCAAACCTGAAGATGTCTGCGTCAATAAGGAGAGCGAAGAGGACGATGTCAATGATGGGAATGATGAGGACTCGGAGAAGCTTAATTTTAAGGAACATGAGGTGTTAGAGGAAGATGGTGATGATGATAATGCTTCTGCAAAAATGAATGATGGGAGCAGTGGGGATTTCGAAGAAGCAGAGAATAACAACGATGACAGCAAGATTGTGGAGTCGTCTGTTATAGTTACGTCAACTATCGTTACTCCAGGTTTTTATTTAGGAGAATAAATTTGATTAACAAAGCACATTAAAAAAAATCTTTTCATCATAAGGTGCTATGATCTCGCCAGTCGTTGGAGGTTTTGGTCGTAGTCGCCGTAACTGAGGTGTTATAATCGGATCGAACTGGATGTTTGAAAAACAAGCGTTTATTTTTTGCTTGACATTATTTATTTTATAATTACTTTACATACGTAAATATATACACATTATGAGGATGCAAAATTTTGTTTTTTATTTATATGAAAAAGACGCAAAAAATTTTTATATTTTTGTTTTTTAAATGTTATATATTCTGCATCTAATGTTTACGACAGCTTTGTTAAATATAAAAATAGCATTATTTTGCAGAAAATTTTATTCTGCCGCATAAAAGTCATTATATTAACAAATCGTTTGATGGGTTCGTTATAATTTATACATAAGATTTATCTTAAAATAATTTTATATATGATCTTTATGGTTTTATTTTTTTTCAATATTTACCTGTTCCAGATGGATAAAAGACAGAATACAAATGATATTTATGAGAAGACAATAGTTCGCCATGTGGACTCGATGTGTGAGGTTATTTTTTTACGCTTACGATTTAAAATGGAGGTTTCATGACTAATGTCGTATGAATACTGTGTCCTCTTTAATAGCATCATTAGTCTCAATTTTTTGTTAGGATTAATGAAACGAATTTCTTCTATGGGAAATCAGCTTCTTTTTACTATATTTTTCAGATGATTCATGTGAAATGTATGGACACGGTGGTTCATAGAGCTTCTGCTAGCGAACAAGAGCTTCAAAGATCTGAAAGTAGATGTTACGATAGCGCACTGCATGACGCCGATTTAATGATAGAAAAGTAAGTGACATAAATTATGCTAAGAATTGTTTTCACTTTAACGTTTAAAGTTCTTAACTTATTGCATAAAATATCTTAAAAGTAGTGAGCCCATGGATGAATTTTTCAAATACAACATCGAGCTGGACTTTAGCAAGGACAAAAAGGCTTTAGTTAATGGCCAACTTAGTCAACTTCAGGAGAAACTTCATTTGTCAAAGATGAAAACTGATGAATTGAATCAATTCTCTGGAAAATGTTCTTCTGAGGCTATTTTTTACAAAATTGATGGAGGTGAGAATAGGAACAGGGTTTTAGATAGTAAATTGTGGTTATTTTTATTGATTTAATTTTATCTTGACTTTGTTTTTAGAGATAAAGAGCTATCAAGAAGCCATTAAAGAAGCCAAAGATATTCGTGATCAATTGCGAGAACTTGAAAAGAAAGTATGTATTTAATAACCTAAAGGATGCATTTTCTTTTAATAGAACTTTTCCTAAATATTTAAATTATTTTTTGAATTAAATATTTTAGCTCGCTGTAAATAAAGAGAATCTTTCACAAGCGAATAAGAATAGACTTGATTTATCGACGAGCTTGGACGCAATTAAGAGGGAATTGGCTCAATTTAATGTTACGTAGAATTAAATTAATTGACATAATATTTTGTTTAATTAAATAATAAAATGTTTTATTTAATTTAATAAAAGTTAAAATTATTTGTATTTTAATTGTCCTTGTCTTAAATCATTTTAAATATTATTATTTATTTCATAAATATCTTTGTTTTAAATAGATGGACCATCAACAAGAGAATTGCATCAAGAATTTATTTCCAGATTGGCCAGAAGGTTTCAGAGAGTGGGTGTTATCATTTTTGCCGTGAATAATTTTAAATTTGAAAAGATAATTTTTTAGGATTCATGCTCGTATCTTACCTGGAGTATCTTCTGAGTATCCATGTGTCGCTTGGTCGTTACATGATAAATGGACATTTCTTATTCCTTGGTACGTGGTAGTAAGAACCTTACAAGGGAGGGGTCATCAAGTTACAGTGGAATTTCGGAATGAAACTTTGTGGTTGGATAAATTGACCCCATTTGTATACATTTAACCGTTTTTGCCACATGAGTTTGAGTGCCGAGTTATAGGTCCCTGAAAATCGACTCATTTTTGGAGTGAAAAATTATAATATGACTATGGTATACTTTAAATGAGACCAAAAATAGCTTCTGATCTCAAGTCTGAGCCGAGTTACAGGTCTCTGAAAATTGAAAAACCATAGGGAAGAGTAAGTTCCCTTTCGGTAAGCACCTAAATGGGCTTAGTCTTTTAAGTATAACTTTGTCAATATTTGTCCAATCAAACTAATTTTGGTGTCATTCGGCTTAGCTCTAAGAGCTCTTTCGAATGAGCTATCATACGCATATTTTAATTTTTCACCCCTAAAATGAGCTTATTCCTCCCTATGGTTTTTCGATTTTCAGGGACCTATAACTCGGCACTCAAACTCATGTGGCAAAAACGGTTAAAATTTTGCAATACAAAGGGGGGTCAATCTATCCACCCACAAAGTTTCATTCCGAAATTCCACGGTAACTTGCCAACCCCTCCTTTGTTAGGGTAAAATAGGGCCCACGGTTTTTTCTAACTAGAAGTCTCACTAATTGTAAATAATTTCGATCATTTTTTATTCTAAAAAATTTATTTTTAGTTCAATTTTTTGCGCTGAGGCAAATTATAGGTTGTCCAGATCGCATCGTTCCAAGTCTGTTTGTTATAATTTTAATTTTTATTCAGCTTTAGATTTGATTCACATGGTGGCCTTAATCTGGGTTTTTATTGCAGCTTTATAGTGAGAGCAGATCCTGTTGATAAAAGGGATTTTACTGTTAAGGTGAATTTTAAGTTGACTGACAATCTTTTATTCGTTTTCCGCAGGCTTTTCAAATGGGAATGAAGGATTGTTCAAATCTTCCTACCAATACACGTGTGGGTGACATTTTTATTTAATTAATATTTAAACCATAATTTCATTCTAAATTGATAATGATTTTTTTTATACGGGATTATAACTATACTAAGCTTGCATCACAGTGGCGATTCCCTCTCGCTAAGATCTAATAAACTGAAACGTTTCTTATCTTAAATTAACTACTGTATTGCTAATGAATAGAAATTTTTATTATTGGATATTCTTTACAATTAACAAATATTTTTTTAATTTAGTTATTCAAAGTGAATTGTGTTTTATCCGATGAGTTTCCTCAAAGATGCTACAGTAAGGAACTCGGCAATGTTTTTCTACCTCCTCGAGTTTTAAATGCTACTCCTATTCCAAATGTTGTTTATGAGGCATTTGTTGAATGTAAAATATTTGTCAAAAACGATGATGGCTCGAGGATTAGCGCAAACACCGAAGTAGAAGTTCGTCCTGAATTGGCAAGAATCATTCGTGTGAAGCCGCTTCAGAGCCGCTTGTTAGATTTTTGACATTTTTAAATGGATTTGAAATTTAGGTACAATGAACGGCGCCTAATCCCGCCTCTGTTTCGTCCCAACAAACCATTTCTTTTTCGTCCTACCGAATAAATCCAACGTTACACAGATATAAATTGAATTATTTGTTTTCGTCATTTTTTGATTATATTTGAGATAATGTGGGACGAAATACCGGATTTGTTCTGTGGGACGAAACAACGATTTTTGATGGGATGAAATATCATATCTTTAGATATAGTGAACATGTCGAGATCCTTCGTCGTTGTGTATGATTTTAAAATATTTTATACCTGTAACTTATTAAATACTTTTTAGCCTTGGAATACTCGTAAAGTTGAAAATGGTGAGATAGTACCTCAAATTGTTTATTGGAACTACAGTGATGATGGAACTGCAGAACAATATCCTACAGATAAATGTAAACCAATGAGAAGTAAACCTCCTTTTCCGACGAGAGCGCTTTCAAAAGTTCGTCTGTGGTACTTTGAAAATAATAGAGTTATTCGAGCACGTTTTCCACGGACTTTAGTTAAAATTACTTTGGGTATGGAGAAGATGATTTGGGAAAATATTTCGAGCGATAGCCGGTTGTCTTATCCGCCATTAGAGGAAGGGCAATTTTTCTTCGGATGGATAATCTATAATGGTATTTTTTAGTAATATTTTTTTTATCTTTTTATTAATTTTTATAATTATTAGAATTTATTTCGTGTTATTATGTTCAAAATTACCTTTTACCGAAGGAGGGTGAGGCATTGCAAAATATATTAGAAAAGCGTATTGTTATCGATAATGCGAATCCATTAAATGAGGTTTTTATATCCTTTTAAATTTTACATTTGGTGAAATTTTTTTTGAGTAATTTATTTTATGTTCCTAACTTTTTATTTTTATTCTTTGAGATATATTATCTTAATTTCTAGTATTTTGTTCGAATTCGTGAATCAACATTGTACAATGATTTTTATATTACTGATCCATTTGAGAATATTTTAATAGCTGATCCTAAACTGTACGTTTTATTATGGCCATTCTTTTATAAAATAAATAATTAAGTATATTGCGGAATATTTCATTGGATGATCATCGAGTTAAAGGGTGTCCTGTTTGGATCAGGCTTGAGATGGAACACGATCGTTTGGCACATTTTTCTATTTCAGAATTGAACAAAAGCTTAGGTGAATTCTCTGCTTCTGAAAAAATGATGAGCTATCCAAATGTAAATATTTAATTTAATAGTAAACTAAAATTTCTTCCACTCAGATTTCTGGAATTGGAGTACTTATTGATTTGGAAACAAATACTGTATTTTCCGAAAATCACCCACAGAAGCATATTGTTCTTATTAATTCAGATAAATATGAAATAAAGTTGGGACATTTTTTCTACTTTTCTGCAGCTTATTGGCAATCAAGACAGCTTTATTTAATTGGAACTTATCAGCTAATCTCTACGAATAGACGAGTTCCAATCAACACTTTTTACCTCGAAAATAAGCTTATGGTAAGATATTATTGGAATATATTGCACTAAATAATAAAAAGAGTTAAAATTAAACACTTCTGCGATAATAAGAATTTTAACTTACTTTTATTATATTTTTAAAGTTCGAAGACTATTTTTGTTGTTATATATTTCAAATGAAGGATACCCATATGAGCAAGAATTTTGGTCCAATTTTTGATTCAATGGGTCTGGTCACAAATAAAACAAAAAAAGATAAAGTAGACTGGCCCAACAAAGGACATGGTTTTGTTTGTTTTAATCCTGATTGGCAAACAGGGATTTCTTCTCAATTAATTCTTTATTCATTGAGTTTGAATGAGGAGGCAGTTAACTATTTTTATTATTTTTATTTTCTATACAATTTTTATTGTAGCAATGTGTGACTAGTACTTGTCTCAGACAAGAAGGATTCAAATGGTGGCAACAGCAACATAAAGATGTTAATGGACTTTGCCGATGTGATGAGGTTTTGCATTTACTTTATTCGATGAAGCAAAAAGATAAAGAAGTTTTCAACGATGAAATAAAAGAGGTTTTAAAGACTACTTTGAAGACATATCAGAAGAAAATTTCTCCCATTTAAATTTTTTGTCATGTACATTTATTTTCCTTTTCGAGTCTTTTTGACTTACCCAAATATTTAGTATAACTTGTGTTAACTTATTTTTTCATATTCCACTGATGTGAGTTTCATATTCCTCTTCAATTTTGAATTTACGTAGGATTCGCAACTTATTTGACTCATTTGCTAGCTGTGAATTTAAAAATCAAATTGTCATAAATGCTGTAATGGATACATAAGTACTTGAGAAATACCTAAATAGAAAATTTTTTCTTTATATTAGATGGTATTTATCTTTTAGAGTATTTATGATACTTAATACATTAGTTTGTTGAATAAAAATTACATTTTGTTATCTAGTATTTTTAAATATTAATTTACATTAATTTTGTAATTTATATTTATCCAATACATATAACATTTTTTGAACATATTCCACTCTTTTCAAAGTTAAGTGTAAATAGTTGTCTTATCAAATCGATTTTGTTTTTTATAAAATCTAGTAATCGATCTCACTACAAATTTTGTTAGCTTTGTTATTATTACATAATGAAGAAATAGTTTCAAAAGGGAAATCCTCTTATCTTTACAACCAAAATTAAAAAAATCATTTTATTCTTTAGCTCAAAACAGATAGAAATGGCTAGCGGTGATGGGCAACAATCTTCCAACAACCCGATGTTAAATCGATTACTTGCTGTTTCTACTGAAGCACAAGGGGGCCTGTCAGACAATGTCTCGCATCTTTCTGATGAAGTTAGTAATTTATTTTAAATTCAACAATAAGTTGTTTTGATATTCGGCTCATGTCAGGTTTTTATATATTTTTATGATTTAGGATCGTGTTTGGTTAGAGAATGCATTGGAACACATTTCTGCAGATTCTGATCCAGTTAAAAAACTAAAAAGATGGATGCAAAGATTAGAAGAAATTGAGGAGCCAAATGAAACAAATTCAGCTGATATCAATGATATTTTGGAAGAAATAGGTTTATTATAATTAATTTTCTATACTAAATTTAAATAAGGAGATTTGGTCTGTGATATTGATTTATCTCTTATTTTTTGCAAAATTGGTGGATTACCTCTTGTAAAGAAGTTCTTGGTTTTTGAAATTTTTTAATTAAAAATATTTCAATTTTTAGGAAAAAAATTATGATCCTGTTAGTGCTTCCTTCACACATTTAATTGGAATTTTAGCACAATACAATAATAAAGTACAACAATTGCTTTTGAAAGAACCTTTTCTTGAGCAGTGTCTTACAACTATTGGCAATGATTCAAAATCTTTGGTTAGTTTATTATTTTTAATGAAAATATTTTTAATTTTTAGGAATATAGGCACAAAAGTGTTGGTGCTATTTCCGCTATGGTGAAAAGTTATCTACCCGCATTAATGTAGGTATTTTCTCCACAAATACAAAACAATCTTTAAAAAAGTATTTTCTAATTTTAATAAATTTAAAGTCGCTATGTACAATTGGATGGCCCAGATAAATTATATAATTGCTTCAATAAAGCTTTGGAGGATTCTGATAATGGAATGGGAAAGTTAGTACATCGATGTGCTGTAGCTGCTGTTGCAATAAAAAATAGTTTTTCTGCAGAAAGTGAGATATTTAAACTACAATTTAAAAATTTTAATTAAGTTCAAAGTATTGATTCTAATTTTCGGAAAATTTCATTAGCACCAGGAATGATGCGTTCTAAAATTGAGGAGAGAGGAGAAGATGATTTTAAAGAAACAATTGAATTTTTAAAAGAATAAAAATTATCTTTAATTTTTTAGTTGTAATTTTATTTTACAAATTAAAATAATAAAAGTGCTTTTTCAATCAGTTAGCATTTATCAATGTTTGATTGAGTTGACATGAGTTTATTCAAATTAAGGTAATGATAATTTTGCTATAAAAATAGAAGAGCAATGATCATTCACTACCCATATAGTGAGAGTCGCAGAACTTCATTAAACACGAACTCATCATGTCGCAAAACGCTGTTTCGCAATCTATTGCTGCTAGGATTGGTCCTCGACGACGTAAGACAGAGAAGGAGGGAAAGTACCATGAGTTTCGAAGCTTTCGGACTGTTAGGGAGTATTTAGATTGGTGGACGCGAGACGAGGGGCGAAACTGGAAAGTTAATTCCCGGCAGTCTCATCCACGTGGTAGTGTTGAATATTGGCGATGCAAGGTAAGAATATTTTTTTAAACATTTCTTATCTATAGGTTTAAATTGTTTTTCAGTTTCAACTAGATGGTTGTTATATTTGTCCTGCTCGTCTTCGCATTGTGATTGGATTTGATGACAGTGTTGTAGTATATCGTTCTGCTGGGTTTTCACATCAACATGAGAGAACAACTGTATTTATTATTTTTTATAATTAAAATTATTTTCCTTAATCCCTTTTTAGAAAAAACAATCAGAGGTTGTTAGTCAAGCTATTACATTGGAGCTATTTGAGGAAAATATTGGTCGATCCTTCTTTTTAGATGCACCACCACTAGAGCCAGAAGAAGAACAAGAGCATGAATTACAAATTTTGTTACTCAATGCTCGTGAAGTATTAATTCGAGTGAGGGAATTAACAGGAACAGTGGAGGGTCTTCTTCTAAATACACCTGAAATGCTTTTAACACAAACAATAGTAAATCGAGCGACTCCTGGAGAAAATGATGATGACGAGGAAGTTCCTTTTGATAATAGTGCTTCTGAGGAAGTTCTTCAAATGACGGTAAGTGAAAAATTGGTCTTAAAACTTAATTTTTTCTAATTTCTAGGCCAATCGATCAGTTCAAACTACTAATACTTCAAGATCTTTGACAGAAGCTACACAAATTCAGACACAACAAGTCATTCCATTAGAGACAAATCAAACTGTTCAATCTCCAAAACAAATAAGTGAAGGAGTTAAAGAAGTCCAAAAGGAAGTCAAAGAAGAAGTTCAAAAATCAAACGAGGTTATTCAAAAAGAAAAGGAAATTGAAACAAAGAAGCCAACAATTGTCAATGTTTGTTCATCTGCTGTACAAATTACAACAGAAGATTCAGTTAAAACAAAATCAAAACAACTTAAACCACCAAAATTTGCAACAGAGGGTGGAATATGCTCTTCTGTGGTATGAATTAATTATTTAAAATATTCTTTTTTTTTTTAGCCTAAACCAACTCTTCCTCAAATAAATTCAAAATATATAGTGAATGATGATCCAAAAACTCAAAGTGATGAAAATGTAAAAAAGTCTGTTGTGAAATTAAAGGTAGAAACATCTAATGTGAAAACAAAACGATTGATAACTCTTAAATCACCAAAATTTGCTACAGAGGGAGGAGTGATGGGAGGATCTTCTAATGTAAGTGGAATTTTTTTAATTAAAAATTGTTTAAATAACTTTTTTTCAGGCAAAAGCGACAACATCCACGACAACAACAAAAGAAGCAAACAGAACAAATAATAATAATAATAATGAAGAAAATAATGGTGGTGGTAATAATGTTTCTTCTTCTTCTTCTAATGCTTCTGGTAATTCAACAAACTAATCTTATGTGAGAAGAAAGAGAGGGAATAATAATTAATATATAATATATTGGATATATGTACATATATGTATTAACAATTAATAAATATATAATATTCTCTTTCTAAAGTTAAAAATTCCAATATTTATTTATTTTGGTTTTTTTTTGTGTTATATGTATAAAATGTATAAATAAATAAAAATATTTTTAATAAAATTTATTTTTGTTAAAACTAATTAACTATAGTGCAACAAAAAATAAAAAATTTTTTTATTCTTTTTATTTAAATAAGTAAATATAAATTATAATTATTATGAAATAAAATGTAGATAATATTTTTAACAAGGTAATGTACAGTATCTAAAAAATAATATTAAATAATAATTTATTTGTTTACCTAAAGAATGGTCCTTTACACATTAATGGATCTTTAGCAATACATTCTCTTGATTCAAATCCAATTATTTGACCATCTTTACAGGGTTGGCTACTTGCAAAATGCTTAAAAAATAAAATTAAAAATATTATTATTTTTTTCTTTTTACTTGACAAGTTCCATTCCATTTAGACCAAATTTCTCCAATATTTTCATTTTTTGATGTTAATATTCCAAATTGTTTTTGTTGTTTATTTAACTTAAAATAATAAAATTAATTTAATTATATATATAATTTTACATTTTGTTGTTTTTGTTCAATTTCATGTGAAGGTGAAGGAGTAATTCCAGGTGGTTTAGGTTCTTCTTTTTCTTCTTCTTCTTCTTTACTTATTTTATTATTTTTGTTATTTTCAATTATAAGAGGAGGAGAAATTGTTGTTGATAATAATAATAATTCTTTTTTAAATATTTTTAAAATTTTATTTAAATTTGTACTTTTTTTTTTATATTTAAAAAAAAATATTTTATCAAAAAAAAAAGTTTGTAAAATATTTATTAAATAATTTTGTAATTTTTTATTTTAAAATTATTTACCATTAATTTGTTTTTTATTTTCATTAATTATTTCTTCTTCTTCTTCATAATTATTATTAGGACAATAATCAATTTGTGTAAGAGAACCTCTACATTTTTTTAAATCAAGACATTTTCTTCTTCTTATTTTTCTTTCTCCAGGAATATTACAAGGAGTCCAAGGACCCCAAAGACTAAAATAACCTTCTGACTAAATTAATTAATTAATTAATTTATTTAATAAATTAAATTAAAATAAAACCCCATCAAAATGTTCTTCAGCAGATTGTTCATTATTTAAAGATTCTCCTAATTCTAATGGAATAAATTCTTCAAATTGTTTATTATTATTTTCATGTTTTTTATTTTCTTTTAAATTAGTAAAAATAGTTGTTGTTGGTAAAAAAGAAGAAAAAGGTAATAAATTATTCTCATTTTTTAATATTTTTAAAGGTAAAAAAGAATTAATTGTTGTAGTAGTAAATGTTTTTATATTATTATTTGTCTATATAAAATAATATAAATATTCTAATTAATTATTTAGTAATATTTTTTTAAATAATCTTTTTTTATATTAAAATTTAAATAAAAAAACCTTTTGATTTAAATCTTTAATTAATTTTAAATTTAATTTTTTTGTTGATTCTGGTCCTTTTTTATTATTAAAAATTGTTGATTTTGTTGAATTATTATTATTATTATTTATTAATAAAGAAGAAGAATTTATTTTTATAATTTTTTCTTGAAAAGAACCATCTGAGGCACGTTCCTTTTTAAAAAATAAATTATTTTATAAAAAGATTAATAATAAGTCATTTTATTTTTTAACATTTAGTTAATTAAAAGTGTTTTTATTAGTTTTATTTAAATTTTATTTAAATTTAATTTAAATATTAAATTATTTCACAATAATTTTAGCTCCATATTGTCTTTTTTGTTGTTTTTCTTCTTCTTCTTCTTCTTCTTTTTTAGATTTTTCTTCATTTAAATTATTATTTATTTTTTCATCTTTTTGAGGTAAAAAAACTTTAGGAAGTATTATTTGTTGTTTTTGAATATTTTCTTTTTCTTCTTCTTTTTTTTCTTCTTCTGGTGAAACAAAAAAAGAAGAAGAAATAATTGAAGGATTAATATTATTTTTAATATTTTCTTCTTTATTTATTTCTGTTTTTGGTATTATTGTTGTTTCAGAAATTAAATTACTTTAAAAAATAAAATTAATATTTTTTTAAAATTAATTATTAAATTTAAAAAAAATTAAAAAATAAAAATAAACTTATTATTTTGTTCTTTTTCTTTGTTATTATTTTCTAATAAAAAAGAATTATTTTCTTCAGTAATAAATAAATTATTATTATTTAAATTAGTAGAAGTAATATTTTCTGATAATAAAGGAGATAAAGATGTTGAAACTTAAAAAAATAATTAATTTATTTTTAAATTATTATTAAATAACCCTTTGAAGAAGTAGTAATTTCATCTTGTATTAATGCAGATGTTGTTATTGCTGAATCTTGTGATTGTGATAATTCTATTTGTTTATTATTTTCAATAACTTTATTTAAATAATTATTTATTTATTTAATTAAAATATTTACCAGAAGAAGAGGAAGAAAATAATTTATTATTAATACAAGAATTATGAAAGAAAACAACTTTTTTGTCATCATCTTCAGGTGGTTGAAAATCATCTGGTGCAGTAATTGCAGATTCAGTATTTGTAATACATTCCCCTTCTTCATAAAAATAAATTGCCGATAAACAATTAAATTCTTTTTCTTTAATACATTCATTAACACAAAGGGATAATGTTGGTACAGTTATTGTTGATTGGGCATAACCTCTTAATATATAATTATCAACTCTAATAAATTCTTTATTTGCACATTCCATTGATATTTCTTCTGTTAAACAAAACTTTTCAATTAAACGATATCCCTCAGAAGATTGTCTAATTAAATCTCCATCTGGAAATGTTGTTCGTTTAAAAATACGACATTCTTGTGTTTCAATTCGATAAATAATTAATGAACCTTTTAATTAATTTAAATTATTTTAATTTAATTATAATTTACAAAGTAATGTTCTTCCATTTTTGTCTTTATTATTTTTACAATATTCAATACATTGTTGTTCATTTATTCCTCTAATAATAGCTGATGGATTATTATCAATAATATTTATATTATCTTTTTTTAATAAAAATAATTATTTAATTATTAAATATATAAACTCTAACCACTAACAAAAAAAGCACTTGCTGAACCTTCACATAATGCTTAAAATTAATAATAATAATAATATTATTATTATTATTTTTAATTAAATTTAATTAAATTATTATTAAAAAGATAATTAATTAATTAATTAAATTTAATTAATTAAATTTAAATAATTACTTACCAACTTCTACAGGTAATTTTTGAAAATTTAGTAATTGTTTATTATTATTACTTTCATTTTTTGATTCTTGAAATATATTTTCAGCAAAAATAAAATTGACAAAAAATAATAAAAATAAATAAAAATTAACAAATAATTTTATAAACATTTTTTTTTTAAAAAATAAAAATAAATATTTATAATTAAATAAATAAAGGTAAATATTATTAAAAAGATTTTACTTTAAAAATATTCGGGAAAGTATTTTAAAAAAAGAAAAAGAGAAAATAGGGTCATTTAGTGTTGTTTTTTGTTTAATAATAAAATCCTTTAATCTATTTATTTTCAACAAAACACACGAAAGAATTTTTTTCACTTTCAATTTTCAATATTATTTATAACCTAATGGGGAGTAAACAGCTAAAAATAATAAAATTATATATTTACTATTTATTTATTTAAATAAAAATAAATATAAAAAAAGATTAAATTATTTAATTTTATTAAAAATTAAAGAAGAAGACAATATTTTATTTTATTAAAAATAAAATTAATAAAATATATCTTTTTATTTTTTAAATCGCCGTAGGTTAATTTTTCAGTAATTTATTTCCCACATTAAAAAATAAAAAGTAAAAATCCGGGTCGTTGTTTCGTTTAATTATATTATTATTTTCTATGAAATAAATTCTCAGGTAAAATTAAAAAAGTGATTTTATTTTTTTTGAACTGGTTTTTCTTTTTCTTTTTTTTTAATAAATGAGAAAATTAATTAAAATTAATTTTTTATTTTTTAAAAA
Organism: Meloidogyne chitwoodi; assembly: GCA_015183035.1. Lineage (NCBI taxonomy): Eukaryota > Metazoa > Nematoda > Chromadorea > Rhabditida > Meloidogynidae > Meloidogyne > Meloidogyne chitwoodi. The sequence continues at coordinate 1,025,143 of JACZZP010000015.1, forward strand.
AAGGAAAAGTTTATATTTTAATTTTAAAAAGGAATAATAATTATATAATATTTATTTTAAATAATAATTAATTTTAAAATTAAATATTTAACAAACTAAAATATTAATTTATATTTATTTATATTTTAATTAAATTTATTTATTATTCTCCTTTCCTTTGGAAAATCAACAGTTATTCTAAATTAATTATTTAGGCATTATTATATTAAATAATAACCCAAAAATATAATAACATTGCTGATGGAACCAAAGAAAAGGGAGAAAAATTTAAAAAAATAAAATAATTATTTAAATAGTAATTTAATAAATAAATTATTATTAATTTAAAAAATAAAATATATTTTATAGCCAAATGATTTATTTAAAAAAAAAGAGTAAAGAACCAACTGGAAGAAAATTAAGAAGAAAAAGAAAAGTAAATGGCTCTTTTTTAGGAAAAGAATGGCCTTAAGTTTTTATTTTATTTTATTATTTAAATTATATAAATGTTGCTCACACTTTTTTTATTTTTTTATGCGTTAAGACCGCCTTTTATTTTTTACAATAAATATTTATCAGATTTATGGATAAAAGACAATACAAAAATTAAAAATGAATTAATTAATTTAAATTAAAAAAATATAAAATTAAAATATTTATTTTAAAATATTTTAATAATATTTAAAAACTTAAATTAAAAAATTTTTAATTATTTTAAAACTAAATATTTCTGAATTTGTTGATATTTTTATCTAATTAAATAAATAATAATTAATTTATTCATATTTTTGTTATAATTTAATAAAATTAATTTAATTTTTTTTTCGCAACATTTAAATAATATATTTATTTATTTATTTAAAAGTTTTTTTTTATATTTTTACACATTTTATATTTTCTAGTCAAATAATTATTTTTTGCAGATGTCCAATTATTTAAAATACTTTTTTCTTTTTAACCTTTTATTTATTTTTTAATCATTTTTACTGATCTAAAAATTCTTGGCTTTTTTTGTTTTTCTTTTATTAAATAAATAAATAAATATTTAAATATATTTAAATGTTTATTGTAATATTTAATTCTTATATTTATTTATTAATCTTAAATTGTTTATAAAATAATAATAATTTATTTTATTTATTTAAGAAAATTAAAAATAAATATTTTTTGTTTTAAAATATATAGTTGTAAATATATACTAATTAATTTTTAAATATTATTTTTATAAAAAAAAAGTTATAAAAATTAATATACCTATTTATAATTTTAATTATTTTCAAAAAATTCATAAAAATTATTAAAGGATTAAATATCATTTTTTAAATAAAATAAAGATAAATTATATAATTAAAAAAATAATTAATAAAAATATTAAATTATTTTACTAATAAAACGAACAAAAAATATAAATAAATTGACAATTATTTTTATTTTATTAATAATCAAAACCTAAAACAAATAATTCTTTTATATTTAAATATTTTAATTCTCATCGGTATGTACGATAAGGCATGTCATGATTACCCCAATATTCTGGATCAGGTGCATCATCCGGTGGAATACCCAATTCTTCATCTGTTAATTCATATCCATAAGGATAATAATCGTGTCCCTAAAAATTAAGATAAAATTTAAAAATATTTTAAATTATTAATAATATACCAAAAGTAATGCGTTGTTCCAATAACAATTATAAACTAACCAAAACCTTAAAAGAATAATTTAAAATTGGTTTTCTTGATTTTTAATAAAAATTGAAATGTTATTCAATTTGTCAATAAATTTATATAAATATTATTTAAAGAAAAAACTCCGTTTCTATGCTTATTTAGTTAAATATAAATTAATGTAATATTGGAAAATTTTTAAATAAAATTTATTAATTAATATTCAACCGAAAATATAAAATTTTAAATAAAAGTTTTATTTGGCTTTATCAAGTTTTAATAAAAAAACAACAAACCAGAAGAAAGAAGCAGCTATTTTTGCTAAAAACCGATCCAAAAAAGGAGCTTTATAAATATGTTCAAGACGATAGTTTTCCCTATAAATTAAAAAAAAAAATTAATTTTTAAAACAAATATTTACCCGGGAAAATCTTTAGGATTTTCACCAAAACGAGGAGAACACCGATAAAATTCATCCATTATTCCCCATCGTTCAGGATCATCTAAAATTAAAAAAAATATTTTTATAAAAATTTATACATAGAAATTTTAATTTATAAAATTTAATCAAAGTAGTAACCCCAAAAAACAAAATTTTGAACAAATCTATCAAAATAGCATGCAATAAAAAATAAAAGTATTTTATTTTAAATCCTTTTTTTAAGTAATTTTGCGACTTATTATGGATTCTCAAAAAAAAATTATTTTCACGTAGATAAATATATTTAACCAAAACAAACCTAAATGTCCAATTTGGAAATTTCTATTTGGAAATTCTGAGCCCAACGGATTCTTTTCCCATCGAAATTTTATTTGCGTAGCTTTTTTATGTTTTTCATAATCTTCTTTATCCTTAAAATTTAAAATAAAAAAAATTAATTCAATATTTATTAAACCTTAGTAATGTAATGATAAAAAAGTTGACGCTTAGAAATAAGTTGACTGGAAAAAGCAGGCTGACATACCAATAAATTTTCTGAATTTTTAGATACGGCCAAAATTAAACTCTTTTGTAAATTATTCATTCTAAAAACTTAAAACAGAAAAAAATTAAAATAAACAAAAAGATAAATAATAGATTCTGTCTCTAATGACCTAAATGGTTAAATGACATAATTCCTAAATTAAATTCAAAAATTACACAAATGGTAAAGTGACAAATTGTTAAACTAAGAAATAGTACAACAGTAAAAATTAAATTGTTACACCACAATATGCTACATTTATAAACGGTGCTGATAATTTCCGATAGTAACTGTTTTCGACAGTGGCTGTTTTCGCCAGTATTTTTCGACAGTGGTTGTTTTCGCCAGTGGCTGTTTTCGACAGTGAACTATTTTCAATTTTTTCACTGTCTTCCGATTTTTTCGCCAGTGATTTATTCGACAGTGACTGTTTTCGACAGTACTGTGATTTTTTTTAAAAAGGGGAAATTCACTTTAGTGACTGTTTTCGACAGTGAACTATTTTTTATTTTTTTACTATCTGCAGATGGTTAGGGGACGATTCAGAGTTCGGTCGATTCAGTGTAGCTCGTATAATTTTTTTTATTTTAAACATTTTCAGATAATTTTTATATCATTTAAAAGAGCTCGAAAAGGGAGTCTTTTCATCAATTGAACTTATCAGATTAGTTGATTTTAGAAAAAGTTACGACCGAAAAACATGAAAATCAAGATTTTGCACTTTTTACCGCTATAACTTTTTGATGATTGATCTGATTGAATCGTCCAATTTATTAAATTAATTCGCTTATCGAATGTTTTCGTTTAATAAAAGAACTGTACAGATCGGTTAAGAATTAAAAAAGTTATGGCCAAAAACAATCGGCCGACTATGAATCGACCGACTCTGAATCGTCCCCTAACCATCTGCAGATAGTAAAAAAATAAAAAATAGTTCACTGTCGAAAACAGTCACTAAAGTGAATTTCCCCTTTTTAAAAAAAATCACAGTACTGTCGAAAACAGTCACTGTCGAAAACAGCCACTGGCGAAAAAATCGGAAGACAGTGAAAAAATTGAAAATAGTTCACTGTCGAAAACAGCCACTGGCGAAAAATACTGTCGAAAACAGCCACTGGCGAAAACGGTTACAGTCGAAAATTGTTTCCACGTTATAAACAGTAAAGAGTACAACTTCACACAATATTTTAACCACCAGTGTTTGGAAGCTCGTACGAAAATTCGTACTCGTCTTGTACTACAAAGTACGAGTATGAACGGAAATAATAATTTAATACCAAAATCCAATTTTATATTTAAAATATTAAACACCAAATAAAACAATTTATTATTTAAGTTTCTTACAACAACAATTTTACAATATTTACAACAATTATATTTACATTACGACACAAATTTTGGGGAAAAAAATTATTTAGAATATATAGCATTTGCACCAATATTATCATCTAACAAACTTTAGCCTTTTATACCATCTTAACATGAACCTTGATGGTCTTATGATCCTTCACATCAACAACCTTAAATACTTCTGGGATCGCTTTATCCAGCAATGTTTCATTTATCTTAAATTTAAAGTATTTCTTTTTGCTAAAAAATATTTTCTGACCGGTGCGGTAACAATTTCAATCACATCAGGTTTAATAGTTACACAGGGCATTCTTGTTACTTGTACCTGTGTTTTCTCTTTTGGATCGATTTTTCTGAAGATAGGTGCCAATTTGAATAAGTTTGCATCAGTACATTTGATCTGAAAATTTTTTTTACATAAATGTCTGTAAGAGTAGTCTTTACTTTAATTGCAAATGGAACATCACTTTCATTGATCAACTCAAATGATCCCTGCTGTTCGATACTGGCTTTCGTAGCTGCGTAGGTAAGTTCCTCTGGCACGGCTTTGATAACTACAATTAGAAAAAAAATTAGATTTCAAGCTAATATTTTCTGACCAATTTCCTTCTCGTTCTGCTTGTCTTTTCCGTTATTTTCTAATTTCTTATCGAATTCACCCATTTTGCTTAATAACGATGGGGGAGGATTATCGACTTCGCTTCCCATTCCTTTAGGTTTTTTCATACAACTTCCACGATCTTTGCCTGATTGCAACAATTCATCGGTAGGTACCTCCATACACTTTGCACTTTCTATATCTAAAATTTTGAGTGATTTAAAAAACATAATTTTAAATACCATCATGTTCTCCACTTTCCAATGACTTTGGAGCATCCCTTCGCATCACCGTTTTACCTCCTGTATTTTTTGGTTTTTTCTTCTTCAAACTTTGCATAGATGAAGGTGGTTTAACAGTATTCTCAGAGTCCCATGTATTTTTTGTTTCTTTCTTCTTGCCCTTTGATTTTTTAACTGGCTTATCCTTCTCAAACGTATTAGGACTCTTTGCTGAAAGAGTGTCTAAGGGAGGTGCACCAACTTTCGGAGTTGATGGCAGTTTTACAGCAGGTTTGGGCTTTAGTGGAGCTAAGGCTGGTTTTTTCTTGATTTCCTCTTTGCTTGCCGTTGGATCCTTCTTGTCCATAGGATTCTTCTCCATAGTAATATCTTTATCTTTTTTTCCTTTACTTTTGAGACATCCGACAATCAAAACTGATCCGCATAATGCTCCAATCGTAGTCAAGAATAAAGAACCAGATATAAGCACCAGGAACAAATGAAGAACAATCATTACAAATTTGAACTCTAAAAATAAAATTAAAATGACTTTAAGTTTATAAAAAGGAACTTACTCAAAACAAGCAAAACGGGAAAAAATGACGATGGATATTAATCTGCGATCTTTATTTTAATATGTTAAAATTAAACCTTTTATAGTACCGAAAAAAAGGATCAATTTAAACAAAAATTAGAACTGATATGCTCTTAAGCACTTTCTCATGAAAATTGAAAAGTTTGTTGAGTGATTTGACAAGAAAAAAATAAATATGACATTTGTACTTCTATTAATAATGTAACTTTTACATACATATGTATTTTGTGTAAAATCTAATCATCTTAATTTTTTCCAAATTATTTATAAATTAAAATTTATTTAAATCTGTTTCATATTTAATTTATACATAAATCATTGACTAAAAATATACTAAATGATGTTCGTTGTCCTTAAAAATGTCAATTTATTTCTTACTTTTAAACTCCCTGAAAAATTTAAACAAAAAAAGAAACAAGTGAAGAGTACCCCGCTAACATAAGGGAAAAAATAAAGCAGCCCATAAAGAGGAAGTATTTTATTGCATTTCCCTCTCTGTTTTCGTCAATCGTGGAGTCGGCAGTTTATTTTTTTATTTTAAATATGTCCTAACAGTCAATGAAAGTTAATGATAGTTTAACAATGTCCTAAATATCTTCTCTTTTTTAGAATTTTCCTTAACTAGATAGAAATTTAACTTTTTTTAAACTTGATCCACAAAGATGTTTTTGTTCTATTCAAATAATTTCTATTTAAAAATTTTTATTTTTTATTATCTCATGGCGTCTCTCATGAATTTCACTTTCATTCAGTCTACCTTCCTTCTTATTGCAGTACTCCTTTTAAAAAAAATAGATTCAACAAAGTCGTAAAATTAGAAATTAACATAAATTTTTAGATTTTTAGAGAATCCAACATAAAACCGTATAGGAAAATTTTAATTTAATTCACTCATTTCCTGACTAAACAAAAAAATATAAAAATATAAATCTAAAAGACTAACACAATCCAAGAGCTTTTTTAACATTGTGTACATATTATATTATTTAACAATAAATTTTCCGGCAAAAGAACCCTACTGGAGTGAAAATAAAAATGCAATCATGAAAAAGACCGTCAAACACATGTGTGCGCGTTTAATGTGTATATATGTAAAATGTACATATATATTATATTTAATCTTTTCTTTCTATCTAACAAATATATTATGGGGTGCAGTAGGTGAAATTTTTATATTGGAGTGGATTCGGCCTCAACTTATAGTGTGTAATTGAGGGGGAGAGGTCTGGCCCGGCTGGTAGTGAAAATTATTGACTGGCTGCAAATGTTTTGATGATGGGGTTGACGATATGGAGAAAAGGGATGAAAAAGGAACGAACAATGGAACCGGTAGTACTTGGACAAGGGAAAAAAGGAGGAAAGAGATTTTTAATCACAAGAAAAAAGACGAGTTGGAACCAAATTTTCTAAAATGGCAGAATGGTAAAACAAATTGAATAAAAAAATAACAAGCAAATAAAATTTCGAATCACAAAAAATTTTATTTTTCACCTTTTAAAAAGAATATAAATTACATCAAAATTTTCCGAAAAAAGTTACTATTAAGAATTAAATTCAAAATTTAAATTTCCTTAAAACCCCCTCTTTGTCGATTAAAAATGACATTTTTATCCAATCAAAATAAATTTTTTCCAAAAAATTATTTTCTAAACTTTTAAGATTCTTTTATCTAAATTTACTACCTTTCCCTCACCAGTAAACCCAAAAGCTGAAAATATGAGACAAAAAAGCCTCCTTTTCAACCACAAAATAGTGTAGAGTTGAAAAAGCATTACACTACTACTTTGTTGTTTCCCTTATTTTTTTTTCTTTTTTCAATATTCGCTAAAAGAAAAAAATATTATATATACCAACACCCCCTCCCCTCCTAAACAGCACAACATCATCTTCGTCTTTACAAATTTTTTCCCCTATATTATATATTTTTATAGACACTGGATATTGATTGATGACTTTTTTGTAGTTAATATTTATTTATACCAGAAATCAGTTCCCCAAATCCAAAAATTAATTTTAAGCTCTTCATTTATTCTATTTTTAGCAACTATTGAGGGATTTAACGAGAATATTAAATTCTCTCAATAATTAAATTTTTAATATTTTGTTTTTTATCATTGAAATTTAAATTGGAATGAAGCCAATATATAAAAGAAAATTAAAAAATTAATTTTATTTATTTTTATTAATTAATAAATGTACCTTTTTTTAATAAAAAGATGGGGAAAGAGCCAAAAGAGATAAGGATACGACAAATTTTCTCATCAATTTTATCAGTTTTAGTATTAAAATAATAATAAAAAAATTGTCTTGAAATTATATAATGTTTTTATTAAATCATTTTTAACAATAATATATACAATTTTATATTAATTTTAAAATAATTACTTTAATATTTATTAAGAATCTTTAGTAATCTTATTGGAAAATTTTAGTTAAATCTGAAATTTTGTTTTAAGAAGAAAATTTAAAATTTTGGAATTAAAATAATTAAATATTTATTTGTGTGATTTTTGATCATTAAATTTCCAAACAACTGTTAATTCCAAAGTAGAAAAAAAGTAAATTCCTTTTTTTATTATTGGTGAAATGAAATTTTATAATGTGATAGTTTGGTAAATATTTATAAAAAAATTTTTGATAAACAAATACTAAAAATGAATTTTTTTATTACATTTATATCTATTTTTAGTTGTTACTCATATTTAATGCATATTTTTATTTTTTTAATATAGGATTAAAGCGGGAAAAAAGTGCCATGTCTAAAGAATTCCAGCAACGAGGACAACAAGAAAAATATGAAGAAAAATTTGAAAAGAATGAATCACAACAACAACCTCAACAAAACAACTCTTATAATATAACCTCATCAGCTCTTCTTGAACAACAACCACCAATGGATTCTTCAACAAAAAATTCAACAATATTTGCCAGTGAAAATGAAGATTTTGTTGGTTTGGTAACTACAACAAATGTTATAAATACTAATGTTACTACGGGTCTTCAACAACAACAACCTCAAAACCAATTGCTTCAGCATCAAAATAGTTTGAGTAATAGCAACAATTCTACTTCATTTTCAATGTTTAGTTCTCGAATTGATGATGAAGGTTTTTAATTAAAAAAAATTATATTTAATTCTTTTTAGACCCCATTTTTACTTTGGATGAAGAAGTTCATGCAAAGGAACTTTCTGGAGAGCGTACACGTCATTATACTGCTGATTTTGATCCTACAATCTCTGACGATGACGGTAAAGTAGTTTTATAAAAATTTATTTTATAATTAGAATTTCCAAAAGAAATGGAGAGTTTGCACGGAGGAAGAGCTTATTCTGCGTCAACTAGGTTTTCAACTAGAATTCGAAATGGACGTTCAGGTTTTTAGAATTTATCACTTTATCCCCCAAAAAAATCAGCATTTTATTTCTTTTTTGTTTCTCCCTTTAAGAAAAAAATAAATGTATATTTATTTATATTTACTTAAAGGCCCACTTTCGAATATTCTCCATAAAGTGCATGGCCATTTTGACAGCGGTGGTATTTCAGTGGTTCCCGCTTCACTTCCTATTCAAATCAGCCGTGGCTTTAATTGGCCTTCTCATGATTTGGTTGACAGTTTAAGTGAGGAGGAAGATGGAGGGGTTTCAAAAATTAAAAAGGCTAACAATAAAGCAGCAATTATTACAAATGAGGTTATTATCATGAGTAATTTGGGTTTTTTAATTTATTCCTTAAATTTAGAAAGATACTGCTTTGTCACAATTTGATGGAAGCAAACTAGCACAGCAAAATGTGTCTGAACAAGAAGAAACGGAGGTTGAAAACTTATATGGTCGTATCCAGGCCTACTCACGTTCTATTCAACCCGAAGATGATCCGGTTAGTTTTTGCTTTGTTTATACTTCTTTGTATTGTGTTTTATTGTGTTTGGATCCATACATTTGGGTTTTATTCTCACAATCAGTACTAGTTTTTCAAGAAATAATAAACCTGTATTACAGAGAAAAGTTTAATGTAAAATTTAAGGAACGCATTTTTGGCGAACGCCCCCATCGTCGTTACTCATTAGCCGCAAAATTCGGAACGGACACAGAGGAAGAAGATAGTGGAGGGGAAAACATTCCACCAATAACGATGACTGACACTCTTTTTTGCCATCGAAATCCTCAACTGACAACGATTACCTCAACTGACAACAATTCGGCAATGATCTCAGATATAATGACGCCGATTTCTTTTTCAAATACAAATATTCCTCAAATGATGACGATTGTTAGCGGAGGAGGAATGCCTCATGTGATGGTGCCGACTAGTATGAGTTTGCTTGTGGAAAATTCAGGTTGATTAGATTGATTAGAAATTATAGAGAATTCTAATGATAAGAATCCTACTTCAAAATATCCTAGGAACCTAATATAATCCAAAGAGAAAATCAAATAATCATTTTAATATGAATTAAAAAATAAAATTTAAATAAGCAAGTAAATCTCTCCTTTTTGCCAAACTTAAAATGATAATTTGTTTTTAGGCCACAGTGATGCATTATGAAAATTTCAGAAGTATGAGAACCATAGTAGTTTTACAAAAAATTAGAAGAACAGATGATGTTTGAAACGCTTATAAAATGTTAGATTCATTCAGCTCTTGGTTTCATTCGTCCAAATTCTGTTTGGGAGCTTTCTCTCACTTTCCATAAATTCATTCACCTCATATTCATTTATTATTATTATTTTACATCATTTCGTGATTTAATTTTTGGTGACTTTTTTGTGTTTATTTTCAATTAACTCATTACGATTTAAGTAGTCAAAATAAAAAGATCTGAACATTATCAATTTAGAATTTTTATAATTTATGGTAATCGAAGGATTTCAATGTTCCTTTATTTTGGTTGTGAATCAGTGCCTACGAAGATCTGATTCTTATCGACCCATCAATGGCAACAAGTCGACCTCATAGGGCGTAGACCATTAAGGCTCGGAGCTTACTTTTTGGTTAGATTCTGTCGGACACATCTGACGTAGAATATGCTGATCCTATTTTATCTAATAATTTCATGGTTTAATTAAATTTTACTATAAAAAGATGCTCAACTAAACACTACATCCACAAACTCGCAGTTCAACCACAAACTCGCTGTTCGTAAAACAATTCTCATTGTTAGTATACAGGTCAGTTTTATTATCTCAACATTGTTTAAATGTTTTTATCTTAAGGAAAACAAACGGATACGGCAGTGAAAATGAGCATTAAAAGTGATACTTTGGCAAAGTGTAATGAATGCAGAGCGCCGTTGGTGGGACACTGTATTACCGCTGAGGGCAGACGAGTTCATAGGAATTGTTTCAAGTGCGCGGGGTGTGGGGTAGGAAATTTTATTTTCGAAAATAATACTTTTTATTTAGCTTGGTATTCCTTATGATGAGCTCAATGGATTACAATTCATACGCTATTACTCTCTTGATGGAAAAATTTATGACCCTAGTTGCTATGTAAAGAGAATTAGATGAAAGGTGTTAATTATCAAGAATCTAAAAGATCTCGTGTATAGCATTTTCCGTACTTGAATGTAGATGTATTATCAATCATAAAAAATTTGTTTTGTAATTTATTGTAAACAAAACTACTGATCATTTATTAAGATTAGGTTCTACAAAATTTTAATCAATTTTAGAATTAGAACTTTATATTGTTTTTTGACTCTTTTTTAAAGAAGAGTTTTTCTTTAAAAAATAAATTAACCCAAGTATAAATAACATCGTAAAATGTAACCAGAAATACCTAAAATAAAAATTCATGATATATTTTCAAAACCAACATTCTCCTCCAAAGCCTTATTGTATCCCAACCATCAAGGAGTAGAAAGCCAGTGGCCATAAATTCGAAACCGCGCATTCGAATAAAACTCCAGCTTTTATAAAATTGGGAGAGTAATAAAAAGCTAAAAAATACTTACGAAATCTGCAAAAATTTTGGTCTATTCTCTATTGGAAATGCATTGAATAATCTATCTTCTACGGCTGTACAAAGAGGAATTGTTAGAAAAGAAAGAAAATATCCTGGATGGATTCCATGCCAAAAAGCACTCACAAGCATAGTATATGGCATTCTACATACATAAATGTTTAATTTAGTTTTATATTTTTAATTAATTACCTAATTGATCTAAAACTCCGCCGATATACAAAATTAGCAAGCCAAAATTGTACTGTTCGGTTCCAAGCGCGAATTCCTGAACGGAAACCATCACTGTGTTCCACATTTGGAATATCTAAGTTATTTATGGTTTCCGAATCAAATTCTATGGATTGATCGTTCAAATCGATGCCACTATAAATGGAATATCTAGTAGTTTAGCTTACACTAGTTGAATATAGCATTATTAGTGAATTATTTACTCAAAAATGTTAAAACACAATATAAATTACTTATTTATTTCAATAGCAATATATATCTACACGATGACAATACACAAAAACAAATTATATATTTACATTATATGAAAGGGAAACAACTGTGGAACAACAGCAATAATATACATACATAGATTTATGGGTGAAAGGGCATAGATTTATTATTAGGGTTTTTCAAGATTTGGTAACTGTCATCGCTCTTCTTTTTCCTATTTCTTTAGATGTCCTTGTTGCAGCATTCCTCGTCTCCACAGCTCACATGTAGGCCGATTGGTCTCCACGAGGTGGTGGTGGCGGTTGATTGCTGCCGCCGGACGGAGGAGCCGAGCCTGCCTCGAACTCGAACTGGTAGGTACCGCCGCGGCTGGGCTATAAATAAAAAATAATATTTTATAATTAAAAGTGTTTAATTAAAAACATACCGCGCCCCCGCCTCCAGACGATCCCTTCTTTGGCATACTCCCTGGCGAAGGCATGTAGGCGCTCTGATCTCCCATGACGATTGTTGAAGAGTTCTTGCTTTTGTGAAGGTTGCAGATGCGATTGAAGTAGTTGGTAAGTAATTGAAAGAAAAAATCACTTTTATACTTTATCAAGTGTATTTACACTGATTTACTATAAAAATGAAGTTTTTTCTCACTCACTCATCAACCGGCGTCGACTACAACTGTCAACTGCAACCTTCACAAAAGCAAGAGCTCTTCAACATCATCATGGGAGATCAGAGTGCCTACATGCCTTCGCCAGGGAGTATGCCAAAGAAGGGATCGTCTGGGGGCGGGGGCGCGGTATGTTTTTAATTAAACACTTTTTTAATTATAAAATATTTTTTATTTATAGCCCAGTCGCGGCGGTACCTACCAGTTCGAGTTCGAGGCAGGCTCGGCTCCTCCGTCCGGCGGCAGCAATCAACCGCCACCACCACCTCGTGGAGACCAATCGGCCTACATGTGAGCTGTGGAGACGAGGAATGCTGCAATAAGAACATCTAAAGAAATAGGAAAGAGAAGAGCGATGACAGCCAATAAATTCAACGTGGACAAACTCTTGATAATACCACACACCTTTCACCCATAAATGTATGTATATTGCTATTGCCTCTAATATTGTTTCCCCTTCACATAAAACTGTATATTTAAATTGTCTTTTTGTATTATCATTATATAAATAATATCCTTCTTGAGATAAGTAATTTTGAGTTCTTGTCAATTATACGACTAAAAAATCTGCAATTTTTGTCCGAAAGCATAATGTTTTTACTACTAACAGAAAAAGAAGGGAAAAGAATTGATGAATTTGAAAACATTCAGCAATTGATTTTATGTACCTCCAAAAAATAATCCTTTCATCTTCTTTTTATATCTTAAAATATTTTTCTTGGGAAAAATTTATGCATGCGGACAAAACTTGCGGACTTTTTGGTCGTATAACAGGAAGAACCTAATTTTATTGATGTTCAGCAATTTTGATTAAGTACTATGATTTAACATAAAGGCTTTTTAAGATTTTTAGCGTTAATCTATAAGAAAAAAGCATACACAATCTTTTCCATCTTCGCTGGCCCATTTCCTGGTGTTGATTCTCCTTCTTTTGGATATAATCCAATACCTGTCAATAAACAAATTGACTCGGCAACCATCCAAGCACTATATATTCGCATTCTTAGGTATAAAAATGCAAGTGTACACCAAATAAAATCATAAAATAGCCCGCCAACAGTGAAAACATGTTCCTTGCGAAGAATCTTAAAGAGTACTATTTTAAATACATATATTTTGAATTTGAAATAAAAGCAGGATAAAATTAATCTTCTGACAGAAATATGTAAGAAACAGTTAAAAACTGACATTTACTGGATCCAACCATGTAAGAAAAATTAACGAAGGTAATGACCAACTCAAAGTTATCACTTTTCCTACCATCAATGGCTTAAGTTTATTCCATAAAAGTGGTTTTTTCCACATTGTTAAAGAATCGGAATAAGTACGATAGGTGAAATAAGGGCCTGAATTATTTTTTTATTCTTAAAAAATATTTTAAATAAAACCTGTAAAAAGTCCTGTAAAGTTATATAAATAATTGAATGCTTCAAGTGTTGAAGGTTCTCTTCCAATTACTTGAAATATATTTGTATTGTCAGATTTTTTTGATAATCGAAAGTCAGCAATTTCATAGCTTAACCCAACCAACTACAGAACTATAAGAATAAAATTAAAATGAAAAACCCTCAAAGTAAGAATAAGTTGAATGGCATTTGTAACAAATTCGAGCCGTGGGAGCCCAACAAAATGCATTAAGCGAAGAACAGTTAAGAAAGCAAATGTTCCATAGAAAGACAAATATGTTAAAAATCTGAAGAAAAAACAATAAACAAAAAATAACCTAAAAATATGGGAAGACATACTAACTTTGGCTAAACTACAGTTTCCGTACTTTTTTTCGTAAGAGTTATATGTAATTCGAAAGAGCTCGTCGAGCTGAGTCGAATGACATAAAGCTAGTCCGCGGAAACAACTATGGGCCAAGTTACAGACTCCCGAAAATCCAAAAACCTTAGGGGGGAGTAAGCCCATTTGAGGTGATTACCGCGGCTACTCCTAAATTATTTTCATTAGATTAATTATTTTGTTGTAAGTTGAGCCATAGAATAACGCATGTACCAAAAGCCAACCAGGGATGGGCTCCCAGACGAAGAAGTCATAAGACACTCCCAATAGGTCCAAGTTTGGCCTGTTTCCAGCAAACTTCGATCCTTCATAACTTGTTCAAAATCGTCCAATAAAGACATTTGGTCTCATTCGATAGGTTTCGAAGAGCTCTTTCGAATGAGCTATCATACTAATATTCGAATTTTTCACCCAAAAATGAGCTTACTCTCCCCTATGGTTTTTCAATTTTTGGGGACCTATAACTTGGTCCACACTTGTTTCCGCGAACTAATTTTAGTGTCATTCAACTCAGCTCGACGAGCTCTTTCGAATGACATATAACTCATTCGAAAAAAAAGTACAGAAACTGTAGTCAGGCCCTAACTTTTTTTACTATAAAATTATTCTAAATATAATTTTATGATTTAAAATACAAACTTTGGATTTTTAATAAAGCGAAACATAACCAAATGAGCAATTACAATTAATAAAGAGCAAAATAACAATCGACCAGCTATAAAAAAGGTAAGTCCAAACCCAATGAGACCATCAAGATATCGTCGAGTATCAAATGATGCAAATTGTCGTAACAAAAAGGCCAAAACTGATGAGACTAGAAGAAGGAATCCATAAAAAAGATCACCCTATATTTCAGAAAAATTGAGAAAATATTTTTCGAAAAAACCTTTGCTCTGTAGAAAAATTCAGTGATTTGGTGCAGCATATACAATAAAAAATAAAAGGGCTTTAAACGATTGTTAAGAATTATTATAATTGAATCGAAAAATTAAAATATGTTTTTAAAATATAAAAATATTTTGCAAAAGTAAAAAAACAGAAACAAAAATTTATTAATCTAGAAACAATTTAATATGTATTTAAAGGGCATGAATTTTTTCATTTGGAACATTAAAATTTTCGCCCGCCATGATAAAATTTCGAAAAGGAGTTTTCTTGCTAAGCCCTTGTAAAATAATTTTATTTTACAATAAACATTTTAAAGATCAACTAGATTTTCTAATCACTTTTACAATCAAAGAAAAATCTTAATTTATTATTTAAATTTATGTTCCATTTGATTTGTTAAAATATATTAACTAACTCAAAAAAGACGTGACGTCAATTTCAGATCACGTTCAGGATTTGTTGCACTTTCGTCGTTATACATAAAGCTACGCTTAAATTCAGAAAGCAATTTAGCCTTCCATAACTGCTCGGGAGTAAGCTTATCGTTGTATTTAAAATAATACCAACTTAAAATCGGAAAAATTTTTTTAAAAATGGTTTAGGGCAGTTTTGTGGACGTTTATCATCGCCAAAATATTGTTACACTATGTCCGCTAAACTGCCATTATATAAATTAGACTTACAAAATAAGATTGCATGGATGATTTGGACCATAATTGTAATAAATTGTTCCATTTACTAAGCCAATAACAGATATAGAAATAATTGTTTTAACAAGCAAAGTATTTCTAGTACATCGTTGGATGTAAAATTGAAAATTTGCCTTAAATTTATCAAAACGCCTTATTTTCTTTGGATTTACAGGTCTTGGTTGTGCAATATTTTTGCATAGTTCATTGTAAGCTGAAACATTATCAAAATTAGAAGTTGACTCCATTGTTGTTACAGCTAAAAAGAAAAATTTTCAAGACTATACATAAATATGTAATTTAGGGCATCGGAATTGTGGTCCCATCGAAAAAATTAAACAATTCTGAAAACATGTTTCTAGGGGTAATTTGGGGCGTTGATCACGAATCTGAGGTCAGATTTTATCTATCACTTGATTTTACTATGATTTTTAATCAAGTACTTTATTTTTTAAAAAAATAATTTTTCAGCGAAAAAAAGACAGACTATTCGATTCGTCTCATTGAGCTGAATCGGATAGTATCACTCATGTTTAAATGAATATGGACCGAAGTACAGGCGATTAAAAATCGTAAATCATCTCCATGATTAACTAAAAATCATTGATAAAATCAAGTGTAAACAAAATCTGAGTTCAAATTCGTGATCAACGCCATAAATTACCCCTAGAAACAAGTTTTCAAAATTTCTAGATTTTTTTCGAAGGGACCACAATTCAGAAGGATTGCTTAATTTAGTTTAAAAATAAATGTGTATCGAATTTAGAAATTCGTTAAAATGAACAACATATACATATACCTATTTATAAAATTTTAAATTAAATTTTAAATTTTTTGAATTTTATGGGACATGCCCGACTGGACGCCTGCGACTTGCCGCAAGTAGTCCCTAGTTTCCATTTTACTCTAATTCTCTTTGTTTAACATACTATTGCGCGTCCACTCGGCCCGCGTCCAGTCAGCCCTATTGGAGCTTATTTTTCTAAACTTGAGCTTATAAGCCGAGAATGAGCTTTCGATTACGTCGATTTTGAATGGAATGAGTGTGGAAATTAGGAGAGCGGGAAAAAGTAAAAAATGAGAGGAATGATGAGAAAAATTCGTTACATTTTTTCTCTGCGAGACAATAAGAGTTACTAATGTCCAGGAACCATGATACATTGTATATATTGTCATAAATTCTATTTTAAAGAATTTTATGAATACTGAATTTAAATCTATAGTCTACAATGATAAAGCACTTATTACAATCTCATGGATTGCTTCATTTTCATTTATTATTTCGACTTTAATCAGAAAACGACATTTGCCTAATGAATCATCGATTATAATTAATTTTTATTTGGTAGGCATAGTTTTTTGCTCATTTTTTTTATTTTCTTGTCTTGTGGGATCTGATGTGAGGGGAACATTCTTTATATTATGGTTTAGAGTTTTTGACGGAACTTACAAAAGGTTAACTTCATTAATTTTATATTTTCTTATTTTTAGGTTATGCCTATTACTTTTTTGGTTATTATGTGCCTTCGAATCCGTCCTTTTCTCAATCATGATAAATTGCCGTAAACGAAAAGCAAATACAACAAATAGAAAATTTTTTCACCTGACAATTTCTTTAATTATGATTAGTGGGCTTTACAACGATCCTCTCTTCTTGGCACTCTCTGGACATCTTATGTTGCAGATTTTCATAATAATTGAAGTTTGTTATTTTACTAAGATTCTTAATTTTATTCACAAATTTAAGTTTTGTTTTTAATTTTACTAATTTCAGGTTTTTCGGAATCAAAGAATTGAGCCTTGGTCCCGTTTCTTGGATCAAATGTTTCTTATTTTTGTTGATAACCAGGATTCACATGATCTCATATTAACACCTATTTTTTTACTTTCTGGAATGTTTTTGCCATTGTTCTTAGATTGCTCGATGCTTTATTCACCTCATTGGTTGCTGAAACAAAGACATTTTGCAGGTGTTCTCAGTGTTGGAGTTGGAGACAGCTTTGCCGCGATCGTTGGTTCAAGGTTAGATTTAATATTAATTTAAATAATTTGTTATGTTATTTTTTTTCCGATTTGGTCGTATTCCTTGGCCTTTTGGAATTAGAACTAAATTTTGTAAAACGATTGAAGGCTCCATAGCAATGTTTTTTAGTCAGATTATTGCAATTGAAATAATTTTCGGTTTCTGTTCACTAAGTCCGACATTAATTTTTTCTGCTCTGACGACGACAATAGCTGAGGCTTATTTAGATTTTGGCGATAATTTAATAATTCCTTTTTGTTCGACAATAATTTTTTATTTATCTGAATGACTGGCTGAAATTTGTTGTATTTTTGAAAATTTTATTTCACTATATTTAAAAATATTCTGTAGACATTTGTTTTTCGACTTTGTTACCTCATTTTCTTATGAGTTAAAAGCAATAAATGTTTATTATTTAATAATATAATAGATTTGTTTTAACATTAAATAAAACTTATTGTCATTCACAATATTTATTTTTTTTATAGAATGTCTCAAAACCTGGATATTAACTATTGTCTAGAAGATAAGGTTTGTGAACTTTATCATTTTTTGTATGTTGAATGAGTATATATTATTTAGAAGATTTAAATTCTGATTCAATTTTTAGTCAAATAATTCATTTGAATCATACCCAGAGTTTGTTGAGCTTGGCGCCCTTGTACACAAATATGGAGATTTGTTATCACTTACTCCTTTTTCATATTTTGATCTAGCATCAGCTTTAAAGAAGGAGCAAAATGCATCGGTTATATTTATTTTTTAAATTTAATCCTTGTTTATAGCATAATCGTACTTCCGAATCAAGAGAAAATTCAGCTTTTCATAGTGCATTATTGGAGAATTTAGTAGCTGAGATTTTGCTATTTTTCAGTATTAAATTTGACAGGTTTTTTTAAAATGTTGTGTTAATTTTTTTATAAAATAGCTCTAATATCTACAAAAAATTGAATGGACTTATTGTTTCTATCAACCGTTGGTGTGTGCCTAAATTTAATGCACGTTTATTGTTTTCATCGCAGCTGAAACTTGACGAAAATGATGAGGATAACCAAAATGACAATGATGATGAAATAAATGATAGAACTAATTCTCTAGATCATTCCGGCTCTAATTGTAGGGAGCCAAGTGCTGATTATTCTAATCGAAGTTTAGACGTTAGATCTCAGATTTTTCTTAATTAAAGATTAATTTTATTTAGAAGCATCAGGCATCCAATATGGTAAATTCTACAAAACGGATACCTGACTTTCTAAACTTATCGACCGTTGATAAATTGAGACTATTTTGTTTTTTAATTGATGCACAATTAGCTTGTGCCCATGACGCTAGTCAATTGGATAACGTAATGAAATCAACTGATTTCTTCTTTTTTCAATAAAAGCTTGAATATTTTTTAGACGTTTTCGGATGAACAACAACGAATAGTTCCGATTGCAATTGATTCTTCTGGGCGCAAATTTTGGTATTTCGGTGATACTTGGATTTTTCTTGAAGATGGAAATTTATTTAATGCGGAGGAAGAAGAGGAAAAAGTTCAAGATGTATTGAAGAATGCAGATCATTCACTCAAAAAATTGCTTGAAAAAATTAGCACTATAAAAAACCACAAAAACAATAGAAAGAGATTAACAAAAGGGAGACCCGACAAAAAACGTCTTAAATCTGTTAATTGTTTGACTATTGATAAAAATGGGTAAATTTATTTTTAACTTAATAATCTTTTCATAATTTAAGGACATTCAATCAACGTATTTTGGACGAAGCTTGCAGAAATCTTTTTACTAGCTCTTATTTTCGCGTCATTTGCAAAGATTCTAATCATTTATTTAATCTTATCCAAGCATACAGAAACCAAAAACACATTAAACAAAATGATAATTTGATTAAAAAATTGGAAGAATGCATGCTTTGTATTCAAACTATTGAAAAGGAGGTGTATTAAATTGATTTAGTATTTAAGTTTACAATTTTTAGAATATTGAAAAATTGGAACGTGAAGCACAGATTCGACAAAGTGCTCGGATTGTTATCTTGACTGAAAAGAAAAGACAAGAGAAGGAAGAACGTAAAATGAAATTATTAGAACTTGCAAAACGTAAGAAAGAGGAAGACGAGCAGAAACGTTTGACTGAAAGTGCAATCAAACTTTGTGAACAGGCAAAAAAATATATTTTTTAAAGAAAATTATATTTTCTTTTCAAATTCATTTTAGTCACGTAAACAGCGCCTCGTGCAAAGACAGCAACGTATTCAAGATCAACTGGAACAGAAAGAACTTATTGATGCAGGAATAATTTTGCCTTCCTCAAATTCTTCATGTAGAGATGATCTGAGTAGTATAGGATCGAGCACTGAGGAGAACGATTACAGGAAACGTGATAAACCGGCTAAGAAAATACAACGTTTACCAGCATATGATTGGTGGACACCAGGTAAAATCAAGAATTAAAAATTCTTTAATGTTATTTGATTCTTTATTAAGTAACATCTTCGTCATTTGACGGCAGTAACGATGCTGGCATTTTTCGCACTCTATTTAAGTATGTAAATAATAAATTTATTGTTAGAATAATCATATTTTTTCTTTTCACATTAGTCGAAAATCTTCGGATAAAAGACGCTCAAATGTTTTGGGAAGATCACTTTTAACGGATGATCGTAGAAGTTTGTTTATAGTTTTAAAATGTTTTTATAAAATATTTTTCAAAGTTTCTTTAATTGCATCACCAACTACAAAATTGTCATCATCTAGAAGTAATCAACCTTTATTGCCCGAAGATTTAATAGATGGTAGATATTGTTCATCTTCTAATACATCTTTTTTAAATTCAAAAAAAGCGTTGAATCCACAGAGTAAGAATATTTTTATTATGAATTAATTATTGTCTTTAGGTTTTTATGGTTCCTCTGTTAATGGATTAGATAAAATTAGAAATGCTCTTAATTTACAAAAAATGGATAGTTCTGATGCATCAGATGATTCGGATTCATTTATGAAAAGCTCATCAAGAAAATGGGCTCCAGTACATCCCGCTTCATTGTTAGGTCTTAAGACTCGCAAGGGTGGTGAAGAATATGAAAATAGTGATAAATAACGAAATTTTTATATTCTATTTTAATTTTGGAGTAACTCTTACAATTAGAAGGTCATCATCAATCTTCTAAATCATGAAAATCATCTTCAAATAAAGGAAATAATCGTAATTCAGCTACTCTAGTTCTAATTTCTTTTTATATGCATATGTATTACAACATATTTGTAGATTTCTTACATTTTTATCTTTTATTAATAAATTATTTAAATTTTAATGGTACATTTTGATATTAATGCTTTTGATTTATATTTTATGTTAAAAAATGAAAAATTATCAAAATGAATGTGACATTTTCTTCCCAAATATATTATAGTCGTTGTTTTATTATTTTATCATTTGTTGAGTTGTCTTCTTTGTTATTTTTAAATTCCGTTGATTTATTAAATCTTTAAAAAATTTTGTTTTATTTCATAGTTTTACTTTCAATACTTATACATATCTGTTCAAATCAAAATTTTTGGCAAATATTGTTAAGTACGACGCTGCGATGGAGCTATCGGAACTAATAGAAAAAAGCCGCATAGATGGTGTTTTTCTTTGTGAAGGTTTTCATATTTTTTCTTTATTTTTCAACTCAATAATTACAGGACCTCGGCCTCCACAAAAGGGTTCGTTAGCGTTGACTGGACATCATTTGATTTTTTCACCTGAAAAGACGCATTGGAATCCACTCGCTTTTGAAGAAGAATCATGTGAAACCTGCTCTGAAAAAGTTGATGTGGACAGTCGGAGAATAGAGGATCAGGAATTTTGGGTATTTATATTTTAATTATACATAAAGTTGTTAAGTTTATTTTAGCTTCTGCATCGTGCTGTGGATAGAGTTCTTATCGAACAGATTAATAGGAATCCAAATGTTAAGCAGGGAGCTTATCTTCGGCTGAAATGTAAAGTGAGTTATAGTATTTTATCATTTTAACTTTTGCCAAAAATTTTCTATTAAATTTTTAGAATTTTTTGCATATTTGCTTTGAGCTTGATGATCTGCATGACTGCCAACTTGTAGCTCGATCAATTGAAACTTTATCAAATCTGAGTAATTAGATTTATTTATACACTATTAAAATTGAGTTGTGTTAGTACAATAGCAATGTTTTTATTTCAGATGATATTGGGCACGATTATCCATTCTATTACCGTTGTCCATTTAGTGTACTAGACGATGGATGGAAGGCGTATGCTATAGAAGAAAAATTTTCTAAGCTACAACTTCTGACTGGAGAACGGTTTCGAATCAGTTCAGTTAACAAAGATTTTGAGGTAAAGAACATTTATAGTACTTAAACTTAAGAGAATTATTTATCAGCATTTCATTAATTTTATAGGTCTAAATTTTTTAAAATGAATATAAGTTTTAAGGCTTGCTCCTCTTATCCCGAACAAGTCATTGTCCCTAAAGGAATTGGTGACGACTATCTCCGCATATCGGCTACCTTTCGTAGTGGTGGACGCTTCCCAGTCCTAAGCTATTATCATCAAAGAACCAAGGTTTTCCTTTTTTTAAATTTCTTGAGTATTTTATTAAGCCTACGTATTAATAAACAACTTTTTTTACTAGTCGAATATTTATCGATGCGGTCAACCATTGATAGGACCCACAAGCAGACGTTGCAAAGAAGACGAAGTTATTTTAAACTCTATGCTCTCAAAATTTTCTCAGGGATTAATTTATGATACGAGATCAAAATTGATTGCTCAAACAAGTCGAGGAAGAGGTATTTATTAGCTATGAATATTTAAATTTTAATTGAACATTTTAGGTGGCGGTTGTGAAAGTCAAATGTACTATTCAAAATGGAAATACTTAAATGGAAATGTACCAAGAATAAAAGATTTACATGAATCATTGACACGACTAATTGAAGGCAATTTTTTTAATAAAAATTTTAATCTTATTTTTAGCTTGTATGGAAAACTCAGTCTCCTTTTTATCGAGACTTGCAAATTGTGGATGGCTGCAATATATCACCGACACTCTAACTGGAGCAGCAACAGTCGCACAAGTTGTTCATTGCATGGACGAAGGTATTTATAAAATAAAAAATTATTAACTATTATATTTTACTTCAGTTTCAGAAGTTCCTGTACTCGTACATGGAGGCGATGGAATTGATTCAACTCTTTTAGTTACTTCACTTGCACGACTTATATTGGATCCGGATGCTCGAACGGTATACATATTTTTGAATTGAAAATTTTCAATTTTTTTCATTTTTGTAGATTCGAGGTTTTCAATCTTTGATTGAAGATGAATGGACAGGTGCTGGTCATCCTTTTAATATTCGTTGTGCTCACGCAGCATTTGCAACTGGTACACTTACTGGGCCATATGAATCGCCAGTTTTTATATGTTTTTTGGATTGTGTTTGGCAGGTGTGTTATTTCGTTACGACAATGCTAGTCTTTAATTAATGTTGTAAGACTAATTACACCTGTTTTTTCAGCTCATGAGACAATATCCATCTTGCCTAGAATTCAATGAACAATTCTTAATTTTTCTCTTTGAACATTCTTATGCATCGGAATTTGGCACTTTTTTGGTAGAGCATTAAAATGAATTATCTTAAAATAATTAAAAAATAATATAGGGGAATAACGAACAGGAGAAGCGAAATTTCAGTGTTAAGGTTAAGTATTTATTTTTACTTATGAATTTTATTTAAAATTTTGTTTGTTTTAGACTCATACAGTTTCTTTATGGTCATATGCGAACCATCCTGCTGTACTTCCTGTATTTCTCAATTGTCTTTATCGCCCTTATGATCAACCTATTTGGCCTTCAGTCGCCCCACAAAGCATTGTACTTTTATTAATATAAATAAAATAAATTTTTACAAAAAAGATTCTTTGGGAACGAATTTATTTACGCTGGCGGCGTAATTGGTCTCAGTTTGACCGAACACTCCAAACTCTGAATTCATGGAAACAAGAAGAGAAGCGTCTTATTGCGAGATTGCAAGCGTTACAACAACAGCAAGGGTGGAAAACTAAATTATTAAATTAATATATGTACATTATATTATTTTTTGATTTTTTTTCAGTGAGCAATCTAGAAGTATTTCTGCATGTTCAACAATAACTTCTACAGAAGCTGCACAACATTCGAATTCTCACTCACAATTGTTACAAAATGAAGCAAGAATAATCTTACCGCATAATCCTTTTGCTTTGGAAAATCTTGTAAAAATGGATCATTTAAATATCACAAGTTTTGACAGTGAAACAGACGGAGAAGGTTTTGAAGTGAGTAATGGGGAAAAAGAAAAAGTAAACAACCTTTAGTCTTATTGATTCTTATCTAATTATTTAAAGGTGGTAGAGGATGCATCGAATAATGATGGGCACACACTAAGCAGGCGAATGGCAAAGACAGCAGCAAATTCTTCTACAGCGTCTATGTTGAATGGTGCAAAACAAACAGCGCGACAATTTCTTCAAAAACTTGGCCCTTCGTTTATATGATTTTATTAATTTTTTTGTAAAATATATAAAATGTAAATTGCTACTAACATTCGAATTGGTGCTTACGCTTAATTTAATATTACGCATATTTTGCAATTTTAAAAAGTTCAAAATGTTTTTTAATTTTATGTATGTTTTTCTTTTATCTTTCAGTCTTTGGCATAAAAAATTGTCCCTTAAATCATTTTATCCACTCTACTAAATATTTCGAGTCTCTATTTTTAGACAATTTTTATTCATTAAATAATCTACATAAGCTTTATTTTTATGTTATGACTGAATATTAATTGACACATCTTATGTATGATTTTTACCTCTGTGATATTTATTTATAAAGTTCAATTCTTTCTTTCCTAAAATTGTTTTTACAATAACCATATCTTTTCCAATATAAAAATTTATTAAAAACATATTACTCATACTCAGAAAATGGCTACCGGAGCAGCAAAAAAATTTAATGAACTTTATCTCTATCCAAAAGGACGCAAAACAATGATGCAAAAAACACTAGACACTTTGTTCGGTAGAACTGATGGAAAAAAGTTTGTAACAAGCGGACTTTTAACTCGGTTGTCGGTAGTTTATTTTGTATAAAATACCGTAAATTCTTTGATACAGGCACTAGTTCATAATTTTCAACCTTCCAGAGTGGTCATCTATTAGAATATCCATATTTTAGTGCTGGGGATACCTATTTTAGAGGATTTAGGTATATAAAAGTATTTTGTTATTAGGAGAGAAGGCCACGTTCTTTGGATCAAACACCGGATCAAGATTGGACAAGTGTTTGGCCTGCAGCACAGAGTTTCCGCTCCTCAGTTGTGCCACTTCCCGTAAGGATGGGTTATCGCAGCAATAAGGAGGCTAAAGTAAAACTTCCACGTGCAGCATACACAAACTTAGAGTTAATGAAAATACCTAATTTTCTTCATTTAACGCCGCATCATATTCAAAAACATTGCAATGCTATTAAAAATAAGTTTTTAACTTTCTCTTTAATCTTCCGTATTTTTAAAAACATTATTTTTGGCTTAAAGAAAATATAGAAATGTAATCCTCCACACTATTTATTTTTGAGATTCTTCCATTAAATCTTTTCGGACACAATCTTTTCTCTGCTGATTACTCTTACTAATCAATAAATTGTTCCTAACTTTACTAAAGTTTTGTTTTGAACTTTGTTCTTAAGACTTCAATTTTGGAGAATGCGTAATGCATTTTTATTTTTCTCTTTTACACAGGAAAACGACCTAATGTACATACAAAATATATCAATGACCAAATCTTTATTTTAACATTATTTGATTTGTTGTGTTTTGTTACGAATAATATCAGGGATCCAGTCAAAAAAATACTTCCCGATTTTCATGAATCTGGTCCGCAGGATCCATGCTACATATTTATGTTCAAAACAAATTAATTTTTAAATATTTAAATTGTTTTTTAGTCGTTGATATATGTTCCATTTTTTGCCATTCAATTTGTTTTAATTAACTGAAATATTTTTTTAGAATTTTGCACTAAATTTCCTGATGAATTAAAGAATATAGAATGTCAACAAAAGTATTTTCCGTTAGAGTTCCGCTACAGCGATTATGTTCATCAAGGGACCAACATCCGTGACAATCGAGCACGCCAGATAACGATGGGCCTTCGACTTGATGTACTGGAGTTGGATACACATGCACATCTCAAGTTTCGACAACTTTCCGGAGATCGATACAACAAAGATACTAATGTTTTGACTGTTACTTCTGATCGGTTGGTTTCTTTGTCAAGAGTCTCATTCATTTTCATTAAATCAATTTTTGTCAAGGTGCCCAACTCGCAGACAGAATCGTGAATATTCAGAGTATTTGCTTACTGTTCTCTATTATGAGTCTAACAAAACTGAATCTTGGGAAGCTAATTTTATTCGAGAATTACAAGAAAAGCAAAAGGTTATAATGCAACACGAACATTCTGGGTTAAAGCTTACACAAAATCCTGTAAATGAAGAAAACATGATATTGTGATCTGCGAATAATTAGAACTATATTTAATATATTTTGTTTTGAGTATATTTTTAATATAAATTTTTTTTAAGTTTTACTTATAATAACTTTAATGTTATTTTGCATTATTTTATCATTACGTTTTTAATTGATAATTTTTAATTTTATAGATTTTAGAATTTAGTTATTTATTTGATCTCTTGGATTGAACATGCAGCGTCGTCAATTACCTTTTTTGGATGTGCGAAGTGACTTTTTGGTATTTATTTTATTTGGACTAATCTTACTTATTTTAATTTGAATAAATTTGCCCTTACATAAATTTTCTTTATATATATAATTAGGTTTATGTGACAAACGTACCATCAGCGCTCAATGGAAAGGAACTCAAAAATCGTATCAATGCGCAATATGGAATTGTTTTGATTTAATAAATTAAGTTTTTGTTATTTTATTCTTTAGGTTAAGTTTATTGAGACGTTCGAAGCGTGGGCTCGCCGTCGGATTGGATGTATTGTGATAGAATTTTCGACCTTTAATGGAAGCGATGCATTTATGCGCGCTGCGATTGAGCATCGGATTCCTTATCTTGGCGATGTAGGGGTTCAGCACGTGGGAATAGTATGTGGATAGTTTGGTGAATAATTATTAATGATAGAATTATTTATTTAGGTTGGTCGGCGTCATTTCTTTGAACTTATCCACCGTGACACTGATATCGATTTACTCGATTGCAATGGACAGGTATCTTATTTTTTTAATATAGAATAAACTATTTCAATTTTTGGTTGAAAATTAAAAATTTATCATTTCAGCCTTACGACAATAGCTGGAAACGCAATAAACGAGATAGATTTCAACGTTCAAAGCCGTACAATTATGAGTCAAAGACATTCAATCGAGGTGCAAAGCCTAAGCAAATTGTTGATGAGAGCATTGGAGATAAAGATGCTGGAGTTACTCTGCCTCGCGCACAACGTCACAACAGTCCATCTAGTGATGAAAGTGTTGGTCCTTTTCCAAGCAGTAGTGGAGCGTTACGCAAGGTATTTCTAGCTAAATAATTAGTTAAGCAAATTTGAAGAACAGGGTTTTAGATTAAATTTAATTTATGTAGCTTATTATGTATATATGTAATAATTTATTGTTAGTTTTAAAATTGACAATCGCAAAATTCTCTCATCAGTTTTACACAATCAATTCATGACATGTTTAACCAAAAATTCTTTTATAATGCTTTTATGCTCATTACATGAGAGAGAGGATACAAGGATTTGATTTATTTGAAATTGCATTTATTTTTGGATCCTCCCCTGTTCTTCAAAGTTGTCTTAATAAACAAATTCATTTTTATCCTCTCTCTCCTAGGGAAACCGGATCTGATGTATTCAATTGAAGCATTAAAATGAAGATGAATTGTTATTTTTGTTTAATATTTTAATTATATTCAGTTCAATCAATTATTTTTACTCAAATTCCATAATTATTAGAGCTTTTGCGATATATTCATCTTCTAACGATAATTCTGGGGGAATGATTAAAATTTCTTTAAAAATAAAACAAAATGCAATTGTATAATATATTCTATATCGCAAAAGTTTACGTGTTTATTTAAATATTACTTTGATCTTAAACATTTTCTTCTTAAAATATAAATAGCTTTCTTTAGAAATACTCTTTTAAAACTAAATTTTGTAGACTAATGTTTTGTAATATATTAGCTTTTTAAATTTCTTTCTAGTTGATTAAATTCTCGGTTTGGCAATCAAAAATAACTGGACGAACTCATGTTCTCACATTTGATTCGGACAAGAAAGAAAAATCAGTTACATCACCAAATGGACAACGTATTGGGAGAGGTCTGAGGAGAGGATCATTAGTCAAAAAGAATAAAACAAAGACATTCGGTTTTGGCAACAACAAAATTGTTAATCATAACCAAATTGTTTCGGAACGCCTGGACCGACTTCGTGCAAAATATGACATGGAAGCTTCTACTAAAGTAATTGGCGAATCTGGTGGTTGTTTCATCCCTCTTGCTTCTAAAAAACGAAATTCTATTGTGCGTCCTGCTAAACCTTCTGCCGCTGTTTTGCCTATGAAAATAACTGGGGTAAGAGAATTATTTCAAATATTTTATTTTCCTAAACATTAAACTTTTTGAGGATTTGGAGGATGGCGAAATTCCGGATGAAGAAGAAAATGGTTTGGAAGATGGTGAACTCGGTGAAGAGCCTATGGAACTATGCAGCGATCAGGAAGATAATAAGAAATTGTTGCAAGTGAAAAAAATCAAAGTCCGTTCAGTGAAGGGTTATCAGAAGATTTTGGTGACTAAATCTCCAAACAAAAATGCAAAAAAAGATGAAAAATGGCAAAAACTTAAGATTACAAATGAGTCTAAAAAAGAAAACAAAACTAAGACTGAAAAGGAATCGCCACAAAAATCTCAAAAGAATACAAATGATTCAGGCAGTTATAGTTCTACAGATGATGGACTAGACTTTGATTTTCCATTTGAATTAGTTGAAGGGAATTTCAGTCCTGAACCTAAAAAGCCTCTCGATACTACGAATAGCCTTATTTCTATGGGTTTGTTTTTTTAAGTTTTATATAGTGTAGAACTCTAGTTTAATAACTAAATGTTTCTGAGATAAAAAAAAGTTTCCAATAAAAATTCTCAAATGTTAAAACTATAAATTTAAGATATTGTATCAAATAAAGAAGTTGAAAAACTAAATAAAAATGGCAATGAAAGCGAAGATGAAATTATAAATGTTGAAGACATTTTGGAGGGAGAATCAATTGCAGGTGACATTGATGAGCGCTGTTTGGATGATAATTACGCTGATCATTCGCCTATTACTAGCTGTGGCAAAATTCAAATAAAAGTATTTTTTAAATTATAAATATTTAACAAAACTTGACTTTCTATTTTAATCTGAATTTTCTGTCTTTCTCTGATTCAAATTTTTATTTTCTTTTTGAGTCAGCATCAATCAACGAGCAGCCATCAGGAAAAAGTGCAACAATTGGTGAATTTTTTGTTGGAGAAGGGACAACCACGAAAATTAGCAACCTTCGACAGCGATGTTCTTCATCAGCAGCAACAACCACTGGTCTCGAACATTCAATTTTCCGCATGTCAATTGGACGCCAAGGAGAAACAACTGGATCATTGAATCGATAAACTATTTAAAATGTTTGTTTAAAATAACTTTAAAAAATTTAAATGGTTCTGTGTGTCGAATTCAGGTTTTTTTATTTCTGAGTTCGCCCTTGGGAACCAAAAATAAAAAAATAAAGGATTTATTTTATTTTTAGTCTCAACAATTTTAGATGTGACTTGTTAATATAATCATTTCTTACATTATTTAAAATTTTTGAGGAAACTTTTGTATTTTGATACATTTTATTATATAATTTATTTTTAGTGACACAACATGAACAGAAACTAAAATTTTTTATTTGTTTACAACGCAACACAAATTCTCATACTGCTAAAAATATATTTATTTTTTTTAATTAAATAACTATAAAATTAGTGTGAATATATACACTAAATTCTTTAAAATATACTCTTATTTTTGATAAAATTTACAGGGAAATTTATTTATTTTTAAATTTTTATATAAATTTCAACATGTACTTTACTACTACCTATTTTATAAAATAAGATATTTGTATTTTTTAAACATTAAACTAAAAATATTATTTTTTAGCTGTTCTAGTACATGTTAAAATTATTTGATGGATGAGACTACCTTCCAATTTTTTCAATTATAATTTTTTATTGTCTTTAAATTATTTTAAAGTTTAATTTATTACTTATTTTAAAATTAAAATAATCACATATTTTATTGTTTTATTTTTTTTGTCACAAATAAATTATTTGTTTTTGTTCTTTAATGATTATGAGGTTTAAAATATTAAAATTTAAGTTTTTCAAATTTTTAATTGGTAAAATTTTAATTTAAATATATTTATTAAATTAATTTTTAAATTAATTTATTAGAAAATATAAATTATTTTATTTATTTTTATTGACTTATTTGAAAAAGAATTTTTATGACCTTGAAGAGGATATAGGTATAATATATTTATTTATTTATTTCCTTGTTTTCGCCTAATAAATGTCATTAAATCAAATCATTTAATTTTTAAAATTTATTAAAATATTTTATAAAATTAAATATATATATTTATAAATATTATTTAATTTTACTTTCAATGTAAATTTTAAATAAAAATTAATTTAAAATTATTTAGAAAATATAAAAGAATTTAAAAAATGAGACAATTTTTGTTTTTAATTTATTTTTAATATTAAAATAATTTTATTTTTCTTGTTATTTATTTTTAATTAATTTGAGAAAATTTATTTTTTTTAATGACCTTTTACTTCAACAAAATATATTAATTATAGTTAGATTAGAGAAAATAAGTAAAAAGGTCAAATTTTTAAAAAATAAAGGAAAGGTAAGAAAAAATAAATTTAATTATATATTTAAATAAAACTAATAATTAATTTTAAATTAATAAAAAAGGAAATTAATTTTTTAATAATAATTTTGCCAAAATTACAATTATTTTTAGACTTTTTATTTTCTAAAAGTTTTTAATTTTTGATAAAATTTATTTTTTTAAATAAATAATCGGAAACGAATAAAAATAAATAAATATATTAATTTTTATTTTCTCTTTTTTTTTATTTTTATTAATCCACTCAAAGATTTACAAAATAAAAATAAGCTTTTAATGGGTTTATTTATTAATGTTTTTAAAAAATAGTATTAGTAGTAGAATAATATTATAGGACTTTAAGTACTTAAGTAATATATGTATAATTTTATTTATTTTATTTAAAATTAAATTTATTAATAAATAAAATTGTTATTTTTAGATCAAAAATATACTAATTTATTTATTTAAAAAACATTTTTTTCCATAATTATTT
Organism: Meloidogyne chitwoodi; assembly: GCA_015183035.1. Taxonomy (NCBI): domain Eukaryota; kingdom Metazoa; phylum Nematoda; class Chromadorea; order Rhabditida; family Meloidogynidae; genus Meloidogyne; species Meloidogyne chitwoodi. Next base: position 1,056,488 of record JACZZP010000015.1, read on the forward strand.
TTTATTGTCTCCTCTCTTTTTATTTTATTAAAAAATATTTATTATTTTAAAAATAATATTTAAATAATAATAATTTTTAATATTAAAAAATAATTTTCTTTAAGTATTTCTTCTCAAAAATATTTTAAAAATTTCTTAAAATAATTTTTATTAAATTATTTTTCAATTTTATTAAATAAATTTTTTCCTTAAATGTCAAAGATGTTTAATAAAAATTAAAAATAGTAAATTCGATTTACGAATTAATTTTTATTTTTTTTTAATTTTCAAAACTTTTATTTATAAAAATTAAAAAAATAATTAAAAATATTTTATTTTTTCTTTTATTTTAAATAAAATATTTATTTATATTAATGGCTACTATTTTATATATTTTAGTATATTTCTTTCTTTCTTTTTTTCTCTCTTTTAGTAGAAAATAAAAAAATGCTTTATATTTAAATAAGTATGTGACAAGCTTAATATATTTGCAACAAAAATAAAATAATATAAAATAACAATTTGTTCAAATAAATAAATATATTATATTTTTTAATTAAATTACTAATATATTTTAAATAATAATTATTTATTTTTCTTTTTTTTTTTAATTTAAAAAAAATGATGCAATAATATATTTACTTTTAAAATAAATATTAGGAATTGATGTAATCTGCCATTTAGTCATTTTCTTCCTTTCTGTTCTTTTTATAAAATAGAAAAAAATATACTTTTAAAAAAGAATTACTTTAATTTTAAATTAATTAATTCAATTGTTTTTTTTTAATATTTTTATCTTTAATATATTTTATTTATTTAAATCTATTTATTTTTATAATTCCTATCCTTTTTTCCTTTATAAAATCAATTTTTATTCGTAAAAATAATATTATCATTTTAGTATATTTATTAAATGATAATATATTATTATTTATTAATTAATTAATATTTTTAAAAATAAATATATTATATCCTCTTTTATTATATAAATTGTTTTCTTCCATTAAATTAGTTTTTGAATTGATTTTTCTTTTTTAAAAAAGCTAAATAAATATATAATAATTAATTGTTTATTTTTTTCCTCTTTTTTTTAATTTTATTATTTCAGAAATGGATTTGAATATTTAAAATTAATATATATTTCTCTTGATAATTACTGAAAAAATTAATAAATATTAATTAATTAATTAAATAAATTTATTTTTAAATATTTCAACAAATTAACAACAAATAAAAATAATTTAATTAAAAAAAAGAATGTCTTTAAGATTAGATTCAGAAGAAACTAAGCCAGTTTATGAATCACCAATAACACAAAAAGACTTTGAAAATGTAAATATTTAATTTAATATTTAATTTAAATTTATTTAAATTAAAAAATAAAAAAGGAAGAAAAAAATGATGATGTAACTTTAAAACCAAAAATTCGACTTTTTGGTGGTGTTATGGTAATTGTTGGTTGTATAATTGGTTCTGGAATATTTATATCACCAAAAGGAGTTCATGAAAGTTTTTTTTTAAATTTATTTTATTTTTTAATTAAAAAAAAAAGATTTATTATCTGTTGGTTGGTCGTTAATTGTTTGGGTTATTTGTGGTTTATTTTCTGCAATTGGAGCATATTGTTATGCTGAATTGGGAACGTAAGAATTAAAAATAAATTAAATATTATTTAATTTATTAATTTAAAAAAAAAAGATTTATTCGAGAATCTGGCGGAGATTATGCTTATGGTAATTAAATAAATAAATAAATAATAATTTAATTTTGTTTTAAAGTATTAACTGCTTTTGGACCACTTTGTGGTTTTCTTAGAATGTGGATAGAATGTATTATTGTTCGGTTAATTTAATTTTAAATTAAAATTAAATTTATTTTAATTTATTTTTAAAGTCCTTGTACAATAACAGCAGTTGCAATTACTTTTTCAACATATATTTTACAACCTTTTTTTTCAACTTGTCAATTACCTCCTTTTGCTCCACAACTTTTAGCTGCTGCTGTTATTAGTTTAAATAAATAAATTTTAATTAATTAATTCATTTTAATTTAAAGTTCTTCTTTGTTTAATTAATTGTAAAAGTGTTAAATTTGTTACAAAAATTCAAAATATTTTTACAATTGCAAAACTTTGTGCTTTAGCTTTAATTATTTTAACTGGATTAATATTACTTTTATATGGAGATCGTAAAAATTAATTAAAAATAATTATTTATTTTTAAAGCATATCGTGATTCTTTTAAAAATTCTTTTGAAATTCCTGAAGGAATTGGTGCTGGACAAATTGCCATAGCTTTTTATTCAGGATTATGGGCTTATAATGGATGGAATTATTTAAATTTTATTACTGAGGTTAAAAAGAGAATTTTTAAATATTCTTAAATTTAAATTTTAAAGGAAATGGTTAATCCAGTCAGAGATTTACCTCTTGCTATTCTTATAAGTTGTTCAATTAGTACTTTGTAAATATTTTTTTTTAATTATTATTAAAATAATTTAAATATTTCCCTAATATTTATTAAAAGCAGAGATAGATTGGGTCAGAAATATAATATTCTAAAATAATAAATAATAATTATTTTAATATTTTCAGATTTTATGTTTTTGCCAATATAGCATTTTATGCAGGAACATCTCCAGAAGAATTATTAGCTTCTAATGCTATTGCTGTTACTTTTGCAAATAAATTTTATGGAATATTTGCTTTTATAATGCCTTTATTAGTTGCTGGTTCTTGTTTTGGCACAGTTAATGGAGTGATGTTGACTTCTTCAAGGTTATTTATTTATTTAATTAATTAATTTATATTTTTAGATTATTTTTTGTTGCTGGTCGTAATGAACATATGCCATCAATATTATCATTTATTAATCCTTATTGGAATACTCCTGTTCCTGCTGTTATTTTTACTGTATTTTTTTAAATAAAATTAAATAAAATTTAAAAAAAGGCAATACTTTCTTTGGCATATTTATTACTTTCTGATAATATTTATACTCTTATAAATTATGTTCAAATAGTTAATTGGTTAGCTATTGGTGTTGCAACTGCTGGTCTTATATGGATGAGGCTTTTTTTTAATTAAAATAATTTTTAAATTTTTTTAAACTTTTTTAGAATTTCAAAACCTCCAAGAGATTATCCACGGCCATTAAAAGTTAATTTATTTTTCCCAATTGTTTTTCTTCTTGGATGTATTTTCCTTGTTGTATTTCCAATGTATAAATTTATTTAATTTAATTTTATATATTTTTTAATTAATTAAATAATTAATTAAAAAAAGGTATCAAGCTCCAATGGATACAGCAATTGGTATTGGAATAATGCTTACTGGATTACCTATTTATTTCCTTTTTGTTTATTGGCGTGAAAAAATGATAAAATTAAATCAATTAATGGGTTATTTATTTATTTAATTAATTATTTAATTATATTTAATTTAATTTAAAGATAATTTTACATTATTTACACAAAAACTTTTATTGGTTATTCCACCAGCTAAAAAAGAAATTTAATTTAAAAAAACATTTTAATTGTGCTCAAAATTTTGATTTTTTAATAACTTTTTTATTTATTATAACAAAATTAATGACTTTTAATTTTTAAATTTAATTTTTATTAATAAATAAAAAGTTTTTTTTTAATTATAAAATTAAAAGGCATTATTTAATTTTTTTTTAATTCATGTTGATTTTGCAAATTTTTTTTAATCTTTTACATTTTTTTATTATTAATTCATATCAATTTATTAAATTGTTTTTTTAATAATATTTTTCTAAGTTAATTAAAATATTTACATTTATTTAAATTTTTAAAGTCTTTTTGTTAATTAATAAAATTTAAAAAATATTTTTTAATTTTTGTTATTTAATAAAAATAAAATCCACAAAGACTTTTAGTCCCATTAAAGTCAAAAAATAATATTTAAATAAATATTAAAAAATTATTTAAAAATTAATTAAATAAAAAAAGATTAATTGAAAGATCAAAGTAAGAAAACAAAAAGTTAAAACAAAAATTAAAAAATGTCATAATTTATTTTTATTAAATAAAGTTATTTTTTAAATATGGCGTCGTTTTTATTATTATTTTAAATTATATTATTATTATTTAATATTTATTTATTTTTGCCCCTCGCCATTTTTACTTCCCATCCTTTTATTTTTATGCGGCATTAAATAAATAAATTAGTTATTTATTTTTAATAAAAATATTCTTTTTTTATTCACGTTTCTCTCTCAAATTTTTATTTATTTTTTAAAATATATAATTTAATAAATTGATTTTTTTATAAATATTACATATTTATTTATATATATAGCTTTTATTCTCTAAAATTAAAAATATTTATTTTTAGAAATTAATTCTCAATAAAAAATGAATATTAAACCAACTAAAAGAACAAATAATTTAACAAATAATAATATTAAACAAAATACTATATCACCAAATCGTGGTATTCTTTTAAAAAAACAAAATATAAATTATTTTAATAATTTAAATAAACAATTATTTCCAATAACTTCTTTTTATGACTTTGAAAATTTAACAAATATTGGATCAGGTGGTTTTGCCCAAGTTTATAAAGGTTATGAAAAAATACCTTCAACAACAGCACTTTTATATATTTATAGAGAAGTTGCTCTTAAACGAATTAATGTTAGTTAATTAATTTAATTAATTATATTTATTTATTTATTTTCTTTTAAAAAAAGCTTGCTGCAATAACTGATCCATCAATTTACAAAACTACAATTAATGAAGTTAAAATATTTAGTTCTTTAGATCATAAAAATATTGTAAAATGTTATCGTTCTTTTGAAGAAATATCTCCTTATTCAGTTAAATTTAATTTTATTTTTTAAATAAATTTAATAATATTTTTAGAAAATTAAATATCTTGTATTAGTTTTGGAATATATTAATGGAGGTGATCTTCATTCTTTTATTCAGGTCTTTTTATTTATTAAATTATTAAAAATAAATAAATTAAAGGAACGTGCATTATCTTCTAAAATTTGTCTTTTTCCTGAACATGAAATTTGGTATATTTTTGGACAAATATCTTCAGCTGTAGATTATATTCATTCAAAAAAGATTATTCATCGAGATTTAAAACCTCCAAATGTTCTTTTAAATAATAAAAGTTTTGTTAAATTAACTGATTTTGGTCTTTCTCGTTTAAATTTGGCAATTGAAGGAAAAGCACAAACAGTTTGTGGAACACCTTATTATATGTCTCCTGAAAGAATTATTGAACAACCTTATACTTTTGCTTCAGATATTTGGTCTTTAGGATGTATTTTATATGAAGTAATTCTTATTTTAAAATATATGTAATATTTAAAATAAATAGATGGCAGCACTTAAATCTCCATTTTTTGGTGAAAAAAGTAATCTTCAATCTTTAATTCAAAAAATTAGTTGTGCTGATTTTCCCCCAATATCAGATATTTATTGTTGTCAATTAGAATATTTAATAGAATCTTGTATGAATCCAATTATGGAAAAAAGACCAAATGCATTACAAGTATTCATTGCTACTCAACATATGAATAATTTATGGGGAAATGAAAAACAAAAAATAAATGAAAAAGAAGAAGAAGAAAATAATGATAATGAAATGACAAATAAAAGTTAGTTAGTTTTTAATTATTTTATAAATTATTTTTAGAATTATTATTATTGTCTTCACCTACAAATACTTCAACAATTCAAGAAATTGATTTTTCTGAGATGGAAAATTGTTCAAATAAATAAAATTAATTTTTTATATAATTTTTAAGTTTTGTAATTTATTTTTAGAATAATTTTTTTTTAATTTAATTTTATATTTGTGTGCATAAAATAAATTTTACAATTATATTTTTATAAAAAAATGAGATTTTTAATTTTGTATAATTAAATATAAAAGAATTAAATAATTAAATGTCTTTCTTCTTTTAATATATTATTTATTTGTTGTTTTTGTTTTCCTCTTATATTAATTAAAGGTGTTAATATTTGTGGTGATAATTGTTCTTTTAAATATAAATAATTATTAATATCTTCAAAATTATTAATTCCTTTAAAATTAATTAATTTAATTTATTAATTAAAATATTTATTTATTTACTTTTTAATAAATTATTATTTTGTTCAAAAGATGAAGAAGTAGATGATGTATTATTATTATTTAAAGAAGATTTTTGTTGTTTTTTTTGAGAAGAAGAAGATTGAGAATTAGAAGAATTAGAAATTGATTTTTGTTTATTTTTTGTTAATTTATTTTGATTTTTTAATTCTTGAAAATTTCTAAAAATAATTAATTTTAAATATATTTATTTATTTAAATTTACTCGAATGTCTGTTGATTTATTAAATTTAAAGGTAATCTTTTTGTATTTTTTAATATTGGAGGTGAAAACTTTGGAGGAGGTAAAAGGGGTGGAGGTGGTGGTGGCTGACTTTTTGGTATTAATAAATTATTTCCATTTTGTTGTTGTTGAATATTATTGCCTTCATTAATTCGCTTTTTTTTAAATAATAATTAAATAAATTAAATAAATAAACTTACAAAAAATAAATGACCTCTTTCATTCAATTGTTTTTTATTTTTAAAATTATTTTCTTTTTCTTCTTCTTTTGTATTATTTAAAGAGGAAGAATGTTTCTTTTTTATTTTCTTTTTTCGATAATTAATCTTTTTTTAAAAATAAAATAATAATATATTAAATTAAATAAAAACAAACATAACAACAACAACATCCAATAAATACAGTAAACCAAACAAGTAATAAAGCAGAACAAAGTAATAAACGTTTAGGTCCAGAATTAATTAAAACATTTAAAGGAACATTTGGAATATCTTTAAAAATAATTAAAAAATATAATTAAAAAATAAAATAAAAGAAACGTTCACATCCATGTTTTAATTGTATTTGTGGATCTAAATCACTATTATCAAAACAATCTGCATAAGAATTACAGCCAAGTTGTGAAGGAATACATTCAACAATTTTTGAAGAATTTATACTTTTTAAAAAATAAATATTTAATTAATTAATTTAATTAATTACCTTCCAATACATTGAAATTCTTCTAATAAATTAGTAATATTATTATTTAATTGTTTTTTATTTTTTGTTATTTTACAATTTTCATAAGAAGTTCGAAATGATGACCTTTTTTAAAAATAAATAAATTAATTAATTTAAATTAATTTAAATAAATTAATTAAAAACCAAAGTAATCTAAATCCATTAGCAACATTATTTATTCTTTTATTATTATTATTAATAAAAGAAGTGCCAATAGTTGTTTGTTTCTAAAAATAAATATTTAAATATTTTTAAATAAATACATTTTCTTCTTCTGTATGCCACCAAAGTGTTAAAGCATTTTTTGTAGATTCGGCCATAAGTGAATCTTCTTTTTAAAAATTTAAAATATTATATTTTAATTAATTAATTAACTTTTTGTTTTTTCTAATAAAGAATCTGTTCCTCCTTCAATTTTACCACAAAATTCTCCTAAAAGTCTTCCAGGTGAATGACCACCAATTGGTAATTGTTCATTAATTGAAAGTATTTCAGGTTCAAGTTGTTGGTCATGATCAAATATATGTCTTTTTTTAATAAATAAATAAATATATTATATTTATTATTATTATTTAAAAATCAAACAATGTATCTTCTCTTTCACATTTTCCCCATTGTCCTTTAACATCAAAATCAAGTGCCTAAATAAAATAAATTATTTATAATTAATTAATTTAAAAATTACTTTAAGCCTAACTCTATAACCAATTGGAACAGCAATTGTTAAAAAACAATTTCTACTTGAATTATATGGAAGAGAACCATAAAAAGGATGAGAAAGAAGTAAACCTTTAATTAATTAATTTATTTATTTTTTAAATTATTTATTACCATTTAAAGAAATTAATGATCTTTTCAATCCAGGTCTACAATTATCCCAAGGTTGTGAACCATCAACATAAACTTTATTAAAAAATAAAATTAATTAATATATTAATTTAAATAATACCAATTTTTGGTTCTGTTAAAAAAGCAAAAGAAAATAATATATTTTTTTTAAATAAAGTAAAGAAAATTAAATAATAAAAACAAAATAAATACATTTTTTAAAAAATCTAAAATATTTTAATTTTTAGAAAATAATAAATAAAAATAAATAAATAAATAATTATCAGTTTAATAAATAAATATATCAAAATAAATCTTTTTTTAAGCTTCTTTTCTCTAAGTTAAATATCAAATATTTAAATGATTAATTAATTATTAAATAAATAAATATATAATGGCCATATAAATAAATAAATTAAATAAAAAGAATGGACACTAAACTTATTGGGAGATTATTATTATTATTAAATATTAAAAGAAGAGGAGAAATAAATTGTTGGGTATTTTAGTTCAGATAAGAAAAGAAAGAAAGAAGGTCATAGAATATTACTTAAAACATGGCACAAAAAATAAAATGACTGACAGATTTTTATTTAAATTTAAAATAAATATTTATTTATTATTATTATATTATTAAGGTAAAATAATATTTTAAATATTATTATTATTGTTATCAATTAAATAAATAAATAAATATTTAAAAAAAACTGTGTTATCATATTTAAAAAAATTATTAAATATTTTTATAATTTTTTAATTAAAAATAAAAAAGAAAATAAATATTTTAAAAAACAAAAAATAAATAAATTAAAAAGAAGTAATTGTTTTTTATTTATTTATTAAAAAAGAGAGAGAGGTAATAAATCGCCAAAGTAATAAATTTGCGGCATCTTTTCCCTTCCCTTTCTTTCATTTAAATTTTATTGGTCAAATGGAAAGAAATAAAAAAAGTTGCAATTTAAAAATAAATATATTAAATTGTTAATATTTTAATTAAAAAAGAATTTTAAATTTATTTTAATAAATTACCAAAAAAGAAAAATAAAAAAACGAACGGGGAAAGATATTTTATTTTATTTTTTAAAAAAGAGTGAATATTTAGAAGAGAGAAAAGAATAATAAATGTGAAAAACAATTAATTAATTAATTTCTTAAAAATCCATAAATTGTTAAAAAATAAATAAATTAAAAAGAAAGAATTGTCTGATCTTTTTATTTAATTTTAAATATATTTAAAAATATATTATTATTATTTAAAATAACAAAAATTATTTTTGCTTTTAAAAAAGAGAAAAAAATATTTTTTGGACCCGAGGGAACGGCTGCTGATTTTTCTTAACAATTTGTATATAAACAATGTTTTTTTATTTTTAAAAAAGTAAAATAGAGTAGAATATATTTTTAAGTCATGCCATGTGAAGATTAATGAGATTTGATTGTAAAAATATTTTTTTTTAGAAAAAAATTTTAAAGTAAAAAAGCTGATAATCTGAGATAAAAAAAGTAGAAAATAAATAAAAAATAAAAATATTAGTAAAAGAATATTTATAAATAATAAAAAGAAGTGTCTTTACTTTCTCTAAATCTCTCCTTTCTCTCCAAATTCGGAAGATGGATTGAATTGAAGAAATAAATAAATGAAGAAAGAAGAAGAAGAAAAGAGAAATATTTATAAAGGGTTAGAGGCCAAGATTTTCTTTTTTTATTTTTAACTTTTCAAGGGAATTGTTGGAGGAATTGACGGATTGGCTGTAGAGAAAAAAAGAAGAAAAGCTTAGAGGGGGGATGATGAAGGTATAACAAATCAATGTTTTTTTAGAGAAAATTTATGGCAAAAATAAATAATAAAAATAGTTAATATATTTTAATTAATAATAATAAATAAATAAATTTTTAAAAATTAAATTAATTTAAATAATTAATTTTAAGTTTTAATAAATTTAATTAAATTATTTTTAAAAATATATTTTATTTAAATAATTATTTTTAATTAATAAAATAAATGTAAAAATAAATAATAAATATTTATTTATTTAATTCTAAACCAATTGACCAACTGCTCTCAGTATTTTTAGTTTTAACAGGAAATAAAATAAAAGAGAGATTATTTATAGAGCCTCATTTTTCATCTATGGCCTCACATTTTTTAAACTTTTTTTTTAAAAAGGGGAATATTTTGAGATATTAAATAAATATAGAAAGTGCCAAAAAAAGTCTTTTTGTTAAATAATAAATAAATAAAATTAAAATAATAATATTTTTATTTAAATAAAAAATAATTTAAGAGAAATTAATTTTTAAATAAATAATTTTAAAAAAATAAAAATAAAAAATTTAATAATTATATTTAAAAGAAAAAGCTAAAAAATTTTAAAAAATTATTGAGAGAAAGGAGGAAAAAATAAAAAGATTTATTAGCCTAAAAAAAGAAAAAAATTAATTATTTGGACATTTGGCTTTTATAAATAAATATTTAATAATTAATTAATTAATTTATTTATTTATTAAATAATTAATTTAAAAAAGGAATATATAAAATTAAATTAAAATTATAATATATTTATTTTAAATTTAATATTAAATTAAAAGTAATATCCTAAATAACACAATAGGATATAATAAATATTAGAGTTATTCAAATGCGTTTTTCCGGTATCGGTAACCGATACCGAACAAATACCGATTTAAAATTTTCGGTATTACCGCGGTATTTCGGTATTTTTTTTAAATCGCTGATTTTGACCTAAAATATAATATTAAGCGTAAAATTTCTAAGTTTTCTAACTTTTAATAGTTCTAACGGATGGTTAACTGAAAAGAGTGAAAGAAATGTAGGATGGTCAACCACATTAAGGGACTTATTGGTACCAGGGTTGTTCCAGATTAGCCGCAAGTGTTGGGTCGGGTTACGGGTTGAGCAAAATGTCGGGTTTCGTAATTTACACAAATTTTAAGTTGTTTTCGCGCCGCAGGCAAAATTTTTTAAATTATTGCATTTTAGTTGCAAAAAAATTAACCTTTTTTAGCGCCACAAACAAAAATATAGTTCTTTTATTTTTCTACTAAATTTAAATGTTTTAAAACAAAAGAAAAATAAATCAAAAAATAATTAATGACCTGCAGATATTTTTTTAATACATAACATAGAGATCGAACTTATAAATAGTTAGACCAAGAGAATAACCCGCTAACCACTCAACCATACTTACAAAGGTAAACAATTTAATTATAATAAATATTTTCCTTTTAATATTCCTTCTTTTTCCCAATGCAGAGTCAAAGAAATAAGGAAAAAGAAGAGGGGAAAAAAATACCGAAATACCGAAAAATACCGCGGTATTTTTGGATAGACCGGTACGGTTTCGGTATCGGTAATACCGAAAATAATACCGCGGTAATACCGTACCGTGAATAACTCTAATAAATATAAATAAATTAATTATTTTATTTAATTTTATAAAATAAACGAGAATTTTGTACTCTGGAAAGTTTGGCTCTAAGTAAGTGAATAATTAATTAATTAATTACTTCTTCTTCTTTTTTTGGCTGATATTCCCACCAACTTTGATATTTTATTACTTCTCCATTTTCCTGTTGTTCTGCTCGACATTTACTTTAATTTAATTTTTATAAATTCTCTGATACTCGTTTATTCACTTATTTAAATATAAGTAAAATTACAAATTAATATTTTCTTATTTTTTCAAAAATATTAAATAAAAATACAGTATATATAAATATATTTTAGAAAATAAATAATTATCACAGCATGAAATAATAAATAAATAAAAATTTAAAAATAATATTATATAATTTATTAAATTCTTTTAATTACGATAACTATTTAAATAAGTTTATAAATTAAAATAAATAAATTAATTAATTTAAAAAATTAAAAAAAACGGCAAAAATAAAAAGAATAAAAATAAATAAATAAAATAATACTCTATAAATTTAGGGGTCAGTGAATAAATTATATTTGAGAAGAGATATATTTGAATTGAGAGGAGGATAACAATTTAAAAAGAAAAAAAGAGAAAAATAGATTTAAAAATAAAATAATTAAAATACAAATAAAGCAACAATAAATATATTTTTTATTAATTATTTAATTTTAAAATAATTTTAAAGTTAAGAGAAAATATAAAACCTACAATTTTAATTTCAAGTATAGTGGCTCTTTTTATATATTTATTTATTATAATGGTCAAAAGATTTAGTGATGATGATGAGAGGAGAGAAGGTTAAAATATATCTAAAAATAGTTATTTAGTTGTATTTTTATTTAAAATTTTGTGGCATTTTTGGGACCATTGGGGATATACATATTTGATGTTTTGACATTTGGTAATACTAAATAATATAAAACAGAAGGATAAAGAGAAAATAAGAAAAATATATTCTTAAAATTGGATTGATGGACAGTTGACATTAAAATATAAAGCAAAAATAAAAATATAATATAATTTTTAATAAATTAAATAATTATTTATATTTTAGAATAAAATATTAATTAATTTAATAAAATAAATAAATTAAAAATTTTATAATTATTAATTTATTTAAATAAATTATTAAAAATATTTAATATCTTTAAATAAATTATTTATTAAAAAATTAATTTAAAACTTAAATGAAAATTTTATAAAATTTTTAAATTAAAAATTAATTTAAAAATATATCCGCCCATTTCTTTATTTTTATTTATTCTGTAATTGCAATAATAATTAAAAGGCTGAAAAACAAGAAAATATTTAAATAATGGACTCTCTGCATGAATTTTTACATTTATTTTTTAAAAAAAGATTGATGATTCTTTAAGGATTTTTTCTTGACTTTTTTGATAATCTTTTTTATTTTAAAAATATATATAAATTAAATATAAATTAAATATTATTTAATTATTTTAACTAATTTACCAAAATATATTAACAAATATGATTATTAAATGTTAATAATGACATTACTTTAATAATAAATATATTTTTGTAAAACACAGTAAATACTTTACAATTAGAATATTAGAAGCTAATTAGTGTAAAGTGATCTATAGGGTTTTAATAAATTTGATACTCCGTAATTAGAAATATTGATTTTATTTAAATTTATATTTTAAATTAAAACAAAAAATTTGCATGTGTTCTTTATTTTATTTTTCAAATAAATCCTTTAAAAATTGAAAAACCGAAAAAAGCTAACTTTTTTCGATTTTCTGTTTTTAACCAAAAAGCCAATCGACACTTTCGACCGGGCTTTTTTATTTATGGATTTGTTAATGTTTAAAAAAGTTAAAAAATAAAATTTATTTAATAAAAACAATTTAATTAAATCGAATAATTTTGTGTCAGAACAATTAACTGTTAAAAATGCAAATAATTGAACACTTGTTGATTGAGTATTTGAGTGGACAATTGCATTAAAGATATTATTACGAATTGATATAAATTCTAAAAATATTTTATCTATTGTTTGATTATTAAATGACATTTTATTTATTTCTATTTCTTCGTATTTTATTTTAAACAAAAGTCTAATTTCTGGATATATTTTATCTAAAAATTTTTCTGCATTTTGAACATCTTCAGGCCAAAATTGCGCATTCGAAATTTCATTCAGAGAAAATAATCGAACTTTTCTCTGAAAATGGCCCAATGCTTTGTATATATCTTTGTTATTTTTGTCCTCAAATTCTTCTTCAATTATCCCATTAAAATTTATTTTTTGTTTTTTTAAATTAAAAACTTGACGAATTTCGTTAAGTCCAATTTGTTTAATGGCACCATCAACTAAAAATGGTAAAAATGATGAAACAAGTCCAGCTCTTAATTTATTTTCATATAATTCTTCATATTCTCTATTTGATATACAATGATTTGAAATTTTTTCTAATAATTGTTCATAAATTTTTGTATAATTTGTTGGTAAAATTTCTTCTGATTCGTTTCCTAATTTATTTAAAAATTGTGAAATATTCTCCTCAGTATTATTAATAAATCGGTACATATTAAGACTTATTAATTTGTCATTTTTTTCGAATTTTACAATGCAAGTATTAATTAATAAAATCAAAAGTTGAATCAACATTTATTAATAATAATTATTATTATATTTATTTATTTAATAAATAATTTTAAATAGTAAAAATAAAATAAAATCAAAATTTTATAAAATCAATCTCATCAAAATAGGGTCAAGGTTATTTGTCTTCTTCCTATTTAAGGGGAATTCCCTTTAAATTATAAAATATAAAAATCACGAGAGTTTATGTTTCTTTAAATTAAAAAATTTTTAATTTTTAATCAAATTTTTTGTAAAATAAAGAATTGTTGAAATTTTTTTTCTAAATTTTGATATATCATTAAATTTAATGATATTTATTTAATTAAAAATTAATTAAATAAATTTCTTTAAATTTGTCCAAATTAATTTAGTAATTTTTAATTGTTTTTCTTGACTTTTTGATAACCTTATTTATTGTAAAAATATATTCAAGTATACTTTATATAAATTAAATATTATTATTATTTTAACTAATTTACCAAAATATATAAATATTTATTTATTAATGATATGTAAAAATATATTAACAATAAGTAAAACAATAATTAGAAGGGAGGGTCAAGAGATGTTTTAAGCAAAATTAAACCAAAAAATAATTATTTGATTATTTTATTAATTTAAATATTTATTTAAAAATTTATTTTCTTTTTAAAATATCATCTAATGTTCGATAACTTTGCATAAATAAAGCAGCTGCAGAAACAGCCATTGCAGCAGCGACAGCAGCAGCACCAGTTTCTTTATTTTGGTTATTTTCTTCTTCTTTAATAATATTACAATAATTTATTTCTTTTTTTTGATCTTAAAAATATATTTTAATTTTAAATAATTTAAAATATATATTTTAATTAATAATTTGCCTGAATAATTTCCAATAAATGAATTAATTGTTGGCATTCTGTTATTTCCAAATTGATTTAATATTGCAGGAGAAGAAGAACAAATTTTTATCCATTGTTCTCTAAATAAAGGATCAAGACAAGTATTAATACTACCAGAAGAGCATTGACTTGGAGATGGCTAAAATATATATTAATTAATTAAGAGAATATTAAATATAACTTTAAAATTCTACAATTAACCAAAATGTTGGATAATTAAAAAAGGGGACAGATAGTAGACTAAAATAGGAAAGACTTGTAACAATTATATGAGAATATATCGTTAATTATTTACTCAAAAATGTTAAAACACAATTTAAATTACTTATTTATTTCAATAGCAATATATATTTACACGATGACAATACACAAAGACAAATTATATATTTACATATTTAATGAAAGGGAAACAACTGTGGAACAACAGCAATAATATACATACATAGATTTATGGGTGAAAGGTCATAGATTTATTATTAGGGTTTTTCAAGATTTGGTAACTGTCATCGCTCTTCTTTTTCCTATTTCTTTAGATGTCCTTGTTGCAGCATTCCTCGTCTCCACAGCTCACATGTAGGCCGATTGGTCTCCACGAGGTGGTGGTGGCGGTTGATTGCTGCCGCCGGACGGAGGAGCCGAGCCTGCCTCGAACTCGAACTGGTAGGTACCGCCGCGACTGGGCTATAAATAAATAATATTTTATAATTAAAAAAGATTTTTATAAAATAAAACATACCGCGCCCCCGCCTCCAGACGATCCCTTCTTTGGCATACTCCCTGGCGAAGGCATGTAGGCGCTCTGATCTCCCATGACGATTGTTGAAGAGTTCTTACTTTTGTGACGGTTGCAGATGCGATTGAAGTAGTTGGTACGTAAATGAAAGAAAAAATAACTTTTATACTTTATCAAGTGTATTTACACTGATTTACTATAAAAATGAAGTTTTTTCTCTCACTCACTCATCAACCGGCGTCGACTACAACTGTCAACTGCAACCTTCACAAAAGCAAGAGCTCTTCAACAGCATCATGGGAGATCAGAGTGCCTACATGCCTTCGCCAGGGAGTATGCCAAAGAAGGGATCGTCTGGAGGCGGGGGCGCGGTATGTTTTATTTTATAAAAATCTTTTTTAATTATAAAATATTATTTTTTATTTATAGCCCAGTCGCGGCGGTACCTACCAGTTCGAGTTCGAGGCAGGCTCGGCTCCTCCGTCCGGCGGCAACAATCAACCGCCACCACCACCTCGTGGAGACCAATCGGCCTACATGTGAGCTGTGGAGACGAGGAATGCTGCAATAAGAACATCTAAAGAAATAGGAAAGAGAAGAGCGATGACAGCCAATAAATTCAACGTGGACAAACTCTTGATAATACCACACACCCTTTCACCCATAAATGTATGTATATTGCTATTGCCTCTAATATTGTTTCCCCTTCACATAAAACTATGTAATGTAATTTGTCTTTTTGTATTATCATTATATAAATAATATATTATAAATTGTGTTGAATTAAATAAATAAATATAATAATTGTTTTATTATTACCTATTTAATTCTTAAAATATTTTTTCGTTGATTCTAAGTTGTTTCCTAGTTTTTTAATTTCCTTTTTTGTAATTTTACCCGATAATTAATCTAATTAATTAATATAAATTACCGTTGAAGTAAATATTGTAGATATTGGAAGATTTTGTTGTTCTTTAGTTGATAAAGAGGAAGGAGAAGAATGATGACTATTTGTATTATTATCACTATTATTACTACTACTACCACAACAATCTAATTTTAATAAATCTTCAACATTATAACTATTTAAAGTATTATTATTATTATTTGAAGAGGAAAAGGAAGAAGTAGTAGGTGCATTATTAAATGTTGCAGAAGAAAATGAAATTGAACCATTGACTGGCAAAACTTTCTAAAAATAATTTTTTAGATTATGTATATGCCTTTAAACAAAATTAAATATATATACCAATTTTAATATATTATAAGATTTTTAAAAATAATAATAACCGTTTTGTTTGTTAAAGTATTTGATTGAAAATAATTATTAATATTATTACTACAATCAATTATTATTTGTTGATCTATAGAATTTTGTTGTTGTTTTTTATTAAAAGAAGAGGAAGAAGATAATAATCTTGGCCTTTTTCTTGATTTTTTTCCAATTTTTGTTAATGTTGGAAAAGGAAATTTTTGATCATTTTGTTGAGAGGATTGTTGTGATATTTCTGATGTTATTTTTGTAAAGCCATTACTTAATCTTTTCACCGGCGATTGTCCCTAAAATATATATTATTTATTTACTAATTAATAAAATATTTATTACTTCAAGAACGGGTGAATCATTACTAGCATATTCTTCATGTTTTGTCTGATAATGCATTAACAGACGACGGGCATTTGAAAATTGCTTAATAATTAATTAATAATTAATTAATTAAATATATTTTCTAACCAAATTACAAAGTTTACATTGTCCCTGAACAGAAGGGGAAATTGAATGTTTTTGGTCTAAATGTTGTTTAAGTAAATTATGTTGAGAAAATTTAAATGAACAACCAGATACCTTTAATTTTATTTAAATATTATTTATTTAATTATATATATACCGGACAATCAAAATCATTTCCCGTTTTTATATGAGTCATTGAATGTTCTTGCATCTATAAATAAATAATTTAAATAATTATTTAAAAAAAGAGACAAACTTGATCTTTTCTAAAAAATCTTTTCTGACAAAATCGGCATTCATAAGGTTTTACCTTAAAAATATATAAATAAAAATAAAATAAATTAATTAAACTCCAGAATGTGTTCCTCTATGTCTATGCATATTTGCCTTTTGAGAAAACTAAATAAATAAAAATTAATTTTTAAATTATTAATTTTTAATTATTTTACCGCCATTCCACAAACATCACAAATATACATTTGTCCAACAAAATTATCATGTGCTCTCTTTAATTAAAATAATTAATTTAAATAAATAAAAATACCAAATGACTTTTCATATGTTGAGACATAAATGTTGTAAATGTACAATGAGGGCATTTATGTGTTATTTTACCTCCTCCTGATTTTCCTAATTTTTTATTTAAATATTTTGATTTTTTAATTATTAAATTATTTTCATTTAAATTTTGTTGTTTTTGTTGATTATTATTACTAAAAATAATTTTAAAATTATTTTAAAAATAATTAAATAATTATTTACTCTTCTTCTTTTTCAATTGATTGTCCATTTATTATTTCCTTTGAAACTTCTTCTTCTTCTATAATATTATTATTATTTAAAATTAAATTATTTTCTTCTTCTTCTTTTATTAAATTATTATTTGTTGAAGATTCAGCAGCAGAACTTAAAAATTTTCCCAAATCAGTTAAATGTCTAAGCATTTTATTATTATTATTATTTTCTTCTTCTTCTTCTTCTAATTTTAATTCTTCATTTAAATTATTCTAAAAATTAAAATAATAATTAAATAAATAAATAATTTATAACCTTTAGGGAAGAAAAAGGCGGTCATTAAAAAAACTTATTTAATGATAAAAAAAAGTTAAATTGTCGGTAAAAATATATTTTTACAAAAAAGAGGGAAAAATAAGCAAAAGGGCAAAAATTTAGTTTTTCTTAAAGAATTGTTTTGTCTGAAGGCAAAAATTTCTGAGCAAAGTTTTATTTTTAAATTTAATATTAAAATTATTTTAAAATATTTAAGTATTCCCTCTTATCTTCAAAATTTTTAATAAATTTACTGTAATTATTATTTATTTATTTATAATAAATTTTATCATTTTTTAAAGTTTTTAGGTAATTTTAATATAAAAAATATATTTATTTTACTTTTATTTATTTTAAATAATTTTACCTTTTCATTATTTATATGTTTTTGTCTTCTTTTTTTCTTTTTTATAATAATATTTAATTTATTATCAGAATTTATTTTAGAAGAATATTTTTTAAATTCTTCTTCTTCTTCTTTTCTTAAATCTTCATGCCATTCTACATGTCTAGTAAATTCATTTAAATCACCAGTTGTATATCCACATTCTGCACAGGCATTTTGATCCATTTTTATTAAATATATTTTTAATTATAATAAAATTATCTAAAAATATATTTAAAATATTAAAATAAAATATTAAAAAATACAATTATAATTAATTATTAATTAATTAAATAAATATTATAATTTATTTAAAATGAGTGATATTTATTAGAATTAAAAATATAAAACAAATTTTAAAATTAATATTTTTTATTTTTTAATTATCTCACTTCTATTTTATTTATTAATTAAATAAATAAATATTTCCCCGTCGCGGTCATTTTCATTAAAAATAAATAAATAAATAAATAAATATATTTAAATATCATTTTGGTATATTTTTACTGGATATTTTTTTTATTAATTTCACTGAAAGGGAAAGTAGTAAAATATATAAGTGTTGGGTTATATATACTCAAATAATCCAAGAACCTTTTTTTGATGCAATAAATTTTATCTGACCATTCACTTTTTATTTTAAATATATAAAATGCCCTCTCTTCTTCTTCTTCTTTTTTCATCATTTTCCCTTTTTCCTATCTTTTATTTATTTATTTTTTCTTATCAACGGCCTGGATCTGTTGTTTGGGGATTGTGGACTATGTGAACATATACACTAACCATTACTATGTTGATTCTAAAATATATTTATTTATTTATTCTAACTATTTGGGTAAAAAAAGAGAAATTCTCTTTAATAAAAATAATTTTTTTATAAAAAAGCGGAAATGATATTTATTTATTTTGAATAATTAATTATTTAGAAAAAACATAATAATATAAATTAAATATTTTTGACCTTTAAATAAAATTAATTCAAATAAATTACCAAAATTTTGAAATTTTTGAGGAGAAATTTTAGATAAAATATTTTTTTATATTATTTTATAATAAAAACAAAAATACCGCCTATTAAATAAATAAATAAGGATTGATGAAAATAAAGATTAAATAAAGTAAAACAATATCTTATTTTTATTTTAAATGGTTTGAGGCACACAAAATTGATATTTTTGTTTTAAAACGCCGAGAGGAATCGGTAAAGGTTATGAGAATTATTTAAAATTATTTTTATCTCAAATTAAATATTTTAAAGTTAACTAAATTTAATTAGAAGAAAAAAAGAGAAAAGAGTTTTTAATTTAAAAAATAATTTTAATTTTAAAAAAAATTAATTAATTCTTGTAGAAAAGAGGAAATTTATTTTATATATTTTTTTCTTCTTTTTCCTCTCTCCTCCTTTCTTTACTATTGGCCCTTTTCGTGGATTTATTTTTTCTCTCCAATCCTAGACCTTTTTATAAATTCATTAATTGGATAGAAAATTAAAAATAAAAAAATAATTTTATAAAAAAATTAATTGAAAATAAATAAAATATAAAAACCTTAAAAATATTTTTAAAAATGTTGGAGATGCGCGAGGGGAAAAATTAAAGAGGAAAAGATAAGCACTGCCGCAAACATTGACAGAAAAGGGATGGCACCGCCTTTCTTTCTTTCTTTATTTATTTATAGCCTTTCCTGGGTAATATTTATAGGTAAATGAGGAAAGGTAAAACAGTTATTTAAGGTAAAATAAATAAATTAGAGAAATAAAAGAAAGAGAGATAATTTAAAATTAAGAGAGACTGAAAAAGAAAATAAATAGAGAAAATCTCACTTTTTTATTTCTCTTTTTTTTCATTTTTGTGATGAAAAAGTGCAAAAATATATAATTAGCCTCGGAAATGTTTAAGGAAATATTTAAAGAAAAGGCTAAGGAACGGTACTCTAAACAAAACAAAAAAACGAGAAAATATTTATTTAAATAAATAAATAAATAAAACAAATAAAAAGTTAAAAAATGCCGAAAAATAAAATAAAATTCTTTTGCATAAAAAAGGATTGGATGACAATTGTTTTTGGTACTTTTCCGTTATGCTACACCCCCCATTTCAGTGCCAAAAAAAGTGAGTGCCTATTAATACTTAATGCATTAATATTTAAATTTTAATCTGTATTTTTTGATTGTCATACAATCTTTGGTCGTTAAACGAGTATATAAAGAATTAATAAAAGTAAAAAATATTAATTCAATTAAAAATAATTAAATAAAAATGCCTTATAATTACGACACACTTATTAATAGGCACTCAAATTTTTGGCACTGAAATGGGGGGTGTAGCATAACGGAAAAGTACCTTGTTTTTGAATAAAAATAAATAAAAAGAAAATAATCACTCCTTTAAATTGATAAAAGTTTTAAAAATAAATTAATAAAATATTTTAAATTATAATAAATAATTAAATTAATTTAAATTTAAAACTTTTTTTCTTTTTTATTTCCTCTTATAACTTTTATATAATTTCCCATGTTTCTCCCCCTTTAACTAAACTTTACTTAAAAAATAACAGAAAGACTATTTATTACTTATATTTATTTATTTAAAATTATGTCGGAATTTTTTATAAAAAAAGTCTAAAATAGTTCTTCCTTTCCTTCATTATTACCTTTTTCTCAGATAAAGCTTATCCTTCTCTCTTAATTTTTTATTTGTTGTCATCACAAAAATAATAATAAAAAAGAAAAACACAAAAACAACGATTACCCACTTAACCTTTTTATTTATTTATTTACTTCTATTTTTTATATAAAAAGAGTTCTCGAAGGACAAATAAATAAATATATTTAAATATTAATATTCTCTAAAATTCCGTTAAAAACTTTAATTTATTTAAAAATAATTAAATTATAATTTAATATATTTTTAAAAATAATTTAATATTTAAAAAAATAATTATATGGCCATCGCTTAAAAAATAATAATAATATTTAATAATAATAATATCTCTTCTTTTTTTAAAAAATATAACAAAATTTATGGGCAAATGCGCAGTTTAATCCGGCAGTTAGTTACTCAATAACAAATAAAGTTTTTGGAATTATTTTTAAATATAACTATGGGATTGGTTGTATAAAGGATTGTTTTAAAATATTTTTAATATTGTTGGATTTTATTTTACTAAATAATTGGGACAAATATAGAGAATTAATATTATTTTAAATTATTTTATATTTTTTAAATTAAAATATATTTATTTGTCTGGATGATCCCATACTTTCAAAACTCTTCAAAAAATAAAAAATAAAATATTCAAATTTATTAGAAGATTATAATCTTCTAATAAATAAATAAAAATGAATATATCCATGTGCATTACTACTACTCTCTCAATGGCAAAATATATAAATATTATTTATATTTAAATAAATAACAACTTTTCTCTCTTTTAAATATACTTACTTATATATTTCCCTATTAACCAATCCTTTTTTTTCCAATTTTGTTGGCCTTGGACTCCTCTCATCTCGCATTCCTTTAATTATTTTCTAACAAAAAATACAGAATTGTAATGACACACCCAATAAAATTTCTAAAAAAGTTTAAATAAAATATTAAAAAAAATTTTTTGGTAAAAATTTGTAATTTATCTTGTAATTTTTCTTTTTAAAATTAGTCAAAAAAAATATATCTTTTTCTTTTTTTTATTATTTTCTCTAATTCCTTACTAAATATTTTTCTTTTTTTATCTCTTCAATCTCGTAATTATTATCTAACTTTTTTCTCTCATTCTAAATATTCCAAATAATATTTTTCCAGGCAATTTAAGCCCCAAAATATTATAAATAATTTGACACTTGAAAATATTAAAATATAAATAAATAAATAATTAAATACAGTATTATTTAAATATTTAGGATCAGTTATTGGAATTTTAGATTTTATTAATTAATACTACTCATATACCCAATTATAAGGTATTATAGCACATTATTCAGGATATTTTTTGTTTTTTTTAAATAATTATTTTTAAATAAATTTAACTGAAAAAAGTTTTCTTAATTTTTAATTTAATAAAATAGTTTATATATTTAAATATATTTTATTTTTAAATAAAAAATATTTAAAAAAATATGACAATTATTAGTGGATGTCAAAGAAATAAAATTATTAATAAAATAAATTGACTAGAAAGAATATATATTTTATGGTTAAATAATTTATTATTATTAATTCTTAAATGTTTTTTAATATTTAAAAATAAAACAAAATAATTTAATTTTAATTAAAAATAAATAAATAAAATATTTTTAATTTTTGTTTTTCAATAATTGAATAAATATTTATTTATTATATTTTAATAACAAAAATTAAATAATAAAGAAAGAAAGATTTGATTGGAATTTTTATTTTTTAAATAAATAAATATTATCTTTCCTGATATTTTTACTCTTTCCTTCTAATAACAATTTTAACCAATCTCTCTCTTTCTCTCTTCTTTTATTATTTTGTTACCCTTAAAGGTGAAAAAAGAATAAAAAAACCATTAATTGAGGAGAAAAGGAACGGGAATAGAAAGAAGAAAAAGGGAAAAAGATGCGCAAGAAAAGAAGAAAAAATTAAAAAAAGAAAAACGGGAATTTTAAAAAATAAAATATAGCCACAAATTTTACCAATTACTCGACCTTTTCTTTTTTTTTATTATTTTTTGGTTTGGGAAAGGAACACAGAAAATAAATTTTTGTCTCGGGAGTAAAAAAGAAAGAAAAAAGTATAGAATATAAAAATAATAAAGTAGTTTTAAATAAATGGCTCAAATAATAAAAACTTGTTGTCCTTAAATTTATTATTTTTATTTTAAAATAAAATAAATAAATAAATATAATTAAATTAATTAAAATATATATTTTTATAAATAATATTCATTTATATATATTTTTTTAAAATATTTATTTGGGAAAATTAAATACGTAAAAGAATTTAAATTAAAAGAATTTGAGGAAATATTTAAAAAAGAAACGGAAATATTAATTAAAAGAAGGAAATGAGTAATTTGGACAAATTTATTTTTAATTTAAAATTTGGTCTTTTATTTTTATTAAATATTAAAAATTATAAAAATTCTGAATTATTTACTTTATATTAATTTTAAATAGTAAATGGTATATATTTATTTATTTTAAATATTTAATTTAATAAATATTTACATATTTTTCTCAGAAATATTCTCTAAACTTTTTTTTTTTAATTTAAAAATTTTTAATTAATTTAGATTTCTTAAAAGAAATTAAATAAATATATAAATAAAATGTGTGAATATTTAAAAAAATTAAAATTAAATTATATAGAGGAATATTAAAATGAGAGTATTTATTTACGTATGGATAGAATAAAAAAAAAGAAGGATAGAAAAATAGGAGGAGAAGAAAAAGTATTAAAAGAAGAGAGTAAGTATTAAGTAAAGTAAGTAAATGGTTGGTTGGTTGGTTAGACAAAAAATAAAAGAAGAGAAGAGAAAAGCAAGGAATAAAAAAAGTAAAAAAAGGATTGTTGGTGTTTGGCCTACGGTGTCCCTCTCTTTCTTTTCTTTTCTTTTTAAATTACTCATCCCAATCTGTTCCCGCCTTTTGGCAATTTTATTTTATTTTAAAAACGGAAATTAAGAAAAAGTTTTTTTATCGGGAATAATTTGTTGGAAGAAATTAATGGAAAGGACAGAAAAATTTAATAAAAATATTTTAGTGGAACGAAAAGATTGAAGAAAAAAAAAGAAAAATAAATTAATAAAAATAATAATATTTAAGAAAAATAAATTATATTTTTAAAAAATATAATATTTATTTATTTATATTAATGTTTAACTAATAAAA
This sequence comes from Meloidogyne chitwoodi, assembly GCA_015183035.1. NCBI lineage: Eukaryota > Metazoa > Nematoda > Chromadorea > Rhabditida > Meloidogynidae > Meloidogyne > Meloidogyne chitwoodi. Next base: position 1,081,069 of record JACZZP010000015.1, read on the forward strand.
AATTAAATAAATGACCAATTAAAAAATAATAATTTTTTTTAAAGAAAATTTATAAAATTAAAAATATTATTTTTATATGAAAATTAAATTAATTTATTTATTTTAAAAAACTGGTTATTAAATTTAATATTATTTTATTATTATTAATAAATGTCCATCATTTTTAATAAAATTGTCTCTTTTAATTTTCTCCAAAAAATAATTTTATATTTATTTTTAAATTTTTTTAAATTTTGTAAAAAAATTATTTTTTTCTTTTCGGCGATTTCCGAATTAAATATTTACGTCAAATGAATTCGGAAATTACTTTTCTTTAAATTTTGTAGTTTATTTATTTAAATATTTATTTAAAACAATTATTTGGCAAAGAAGAAAGTTTAGGATTTTAAATAAAAAATTAAATAAATAAATATATTTAATTAATTTAATTTTTATTTATCCAGAAATTTTAAAAATTAAATAAAATAATCACAAACAAATACAAAAACTTAATTTAATTAATTAATTAATATTTTTTAGAAAGAAATGCCCATAATTAATCATCTCTAATATTCTCTATTTTAATATTAAAAATAGTAAAAATGTGCTAATTGACAAGAAAATATATTATTCTTTTTTTTTAATTAAAAACCTTCAAATAGCCTTTAAAAAATAAAAAAATATTTTTTCATCCGCGGAATTTCCAACAAAAAATTATTTTTTCAATTCAATTTTCTACTAACCTCCGCAAACTTATTTTTATTTATCCTCCGTGACTAACTAAAAGAAATAAAGAAAGACTATTTTATTTCTCTTTTATTATTTTTTTACCTTCATTCATTTGGCAGCCGGCAAAATATAAAAATAAAAAAAGGTGTCAGTCGGCCTGGCCTTTTTTATTTTATTTTTTTTTTAACAAATTAAAAATTAGTGAAGGATATATTGTAGTAACGGAGAAGAAGAAAATAAAAATAAAGAAATGGTTTTATTTCATTCGGCCTTGCCATTTAAAATAAAAAGAGTATCCATTCAATTACTAATTGGTGAATACACAAAAACGCTATTTTAGTAATAAAAAAAAGAAAAATAAAAAAATGAAAAGATTTAACAAAAAACTAACTTAATTATATTATATAAATTAAGACAACAACAGCAGCTGGATGAATTATTTAAAATTAAAAAGTAGAGAAATTAATTAAAAGAAGATATTATGATTATAATTATATTCTAATAAATTTAAATATTTATTTTAGTTTTTATTAAACAACTACCTAATAATTAAAAAAATAATAATAAATTAATTAATTAATATATTTATTCTCTTAAAGTAAAAAAGTCCCAGACTTGTTCAAATTTAATAAAAGAATTAATATATTCACTCCACTTACCTATTATATATAAAAATTAATAAAAAGTAAAAAATACCGACACTTTTAACTTCATTTCCGGCTCAAAAATCTCTTTTTCCTCTCCTTAATTTTTTTATTTTATTCTCTCTAGGCCCATTTTTGGATTTTTTAAAAGAAGGTAAGTAAAGAAGATATTTACTTTTATTTATTAGTTAAATTATTTGTTAAGGGATATTTTCTTCTTTCAGGTAGCTAGCGGTTTTTTCTTTTTATTTTGTGATTTGTTTGTTGTTTTATTTAAAAAAGTAAATTTAAAATAATAATAAAAGAAGAGAGATTGTTGAATTAATCCTGAATGGTAAAAGAAGGGAAAAGAAGAGAAGATATATTTAAATAAAAGAAAATAAAGGTATATTTATATTTATATTTTACTTTAATTTTATAACGAATTAATCCCTTTTTTGAAATTATTTTTTGTGCCGACCGGTCAACGGAATAAAACATTTATTTAATTTTACAATTTAATTTAAGAGTAACTTTTTTAAGAAAAACATATAAATTATCTCGTAAAAGAAAAATTAAATTTTAAAAATAATTAATTAATTAAATTAGTATATTTAATTAAAGTTTATTTAAAAAAAACAAAATAAAGATAATATTTTTATATTAAATATTTATTTAAAAATAAGAAAAATAATATTCTTTATTTTTTGTATTTGATCATTTTTGAATAACTTAAACAAACAAATATATTTTTTAAAAAATAATACTAATTTAGAAACAATGAAAAACAACAAATATATAAAAATAAATAACTTTTTTAAAAATAAATGTTTTTTTAGCTTTTTAAGGATGGCATTTTTAAAAAATAAAAAGAAAAAGAAAATACACGGCGGGGGGTGCCTTAAAAGAAAATAAAAAAGTTAAAGTATTGTTGAGAAAAATGAGAAGATTTTTTTCTTTAAATTTTTTAATCAATTTTGTAAAAGAACTTTATTTGTTTTGAAAACACAGCAGGTAAATAATATTAAATTAAAAAAAGAATAATAATAATATTGTTTTTGTTAAAATAATAATTCGAGATTTTTAATTTAATTAAAATTAAATATTTTGGAAAATAAAATTAATTATTTTAATAAAATAATAAAAAATATTTTTTATATATATCTCAATCAAAAAAAAATAAAAGTAAAATCTTGATCAAAAAATTGAATAACAATTTTATATTATTTTCACTTTAATGGGCATTGCAATATCAGCGCCGATCTCTTTTTTTTTTTTAAAAAATACAAAAAGCTATTTGAATGATTAGTAAAAATAGTTAATTAATATTTTTATATATTTAAAGACAGTCTGTCAGTTTTGTCGGTATTTTTTTTTCTTCTTTTCTCCCTTTTTTGTACTTCTCTCTCATCTCTTTAATTTATTTTCTTAAGTTAATTTTGCGCATTTTTTCTTACTTCTTTTTATTCTTCTGCCTTACTAAAAACTTTTTTTTCTTCTTCTTCTTTATTTTAATTCGTCCTTCTTATTTTCTTTTATTTTTCCTTGGATGATTATATATTTTATTTTATTGTCATACTACTACACACGTATTTTATATATTTTGAAGAAAAAAAAAGAAAACTTTTCTTCCTGTTTTTCCGTTTCTTGACCTTGACTTTACTTTTTATTTTTTTAATATTTATAACTTTCCTTTAAATGGCCGTGATGAAAAAGGAGCTTTTACCAAAAATTTATATACCCTGAGAGAGTAAAAATATTTTATTTAAAAATAATTATTAAAATAGCTATTTAAAAGGAAAATCTTCAAAAAAGACTAAATATATTTTATTTATTTTAAATAATTTTTTACTGTAATACATATTAATAGAAAAGGAAATAAGATATGATTTAAAAATAAAATATTAAAATATTTTTTGTTATAAATAATAAAACAAATAATAAGAAAATAAATAAATATATAATGGATTTGTTAAATTTTGTTAATATATATATTTATATTTAATATGGATAAATAAAAAAGATATTATTTAAAAAGCGGTAAAAAGTAATTGGCAATCCTTTCCACGCATGCGCAAATAAATTGGCATTATTACCTTATTTAAATATATTTTTACTCAATTCATTCTCCTTCTCTCCTTATTCTTTTAATTTTCCTTCATTTATTGTAGTAATTCCCAAACATTAACTAAGTTATACATACATATTATATATTATAATAAAGAGAAAGTCATTCATTCAAATACATTATTATTATTTTATTAAATACAAATGTCCAAGAATATAATTGAAACTTTCATTTTTCTCTCAAGCAATTTCTTGAAACAAATATATAATAATATTTTAATATATTCTCTATAAAATATATTTTTAATTAAAATTGGTTATTACTTGTTATTGTTAAATGAAGATAAATAAAAGTTTAAAAATCTCGAAGTTAAAAGTATTATTATTATTCAAAAACAATTCGATTTTTTCTCTTTTTTTTTTAATTTAAATTAATAAAAATCAGAGCGTAGAAAGTCAAGTTTATGGTCAAGGTTCTTCTTCTTCCTGCGCCTCCCAATCTTTTTTTCTTTTAAGAAATTTGACGGCTGAAAAAAGGCAAATAAATAAATATGCACACATACATATTAATTTTGCGCGTGCCGGTTATTCAGTCAGGCGCAAAATTAAATGTGTTGTTCCTCGATACTTGGGCCTATTCTTCCGAATAAATGGCAAACCAAGAAATAATATATTTCTTTTTAAAAAGGTAAAGCAGCTGGATGAAAAGAGATAAAATCCAAACAAAATTATTTTCATAAGGAGGCGCAATAAGAAAAAAACTTTCACCAAATTTCCCAGGTAACCAAATTTGTGTAATAAAACTGGCAATAAGTGCCAGGAACGAATATGACAATCTTAATTCCACGGCTGGAATTAATACAGGAGAAAAAAAGAAAAAGGCGAGAGCATATTTTAATAAGCAATTATTTTTAGATTTTCAAAATTTAATTTTAAAATAAGTAATAATTAAATAAAATAATCAAAATACTCATAAAATAAGAAAATAAAAATTACATTAAAATCATTTAAATTCTACAGGAATAAAAAATATTAAAAAATAATATCAATTAATTTAATTATTTAAAATAAAACTCTACAAATAAAGAAATATGGCAAAAGGCAATGAATGCAAAAGAGAATCTTTTTTTAAATTAAAAATGTCCAAAATTTAAAGTTACCTAATATTCAAATGTTAAATTAATACAAACGTATATTTAATAATAATTTGAATCAAAAATATATATAATTAAGTGGTTATATACAGTGATGGGAAAGTTCCAAAATTTCCACGGAACTAGTTCCAGAACTTGTTTTTGAATTTTTGCAGTTCCAGTTCCAGATCCGGAATTGCATTTTTAATTTTCATAGTTCCAGTTCCGGAACTATTGTGGGGTAAGGAACTAGTTCCAAAAATTTGGTAGTTCCATGGTTCTAGTTCCAAACCAGTTCCAGAAAGTTGGTAGTTACGTAGTTCCAGTTCCGTAACTGGAACTTTCCCATCACTGGTTATATATGCTATATTAATAAATTTATTATTTTAAACAATAATCTTTATATAGCATATAATAAAGTAATATTATAACAAAGTTTATTGAACACAGAAAAGATGTATTAATACCCGAAATCCCGTAAAAACACTCCAAAATAAATTTAATGTTTTTAAAAATTAATAAAAATAAAGTATTAAATTTATTTGAAGCGCTTTTAAACATTTCATTTTGTAAATAGAATAATATATTTAATAAATAATATAATTAAATAAAACTTAAAAAAACAAAACTTTTATTAAAAAAAAAAAGTCATATAATATTAGCTAAAATTCTTAATCTTAATTTTTCAATTAATATTAAAACTCAACTGAAATTATTATTAGAATCACATTTTTAAGACTAATTTAAATTTGAGAAAAATTAAAGAAATTTGAAGATTAGAGATCGAAGATTTTAAGGTTTTTTGTCCAACGAAGAAATCAGAAAATAACTTAATTCAGTCAAATTTCTTTGGGAATTAATTTATTATTTGTTAGATCAAATTTTCTCAAATTTTATTTTAAAATTAACAAAATTAAGTCACTTAAAATTTTTTTATATAAATATAATCTAAATAAATATAAAGCAAATCTACTAAATAAGAATACAAAAATTAAATTCCTACTATAAAATATAATTAAAAGGTCAACAACACTGAGAATCTGCGTCATCTGTCTCAGAGAAGGAGGTGTATCGTTGATAACGTTGAAAGTATCTATTGTAAAAATAATACCTAAATAAAATAAAATCAATTTGATAAACCTTTCTCGTTGCATATCAATCATTTTTGCAGGAACTTTGTACCGTTTTAATTGCCCATCCCATTCCAAGTCAACTAAACCACCACGAACAGCTATTACTTTCTTTACACGATTTGCAAATTCAATTGCTGATTCATCAGGCTAAATTATATTAAATGATTATTTTTAATAATTAAAAAAATATTACATTTCTATGCATTGGAGGCAAATACCAAACATTGCAAATTAATGCCCACGATGAAATCATTTGCATTAAATAAGCAAAATAACTTAGTTCACTAGAATTCCAAAAAGCATCCCCAAATCGTGAATCATATTTCATTGCTATTGGATAAATATTTGTATCTACCTGAAAAAAATCAAAATAGAAAAAAATAATAAAATTTTAAACAAATATTTTGTAAAATAGCTAAAAAAATAACTTCGAAAGAGCCTTTTTTGAACATCATGACGGAAGTGTTATTGATACATGTTCCTTCAGGAAAAATGAGCACAGGCAATTTAGTTGGATCATTAACATGGTCGTGTAATCAAAAATAAAAAATTTAATTTTTTTAAAATAGACTACCTTTTTGCTACCAAAGAGCGGTCCTTTGCCTCAGATCGTTCAAACCAAATGTGTGAACTTGCCCGGCTCAATGATCGTTGAATGGCACCGAGAAATCCATCATGGCTTTGCCCAATCAAAGCATAGGCGGCATCCGTTGCCAAAATCATGACATCGATAGGTGATGTATGATTTGCAACACAAATACCTAATAATAATAACGTAAAAAATTCCGATTAAAAAATATAGTCTTATTGATAGCAAGAAATAACGAGCAAAAATATTTTAATTACCGCCACTTGTAGCCTTGTTTTCAGTGTCGTGAAAATAAATAATCGCAGAGAAAGCGCGAGACCCAATTCGCATACAAACCTAAAAAATTAAAAAAAAAAAGTAAAATTTTAAGGTTTAAGAACCTTCATTAATTTTTCGTTCATCCAGCGTTTTAGGCGTCCACCAGGAAAAAGTCCAATGAAAGCAGTACCCAAAATAACCGTAATAAGTCCGACAGAAAATATTATTAAACGCATAGGAAGCAAAAAGAAATAACGAAATAAAAAGCCTAAACCCCATAGAATTGCCAACTTCCAACTGAAATTTTATTATTAAAAATATTTAAAAATTTTCTTACTTGACGAACTGATAAAAGTTAACACTTGTACGAGTCAACATATTCCAAGAAGCTAATTGCTCAGCTCGAAAACGACTCGTCACTTCATCTTCAATAATAGCCTCAATTCCGGCCTTAAAGTAATTATGATATGTAAAAATGAAAAGATACCTTCATAAAATAGAGTGAATCACGTATGACTTGCCATCCACGAGAGTTAACCAATGTTCTTTCCAAATGCTCGTCTTCATCAAGGTGTATTGCTGTTTCCCGAATGATAATTGACTGAGTAGATCCATTTCGCATCCGAGCACTCGATGAGGAACAAAGACCAAAAATAAGAAAAATTTTATATATAAATTATAACATATTTTTAATTAAAAATATCATAAATATTATTAATATATACTAAAATATTTACTTGTTGAACTTCCATTGTGCATAGAGGATTTGCGAAGACTTGGTAAAGAATTTAATGAGCGGGCCATTGGGGAATCAAGTATAAGTCCTGAGTCTGTTGGGCTTTGAGTAGAACTAAGATCAAGAGAACAGTAATGACCAGCATCAAGATTCTCAAATAAATCAAAGTCATTTTCATCTTCTTCTGTAGCACCGAGATCAAAAGACATACTTCTAGTCACATCTTGAGAAGTTTGAAGTTCACCGGCGCCCCACTTAATTTTCTTAAGTTTAAAAATAAAATAATAAACCTCAAAAATTCTCAATAATATGCTGACGTAACGCTCGCGTAATCCGAGTGATTTACCAAAAGTCGCAAGAAAAATAACTAGAGCAACAATGCAAAAAACTGGTGGAAATAAAAGAGCAATGAGATAGATAAGATGTTCAGTAATCGCAAATAGTGGAGTCATTTATTTATTATCTGAACGACAGCTCCAAAATATTAAAACTAATATTGTAATCTGAGCCAAGTTACACGCACTGAAAATCAAACCACCTTTTTTAAACAAGAAAAACAAAAATAAACAAAATTTTTAAAGAATAAAATTATTATTTATCCTCTGAAAAATGATAATAATGCTTAAATGAGAGAGACATTATAGAAAGAGAGAAAGAGAGAGACTATTTAAATCTGTATGTCGTATTGTAAATTCGAAACATCTAAATGACGTGAATCGAAATTATTTTGTATAAATTAGAGATCGGAACGGGAACGGGTCCCGATCCCGTTTCCCGGTCCTTTTTCCCGGCTTTTTTTGAGTCACCGGGATGAAAACGGGAACGGGAATACCCGGTTTTCCCGGTTCGTGTCCCGGCCGGTAATTAAATTTCCAATTCCCGGTCATTTTTCCCGTTTTCCCGGTCGGGACCCGGTGATTTTTGGAACTGGAAAAAAGCGGGAATTCCCGATTTTCCCGGTCCGGGTTCCCTCCCGGTCTTTCCATCTAAAATTTCCCGTTTCCCGGTCCCGAGTTTTTCAAAATTCCGATCTCTAGTATAAATACATACATACAAGTTAAATTTAACTTGTTTCTAAATATGTAGGTTATTTTTTACATAAGCATATTTAGTCGTTGTATTTCCTTGATAGTCAACTTTATAAACTTTAATAAGAATATTTATTTTATTAAATTTTTAGTTTGTTTTAAATGTTTCAATATAAGATATGAGTAGGCCTGACAATGAGAAAGTAAATCACTACTTGCCCTTGAGTCAGGCGAGGCGCTTAAATAACAGGCAAGATTATTCGGAATCTTCATCGAACAGGTTCTTATCAGTTTTATTTTTAATGGTGTGCCAAAAATGGAATTTTATTTAATTTTTATACTAACATAAGTTGGCATTTCTTATCGTTTATTTGTTCTTTCATAATTCATTTTAGTGGCTCAACCTCTGAAACTGGCGAATGCAACCAATGGTCAAAGTACGTTATATTCGGAACGAATATTATCTTTATGGTAACTATATAATAATTTTATTGTAAAACTGAGCACTATTGCCGATTACACCAAAATTCTTACTTCCCTCTTTTTAATGGCAAGCGTTCGGATCGACCGGTTGAGTATAAACGGTGATAGTACCAAACTTTTAAAATACCTAATTCCAAAACGTTATTTTTCGTAATCTTCTCAATTAAGGTTGTTGGGTGTATTGTTTTGGTTACAGGCATTTGGCTAAGGACAGACAGTCATTTTCGTGGGTTTTTAAGTGAAAGATACCGTCAGGCTGTGCATGAAGCTTTTTGGGAGGCACCTACGTTGTATGCCTTCTCTTATATTTTAATTGTGCTTGGCTGTGCACTTATTATTTCAACGATTTTTGGCTGTTATGGAACTTCTATAGATTCGAAGTTATTACTTGGTATTTATGCTTCATGCACGTTTGCTTTGCTTATTTTCACATTAGGCTGTGGCTCTTACATTATCTACACTAAAGATTCGGTTACTTTTATTATTTTGTCTATTCCCTATCATTTATCTGTTTTTAATTACTTACATTAGATTGATGTTGAGTTGGCAGATGCTCTTAATTATATGGTTCAACACTACTATCAAGGTCCAGGTATTGTTCAAGAAACTTTGGATCGACTTCAACAAGCATTTCGCTGTTGTGGTGGCAATATAAATTGAAATAACAAAAATGTTAAAATTATTTAGGAAACGCTGGATGTTCTGATTTTCGAGTATTTCGTCAGGACCCTCCGAGAACATGTGATTTACGTTGTGATGGATGCCATTATAGGATTTGGATTTCATTGAGAATTGGTTTCTCTGTAGCATTGGCGGTCTTTGCCCTTGTCATCCTTGCCCAAGTAAAAAATACAATCAATTTTCCATTTTTATTTTCAGCTAAACATAATTGATTTTTTAAGCTAATTGCAATTTCTCTTTCATTAACAATGATTTTCGATGTTCAACAATCTGATAACCGTTTTATGTTTGACACTACTTGTCGAGAATTTTCTAAAGCTAGTACAAGGAAACAAATGGCTATGAGAAATGAACCAAATCTCAGAAAATTTACGAAGAGACAGCATCCATACTACTTTTGATTTTAAATGTCTTAAGTACAGTTTTTGTTTAACTTTTTTACATTAATATCTTTCTAACATTATAAGGTCTATATGACAATTTTGATTTTCATTTGAATAGATAATATTAGTTCTTATTGTTAGAGGAACAAATACTATTGCAAAAAATGTTGACTGTGATTTGATTAAATAATCAGGAAATTTTCAACATTATTAAATGAAACCTTTTCTTTTTATTTAATTTTTGCCTACAATTAACCACATCTAGACTAAATTATTTGAATTCTCACGCATTATTTCACTTTTATCATGCCATATATCTTTCATTCATCTAACATTTATATAATATTATGTTATTATTTAATTAAAAAAAACAAATTAAAATTACCTGCTTTTGATTTTTAAATTGTTTAAAATACAATGATTTTTTAAATAAATTTGATAATTATAACATTATTTAGGTTTATATTTCTTAAAATGCATCAGGCAAATGCCGATACAATTCGACAGACTAGTTTGACATCTGCACATCAGTCCTCTAATAGTGTTCAGCAACCACCAAACACTGGTGGCAGTTGGCGTTGTGAGGTCTTTGTTGATGTAAGTTTTTTGCGGTTACATATGAGATGATCTATCATGTTAAAGGTTAAATTAATTTTGTTGATTTAAGACTCCTCTTATGCATGGTCCTCTGAATATCCACCTTCCTTCTCTTCCGTTGCCTAGTGTTGCCAGAACAATCATGGAGCATTGGTCTAATAATACCCAAACGTTAGATCGACAGGCTTCTATAACTGCGAGGGCAGATACAGCTGACGAACAGAGACCGCTTCAACTCATTCAACAGGATCAAAGCTCGACTTCAGTTACACCAACTCATGGACGTGCCCACTCAACGCCAGCTGCATTGAATTCCAGCGATGGGTCAAGCAGTAATGATAGTGGTAGTTCGTTTGTCATAAATATGGAAGATGATTTGTCTCAGACAAACAATGTTAGTATTTGGTTTTGCCCAAAACATTCAACATAATTTTATATTTTAGTTGCTTCATCGACGACGTTCTTCATCACCTCTTCGGAGTGCGCATAATGATATTTCTTCATCATTTACTAGTGTAATTCCTTCATTCTCTCCCCAACTTACCCAACGTACATCCACAAACAATGCGGCTTCTGAATCTAGACCAGAGGAGAACGATCAAAATGTCGTTAATACAGTTGTTGCATCTGACACAAGTGGTGATTCAGATGAAGACGAAGACCTCATGCTTCGTAATTTGAGGGCGCGCTTACGGCAGTTGCTTAGACGACGTCATCAAATTTTGCGAAATTTTATTCAGCAGATGGGAGAGGTAAAAATTATTTCGATTACCTAGAGCATAAATAGAATATGTAATAATTACAGTTAAAATTTTTCGCACTTTATTATAAATCATATATTTTTTCAGTTTCCTAGTTTATATGTATTTGGTGTTCTAGTCTGTTGGACGCTTGTGATATTATCTGTTTTACTCCAATTTTTCACAATCGAATTTACTTCATTCCTTGCTCTGCTATTTTGTTTTTTTCATTATTCAGATGTGCTGGCTTTCAAACGGTATCAAAAAATTTAAATAAAGTTTCATTTAAATATTTTTTAGTTATATCTCTGGTACAGGTAATGGATGGTTTATTGCCGGTAAGATTGCACTTCGCCAGTTTATGGTTCTTCAGGTACTAGGACAATCAGTATTTGTTCTCCCCGTTGCGACGTTTAGTGAGGCAGCTGTTTCAGTTGTTCAAAATCCATCCTTTTGGTCAACTTTATATATTGTTTTGGTCACTGAATATTTTGTTCTCGATTGCTTACTTGGTGCGAAACTTTTGGTAATTTTAAAAAATTTCGTGAATTTTTTATATAACGTCGATATTTTTTAACTTTATGTTTAAGGTATCAAACTTGCCAAAATGCTCAACTGTTTACAAAAGAAGATTATACCAGTGGTTAGAGTACAGTGGTGCACTTTATCGCTTCATGTTTCCATTTGTCCAATGGAATGCTTATTTAGGAACTCTGTGGTGGACTGTTGTCTATGGCGGTATTAAGGTTTTTATTTTGTTATATTTTTCAAAAAAAATTTATATTTTAGATTCTCCTTTTCTTTGCAATGATTTGGGGTTGGATTTTGACAACAATACGTATTTTTCATTTCACTCATCTTGGAACTACGCCAACTCCTGCTGAATGTAAACAAAACGAAAATTGCACTATTTGTTTTAGTGAATATACTTCACCAGTTAAGGTTAATGCTTTTGTTGAAAAATAAAATATTATAATTTGATGTTTATTGATTTTATTACTTTAATTCAATTAATTATTTTAATCAACAATAATAGAATTTTTAAATTGGTAATACTTAAGTTTATATGACCCCTTTTTTTAATTTTTTATTTTTTTCCTGGGGCAATCATCAAGCGCCTTTTTATTCTTTTGCATTTATTAAATGAGCAAAAAAGTTTAACTTTTATTCAAGCCTTAGATTTACAACGCCAATTTCCATAACATGAGCCTTTTACTGCGCAAATTGCGTCTTACCACCACATTCTGAACCGGTTCTTTTGCCATGAAGTAAGCCAATTTGCTCTAGCCAAGCATCGAAATCATTGTCACTCAAATTCAGTTTTTCATAAAGATCAATAATTTTGAAATTTTTAAGTTGTTCCATATTTTTTGAATAATACTGAAATGACTTTACCTATCACTCATTCTCATTTTATAAATGCAAAAGAATAAAAAAGGGGTCATATAAACTTAAGAATTACCTTTAAATTTACTATTTTAGCTTAAATGTTCGCACATTTTCTGCTCTGAATGTATTAGAACATGGTAAAATTTTTATAACCTGTAAAGTTATAAACTTTGTATTATAGGCTTGATCGTGAACATACCTGTCCCATTTGCCGAACAATTGTGACAAAAGAAGATAATAATTATCGCAACGGAGAATCCATGTTTCCATGTATATTCTAATAATTTTCTGAGACATTTTCATTACGAGTCTAATTCAAAAGATTACGCAACGTAATCGAAAGATTATGTCCTATTAAATAATTTTTTTATTTCTTATTGGCTGACTCAATGTATACATTGGGAAAAGTTGAATATAAATAATGTTACACGATTAGATAGATTTTATTCTATTGTATAATCAAACAGTGAATTTCCACATTTATCTTTTCTTATTGAATTGGCCAAATAAGCTCAGTTATTATCTTTCACTTTGCCTAAATTGTAAAGTACCTTTAAAATTGTACTTGTATTAATATGTATGCTCTATATTGAATTAAAAAATTAAGATTTGTAGTTCTACGAAATTTTTATTTAAACATCTTTAGTATTTCATTGAAAAATTGATTGAATCGTTTTTCCACATTTACAATCATTTTTATATGAAAATTATTTACAAATTGAATTTTTTCATATTTTGATTAAAAGTTAATCTTTATTTTCATAGAATCATTTGTTAAAAGTCATGTCTGAAGAATTACTACAATGTGAAAAACAAAAAGAACAATCCGGAGCACATAAATCGCACAACTTTCAACGGCAAAATTCTTCTAAATCTTTATTTGAAAAGCAACAATCAATTAAAGATAAAAATGGATTGAACGAGGCAACTCTCAATAGATCTTTGAGTGCCGATGATCTTCACCTTCTTGGTGAAATTCGTGATGGTCGAATAAAACATCGAAATTTAGAGCAGTACTGTCATAGTCCACTTAGAGCGTTAGTTTTTTCTTTTTCTATTATATGTAGGAAACAATTTCTTTTTTCAGTGTTAAACTGAGGAGGCTTCATTTGGAGGAACTCTATCGCATTTCTTTGAGGGAGCTCCCTTATGAGAGCTATAACTATGAAGAGGTATCAACTATTTATATGAATGTGTGTGGTTAATTTGGTTATGTTCAATAATCTTTAACCTTTTCAAAACGTATTTTAATTAGCATCTATAATCAAGGAATCTAACCGCTCGACAAGTTATTTTCCTCACGGTAGATGCAAAATAAATGAATATCTAAAGTTTGATCGTTATTTGTATAGTTTTCATTTACTATTCGATAAGACAGTTATTTACATTTCAAATTTTTAATTTTTTAATCAATATTAACAATTTCTGTTCTTATCTTAAAGGTAAGAAATGCTTGCTGCGAAAACGTTATCGGTTACATACCTGTTCCCACTGGTATTGCCGGGCCTTTATGTTTTGATGGTGAAATGGTACCTATTCCACTAGCAACTACCGAAGGAGCTCTAGTCGCTTCAGTTAGCCGCGGATGTCTATGCCTTAATGTAAAAATTTATTTAAAAAATTTTTTAATATATTTTTGTTTTTTAAATAGGAATCAATAAAATTGTTAGGTGCAGATGCCTTTTATACTCAAGTAATACGTGATGGGATGAGTAGAGCTCCTGTTCTCGAATTCGATCTTATTAAGGATTGCTAGTTCGTTATTCTATTAATTTCCTTGTATTTTAAACTTTTTAGCGATTGTTTCCATTGGGTCCGTCAAAAAGAATCATTTGACAAAATGAAATCGTATTTCGATCAAACCAGTAGATATGCAAGTCTCCAAAGGGTGGAACCACGCATTGAAGGTAATTATTTATTCCTGAGGTTTGTGGCAACTACTGGTGATGCAATGGGTATGAATATGGTAAGTTGTTTATATAAATATTTCTCTAGTTTTTCTATTGTTTAAAACCAGGTAACAAGAGGTACTGCCAAAGCAATTGAATGCCTTCGAGTTTCCTTTCCACAAGCCCGTTTATTATCCATAAGTGGGAATTTATGCGTTGACAAGAAAGCGAGTGCACTTAATTGGATTGAAGGTCGAGGAAAATCAGTTGTTGCCGAAGCATTTATACCAACGCAAATTGTTGAAAAAGTATTGAAAACAAATGTTGTGAGTTTTCTATTTTTCTTTTATTTTTTTATTAATTAAAATTTTATTTTAGGATACGATGGTCTCAATTGGTCATGCAAAATTATTAATTGGCTCTGCAGCTGCATGTACGATTGGTGGATGGAATGCGCACGCAGCAAATGTTGTTGCTTCTCTTTTTATAGCAACTGGACAAGTATTACTTGATAACACTTCCTCTATAAAGCTTTTATTTTAGGACGTTGCACAAACAGTTAGTAGTAGCATGTGTATGACCCAGCTTACCAAAAGGGCGATTGACGGGGCATTGCATATTTCTTGTACAATGAATTGTTTAGAAGTTGGTTCCATTGGTGGTGGCACAATCTTAAGTCCTCAAAGTAAATGCCTTGAGGTTTTTTTATATTTTTAATCAGATTTTGTGTATTGTTTTTTAAAAATAGTTGCTTGGCTGTAGACGAACTCTTTTAAAACCTGGTCAAAATTCTGAACGTTTAGCTAGAATAGTTTGTGGTGTTGTTCTTGCAGGAGAGCTTTCACTGCTTGCTTCACAATGCAATGAGGGAGAACTAGAAAAAAGTCATTTACGACTAAATAGGTATTATATTAAATAATACTAATTTTAATTTTTTCTAGATCCAATAAAAATTTAATGCTAAGTGACACATCGATTACTCCACCATATCTATTATCTCAATTTCAACGTAGAAGAGCTAGTTCAGCTGTTGTTATTCATCAATCTATTAATGAAAGTCACCCAACTGCATCAGAATCGAATACACTCGGAATTCTTTCTAAGGCTGGCGCCAGATTGTTGAAAAAAGCAAATAATGGTCATATGCCTTGTGGACCTCTTTGATATTAATTTGTTGACACTTATTAAACTATTCTAGTATTTGTATGATGATGAGCTATCTGTTTTTGTGATTATATTTTTGTAATCAATAAATTTATGATAAACTTACTAAAACTGTTTTTACGGGTATTTTGGTTGACGCTTTTCAAATATTAATATAAAAGAAATTTTTATTTAAGTATTCTCTTTATGCTTAATGAAATTTAGGGTAAAAAATTGTGATTGTGACTATGCGTCCATTGCCTTTCATAGAAAAGTTTACTCAATGGGTTACACTAGAAGGTGGCACAAAGATTCGTTATACAAAAATGGAATTCAATTGGGATGATTTTGAGGATGAAGAAAAATTTGATGCAAATGAAGATCCAGTTATATTTCTTTGTATTCCAGGTTAGTTATAGTATTATTTTATTTTAGAATATTTAAGGGAATCCTGGCAATGACCGCTTCTACCAAGTCTTTGGCGGATTTTTGATTCGTGCCTTTGCCTTGGCATCAGCATATAAACATGTCAAATTTTTCTCTATTGCTCACGCTAATCATGTTCCTTTGTCACCAAGTTGATTTTTTCTTTTTAAAAAATTTGAAAATATCTTAATAATTTTAAAATATAATAGGTGTCGATCAGTGCGACAAGCGATTCAGTCTAGACGAACAAATTAAGATAAAGATGGAATTTATGACAAACTATTTACCAATAATTGTGGGTAACAAAAAATCTCGGATTTTCCTTATCGGGCATTCAATTGGAGCTTATATTGCTTTGAAGTAAATGATTTTCTTGATATTTTTTTCAATATTTGTTGAAAAATAAAAAAATTTAAATCTACAAATTGAAGATTTTAGCGAGCGCTTTTTCGAAAATGATACAAAATTCTTGGAAAAATTAGTTTAATTAAAAATTAAATTTATATTTTAAAAAGAATTCTTCCTAAACTTTTGGATGATGGTTGGAATTGTGTTACTTGTTATTGTCTCTTTCCCACAGTTGAGGATATGGCATTGACACCAAATGGGACTAAGATGGGACCTATTGTAAAAGTATTTTAATTTAAAATTACATAATATATTTTATTCTTTTAGTTTGTCAATTACTTTGATTTCATTTTTCGATGGCTTTTTGTTTTAATTCATTGTTGCATACCTAAAAGTTTTAAAAAATTGGTCGCTAGGAAATTTCTTGGGGATCTTATGGCTGACAGTACTTTGGAAGCAGCTGCTGAATTAATTAATCCGCTAGTTGTTAGGAATATTGTACATATGATTGTTCATGAACTTCAGCAAGTTTGTTTCTATAAAATAACAAGCTATAGTGCCATAATTAAGTTGTAACTTGAAGCTTTCGATATGTATAAGTGATATATTTTAGATAAAATACCGGGGATAATATAATAGATATGGGGTTTTGATAATATCGTGTAAAAACATGTTTCAATCAAGGTTTGCACTTTTGATGAGTCTCTCATTGCTGATCCTCAGTGTCATCTCGCTATGTTTTTCTATGGGCGCGAGGACGGCTGGGTCCCTTTGGAATTTGCAAATAGAATGATGGGACGAATGCCAAGAGGTACACTTCAAGTGTTGGTTGATCAAAGAGGTGAATATGATCATGCTTTTGTGTTGAAAAATTCTAGACAAATGGCTGAACGGTTAAATCGATTGATTTTGTCAAGACTTGGTATTTACTAATTTTTAAATTTGTTCTTCTCTCTGACTTAATTATTTGGATTCTTATGAAATTTCTTTAAATTTTTTAAAATTCACTTTTGACATAATTTATATTTATTGCCTTTACTTATAGGTTTTTATTTTTACTTAAATATATGCCTATTTCAATATAGTATTCGTATAAGTGTACCGTTAAATTGTTGTGATTCTATAATCAAATGATTTTTATTTACAATATATACATACTATGTGCGATAAAATTTTTAATTTTTTGTAAAAAATATTATATAAATATGTATTCGCTTTCAACATTTGATATTTAAAATAATAACGTCCAAAAATTTTTTTTTAAATTGAAATGATTTATAATGATTCTTAGCAGGCGCGTACATATTATTATCTTTGTCAGTGCACGTCGTTGATCTTCTTGGTTTGTTGGTCAAAGGGAATAGTCTTTAAATTATTAATTTTTGTTTGCTAAGTAAGTATTAGCATATGCATGTCGGGATTATAACTAATACACATATATTTATTTAGATTATTCTTTCTCACTATTTTATATTTTATTATACATAATTGTAAAGATAGCACCTGATAAAAATGCACATATCATTAGAACAATGATCGATTTATTAATATAATTTTAAAAATACTACTAAATTTACTGTGACTCCAAACTGCTTTGATGTGTGATTCACAGTTTTGCGATTCACAACAACAATTTGGCTGTGCAAATACTATGTCTACAATTCCCTCATCTGCTGTTGTGGAGTCAAGCTGTACAACAGCGAGTGTAATGATTGCTAAAAGAGAAAGGCGACTCCGACTTGAAAAAGTTGGTTCTTATAGAGTTGGACGTGTCCTTGGTAGAGGAAATTTTGCCCAAGTACGAATAGCTTATCATGAAATTGCGAATGCCAAGGTATTTTAGAATTATTTTTTGTTTAATAACATTTAGATTTAGGTCGCCGTGAAGGTTGTTGATAAACAATCACTAGATTCTGAAAATTTGGCGAAAATTGAACGTGAGATTAAAATACTTCAAAAGCTCAATCATCCGTTCATTGTAAAGCTCTATGAGGTGATAAGAACTAATCGATATTTGTATATTGTGATGGAATATGTGAGCAATGGCGAGCTTTTTGGTAGATTATTTGAGAATAACAAAAAAGTGTTTTGTAGAATTTAAAGTACTTACAATTAACATTAGGAGGGTTCCTTAATATTTATTAGTTCTACAAAAAAGTATGAACTTCTATCTTTTTAATTGGAAACGAGATTTTATAGTTAATAATATTCTTTATAACAAATAGATATGTTAATGGATGGTGGTCGACAAACAGAAATTGAATCGCGTCGGATTTTCCAACAAATAGTTTCAGCAGGTTTATTCTAAACTACAATAATTTACTTCATTTATTTTAGTAGCCTATTGTCATTCAAGTGGAATTGTTCACAGAGATTTGAAGGCAGAAAATTTGTTACTTGATAAAAAAGGAAACATAAAAATAATTGGTTTTTTTTCTTACTTTGCTAATTAAATTTTATTTTTCTTAGATTTTGGCTTCAGTAATTATCAAAAACCATCACAATTATTATCTACATGGTGTGGTTCACCCCCTTACGCTGCTCCCGAATTACTCTTAGCTCAAGACTATAATGGACGCTTATCAGATATTTGGAGTCTTGGAGTAATTTTGTATATTCTTGTTACTGCTGGTTTTCCTTTCCCAGGCGATTCTGTTGAAAAACTTAAAAGAGCAGTTCTTGGTGACCATTTGAAAATTCCATTTTGGGTTTCTGTTGGTAACTGAAATAAACCTTTTAATTTACTTTAATAAGATAATTTAGAATGTGCCGATTTAATTAGAAAAATGCTAACAATTTCTCCAGCAAAACGTTATACTTTACATCAAGTAATCCAGCATCGTTGGTTTTGTGCTGGAAAAATGCCTGAACAAATAAAGATGCTTTTAATGTCATCAGTGAATAAAGGACAAGTTATAATATCGAATGAGGAACAGATTGTGCCTTCTACACCTAGACCTTCTTTGGACCCTACAGGTTAATTATACTTTATCATTTCTATCCTATCGACTTTAAAGAGTGTATTAAGGGTTCTGAGAGAATGAGAAGTCTATATTTATTAAATAAAATTATTTTAGAATTTATTTCGTTACATTTTTAAGTTCTCGTCTTTATGCAACAACACACTGGGTGGTCAGATGAACAGATTTCTGAGGTTTTACTACATATATTTTATTAAATTTTCTAATGTTTAAATACGATGAAGATAACGTGCCAACTGATGTCAATGACATCTTTTTGATGAATAGAGGCACAGGGGCCATCTGAGTATACAAAATAAAAAAATTATTTTCAAACTATTCTATTTTAATTAAATAATATTATTTTTAGGAAGTTCTATCTCAAAATTATGAATCGCCAATTTTTGCTACTTACGAACTTTTACTAGCACGTCTTTCGGAATTTCGAAGTGCAGAGGCGGCTGCTCTTAATAATAATATTTCGACAACTATTGGAACATTTTCTGGAATTGGTAGTAATTTTGCTGCTATTGAAAATGAGCAGGCACGACGTGGTTCTCGTGGTTCGATTATATCAGGGAAAGCAAACATAGCTCAAACCGAGACACAATGTGCTACTATTCCGACTCATCATTTGGCTAAATTGAGTCTTTCTACTAGTCCATATTATGTAAGAATTTGATTACAAATACTTACCTAATTTATTTTAAATTGTAGGATTCCAATGATAGCGACAGTACTAACGATTTAGTCGATTCAATGTCTAATGACGATATTACTTCTCTATCTTCTTCACTTCCTTTTATGCAATCACACCATACACAACAACAACGGTCACCAAATATTTACAAATCTAGACGTCGTGCTTATCGTCGAAGTCAAACAACTACTGAACAACAAAACCAATTACTTGAACAAAAACAAATTCAACAACGACAACGTTTTCCATATGCTTTAGAATATCAACAATTAAATCCTTTACTTAATGCTGTTGCTCAACAATTTGCAGTTGACACAACACGAGCATGGGCTAATGCTGCTGCTGCAGCGGCACTTTTTGCCTCACAAATCCAACAACAAAATAATAATGGTGGAAGTGCTTCTGGAACAGCAGCATTGCAACAAGCAGCTGCATTAAATTTGGTTTCATTGCAAAATTTTCCATTTGTTGATTATGCGAGGATGATACATGTCCCAAATCGTAAGTATATTTAATTATTATATTTGTTTAATATATTTTTTATAGAAGAACGTCGTGCTTCCGCAAATGAAGCTTTACTTGGATTAAACAGTTATGCTCACTTGTTGGCTGCTTGTTCTACAATGGGCGTTGGAAGTGGGGGAACTGGAAGTGGAGGACCAGATACTCGTTGTTCCTCTAGTCAAGGAACTTCTAGCAGTCCGAGACAAGCGCCGACAACTCAATCTCATCGTTCCTCCTGTCATCAACAACCTAGATGCAGTGTTGACGAGGAAGGGGAAAGCTATTTAGTTGGACAGAGAGGCGCGAACAAACGAAATACGGTGCATTCTAGATTAAAAGTATTTAAATTATATTAACTTATTTATTTTTTCTAGGTTCATTCAATAACTAATGGATTACCTATTCTAAGTGGAGGTGCGAATATTGGGATAGGTACCTCCTCAGGGGCTCCTGGGTCTGCGTTTCAGCAGCGTCACAATCGTACAATGCCTTATCTTAAACAAATTTTGGGAGATGAGCGTCGAAGTAGTTGGGCATCTTCTTGTTCTTCATCTTTTGCGGGTTCTGTAGCAGCTACAGCCGCAGCTTTGGCAATAAATGCTCAACAACAAGCACAACTTGAACATCTCTATAAGCAATCAATTGCACAGGCAAACGCGGCAACCGTCGCGGCAACTTCTGAATCGTCTGCTTCTTCTGCTCTTTCAGGTGTTCAACAATTACAATTAGAATTTCAAAAATTATATGCAAGCACAAAAGAAGGTTCACCGAGCCCTGTAGTTGTAGGAGGGACATCAACCGCTTCAGGAAGTTCTCCATCTTCTATTTTTATTGGGTATTATATCCTGTTCATCTATTTCAATTTTTTGTAATTTCAGTGGTCTAATGAATGTCGATCAAGGAGCTTTATTTATGAAAACTGCACTTGTACAACAACAAATTCAACATCAACAACAAATGCCAACAATTAATATTACCGATGAAAACAATCAAAATATTGAGTCCTTAGAAGCGAATTCACTTTTGGTAAATTAATAAATATTCGACTTCTTTGTTTTCTTCTTATTTTTTAGACAAAAACTAACTCAAATAGTGGTGGAGACGTTTCATTTTCACAACAACCAACTCTGTCAAATGTTTTATCAGGTATTGGAAGTCCTATCTCTTTTGGTACTCCCTCAACTGATATTGGAAATCAATCATTAAAATTTGTTTATATTCCTGTTTGCATTGAAACAGCAATTCAGAGATTACAAAAATTTGTTCAAAGTCGTCGACTACTCTGTGAAGTTCAATGTGATGAGCAAAAAGGCATAACAATACAAACTGGTATTTTTTAATAATTAAAAGTGCTTATTTAAATGTTTGATTTATAATTATAAAATATTTTTTAGTTAATTCTGTATGTATTCGTGTTGCATCTTCCTCAAATGAATTTAATAAAACAACAATTCTTGAATTAATTCTCTATCGAATGGACCAATCACAAAATATTAGTCGGGCAACATTTACTCATGTTCAAGGTGAAGATGTTAATGAATATGAACAATTACGTATTAATCTTTTATCTATTTTCAACGAAGTTGTATGAATTTTTATTATATATTTAAGCTCAATTATTATTATTTTAATGTCGAATATGTTTTTGAAATGTACAAACTATAAAAATATTGTCCATTTTATAGCAATTTATATTTTTATACATATTCAACATTAAAAAAAATACTACATATTTATAATTTTTTTATTATTAGTTTTCTCGAAATTCTCTCGGTATTTGTATGGATATGAATTTAAATGTCATAAATATCTTTGTATATTCGTTATCCATACCAATAATATTTTTATAAATTTAATACTTATTAAAATGCCCTTTATGCCAATAATTTTTTTTGCTAGTCTAATTTTAAAAAATTATTTCTTTTAAATCTGATGAGTTTTATTTTAATTTTTTTTAATTTAATAAATATTTAAATTGTCTATTTTAATGTGATTTTTTTATTTTCTATTTACATTTAATTTTTAAATATTATTATGTCAAATTTTTAAAATAAAATATACAAATAATATTTTACTAATTTTTAAAATAAAATTTAGTTATAAAATTGCTTAATAATAAATAATTATATATTAATTAATGAAAAAAAAATAAAAGTACAAAAATAATTTTCTTTATTCATATTAACTAGTCCTAGAAAATTAAAACATTAGAGGTGTAATTATATGTGGAACTGTCACCTTTTTTATTTGTTTATTTCCTGTATTTTTATGCTTTTATCATATAAAAATTAAAAATTATTTTTCCTCTTGAGCTAAGAAAATAAAATTAAAGTATAAATAAAATTAATTATTTTTCATTAATTTTTTAAAATTGTTCTTTTTTTCACATAAAATATTATGTGGATTATCTCTTTTCTTCAACTTGTTTGGCTATAAATTTTGTTCTATTTAAGCCTGAAATGCGTAACTTTTCCTCAAAGAATTAATGCTCTAATTTTAGGTTTGGGATTAATCGGAGCAGGATTTTGTGGGTTCCTTTGCTTTTTATTATTACACGCGAAGCTAATCGATCTTCTTTTAATCTTTTCATGCTCTTATTTCTTTACTTTTTAATTTTAACCAGTTTTTCTATTGTTTTCCTTTCTATTAAAATAATTTTTTCCTTAATTGGTCCTTTCTGAAAATAGGTAATAAGTGAGAGTTATAGACATATTTTGAATATAATACCTAAATTATTAATTTTATTAATTTATTGCATAATTATATTTAAAAAAATTAAAATTAAGCGAGCAATGAACAAAATTTTTCGATTAAAATGATAAAAACAACAAATATTTTAATTAAATTTACCCTATTATTTATTATTTATTTATTTTTATATTTTATTTTGATAAATGCTGAACTGAGTAAGAACAACGAGAAAATCTCCTGGATTGTTGGTTGGTAAAATTGTTATAAAAATTTTTTGGGGAAAACTGATTTTATAAGGTTACAAAATAATAATTGTGATAATATTGAACTATCCAAACTTCATTCTCTTCAGGGAATTCCTAATTCGGAACAGATAAATTTTTATTATATTTATGTTTTAAAAGGTAAATGGCGTTCTGAATTCTCTGGCAAAGTAGTTTGGCCAAGTATTCCAACAATGACATATGGTGAGGAATTAAATATTCAAGAGGCACCAATGGCTGGAACTTCTGGCGCACAATTTCTTAATTGGAGGTTAATTTTAAATTCGAATTCAAAGTTTGGGGTTAACCTTTAATATCTGATTCTGGGGATAAATAAGAATTTTATTTTTAGTGCTCGAGCCTGGTCACATTCAACAAAAGATCATTTCCATGATGAGTGGGGATTTATTACAGTAGAACCAAATGGGAATGCAACTTTAATGACAGCTGGCAATAATGGCAAGATTTTCCGAATTTCCTATTCAAATAATTTTCAACATTTTTCTCTAGGTTTTACTACTTATGAAGTAGGAGAAGTAACTAGAAATAAAATGATTTTGATATTAAAAGATATTGGACGTATATCATTTTCAAGGGATTTACCTGTTGAAGATGTGAGAATATTTTAGTATAATTTTTAATTATTTTTTAAGCTTCGAAGAACTTTTATTAGACATGATGATACTTTTATGGAACAAATTTTGGAAATGAGAACAGCAACACATCCTAGACTTGGATATTTAGAACATACAAGAGTTGTTTATACAAAGATTATTTAGAGATATAAATTGTTCTTATATATTGTATATTTGCTTATTTTTTCATGAATAGAAAATAAATATAGAAGTGTATCTAATTTGAAGTTATTTTATTTGTCGTGTACGGTTTTATATTTAAAAATAAATTTTAGTTTTAATTTTGACACGAAATCTCTTATTTTGTCTGACGTCTGTTTTTACACGCTACACATAGATAATTTCTAGAAAATATTAATTATCCTTATTTTTTCTTTAAATTTTTTTCTTAATCTTTGGCATTTTCATGAATCTTTTCGATTAATTTTGACAATGTTTTAAATATTATTGTATCCGATTGGTTTATTAAGTTTAAATATAATTTTAAATTTTATTTTTTGGATTTTTTTTTGATTTTTCGATTTTATCATTTAAAATTATGTTTTTATTTAATTTTTTGCTATTCCTTTATTTTAAGGTTATAATTTAAGTTTAATGCTTTTATTGCTCATAACATTTGTCTTGTTAAACATGGCAGGTAGTAATTTTTAATTTTTTTCAAAAAATTCCAATTATTCAGATGCTTCGGTTCGAAATGCAATGTCTATTGATTTGGGTGTTGAGTTTATGAAAATGGCACTGGTCAAACCAGGAATTCCTATGGAAACTATTTTAAATAGGGAATCTCAACGAAAAACACCTTTTGCTTTGACTATTCGCAATGATGAGCGTTATTTTGGGGATGAAGCATTAAAAAAAGTTTTTCAATTATAATAATTAATTTTTATTTTTTTATTTAGGCCATTTCCGCTCCAAAGCAAACCTTTCTCTTCTTTTTGGATTTAGTTGGTAAGCCTTTTGATGATCCGGCTGTTGCTGATTATCAGAAGAGGTTTCCGCATTTGATCTTGAAAAAGAATGAGCAGAGGGGATGCGTTGATTTTGTTACCGAGTTAGTATTTTAAAATAATTTTATATTCAAATGTTTGTTTTTGTGATAATTTATCATTAATTGGTTTCTCTTTGTTTTCTAGTGCCGGCCAACTACCAATTGAAACTTTACTTGCGATGGTACTTACTAATGCTCGTGCCGAGGTCGAAGCTTATGCCGGTCAACCAGTAAAGGATGCTGTTATTGCTATTCCTGGATTCTTTGGAGAATCTGAACGTAAAGCTATTGAAACATCTGCTAAAATTGCTGGAATCAATCTGATTCGATTATTAAGTGCTGGTGCTGCTGCTGCTTTGAATTATGGAGTCTTTCACTTTAAAGATATTACTGAGAACCCAATTGTAATTTTTATAAACATCTTACAAATTATTTAAGTTTTATTTTAGACTCATTTGATTTATGATGTTGGATCAACTAAAGTTCAGTCTACTTTGGTTCGACTACAGCTCTACAACGAATCATTAGAAAGTTCGGTTCCAGAAACTAGCAGTAATGAAACAGTGAGTGCAGAAACCAACAAAACAACATCTGCTGAAACAAAAACTTCTGGAAGAGAGCCTCAACCCCGACTTGAAGTTGTGGGTCATGGTTTTGATGCTAATTTGGGAGGACATCATTTAACGCTTAAACTTCGAGATTATTTGGTAGAACAGTTTCGAAAACAGCATTCAAACCTTAAAGATGACATTACTAATAATCCACAGGCAATGGCTAAAATGTTGAAAGAGGCTGGAAGAGTTAAACAGGTTAATTATTTAAATTTAGTTTGATTTTAATAATATTTTTTCTATAAAGGTTTTATCTGCGAATACGGAAACTTTTGCTCAAATTGAAAGTGTATTTAATGACCTAGATTTTAGAACTAAAGTTAATCGACAGCAATTGGAAGAAATGTTTATTGAATTTGAAGAACGTTATATTTTACCAATAAAAAATGGCTTAGAAATGGCAAAAGTTGAAATAGATCAATTGGATAAAATTTTATTGATGGGAGCTGGAACACGAATACCAAAAATTCAAGAAATACTTACAAAGTTTTTTAATGGGTAACTCTTACTTTGATCTAATAAAATTGATATTAAATTCTAGAAGACATTAAAAATTTGTCTGTTCCTTGTCTATTTTTTTAAATCAATCTTATTTAAGTAAACAACTAAGTCGTAATCTAAATACGGATGAGGCCGTTGCTCTTGGTGCTATCTATCAGGCTGCTCTTGAATCCAAAGTTTTTATTATTAAACGTCGCTTTGAACTTATTGATATTCAACTTGCACATCCTTCTAATATAACTGATGGAACAGAAAAAATGGAAGTTGATGAAAAAATAATGCCAAAACAGATGAGTGAGGGTGAAATTTCTGAGTCGAAAAAACTGTTGGCATTATTTTTTGTAAATTTAAAATTTTATTTTTTAGATTATCCGAATTTGAGAAACGTGAAAAAGCTAGAGTTGAAAGAGATGTTGCTTTAAATTCTTTGGAATCTACAGTTTTCGATTATGCCTCAAAATTGGATGAACGTGATGAAGAATTTACTAAATTTGGCACAGAAGAAGAGCTTAATGAAATTGGAAAACGAGTTGCAGAATTACGTGAATGGCTAGAAGATATTCCTCCAGAAACTGATGCTAAACAACTTAAAGACAGAAAAAGAGAATTGACAAAACCTATAAAAAAGATACAAAAACGAAAACAACAAAAAGAGGTAAGTAATATCGAACTTTAAGCCTCTTTTTTACTTCTCCATTCCTTCTTATTTTTGTTTTACCTTTTTCTTCCTCTTCTTTTGCTTGGTTAAATAAGTCAATCAAAAAGGAGATTAATTTTTTTATACCAATTATAAAAATGTAAGAAAAATGAGAAGCATTACCCAGTTCAATAATTTTCTCCGGTATCTGTAAATCCTATAGTAAGATTCCTACAAGTTGGTTTTTACAAATAAGTATTTTATGAATTCTTTTTAATGTAAGGAACGTCCTCAACATATGCAAACAGTAGAAGTTGCTTTAGACGAGGCAGATAAGCAATTTTTGATTTTCCGAAACATGACAGATGTTTTTATTGGAGGTGAATTGGAGACTTATAGCAAACAAATTGCTGATTTGAGAAAATTTTATCAATCTGCTAAAAATGAAGTTGAAAAATTGCCTGACAATAAAGATTCTTCTTTCACTACAGATGAATTGAAAACTAAGGTTTTTGTAATTTTTATTGATTAAAATAATAATTATTATTAGGGTAGTTTGCTAAATAGAGAAACTAAATTCCTTTTCAACAAAGTTCTCACAGCTCTCCGTGTAAAGGAAGAAGCTGAACGTGCTGCAAAAAAAGTAGCAGAAGAGGCTGAAGCTAAATTAAAAGCAGAACAAGAGGCTAAAGATATTGCTGCTAGTGAAGATGAGGGAGAAAAATTAGAAGCTGAAGTTAGTCCCGAAGGAGATGATATTAGTAAAATTACAAAGGATGGAGTTGAAGAAGGTAAATATTCTAATAATTTATTTAGAAAAAATATTTAATAATTAAATTTTTTCTCACATCAGATGAAAAATTACCAGATGATTCTTTAAAGGCTAATGGTACTGAAAATATGGATATTGATAAAGAAGTAAAGAAGGATCAAAAAGAGGCTGACATGAAGGAAGAGCTTTGAATGACTGTTTTATTTTTATAATTGTTGTGCTATAGTCATTCCATTCATTATTTTATTGTTCTTTTAAGTAGAATTATCAGCAGATTTTTTTGACTCGAATCACTGAATTGCACGAAACTGACAATTCTTTCTTTATCTATTATTCTCATTTATCAATCAATTCTGATTGACATAGACAATCGTTTCGGTACTTTTTGACCAATATAAGTATTTAGCTGCTTTATTTACTCTCAATTTTTGTCTTTTTTTGATTGACTTGGTAATTATTCTATTGTTTTATGTTTTTTTCTTTGTCCTCAAATTCCTATTGTTTTGTTATTTTGTTTATTATTATATTAAATTTGGGTGCAAAAAAGTTTAGTTCTAAATTTTAGTTTAAATATATACTTTTTACTTGTTGTTAAGTATTTATTAAAAATTTAAATATTATTTTTAAATAATGAGCAACAGTTCTGAGGAAATTTCCTGGATTTCTTGGTATTGTGGATTACGCGGAAATCAATTTTATTGTGAGGTAAACTTACATTTTATTTTCTCTTCTTTTGAAGTGTTGGGGTATTTAGAAAATATTTAAATTTTATTTTAAAAGGTGGATGATGAATATATTCAAGATCGTTTTAATTTGACTGGATTGGTTGAACAAATTCCTTATTTTCGACAAGCACTCGATATGATACTTGATCTGGAACCTGATGAGGAAGAGCCTGATGATGCCCAAGCTGATTTGGTAGAACAGGCTGCTGAAGTTTTAATTTATCTAACAAATTTTTTATTAAAAATTTTATCTGTAAATTACGAGATCATAGCTTTTAATAATTTGATCTCTTTTAACATTATGTTCAGTGAATAACTTAATTTAGAAAATAAGAATAAAATGTGGATGTAGAATTGTTTTATTTTTAGTTACTTTATGGATTAGTTCATGCTCGATATATTCTTACAAACAGGGTTTGATTTTTTAAATTTTTAATTTCAATTTTCTATATAGTATAATTTTTTAGGGAATTGAACAAATGATTGAAAAATGGCAGAACGAGGTTTTTGTATAATTTTAAATTATTTTTTAAAATTTTAAAAAGGATTTTGGCAATTGTCCGCGTGTCTATTGTGAAAATCAAGCTGTACTTCCCATTGGTAGTTAATATTAATCTAAAAAAAGATTTTATATTTTTGTAAAAAGGTCTTTCGGATATTGTTGGCGAAGGGTCTGTCCATCTCTATTGTCCTCGTTGTTGTGATATTTATTTACCGCGTTCAACAAGACAACGTCGAGCAGATGGTGCTTATTTTGGTACTGGATTTCCTCAAATGCTTTTTTTTGTACATCCACATTTACGTCCAAGACCTCCATTTAAAAGTTATCATCCAAAGTATTTTTTATAAAATAAATATAAAGATTTTATTAATTTTTTCAGGTTATTTGGTTTTAAAATTCACCAAACGGCCTATAAACCAATTTCTGAGGAAGAGAATATTGCTGGTCCATCTGCCAATAATGGGAATACTTCAACAAATTTTAATAATAATAATAACAAAATGAGAGTTGAAAAGGGAGGATTTAAACAACAAAATCCATTAAAAATATCTCAACAAACAAATTTACCAGCAGTTCATTTAGGCAGTTCTATGGAGGATGACGATGATGAAGGTTCGAATTGGAATTTTTCTAAAGCAAGAAGACGTTTATTCCACTAATTTTTTAAAATTGTTTTTCCCAGTTTTTAGTAACTTAAATCATTTGTTTGGGATGAAATTAAGAAAATAGAGAATATTTTAAGTTGGGGATTTATGTCTTTAGCTTATTGATTATTTTGGGTTTTTTAATTTTGTTAACATGACATTTTGTCCCATACAGAATGCAATCGGTGATCTCCTCAATTGAATAAATTTCAACAAAATAATTTTTAAAAAAAGAAGGAAATGTGACAACGCAATAAAAACCAATTTATTTTTTAAAAATAATAAATACTCAATTGATGTATCTCTTTTAATTTAAATATTTATATTTATTTTTTACAAACTTTAAATGTGTCTGTGTAGTAAGAGACATAAGGATCTCTCTCTTTCCTTTTATTCTTTAATTTATTTTAAATATTTAAATGCAAATATATTTATTTTTGATTTTAATTATTAAATAAACTATTAAATATAAAAATATATTACTCATCAAATTAATGGGAAAATTATATTATTTTAACCAATTAAAATAAATAAAATTCATCTCTCTAATAAACTATTTATTTAAAAAATATAAAAGTGGTGGATATATATTTAATATAATTTTAGTTAGAAATTATTTTTTAAATATTTAATTAAATTTTAAAATTATTATTAATACAAAATGATTTTATTTTTTTATATTATTTATTTTATATTAATAATACCCTATTATTTTGCTAATATGGAAGAAGGATATAATTTGTAAAATTTTTATTTTAAATTTAATTCATAAAACTTAGCTAATAAGACTAAATTTAAAAATACATTAATTTAATATTTAAATTATCTTTATAAGAGAAAGAATAATTCTTTATAATAATTATATTTTTATTAATTATTTTAAAATAAATAAATATAAATAATTTTAAAATTAATTAATTTAAGTAATTCTTTAATTGGACTTTCTAATATTCAAAGACTTGATTTTGTTGATTTAATAGATAATAATAATTCATCAAAATGTTCTTATAATTATGGTAATTTTGCTTTGCGTTTTTCTTTGCCTGAAAATATGTTTTGTGAAAAGTAAATATTTAAATATTAATTTTTAAATATTTCTTTTTAAGATTTATGTTATGTTTTGTTAGTCGACTTGATCCAAATTTTGGAAGAATTAATCCATTCTTTCAAGTAAAATAATTAAATATATATTTATTTAAAATAAATTAAATAAAAGATAGAAAATCGTAAATGTGATGGACATCAAATGGCTGCAAATTGTATTCCTCAAGGATATGGAAAAACTGCCTGGCATGCTATAGAATTTAATATTGAAGAAAATAAAACAAACAATTCAATTAATAATGTTATTTTACGTTTTTCATATGGAAATAATATAAAGTAATTAATTAAGTAATTAAAATAATTTTAAATTAATTTTTAGTAATTCATATAAATTTAAATTACCATCAAATAGAACATTTTATTTAAATATTAATTTCAATTCACCATTAAAAGCATTAATTTCATCTGATAAAAATGGACAAAATATTTTATTTAATGATGAAGAAATGCGTCCAACAATTAAAAAATTAAAAAATGGATTTTCATTTAAATTTATTAATAATTTTGGTTTATGGCAATTACCTTTAGAATGGGCATGGTTAAGACCTAAAGATTTATTTAAAAGAGAAGAACTTGATTTTAATAATTTTCAACCAATTTTAAGAATATTTAGAGATAAAAAATGTCAAGATTTAAATGTAAAAATTATTGGAGCTAAAGTAATATTATTGGCTCTACCTTAGGACATGCGTCCCATGAAGGGACATGCGTCCCATCAAGGGACATGCGTCCCATCAGAGAATATGCGTCCCAAAATTAGTATATGCGTCCCATCAAAGTATATGCGTCCCAAAATTAGTATATGCGTCCCATCAAAGTATATGCGTCCCAAAATTAGTATATGCGTCCCATCAAAGTATATGCGTCCCATCAAAGTATATGCGTCCCAAAATTAGTATATGCGTCCCATCAAAGTATATGCGTCCCAAAATTAGTATATGCGTCCCATCAAAGTATATGCGTCCCATCAAAGTATATGCGTCCCAAAATTAGTATATGCGTCCCATCAAAGTATATGCGTCCCAAAACTAGTATATGCGTCCCATCAAAGTATATTAAATTATATATTAAAAAAGATACAATTTTATGATAAATTTAAATTTTTTCATTATAATGCCTTGCTCAAGGGCCAACGAGCATAAATAAAAAAATTTTAACATTCATAAGGTTGAATTTCTTTTCCCATTTGGGTTAAATAATAATAAAAAACTTCAAGTTGTCCACTTCTAGAATGTTTTATTACAGTGCCTTGTGTGTCTAAAAACAAATTGAAAAATATTACTAAATTAATTCTACCATCGAAGCATAAATTTCTTAAATCAGGCTTATAACAAAATCTTTCAACATTTAATTGAAGAAATAAGAACTCAGTACCAACTTTAAATGATTACATTCAATTATTCGAAATTTTTATAAAAATTTTAGACAATTTTTATTTTCCATATTTTGCTTGTTGGCCCTTAAGCAAGGCAATAACATAAAATAAATAATTAAAAAAATACTTTTTTTACTAATGGGACGCATATACTTTGATGGGACGCATATACTAATTTTGGGACGCATATACTTTGATGGGACGCATATTCTCTGATGGGACGCATGTCCCTTGATGGGACGCATGTCCCTTCATGGGACGCATGTCCTAAGGTAGAGCCATATTATTATAATAAAATAAATAATTATTTTAAATAGCCAAAATTATTACCTGAATTATTACTTAATGAATTAGAAGCATTATGGATTTTACCAGAAAATGAAAATAAAAAAACATTTTATGGCCGTGCAATTCTTGTTAATTTTACTTTAAATGATTATTTATTTTTAGCAGCATTTATTGGATTTATTGAATATTCAAATAATTTATTAAATAATAATACTGAATGTTTAAATTATATTAAAGTTTTTATTTTATTTAAATATTAATAAATAATATAAATTAAAGGATAATTTAAAAAAACATTATAAAGAATGTGAAAGAATGAATAATTTAACAAATGAATTATTAAATAATAAAAAACCAAGATTTATTGGAATTCCAAAAAAGTAAATAAAAATTAAATAAATACAATAATATATTTTTATTTTTAATTTAAAAGAAGTATAATTAATAAAAATTCTGTTGGAATGTTTTTTATTCAATGTAAAAAATTAATATTTGGATTACCTTTACTTGAACCACATAAATATGGAACAAATGAACAAAAAGTTACAAATTGGGAAATAATTTATAATTGGAGTAAATTAAAAATAAATTTTAATAATTTTAATTGGGAAGAAGGTTGGCCACCAAAAAAAGAATAAAAATTAATTAAATTTTAATTTATATTAAATAATATTTAAATATTAATAAAACTATTTATTTTAAAATATATATTTTTGAGGATATTTAGAAGAGGGAAATTATCTTATATTTATATGTAGCATATATTGAAAATAATTTAAAAAAAAAAGTAAAATTAAAAGGTCAAAAAGAAATTTAAAAAATATAAATATTTTTTTAATTAATAAAATTAATTATTATTTTTCTAATTGGTTTATTTTTGTTTTAAAAGATGACAGATTGTATAATTAAATATTATTATTACTATAATTTAAATAATCAATAATATTAATTTTTAAAATAATTTTATTTTATAATTAATTAAAAAATAATAATAAATAAATAAATAAATAAATATTTATTTTTTAATTAATTTATATTTTCATATCACTTTATTCTTCTTTATTTTTTACTACTACTACCACTAATATTATTATTACTTTTTTTTCCTTTTCCTCTTTTTGTTGAATTATTTGTTGTATTATTATTTGTTGTACTATTTAACATTTTAATATTTGTTTGAATTTCAGTTTTATTATTTTTTAAATTATTATTTGTTTTATTTAAAAATGTTCCATTATTATCTTCTTCTTTATTTTTACTAATCATTAAAATAAAAATAATAACACCAGCAATAATTAAAATCCTTTTTTAAAAATTAATAATTAATTAATTAATAATTTAAAAAAAAACTAACAATAAAATAAATATTATAATTCCAATAATATATAACCATTTTGTATTATTATTTTCATTTTTATTTAATTCTTTTGTTGTTGTTTTATTATTATCATTTATTATTTTAGTAGTAGTAGTTTGTGTTGTTTTAATTGAAGATATTTTTGAATTATTAATTAAATTGGTTGTTGCTTTATTTGTTGTAGATTTAATATTTATTTTATTTTTTAAAGGTTTATAATTAGAACCAGACTGAAAAATAAAATTAAAAAAAATATTTTTAAGAAAATATTTTTACAAATTTTATTTGAATATCTTTGCAATATGGTCCATCAGGTTTCTCATCTTTTAAATAAAATTCTCCTCCACTTTGAGGATAATCGTAAGGCACATGTTTCAATGTTGATTTTTGTGGAAGTAAATAAAAAACAAATAAATATTTAAATTCTTTATCTTTATAATTTATATCAGTAATTTCCCAAGATTTTGGAGTTTTAATATTTTCTTTTTTAATACAATTTGAAAAATCAATTTGATATCCAATTTCTCTACCGTTTGTGTCAACTGAAAACCAATATTCTCCTTCTTTACTAATGGTCACTTTACTTTCTGATTTTTTATTTGATCCACTATCACTATGAATATTACCACGTGAATCGTGATCCCCAACTGTAAAAATAAAAATATAATTTAAATTAAAAAATATATTTTTTTACTTGGATCCATATTTACATAAATATTATTTTTATTGAAATAACTCCAAGCAATTTCTAATCCTGTTTGTTTTATACATTTTCCTTTATTTTCATCATTAACTCCACAATATTTGCAATTGGGATTATGATTATTAAAATATTTAGGTCCTTTAGATGATAATTCATTAAATTCTTTTAAATTAATACTATAAGCAAATGGAAGTCTAAAAACAAATAAATATAAATAATTAATTTATTTTTACTTATTTAAATTAAATCCAGCTTTTTTTTCAGCTTTATTATTTTTTTGTCCTAAACATTTCTCTAATTTATCATTATTAATTATAATGGCAGTAAATTCAAATTTATTTTCCAATTTTTCTTTTGTTAATAAATCTATAACACATCCAGTATTTTTAATTGTTCCTTCTTTTTTATAATGCAAAATACTTTAAAAATATATTTATTTATTAATATAATTATTTATAAACTTACATATCATTTCCTTCAATAGTAACATCACATTTAATTGTATCATTTTTGTAATTACCAATTTTAATAATTTTATCATTTTCTAAAATATGTTGACCATATCCAACAATTTCATTACATTTAATATAATTAAATAAATTAAATAAAAGTAAAATAATATAACCAAAACGTAACATAAATAAATAAATTAATTTATTTGTTTTTGAAGAAAATAAAATAAAATATTGTTTTTTGTTTATAAAATGTTTTAAAAACAAAAAAAGTTTTGGCTTTTATACTATTAAAGTTACAAACATTTAAATGTTTTTTTAATTGTTTTATTTTTAAATAATTTTATTTATATATTATTTAAATTAAATAATATAAATAATATTTTATAGAAATCCTTAATTATAAAAGAATGGAAATATTATTTAAATAATTGTATAAATATATTTACTAGTGACCGGAAAAAACGATTTTTCCGGATTCGGATTCCGGACCGGATTTTGTGAATAGAGCCGGATCGGATCCGGCCGGATCCGGCTATAATAATCCGGTCCGGAATTAATCCGGAGATTTTTAAATTCCGGATCCGGATGAATTTGTCCGGATTCCGGACCGGATTTTGGTTTTTTATTAATTTTTCAAAAAAATGTAAAAATATTGGTAAAAAACTTAAATTTTCAAAATAAGCAACAATAAAATTTTATTAATAAGAGTAATTCAATTGTGGGATTGCTTTGTTCAAAAAAATCAAATATTCAGCATTTTCTGGTTTAAGATTGACCTCCTACATATAATCGAATACATCTCTTGCTACGCCGAAAATTTCTTCACTTTCAACTAGGGTAGCTCCTCGACCCATCGGGGGCGGAAATTTCGCGGGACGGGGATCGCCGGGGGAAGCATGTCGGGGTTCGGGTCGGGGAAAAACTCTAAAAATGTCGGGGGTGGGTAGCTACCCTACTTCAACACTTGTAGAAGGTGTTGTCAAATATTTAGCCGCTAGTTTGGCAAATCGTGGATTATTTTACGATTCTTTTTCCACAGGTCGAGAGGATCAGATCTCCGCGGGTTGAGCTAAGTATTGGATTTCGGGAGGATAAATTTTCATTTCGGGGTTTTAGCGCCGCAGGCAAAATTTTAAAGATTTTTTAATGCTCCTGCTACCATAAATTCACCTTTTTTATTGCCATTGGTGAAAATTTTTTACATTCTTTTGCAAAAATTTCCCTCTTAAGCGCCGCAGGCGAAAAATTTAAAAAATTTTTAAACCTCTGTTGCCGAAAATTTCACTTTTTTTTGCGTCGCAGGCTATTCAGTTTCTAAATCAATATCAAGCATTTAATCGCAATTAAATTATAATATGTATAAATGCAATAATTTATGTAATAAGAGAAAAAGTCAATTTCTATTAAATATTTATTTACGCCACAAAACTGCATTTTTTAAATCTCTACCGTCCTCTCATTAATTTTCTTAACATTATGCCAAAAATTTTAATAATCCGGAATTCGATAAAAATACTTGCCGGATTCGGATTCCGGACCGGATTTTGTGAATAGAGCCGGACCGGATCCGGCCGGATCCGGTGGGTATAATCCGGTCCGGAATTAATCCGGAGATTTTGAAAAAACCTCGTTTTTTGGGACCGGATCCGGTCCGGCGCCGGTCACTAATATTTACAATAAATTAATACCAACATAATAAACTAATATTTCTTTTAATATTTATTTTTATTAATTTTTGATAAAAGTTCATTTTATTTAAAAAGATTTTTACTTTAAAATAAATTTAATAGGCGCACCCTGAAAGTTTGGTTTTCAACTTTTGAGGTCCAAAGCTTTGATATTTGTCTCTTAAAATAAGAATATATTTTAAAAATATTTTTTTATATTTTTATAATTTTAAATAAATTTAATAAAATATTTAAAAAATGTTTTTCTTTTAATTTTAAAATTAAGATTTTAGTTATTTTTTGAAATATTTACTTGTCAAATAAATAAAAACATTATTTAATTAAAATATTAAATTTATAGTTTAACAAAGAAATAATTAAATAATTGTTCTGAGAAAATTAAATTATCAAAATTCAAATAATTTACTATTAACCAAATTAATAAAAACAAAATTAGAAAAATTGTTAAAGTTTGTAATTTTATTTATTATTTTTAAATCAAATATTCTTAATAAATTATATATTTAAATATTTATTAATAAAAAAAAAGAAGATTTTATCATAATTAAATTTACCAAAATATATTTAATAATAATATACAACAAAAACAATATAAAAACAAATAAATACATATAATTATAATAATATAATTATATTAGAACCTATTTATTTATTTATATTTTGATTACCTAATTATTTATATCATAGATTCATTTCCATCATTTTTAGTTTTACTTTCATCTCCTTTCTTCTTTTTATTGTCTTTTCCTCCTTTCTTCTTTGATTTTTTATTTTCTTCAATATTTGTTCCTTTTGTAGAGTCTCCATCATCAGCATTATTATTTTTTTTATCTTTTTTACCAGACATAATTACAAAAAGAACAATTCCAACAATTAGAACAATCCTTAAATATTTTTATTTATTTATTTATTTTATTAACTTACACAAAAATAACACCAATTACAACAATTATTATAAATGTATTACTACTCTCTGTTGCTTTAATTATTGTTTTAGTAGTAGATGTTGTTGTACTTTTTGTTGTTATATTTGATGTTGTAGATGTTGTGGTAGGATCAGGAGAATAATTCACTAAAAGTTTGTATTCAGAACCAGGCTTAAAAAAATAATAATAAATTTGATTAAAAAAATAATAATAATTTACTTACAAATTTGATTTTAATATCTTTGCAATTTATCTCCTCATAATCATATGAAAGTTTTCCATTTATACGCGAACGAGATGCTCTTCTCGGAAGAAGGTAAAAAACGAATAAACCTTTTTCATTGTAAATTCCTCTTTTAATTTTCCAATATTTCGGCTCGTATTTTTCCATCTCCTTCTCATTATTAGTTTGACAGATTAGTCGTTCACCATTTAATTCTTTATTTTTTTCCATACCACAATCTCCTTTAATATTCGGTCCATAATATTCTTGT
Source organism: Meloidogyne chitwoodi (assembly GCA_015183035.1). Classification (NCBI taxonomy): domain Eukaryota; kingdom Metazoa; phylum Nematoda; class Chromadorea; order Rhabditida; family Meloidogynidae; genus Meloidogyne; species Meloidogyne chitwoodi. Next base: position 1,118,946 of record JACZZP010000015.1, read on the forward strand.
CCTCCTTTTGCTTTCATAGCTTCAATTCTAAGATCGAATTTGAATTCTGATTCTTTAGAAGTCACTTGATCATCCTTATTACATAGCCATATAACGGGCTCGCCGACTAAAATTGAGAAAAAAATTAAAACAAAAGTTTAAACATACCAAACGACATATATTTATTTATATTATCTCCTTCATATCTCCAACCAAGTTCTAATCCATTCCAAGCTAATTCATTGCCTTCCTTTTCTATGCAATCCTCAAGTCTTTTGGATGCTACATAGTATGGGACTAAAGAAGCCATACTCATCGGACCATTTTTCATGTTCGTAAACCTTAGCTTATCAATGTTATAGACGAATGCAAACCTTTAATTAATAAAAACAAATTTTCATAAAATTAATTTTATATTCACATGTTCGAATTTATTCCATTTTTATAATGTTTGAGGCAATTTTTCAATTGTTCATCGTTACTTAACGTTGCAGTAAAATGTATGCGGGGATCTTCTTTTTTAATATCTACAAGCATATCCACAATACATCCTTCTCTACTTGTGTTTGAATTCCTTTCATACTTTAGAATACTTAAAATTAAATAATATTATAATTATTATTAATTTATTTACTTACATATCACCATTATTCTCAATAGTTACATCACAAGCATAAGGACTTCCTCTGTAATCTCTGAGTTCCTCGTTTTTGGTCACAGTCCAATTTGAATTCATTTTGACGATTACTTTATCATCTTCCAGGAAATGACTAGCATGGCCGACGGGCTGGTACTTATTGAAAGCCATAAAATAATCAGACGAGACTAGCAGCAGAATAAGAAGATGAACAATACCACCACAAATCATAGCAATTGGATTGATAGGTAAAGTTGACACACGTATAATATAGAAAGAGAAGTTTTGTTTTGAGAAAGTTATTATTTTTATTTGAAACAAAGTTTTGGTTTTTATATTAAGTTTTATTATAAATAAATTACCTAGTCATTTAATTTTTAAATAAATAAATAAATTTCTTCTAAAATTATTCATTTATTTAAAATGATTAAAATAGATGATGATTATTTTTGTTTTTTTAACATTTCCAATATATCAAAACTTTTTTATATTTTAATAAAATTATTCTTAATTAAAAAATAAATTAAATTAATTAATTATAAAATTATTTTTATTTTTTAAAATTAATAAATTTCCCTCAGTTTTATATATTTTAATAATTTTATTTCTCGAAAATGAAAGGCTTCATATAAACAATTAAAATAAAAAAAGAATGCCTAGGTAACGTTAACAAAACTATAACAACAAAACCTGCGTAACTAAGAAAATAAAAATTGTTAAAAATTAAGAATTGCTGTGATGAATTTTGAGTTTTGTGTATTATTTTATTACTAAAGTTTAATTTTTTTTAATTAAAATAAAATTATTTAAAATTATATCTTTAAGTTAAAATATTTTAATAAATATATATATTCATTAATTATTTAAAAAATATAAATTAAATAATTAATATTTTTATAAATAATTTAAATTTAAATTAAAAACAAAATTAAATAATTTTATAAAAAGATCAAAAATATTATCTTAAATTAATTCAAATTTAAAATAAAAATTATTTTTAGTAATAAAAAATATAAATTATTATTAAAAATATATAAAAAATTAAATAATAATGTCAATTCAACAACAACAACAAATTAATTATCCAGCAACATCAACATTTCTATCAGAACCTCCACCTCCATATAATACTTCAACATGTAAAATTAATTAATATTATTTAAAATAATTTTATTATTTTTTAGTTAATAATAATAATAATAAATATATTACAAATATTCCATTTAATCAACAACAAATATCAGAACATTTATATTCTTCACAAACACAACAATTTCACTCAAATATTAATTCACCTCCTTCATTTCATTTATTACCACCAGGAGGTTTGTTTTGTTTTTAATATTAATTTAAATAAATTAAACTAATTTTTAAAAGAATAATTTAAAAGAATAATTTTTATTTTATTTTGAGCTGTTCCACAACAAACAAATTATATTCCAAATATTAATCAATTAAATAATAATATAGGACAACAACAAAGAATAATACAACAACAACCACAACAACTTAAAGTTATTTATGCTATTCCATTAGGTCCACATGAAGCTAATTTAGAATGTTTAAATTGTAAACAAACAATTAAAACAAAAGTGGTAAATATATTCTTAAATATATAATTAATTAATTATTAATTAATAATGAGAATTAAATTAATTAATTCTATTAATTTTGAGTAATAAATAAATAAAAATAATATATTTATTTTCTTCTAATTTAAGTTTTATCGTCCAGGACTTCTTTCCTGGTTAATTTGTGGGGCTTTAGCATTATTTGGATGTTGGCCTTGTTGTGTATTGCCATTTTGTATGCAATCATGTCAGGTTAATATTAAAATATATTTTTATTTTAATAATTTTTATTTCAGGACACAGAACATTGGTATTATTTAAATATTTAAAAATAAATATATTTTATTTAAAATTAGGTGTCCAAATTGCAATGCATTTATAGGAAAATATTCAAGAATATAAATTATTTACATATATTTAAATAGATAATTAATTACTTTTGTATTTTTATATATTTTCTTTTTTTTGTATTTTCTTTTAATTGTTTATAACTAAAAAATATATTTTTACCAATTTAATTTTATAGAAAAATAAAAAGTATAAAATTTAAAATAAATAAATAAATATTTTAATTTTTTATTTTAATATTTTCTAAATTTTTTATCCAGATATATGTATAACAAAAAATATTTTAAAAAAATTTAAGTAGAAAATTTAAATCCATCAATTATTAAAATTAACAAAATAACATTTAAATTAATTTAACAATAATATAATATTTAAAAAAAGAAACAAATAAAAATGCACGGATTTTTAGAAATGATAGACATAGTCTTAAATAGAAATAAATGACAGGCCATTGATAAAATAATAAAATTATTATATTTTAAATAAAGTCTAATATATAATTTTCATTCTAAAAACAAAAAAATATTAAATAAATAAATGCCGGACATTGGAAAAAAATTTGGGATAATCTAAGGGAAAAAATGTAGCAAATATAATTTTTGCTTCAAAACAAAAATATTATTTAATAATTAGCTAAATAATATAATAATTTAATTAAAAAATCAAAATTTAGCTAATTCTGTTTAAAAATGGTCAAAATTTAATTAAATAAATGTCAAATAATAATTAAAAATTAAAAAAGGCTAATCAACTCAAAAAAGCGAATACTTGTGTTTATGAAAGAATAACAAATTTTCACATGGAAAGCACAAAACATGCAAATTTAAATTATTTTCACCTTTTTTTTATATTGCAAATAAATATAATACTTTAAATTAATTTTCATCAAATGTTGTTGTAGGATAACTACTTGAAGGTTCTAATTCAACAATATTTACAACAGCTGTTGTTGTAGGAAGAGTTTGTTGTTGTTTTATTGTAATAATTGTATCCTTCTGAAATAAAAAATTAATAAAAATATTCTTTTAAAAAATAACCTTTGGTGGACTCCGCTTTTCTTTATTTCCTTTTTCTCTATTACTACAACAAGTAACTAAAGCACTTTCTTGTACATTACAACAATTATTAGGTAAACAAGCAAAAGCACATTCTGCTTCTGAATTATTTTCTGATGTATTCATCTGTAAAATTTAAAAAATTTAAATTATTTTTTTGTCTAATAAACTTCAGCAAATTCTGGTTGAATTGTTGTTGAATGAATATGATTATCATGAAAAAGTGAACGAATTCGTTCAGCAGCCATAATATAATGTTTTAAAGTTTTAAAACGAATATGAACAGTAGCAATAATACATTCACCAACAAGACGCCAAACATGAAATTCATGTATAGCAACAACACCATCAATCTAAATTTAATAAAAAATAAAATATTAAATGAATTTACCTTTAAAAGTTTTTCTTGCAATTCATCAATATTTACAAATTTTGGAGTAGTTTGAAGCAGAATTAGTGCAGTCTCATGAACTAAAATAAAGTTACCAAAAAATTTTAATATAAAATCCCACCCAAAGGCACAGTAGTGCACACCATTAACAAAACTAGCAAAATACTTAAATTTATAAAATTAATTTAAAAAACTTTTCAACAAAAAAAATAACCTTAATGCTGGATCCATATAAAGTTTAAGCATATCATAACCTTCAAGTAACCAAGAAACAAGTGCAGTAACAATAACAATTACAGAACCAACAGCATCTAAACAAGAATATTTTTTAAAAATAAAAATGTTTGAATTCGACTCTTACCACTTAAAACGTGAAGAAATACTGCTCGCATGTTTAAAAAATCACCGCCACTCTTTTTATCTAAAAAACAGAATAATAAAAATAGAAAAAGTAAATTTACAAAGATTTTAATATTTTAACTTATTTTATTATTTTTTAATTACTTGAATTATTTTTCAATTTAGGAGTATGCATCATTAAAGACTCTTCAACAGCCTCCAATTCAGCCATTACCATAGCCCTCTCCTGATGAGATTGTAATAAATGCCGAGACTCTGTTCCATCGATTGTCCCACAATCCTTATCAAGAAGTGCTGAATTAGCAATATCCTCAACACCATGAGAACCATGAGAGTGTCCTTTGGAGAAAAATAAAAATATTTTTTGATAAAAATTATGAAAATATAAAAATTAAAAAATAATTTTACCAATATGCCCATGAAACATTGCCATTCCTATAAGATTTATTAAAAATCCAATAGTGCCGACTACTAAAACATAAAGCGGATTTTTAATTGGCTCAGGCTCAAGAAGGCGTTGAATTGACTAAATTATAAAATAAAAATTATAATTTAAAAAAACTTCAATAAAAATAGTAAAACAAAGGGCCAAAAGAAATACTCCATTGACTAAAGCACCAAGAACTTCAGCTCTGACCCAACCAAAGGTGTTTTTAGCACTTCTACTACGTTCTGCAATCTTAAATAAATATTAAAATTAAAAAATAATTTCTATAAATAAAAACTTTTAAACATCCAAATGCAATAGTTAATGCCATAACGTCACTCATCATATGGAAAGAATCAGCAATAAGAGCCATCGAATGAGATACATAACCAAAAACAAGCTCAATTAAAAAATAAAGGAATGTCATTGTCAACATTATTAAAAGACGATTAGCTCTAGATAAAATAGAGAAAGGACCACGAATGCCAACATTAGGATTGCAATTATTTGTTGTTTCATTATTAATTTTATCAGATCGTTGTTCACAGTTATTTACTTTAACTTTTTTGGATGCAGATTTTAATCGATTCTAAATGGATTTAATTAAAGTTACATTTTCTATAAAACGTTTTCCAGATTATTCCAGTTTATATAATTTATACCTTTTTATTCTTGATAATCTCACCATCCATATCTTCTACATAATGCACACTTGTGATTATGCCTGATTGATGTGAAATACCTTCCCTGTCCAGATTATCGGATGAAATCATATCTAACTCAATAAAAGTAAAAATATAATCAAAACTTTTAAGTAAATATATTTGAAAAACAAATAACCAAAATTTTGTAAAAAATCTGGTTTTATCATTTAAGAAAAATAATAAAATTAAAAAGAATATGATCCTTTACGGCCTTTTTTCTTTTTAGAAAGGCGTTCTTTAGCTTCAATCCGAGAAAGTCTAGCTTGTTCTTTTCTTAAATTTTTAAGAAAATTAAATTATATTTTTCAATTAAAAAAACCTTTCTTCAATATCTTCTAAATAATCTTCAGAAAGATAATCTCGCCTCTTTTCTTTTACAAGTTCTAAACTAACTTCTCTTAAAATAGCACTTAATTTTTCAAAGCAATCATCCATATTCTCAACCTGAAAATTTAATTCTATATAAAATAATATATTAAAAAAAACCGCAGATCTAGTGCGCATTGAAGTGAGAAAAAATTCTTTATTATTATTTATATTTCCTGCATATTTTTGTTGAAGACGTTCGAGGACTTTTTTAGGTAACCAGTCTGCTTCTGTGAGTGAAAATCTAATTTCTGCCTTTGTTGAATCTAAAAATAAAAATAAACAAATAAAATTAAATTTTTTATTTACTTGCATTTACATTAGAACCACCAGGTCCGCTAGCTTTTGTCCATTTTCTTGAAATTTTGTCTTAAAATGGAAATGTAAATCAAACAAATAAAAAACAAATATAACTCACTTTTGGGAATTTCTCCATCAAAATAAAGTCCTTCAAAATAGTCAGGGCCTAACTCCTAAAATATTTGTTTTTTAAAGAATAATAAATATTTACATCTGTCTCAGATATAGTACTTGAATAACGAATAATAGGAGAGTTAATTGATTTTATTGAAAAAATAAGCGAGCTACAAGAAGAAAATACATTATTTTGTCGAGAAGCAATAAATGAAAGCCGTAAGGTATTAAATACCTTTGGAATTGAACGAATAAACATTATTATTTATAAAATTTTAAAAAAATAAAGTTGTTAATTAATTTGAACATTTTTAAACTAATACTTTATAAAAATTGGCTTTTCATTAAAATATGTAGGTCATATTTTTAAATGTAAAATAAGATAATTTTCAAAATGTCTAATTTAAAAATAAAAAATCTATTTATTTATATATGTACATAACACACAAACAATTACAAATAAATATAAATTATTATAATCTTTTATTATGGCATAACAATAATACATACATAATTATATATTTACATTATTAAATATTTATATTTCCTAAATAGGTATATCAACAATTTCTATACATATATATTCTATTTTATTTTATTTCTTTATAATGCTGTCCCATACATGGTAGACATATTATCAGATGATTGAGAAATAGATTTAAATGTAGCCTCATTAGAAATCAACGTATTTTTTACCGAAATAATATCAAAATTTTCCATTGGTTTCACAATTACTTGACTATTTTGATCAATATTTAACAGAAAAGAATTCACACAAGTTGGCTTCCTAAAAATATTTTTTAAATTAGAATTATTTGGAAAAATTTAAATATTTTCTAATCTTTTACTTTTTTTCCAATTTCTCATCATTAACAGCCCAACCATTACATAAACGTTCTTCTACATGATTTCGAATTTTTAATTTTTGATATTCTGGCATATTAATCATAGCAAGACCAAATTTATGGTATTCTTTACATTCCAATTGCCAAAGACTTTGACGTTCCAAATTTTTTAATCCATATTTCTCAGCTAATATTAAATGATTAAATAACTTTTCTGGGCTATCAATTAATTCATTAATAAGTAACTAAATATTACAAATATTTAAATTATTATTTTTTATTTTCTCTACCTCTTCCATTTCTTCAACAATTTCATTCATTTGATGATCATTAGCAAAAATAAGACAAGCCCTTACAAGATTAGCTTGAACATAATTAATACCACAATAAAGAAATTGAAATAATGGTACAACTATATGAATAAGACGAATATCTTGATATTTCATTTCATCTTTTAACTCATCAGAAATTTTAGGATGATAAAGACCTAATATACAAATAATTACATTTAAATTTTAAAAAATTCAAACCATTTTTATAAGAAAAACATTCCAAAGACCCAAAAGTTCGCAAAATACCAATATTTATATAAATTAATTTTCCATCAATTAATAGACCAACATTATTTGGATCATTTGCTTCACTTTGAGAGTCAAAAGTAGGAATTTTGCGTGGATATTTTTGTTCATATAAATAGCCATAGAGTATTGGATCATTACACAATTGGTCCCGAATAGCCTAAATATTTTTTAATAAAATTAATTTATTATAAATAATTTCTCTAACTTCAAGAATTGAAGGAACAACAATTGTAGAATACATTGAATCACCAAACATATATCTTGCATTAAAACCTTTAACTTGAAGATCGTTCCATTCTCCGCTTTTAACAGCATTATAGCACATTTGTTTAGCTGGATAATATAATCCCAATTTAATAGCTTTATTAACTTTTTGAGGAAAATCCAACTAAAAGGAAATTAAAGAATTAATAGATGCATAGTATTTATTAAAAAATTTACCGAATTGTCATTAATAATATTTTGATATAGCGGCCATAATAACAAATCATTCCCTAATTTACTCGCAGCAGAACAGAGTGCACTAAAATTATCATCATTCAAAGGACATTTTGAACGATAAATTTTATTTAAGAGTTGAATAAACTCTTCACGTTCCATATTATAATCAGGAAAGAAACAAGTACAAGGAGGCATAACTTCACCTGACATAACTTTAAAAAATAATAAAATTATTTTAAATTATTATAAAAAAATCAAACCCAATTTTGGTGTATACAAAGCCATAAGAGCTCTATCCATTAATGCTGGAGAACTAAAAGGAGAAAAATAAACAATCATATCTCCTTTATTGAAAATTGGCAATTCATGATAACTCTAAAAATTAAAAAAATTAAATATGTAAATAATATATAAATAACCTGATAAATATAATTAATTTCCAATTTAAATGCTGTAACATTTTGACCAAAATTTAACATCAAAGGATTAACAGATTTATTGGAAATAGCAAGAATCTCCGAAAGCGCTGGTTTTAAATGATCAAAATTTTCAGCAACATAAAAACGTGCTTGTACAACAGAATTCCAAACAGCACCAGAAATACGAACTTCAGGCTCAACCAAAAGAGAAATATCATAAACATTCTAAAATATTTTAAATATATGTAAGTATATTTTTAAGTAAATTAACCTCATTATTTTTAATTTTTTGTTGATGTTCTTTGACTAATTTAAAGATCAAATTAACATTCTTCAGCTTAAATTGCATAGAACCATCTTCACGATTTGATCCACGTAACATTCCTTCTTCATTTGTTTCCAAAGAAATACTCAAAATACGTAATTCATCATTACCAACAAAATTAATTCTGTTTCCACGATTGCCATTAACTAAAAGAATATTTGGCCATTCTACAACATTATGTTCATCACCATCACAAGAACTAATATCTGTCTAAAAAACGACTTTTTTAATAAAATTAAAAAACATACTAATGAACAAGAGCCCGACATTGAAAACAAAGTTTATAAAGAAAAAACGAAAAAATGGTTTAAAATTAAAATGACTTTTTATAGTTTAATAAAAGAAGAGGAATTTTAAAATTTTTACTAGTATCTATAATATGTAGTTTTCGTGTTAAAAAAAATTCACGCACAAACTTATAGTTTAAACTTTTTTAACATTTTTTACTTAAATATCTTATTGTTAGTGAATTTATTATAGTTGATTTATAAAAATATTTAATTTTGATAGAGTTTTTAAATATTATATTAGAATTTATTTTCTACTTTTACATTAATTTGTTCTTTAATAAATAAATTTATTTTTAAAAAGTTTATTTCAAAAAAAAATTTTTTTAAGCAACCAAAATTTAATAAAATTAATTCATTACTTTTTTAAGGTAAATAAATTAATTATTATTTAAAATTGTTATTCTTCATCTTCACATTATTGTTTACTTATAAAAAATGTTCGCTCATTTACAAATAAAAATTGGCGGAAAATTAAAAAATAATGAATAAATAAAAAAGGTATATAATAATATTTATTTATAAAAGCATCTGCTGCTCTTCTTCTTTTTATTTAAAATCATCAATTTGTGCCTAACTATAAAAAATTATTATAATGGTTGCTTTTAAAAAAATATTTATTCATTGCCGAGATTCACTTTAATATTATTACTCTTTCCTTTTTGATTTTTTAAAAAGGATCCATTTTCTCTTTATTTTAATATTTTGAATATATTATTGTAATTCAATTGAATGAACATTTATTATTTATTTATTTTTAATTATTTATTTATTTTAATTTTTAATTATTTATTTTAAAATAAACACAAAATTAACTAATTATAAATTAAAATTATTTTTTTCTTATTTATTTCTTAATTTTTATTTATTTTTTCCTTTAATTGATATTAATGATTATCTCTCTCTTTTTTTTTAATTTACTCTTCTTAATTGTCCTTAAAATAAATTTATTGTTTTATTTTTGTCACTCATTTAATAATTGTTAGTTTAGCTTTTTTAACAATTTTTTGGTATTTCTTATTTTACTATTTATTATAAATACATAAGAATACAATTATAGTTTAATAAAATTACCAAAAATTAAATAGTATATAATTTTATTATTTTTTCCTAATTTTTAAAAATTTTTAGAAAAACATTTTAATTTTACAAAAATTATAAATTATTTTTTTAAGAATATTTTATTTTTTTTATTTTTAAAATTTTATAAAAACAAATTATGTACTTAAATAAATAAAATTAAAAAATGAAATTCTTTAAATTTATTAAATAACAATTTTATTTTTAAAATTAAATATATATTTTATTTTGACCATCTCTCCTTTTTTCTTTTAAATTTTCGATTAGATTTACTATTTATTTTTTCTCTTTCTTTTTTATTTTTTTACACATTTATATATATCCCCTGTGGGAACTTTGACCAATTTTATTCACCGAATAAAAAAAATTTAAGAAAAAAGACCAATTGGACAAAACAACAACAAATAATTCTTTTTTAAAAAATAAAGAAAAAGAAGCTTTTTCTTTTATTTTTCTAATTTTCAGATTTTCTTAAATTCTTTCCTTTTTTACCAATTGGCCACTACCGATTTTTAAATAAAATAAAAAAGAAAGGAATATTTAATTTTATAAAAGGGCATTTTAATATATTAACAAGTTTTTTATATTTAATTTAAATAAAATAAATTATTTTTATTTAATAAAATATTTTATTATAAAAATTATTCTTCATAATTTAAAAATAATTTTGTTTTTCTCTAAAATCTTTTTTTTTTAATAATTTATTTATGTCATTAATCATTCATTTATATTTTATTAATTCTCTGATTTCTGTCCTTTAGGTCAACAAATAATAAATATTTTTAATAATTTTAATTTTTTCTAATTTTATTGTAAAAATCTTTATTTATTTATTTATTTTTTAAATTTAGGTTTTTATTTATTTTTTTTTCCTTTTTATAAAAAATATCAAATTTAAACCCTCTTTAGGCTAATTTATTTAATTTTTCCAAAAGTAAAGCTTTTCACTCAAAAAGGCCAAGTCGAGTGTGGATATTTATTTTTTTAAGAGAGGCACTCATAAAAGCTTTACCCATTTCTTCTGTCCTCTTCTTAACTAACTGTAAGGGTTTTATAAAAATGAAAAATTAAATAATTTATAAATATATTTTATTTATTTATTTATATTTAATTAATTAAATATATATTTATTTAAATTATATTATTATGTTTTAGTTAATTTAAAAAATGTTTAATTATTTATTTTTATTTATTTTAATAATCTTTAGAATATTTGAATTATTTAATGGTAAATAATAATATTAAAAAAAATTTAATTTTTTTTTTTAAGCTGAAATTGTTATTCGTCCACCAGGAATTGGGAAAAATAATTCAATATATATTTTAAGTGCTAATTCTTCTCTTCAATTAGATTGTGAAGTTGAATTAGGTGATTTTAATGAAATAGAAGATATTAATTCTTTAGAATGGATTAAAGATAAAATGAAAATTGGAAATAATTGGTTAAGGTTTTAATTTAAATTTAATTTAAAATTAAATTTAAAAGTATTTATACACAACCAAAAATTGATGAAAAACATCGTTGGCTTCGTCAATCACTTTTTATACAAAAAGTTACTGAACAAAATGAAGGGGAATATAAATGTGTTTTCTTTGATGATTTACAAAAAACAATAAATTTATATATTTTAAGTAAATTATTTAATTATTTTAATTTAAATTAAAATATTAAATTTAAAGAAAATTTGGAATGGAAAACAAAAAATGATCAAATAGGTGTTCCAATAGGTCAATCAATAACAATTAATTGTGGAGCTAAAGGAATTAAAGATGAAAATATTAAAATACTTAATTCAAAAGGAAAAGCAATTGAAGAAACTTTAAATGATATTTTAGTTACTGGAGAAGAAATAACTTTAATTAAAATTGGAAAAGAACATAAAGGATTAAAAGTAAATTAATTTAAAAATTATTTTATTTAATTTTTTTAAAAAAAAAAGATTCGTTGTGTTGCTATTCGTCCAATAAATTTAAAAAGTTTTGGATTAACTGAAGATCATTTATTATTAAATAATTCTATAATAAATACAGTACACACAGATGAACATGATTTAATTATTAATGTTTGGAGTTAGTTTAATTAATTTATAAAATATTTATTTTTTAAAAAAAAAAGTTCCTCCAAAATTTGATGAACATTTTACTTCTTCTTCTTCTTTAAATTATCATTATTATGCAATACCAGGTTCAAAACAATTACTTCGTTGGACAATTATTGAATCTAATCCTCCTGTTAAAATATGGACATTAAAAAAAGATGGAGAAATTTTTTTAGAAAAAGAAAAAAGAATAAAAATAATACAAAAATTAAATGAAACTAAACCTTTTTTTGCTATTTCGGTTAATTTAATTAATTTATAAAAAATAATATATTAATTTAAGATAGAAAATATTCAAGATGAAGATTATGGTCGTTATACTTTAATTGCACATAATGGAAAATTAGAATCTCAACAAACACAAATACTTATTATTACACGTAAATATAATATTTTTATAATTATTTAAAAATAAATTTAAAAAAAAAGAACCTCCAACTCAGCCACGTGTTTCTATTGATTGGGTAAGCAGTAATGGTTCAGTAAGTTGGAAAATAGAAGAAAAACAAAATAAAAATAATAATCAATTACCTATTTCTTATTTTTGGATTATTTATAAACCAATTAAAAGAATTTCTAATATTCCTTTAATAATTCAGGTAAAATAAATATTTACATATATTATTTTTTTTAATTTTTATAAAAAAAAAAAGAATTCATCAACAAAAATTAATGAATTAAAAACAATAATAAAAACAACAACAATTTCTTCTTCTTTATTATTAAATAATTCTTCTTTAATTATTAAATCTTATCGTGTTAGAAGAAGAAAAAATATAAATAATTTATATGAAATTGCTGGCTTAGAACCTTATACAGAATATGAATTTATTTTTGTTGGTGGAAATCAAGCAGGAGAAAGTGATCCAATTTCAATTTATTTAACTACAATTGATAGACAAAGACTTGATAATAATAATTATGAAAAAGAAGAAGAAGAAATAAATAATTTAGGAATTAATTTAACAAATTCTTTTAAATATTTATTTATTTTTTATATAATTATTATTAATATATTTTAATTTAATAAATTAAAAATAGTAAATAATTTTTAAAAAATATTCAAAATTAAACATATTTGTAAAATATTAAAAATAAATATTTAATATTATATTTTAAATAAAAAAGGATAAAATTTAAAAATTATATCCACAAATGAAATACCTTAATATTTACAAAAAAGGTTAAAGATTTCTAAAAAATTTAATTAAAATTTATTTTAAAATAAGCAAAATAGCTAATAATTATTTTATTGCATATAAAAATAATATTTAAGTAAAAATATGGAATATCAGAATTGAGTGAAGTGCTTTAATTGGTGACATAAAATAATTAATAAGTGAAAAAATAATATATTAAATGAAAATTAAAGAGTTTAAAGAGAAATATAAATTTTTAAAATTCTTTATAAAATTTTTTTGGCTCTAAACTTTTGAAGCATTTATTTATTTAATGCAATAAAATTAAAAGAAAATAATAGAGAAAAATTTTTTAAATTATAAACATAATATTCTTAAAACACCGGAAGTGCCAAATAATTAATAAAGTGAATCCTTCTAACCTTTTTTTACCAATTTTTGTCAATATCAATATTCCATGACCATTCCAACCAACGATTTTTATCATCATCAGAAATTAGTGAACGAACTCGGTATTTTCCTCTACTTATTAAACCTTTAAAATTTAAACTTTATTTTTTTAAATAAATTTTAGTTTTTAAATTAATTCTTCTGGTTAAAAAGAAACATATGTTAAAATACATTTTACAACAACAAATTGGAAAGCAAAAACCAACCAGAAGGGGCTTCTTCTAAAGGTGTGTCACAACTAAAAATTTAATAGATTAAAAGAAAGTCTAAGAAAATAAAATACTAATAGATTTCATGTCTAGGCCCAAATGAACCAAGCATATAACACTCTTTTGTTACTGAAAAAACACAAAGTTTAAATTTAATTTTAGTACAAAAAAAACCTCCAATTCCAAGTCGACTGACTTTGTGTAAATATTTTAGACCTGAAACGATTTCCCTTTGAACAAAAAATTCAAAACGAATTTTATAGGCGCAACCTTCTTTGATAGAAAATGTAAAGTCATTACTTGCTAAATAAAGTTTTTTATTAAAAAACTTTAACAAAAACCTGGTAAATCCATACTATGTTTTATTTCCCCATCAATCACTAAAGAAATCTTTTTGACAATAACATTATTTGGATTACTAGGATCAATAATTGCTGGTCCATCTTCTAACGGCAAAAGAGTCTCCTTATATCTGAAAAAATTTTTAAATAAAAATTTAATTAGACAAACTTCCTAAGGCTTTCGTCTTCCTTATCCGTTTCAAGCAATTCTACAACTGATTTCCGAGCAGGGGTTAAATAACTTACATTCATAAATTCGTCAATATCAATCGGGGAATCACCAGAAGATGACGTTTTTATATTTTCAGACATTTATTATAAATTTTAAATTTTTTTATTTTTTAAGAATTAAAATATTAGTAAACTATAAAAAAATAAAGTTTAGTTGATTCATTAAATTAAAATAGTATAACAAGAAAATAATAAAGAAATAATATCGATTCTTTTTTTAATCTGGAAATGAAATTTTCGCAGTGTAGTCGTAAAATAAACCTTTAAATTTTAGATAGTAAAAAATGAAGATTTTTCCCTCGAGATTAACAACTTCAAGGTCATTCATTCCCATAGTTGAAAAACGCTTTTTTGAATTAAAAAACACAATATTTATGACATATGTATTTGTGCAAAAAAGCTATCTAGGACTCAAATTCTCCGGAACGGGCCAATTGAGAATCAACATTAAGTGCTGCCGGTTGAGTACCTTTTTAAAAGGGCCGGTTGAGTACCAATTTAAAAATCTTCATTTTTTCGACAATCTTTTTTTCGTTAAGATGAAATTTTTATGCCCACGAGTCGGGGTTATTCTGTTTGATTATGTCCTCTAAAAATTTTTATCAATCCTCTTACGGGTCCTACAAATCTGATTTTACCGCATTCTAGCATCGATTTTTGATGTTTTTTGTACTTATTTTTATACTCATTTTTAGTATTGTCATTTAATAATAATTATAATTAATGCCATCACTTTGATTTAATGACAACAGAACATGAAATAGACACTATTCCTAATTTTCGACCTAAGCTTTCTTTAGATAACTCAAGATGTGAATGTGTTGATAAACTACTTAATCATACAGCCTCATTGCTTAAACGTTCTTTTACTTCTTCAAGTCAATCAGGTTAAAATTAAAATTTATAATATTTTATTTATAATACAGGGAATGTTGAAAATAATTGGGCACAACTATTTAAAGAATTTATACTTGATCACGAACATTGTAGCAGTGAAAATTGCTCTTCGCATCATGATGGTATTTATTAATGTTGTTTTATTCATTTATTTCTGATGTAGGATAGTTGTAGTTATTTTACAATTTTCAGATATGCTTTGGTTTGTTCCAATAAACAAAATTGCTAACTCTTCTACAATAACTACTGATGTAAGCAAAATCCATCTGACATTAAATATTAACTAGTATTTTACAGATAAGTCATTTGCAAGTATTTCGTCGACAAAGCCGTAATAAACCTTCTATTGGTGATCGGGATGTGAATTGGCATGAAACTTTATGCCTTAATTTAATTTTACAGCAGGTATAATTTAATGAGAGATTGTTATTCTAGCATCCTTTTATGGATATTGATTCACAAAAATATGCTCATAAATGACTGGTCAAAATTATTTGATGCATGTATTTTACATGTAGCCCATATTGCATCACTTTATAACAATAAACTTTTTCCTCAAAAAAGTCCGCAGTAATTTCCTCCTCTTCTTCATAAGAGCCAAATTAATAATATTTATTTTTTCTTTTTAGTTGGATTATTTTGTCACTTGCGCTGTTTGTACTAAGAATTCTCCAGCTAATATGCAAATTCATCGAAAAAATTTTCAGGTTTCTTTGTTTTGTTATTCCTTTTTTACTTTATCTTTTAGCGTGTTTATCCTTCACCAAGTCGTAGAAGAATGGATGCAAAAGGTGAATGTGAAGAAATAACTTATCCGAAAATTTACTTTGCAATTGATAGTTTTGATGAGGTACAAAATTATTTTCGATTTTCAAATTTTCATTTTTTAGGTTTTTAATGATATGATTATTAGTGAAGGTGAATGTATATGTGTAGAACTTATAGCTAGAGATCGAAACAGGAACGTCGAAGCTGTTATTTTTATTGGTTCTATACGTTATGATATTTTGAAAAAACTTTACGACTCTAGAGTGAGTTAATTTTGATTTTTAAAATTTTTATTAATAATTTAAAATTAGAATGCCGGAACTTGGAATTGGGCTCAACGTTGGATGAATGCAGGAAAACAACGTCATGAATTTGTTAAGATGCGCGGGCCACGAGGAAAAGGCTTTGCTGAAATGGCTGTGACTAAAGTTGATGGATGTGGGTTTGATACACCAATGAGCGAAAATGGTTTTGACTTCAATGGGGGCAAAGGATTCTGCGGATATGATGTAAATTTTTCTATAATTCTTTGACATTTTTTGATTTTTATATACAGAGACGACTCTCAGATACAGGCGGAGGTTTCTTCTCTCGCCTAATTGCCAGTAGTGGTCCAAGGAATTCTTTATTTGGTAGTCGTGCAAATAAACCTGGCATACATGCACCACCTTCAGTAACTCCTACAATTTTTGCTGTTGGCCAACGAGCTTCGAGTCGTTGGTTTTCAGATGGTGAACATAATACTGATGATGAGGGAGCAGATATCGTAGAAACTAGTGGTAAAACTAAGACGTTATCTGAATAATATTTTAACATTTAAAATTCTAATAATCTTATTTTACCAACTTTTTTTAAAAAGATACTCGCAGCTTGGCTGGAAACGTAGCGTCACTAGTTAACAGAAATAATTGGTCTATGCGACAATTTGGAAATACGTTGCAAATGCTAAAAGAGAAAAATGAACAACCTGAACAGTTACAGGCATTTCTAACTTATATTACTTTGCCTTGGCTTTCTATATTAAACGGTCATAAATTTTTTATTTTAAAAAATATTTTATTTCAGATGTTCTTGCAACAAACAAACGAAAAGCTATTTTGACCTTTGATTTTCATTTACAAAACCCTTTGGGCGCTGCGCGAAATCAATGAAATTTTCTTTATTTCTATTTTTTCTAACTTGCCATTCCTAGTCGAAATAAAACTCGGTTTTTAGACATTTATTTATATTCTTGCCCTTTTATTTTGTATTTAATTTTGTCCATTTCTGGTTTTTGATTTGTTTTTAAATTAAATTTATATATTCTTTTCACAAAAATCCAGACGAAACTTGGACATTTGTATTTTATCTCTTAATATTTTATTAAACCGATTCTCTCACATATTGAACATCATTCCAATCTGCCAGTCTTTTCATTATTTAGAAATTTTTGAGATTTTAATGGTCTATTTGTGGATACCTTTTGAAGGCAATAGTCCGCAAACTTTATCCTCATCTTTTTATAATTATTAGTTTATTTTGGAGGTATACAATCAACAATTGTTTAATTTATTCCCAAAAAAGATTGTTTATCTTAATAAGAAAATTTTACATCTGCCATTGTGTTTCATTGTTCTTATTTATCTATTTTGCCCATCTCCAAGTTCGCTCGATAGTATGTGTAAACGCATCTTCATAATTTTAATTTTGTTTATCCTGAACAACATGGTCATATAGAAAAGGGAACTTAGTTATCGGCAAAATGGAGGAATAAGAAGCACTTTCTGAGACACCATGATTGCAGCTAAATATGCGTATTTCTGTGCAAGGAGAGAGAAAAGTTGCGGATAAAATTTACGGACTATTGCTAAAAACTGAAATTTCCCCATTTATGTTCATATCAATCGTTTTGACTAGTCTTAATAAATATTTAAAATTAGTTTACTTTTAAATCTAAATTTTATTGTTACATTGCAATTTCAATTTTTATCTTTCTTTAATAATTGTAAAATAAAATTTTTCAGTAGGTTGTTTCATCGAATGCCTTTAGGAAATGATGTTAACATTGCAGAGAAGAAAGGATCACCGGAGGAGGTTGATGATGAATTCGGTTGTGACTCCGATGAACTGCTTCCCTTTTACACATACAGGGATTTATATCTTCGACCGATTCATAAGGTCAGAATCCAGGTGGATCTTCCCAAGTTACGTCAAATGGGACAGTCAATTTCAAATTGGGAGATTAGAGAACGATTGAAGAAAATGCTTGGGAACGTTGAGGTAATTTTTTGGTATAATGCAAAATAACGTTTATTAAAAACAAACGAAATATCATAAAAATTCAGTTATCCGATTTCAAAGTAGAGGAAAGCACTCTTGAAGAGGTTGTTTTTGTAGCTACTGTTAATACTGGGTTCAACGCAAAAACTGTTAGTTTTAGATTAATATTTTATTAATTTTCATAATTTTATTAAAAATGTTAATTAGATTTATTTCTTTAAGGCACTTAATCTCTTAAATGGTATTACTTTTCGAGCGATCGGTTTTACAGAACCGTTATCTGTAAAAGCGGAATGTGCCAAGCCTGACTTTCCAACACGTATTGATTGGGATCAGTTTTTCGCGGCAAACAAACATTTAGACGAAAAAGAGCCAGGTGAACGTCCAGATACTGTTTACATAAGTGGTTTACCCTTCGACTGGTTCAAGGTATTTAATTTTTTCTTTAATTTATACTTATTTTAGAAATTAATCTTAATATAAAAGTTGTAAATTCTTAAAGGATCCAATTGAAGGCTCAACTGAGAACACTTTTAGACATATTTTTGCTGAATATGGTGAGGTTACCTTTGTTGACATTCCTCAATGCGATCCGGTTAGAAAGCAGATGGATCAAGACATTTCCGGGATTCAACTTTCTTCTTGGCTTATTGGACAAGTGTGAATTGACTATATACAGATAAGTAGAAATTATGGTTTAAGTTTAAATTTTTATCAAAAAATCGGTAGAATCCAAAAACTTGAATCATAAGATTTAATTTCTTTTTCTGTTAGGATCCTTTTTTTGAAGTCTACATTCAATTTCGAGAATATATTAGCTTTTCAAAAGCAATGTCTTTTCTTGGAGGTAAAAATTTGGTACAGAAAAATTCGAATGGAGAAATTCGCGAAGCAAAAATCAAAGTAATTTAATTTTGTTTTTATTTTTTAATAAAATTATTTTAAAGGTAGATTTTGATCGAACAGCTCATTTGAGCATTAGGAAGATTACTCAACGTAAATTACGTCGAATGTGTTTTGAATATGAACGTGATAAACAAGAACAAAGACAAATGGATGAAAGCAAACGATTAGAGGAAATGATTAGAGAGGAGAAAGAACGACGTGATAGAGAAGAGCGTGAACGTGTTATGCGTGCCTTGCTTAGAGCTGAAAGACGACAACGATTGGTCTTTTTTTTTAAATTTAATCAGAATAAAGCAAAATCATATTTTTAAATAAATAAAATATTATTCATTTTTAATTATATATTTAAGCGTGAGAAACGTGATTTTGAGCAGTTACTTCGTAAGAAACTGAAGCACAGACTTACTCATAAATTGGAACGGATTTGGAAGGAGCGACAGAGAGGAGCAAAAACACTTCTTCGACATATTGCACAAATTTATCGGGTATTTATTATTTAACTATTTTTTATAATATTTCTTAGGAAAAACAAAAATTAAAAGAACAACGTTTGGAAGAAGAAAAGGCATTAGAAGCACCCATTCATGAATTAGCTTCAGCTTTTGTTCGAGAACAAGGTCTTCCAATTGAAGAAGAAATACGTCAAAGAATATTGCGAAAACAAGAATTAAAAATGAGAACAAGAGTATTAATTTATTTAAAATTTTAATATAAAAAATTTATTAATAGATAGCGGGTCGGATGATAAATGAATATGCAGGAAAAGAATTAAGAAAGGGTACAAAGAAAATCAAATAAGAGTAGTTTTTGAAAATTAAGATGTTTTTTGAATTAACACAACACTGCCAAAATACGGGTCATTGTATATTTATTTTTTTTATAATTTATAATAAATATGGAATTCAAAAATGTTTATATATTAATGTTGTTTTAATTTCTTTATTATTTAAAATGTTTTCTTGTTAATTAGTCTTAAAGTTTTATTTTTAAAAATAATTTAACAACAAATGAAAAGTGGCAAATTTGGTTTAACCATACAAAAAAAGTCAGATAATGGTCCTCAACAATTAATTGCGAATAATATAGCATCAGTGTTCAATACAAATTCTGATGAGGAAGGTGATAAAATGGAAACAGTTGATGCAAAATTTCAAAGGAAATATGCAGTACCAATAAAACGGTCAGAGGTTACTTTAAATTAAATTAGTTATAATTTTTCAGGAAAGACAGGAAAATAGTGGAGGAAGCAATAGAAGAGGACCCAACTATCTTCGATTATGACAGCCAATTTGAACGAATGCAGGAAATTCGTGACCAAAAAGTTCTTGAACAAAAAGAAGCAGACAAGGATAAAAAAGTATTAATTTAATATTTTAATTCTTTGGATTATTTAAATGTTTTATTAAGCCAAAATATGCTCACAAACTTATCGAGACGCATAAACGAAGAGAACTAGAAAAACTTTTACATGATGAACGTACTTATAAAAAAGAACGTGAAAAAGAGTCTGGAGAATTTGATGACAAGGAAGTTTTTATAACAGGAGAATATCGAAAGCAAATTGAAGAGAGAGAAAAGTTCCGAAAAGAACTTGAACAATCAGACAAAATGGATGGTAATTAAAATTATTTAAAAAAATATTTGAAAAATTGATATTTAGAGCTTAGAGATGTAAAAGATCAAAAAATGTGGCAACAGGCATTTCACAGGAAAATACTAGATGATAGAGCACGTATTTACCCAAATAATTCAATTAAGGAAGAAGTGAGTGACATAAAAGAGGAGAAAATTGAAGAGAAGATTAAAAAAGAAAATAAAATTAAAGATGAAATTGAAGGAAATTTTAGTGAATTACACAACAAAAATAGAGAAAAACAAAAAGATGAAAATAAAAAGAAATCTCGAGATGATAAATGTAGAAGAGAAAGAAATCGAAGTAAAAGTCCAGAGATTTTAAAAGAATTATCAGAATCTGAAAATGAAAAGAAAAGATTTTTAGCTGCCCCTTCACTTTCCTATGATGATGGAATAAATGAAGAGGTACGTCGAATGGAGAAAATTAGTCAAATTTTACGGCGTCGTAATGACGAAAATTCTATTGCAGAAGCACGATTACGATATTTTCAACGTAAAGAACAAGGGGAAATATTACCTCCTTATTAATTTTAAATCTTTAAATAAATTTATATTTTATTTAAAATATAAAAATTTTCAAGTCTTTTTAACTTAAAAAAGATAAGACTTTAAATTCTCCTATAATTAAAAAAACAAAACAATAAAAACATATCTTTTACATAAACAATAGAATTACAACTTCATATAATACACACTTATTATTATATAATAAAATATTTTTTATATATTAAATCAGTCGTCAGAAGTATTGGGCATTGTTATCATCATGCATCCAAATAGGCAGAGTCACCAGGCTTGACTTTAAAAGAAAAATTAATTTAAAAAAAATTTCAAAATCTTTTTTATACGTTTCATTGTCTTTGTCTCCTCCTTCACAATACGTACTCCTTTAGAAGTGAATCCTGTCTTAAATACGTCCTTTTTATCAGCATATTGCAACGTATCGTAGTCAGGATTATCATCAATAGCTTCTTCCAATGGGAACTTCCTTTCTTCTTCTCTTTCTTTGAGTTTTGCTGAATAATATAAAAAATAAAATATTTAAAAGAAAAATTTTTTACTTTTTTCCATTTCCGTCAGAGCTGTCAAAACGGCCGAAACTTTCTTCTCTCCTTCAATCAAAGTCCCTTTTGTTGTTGGAGTTGTTGTGTCATCTGTAGAAACGCCAGTGAATACTGATTTTGTTTTTGTCTTTGAAGTAGGCGTTTTTTCTTTTGATGGTAATTCCGAAGAAAGAGCTGTCACTTCTTCTAAAAATATATAAATAATTTATATTAATTTCCTTACATATTCAGAAGATATTAAAAAAACATTACTTTCTTCCTTACTCTTCTTTTTATCATCGTCCTCTTTTGACTTGACCATGTTGTCAACTTTACTGGAAGCTGAAGCTTTTGGGGTCTTGTCGTTAACATCATCTGGAGTAGCATCCTTCTTGTTGTCTTTTTTCATAGATTCTGCTGATTTAATCTTATCATCCCGTTTCGGCCTGTTAGACTCTCCTCTTCTCTTCCCTGCCTTCTTGCTCTTCTTCTAAAAGAGAATAAAAATTAAAAATAATTTTAAGATCCTACCTTTTTACAGCATTGAAGAGCAAACACAAGCATATTAGCAATGAAGAAACAAAAAAATGACAAAATTACTATTGTCAGCCTCCAAAACATTATCACCTTATTTGTTACAAATGCGAACAGTTATTATTGTAGAATGAGGATTTAAAATTATAAAAAAATTATTTTTATAGTTAATGGAAATTCTGAAAAAAAATTTCCTTTAAAATTTGTAAAAATGAAGTATTTAAGGTAGACATTTTGTTTTTATCATAAAAGGATTCAACATTTTTAAATTAGGAGTTTGTTTCTTTGCCAGTTGTTTGTCATTCAATGCTTTGGAAGATAATAACATTATCTTCTATGTTTTTTTTGTTCATCATAAATATTTGGTTGATTGTTGCTCAATGTTGTTGTTGTAAAAAGGTTTTAAAACTTAAATATTTCTTTTAAAAATAATCTTTATTATATTTTTTTAAGAAAAAGAAAAAGGTACGCGTAAGAGTGATGACAATTGAAGAACCATTGATTGTTGAGCAACAAGTAGAAGAATTGCCACAAAAAGCAGATCCAATTATCAAAACAAAGACAAAACCAAAGGTTACTCCAAAAGTTGTTTCTACGGCTATTAAAGTAAAATCAAAGGAGGAAATGAAAAAGAAAGATAAAAAACATGGTAAAAAATGAAAACTTTATTAATAATTTTTATATTTTTTAGGAAAAATATCATCTAAAGAAAAGAAAAAGTCTGTGAGTAAAGTATCTTCATCTACTTCTAAAAAGCCGTCTGCTGGACGTGTTGGATCAAAAAGTAGTAGTGAGGACACATTTCATAAAGGAAAAAAGGTTTCAGCTGTTCTTGCAGCAGAGGAATCTAAAAAACGTAAAAATATTTTTATAAATAAAAAAAGATCATTATTATTTTTTTATAGAACTAAATAGTAGCCTTAAGTCTACTACTAATAATGATGTTGATGATAATCCTGACTATGACACTTTGGATTTTATTGAAAAATTGGACGTATTCGAAAAAAAGAATGGAAAAAAAAAGAAATAAATGGTTATTTTTTAAATTAAATAAATATATTTTTATTTTTAAGTCAGGAAACGAATCTAAAATATTTTCTGAATTGGAAAGTGAAAATAAATGGATGATTGTCAATTTTCTATATGTTAATGGATATAAGAAATATCTAAATAATATTTAAAAAAATATAATAATAATATCTAATTGTAAATTATATAAATATTTTTATAATTATATCTTTTTATGCTTAAATAAATAAATATGAATAAATTATTGTTAAAGTTTATTAATCAAATATTTTTTAAAAATTATCTCTATTACGATTTTTTTAATTTTTCTCCGAATTGTTGGATAATACAATTGATAACAAAATATAAACATTTATTTAGTAATAAATCAAGTTTAATTGATGAAAAGTAATATCTCAAAATTAGAATTAATTGAAGTTTTGTCATTTTAAAAATAAAAAATAATAATGCTGATTTACAATTTTAGAATAAATGGAATAATAAATTTAATTTTAAAATTAAAAAAAAAGAATTCCATTCAAAATATAAAAATGTTTTCTTATTAATTTAAGCATTAAATATAATATTTTAAGCATATATGTATTTATTTATTGTTCACATCCAAATAATTTAAAAAAGAAATTATTAAAGTCCATCATCCACTAATTGTTGTTTTTTAATATTTTTTTCTAAATATTTTTAAATATTTAAATAAATTATTAATTTACCTTCTTCTTTTTTATTTTCTTCTTGTCCAATTTGTGGATCAGGTTTATTAAAAGCAATTGTTCGAAGTCCAATACCTTCAACTTGATCAATAGCCAAACCACTAAAAATAATAATTAAATTTTTATTTAATTATTATAAAAAAAAGAATACTCATTATTTTTATTAGATTCATTCGATGAACTCTTGGAAGTAACAATATCTTTAAAAATATTTTTTAAAAAGTTTAAATAAAAAAATAACCAATTTTTTCATTTTTTCCTTTTTCATTATTTTCTCCAAAATCAATTAAATCATTTCCAATTTCTTTTATTTTTCCTTCTGCTTTAATATTTGTTTTACTTCCACTTTCAACCATTGTAAGGTCAATACCATTAACATTAAAATTAGACATACAACGTTCATATTTTTCAAATGTAGCATTAAATTCATCATTTATTGAAAGTAATTCATCTATTAATTATTAAAATTTTAATTTTAATTGTTTTCAAAATTTTTACATGTAACTTCTTCATTCGCCACAACTGGAATTAATTCAAGAACACGTTTTTGCATTTCTTTACATGTTGCATATAATTCCTAAAATTAAAACAAGTCGAATATACTTTAATTTTATAATAAAAAATCCATACATTAATAAAGTAAAAATCTTCTGGGGGTTCTTTGCTATTTCCAGGCTTCATTTGAGCTATTAATTCACGAAGTACAGTCATATTAACATGAATAAGATCCAACTCTGAACGAAGTTTTGCCATCTGGTCTTGTACCAATTGAAGCATTGGTTGAGAAGCAGATGAAGAAATTGGAAGATTGGGGAATTGTTGTTGTTGAGGGGGAGCTGTTTGTGATGATGGAACAAATACTGACTTTAAATTGAAAAATATAATTTAGATAAATTATTTGAAAAAGAAATTTTTTAAATTAAAATCGAGAAATATATTAAAAAAAACTTGTTTTGGAGTAATAATAGGAGCCAAAGAGTCTAAATTAGTTGCAGGAAATTCAACACCTTTACTTTTTAATTCATCATACATTTCTACAACACCAGAAAATTGTGGATTCTCGCGAAAAGCATCCGCCCACGACTTTAAATATTTTTATATATTTTTTAATTAAAAAAAAGAAACCTGTACAAGGGCAAGAACTCGTTCTTGTACAATTTGGGGTGCATCATATTTTACACTAATTAAACGAATCATATCAGCAACAAATTCTTTATGGCAAATCAAAGACGTAAAACGTTCATCACAATTTTTTACACAAGTTTCCAAAACAGTTAAGGTATACATTACACTTTAAAAAAAATTTTTAATCAAAATTATTAGAAATATTTAAAAAATTTGACACTTTTTCGTAATTAAAAATGGATTAAAAATCAAGCCAACAATTAAACATTACATTGAATTGTTTTTTCCCATTTGTGTTTGTAGTCTTTTTCGAATAGCCTTAACAGCATCTCTCGGTCTATAATAAATTTTATTAAAGTTAAAATAAATAAATTACCCTTCGTTTGTTGAATTTATAAAATCACAAATTTCCATATTTAAACCCCAATTTTCTGTAGCAAGTCTAGATGCATCTGTAGCAAGCTCTAAAATAAATACTTAAAAATTTATTGATTTAATTCCAATAACCTATTTTCCTGCCTACTGGTGTATCAAAAGGGTTTCCTTGAAAGAAATCAGAAACTTTTTGTCCAACACTTTGAGCAGCCTCTCCCATACGTTCCATAGCATTTGAAACTTGTTCTTGAACATTACTCATTTTTCCGTGTACGTTTTCCATATTTTATAATCTAAAAAATTAGAAATTTAAATAAAATTAATTAAATTTTTTGCCTAAAACACAAAACTTAATTAATAATTGAAAACGGAAATTATTCCTATTTTTTAATTTAATATGATTTAAAACATCAAATTAATATTCCATAATTCAAGCCATGTGTGCACCAAAGTTAGTAAAAACGCTAAAAATGAAAGAGTCAATCAGCGAAAGAAAACTTGCTGTGCGCCAAACAAAAATTTGCATCTCTTTTACTTATTTTGCTTACTTATTTCTCTGCACTTTTCCAATCATACTCTTCATTTTCTCTTTATCTTATTTTTTCATTTTGAAAAATGATCGAAAGACCAACATTTGGAATGGTCAGGCATAAAGAAAACCTTTTGAAGCTATAGAGATGGGAACGGGTCCGGGCC
Organism: Meloidogyne chitwoodi; assembly: GCA_015183035.1. Classification (NCBI taxonomy): domain Eukaryota; kingdom Metazoa; phylum Nematoda; class Chromadorea; order Rhabditida; family Meloidogynidae; genus Meloidogyne; species Meloidogyne chitwoodi. The sequence continues at coordinate 1,145,619 of JACZZP010000015.1, forward strand.
CCCGGTTTTTTCGAAGTCACCGGGTTGAAATCGGGACCCGGAATTCCGGGTTTACCCGGTTCGGGTCCCGGCCGGTCATTTCATAGTTCAAAAACCCGGACCCGGTTTTTTCAAAATTCCCAACATTACTTTATATAAATTTTAGAGTATCAAGCAGAAAAGATTTTCTAAATTTATTTATCACTACAATTGCCGCTATTTTATTCTTTTATTTTTTTTTCGTATCTGTGAATAAGTGAAAAAATTATAAAATTCGATGGTTATACATATTTTTAATCTTTATCTATTATAGATACATAAAAAAGCAACCGGAATATAAAAAATTAACAATTTGCAAATGAAATGATAATGTCATTTTTTCAATTATTGTGATATGTAGGTTGTGATAGTTTTTCCTCTAGTTTACTCCCAGTTTTCTTGAGCATATTCTTGTCAAATCATTAATCAGATAATTATAAACCTCGTCAAATGTTAAAAATAACGAGTTCTAACTTTGCTCTTTTGGATGTGAACAAGAAGACTGGGAACAAAACGCTCGTCTGAGATCTTTATTTAGGAACATTATTAATATATATGTATATCTTTCAACCGAATTTTTTTATCTAATTCTTTCCTTATTTTCACTACTTCATTATATGTAGATTTAAGTAAATTAGGAGAATATCCATGTGCTGCAATTAAAGTTTTCCATGTATCATTGAAATATGATGGAAATGGAGGAAAATTAGGATTATGTTGTGCTTGAATTGCTAATAAATAGGAAAGAATACCTTTTAAATATACTTCTATTAAAAATAAAATTAGAAAAAAAAACCTGCATAAATATCATCAAACACAAAAATTGTAGTATGTTGAATAGCAGCATAAAATTCAATAACAGTTTGACCAGAAAGTATAACAGCTCCAGCTGTTATGTATGGAGGATAGGCATTGAAAGGATATTCCGATATACTTATCTAAATTTTTTTATTTATTTTAAATTAAAAAAATTTTTACTCTAAATTTTTTCCATCGTAATCGAAAAGGAGACGAATCATAACGCCAACCCATATACAACCTCTCATGTGAAACGTGTTTTTCGAGTTCCTTTGCCAAATTCCAAGGTAAAAATATATAATCATCATCTAATAATAAAACAAATGGGACAACACCGCTATTACAATAATTCATAGCAAATCCAATTGAATGTATAAACTCAAATTTAATTAAAAATTTAAAAAAAAATAAAAAGAAAATATACTTTATAAGTATTATTGAAATAATTGTCAATAAAATCCCCAATAATTAAATCACCAAATTTGTCATTTTCTAATTCTAAAATATCTAAAGCAAAATCAATAGGTCTTCCCATAACAAAAACAATTCTAAAACGAAAACCACCAGTTAAAATATCATTTTCAAGTGAAGAGGCATAAGTTGAACGAATTGCTTCTCTATTCTGAAAAGAAATCAAAAGTAATTTAATAAATTTATATAAACATTAATTCGTTCAGGTGCACTTTTAACAATAACAAGAATTGAACGTTTTCGAGTTAAACGGTTATTTTTGCAAGATGGACGATGAAGAAATCGGAATTGTGACCAAATGTTGATTGGTGAAGTTTCTGTTGGATAACCAAGTAATTCCAATGCAACCTTAAATTTAAAACATATTTAATTAAAACCCAATATACAAAAGCATAACCTGTTTTTGAACATCCACATATGGAGGCCATTTAAAATTATCAAAAGATATTTCAAAAAAGAAATCTGAAAATCCAGTAATCCAAAAAAATGTCACAGTTAAAGGAATTGCAAAAATTGCGGCAGGAAGGCAAAGATGACGAAGTCTTATCAAAAAAAGTCGACAAACAGTCACTTTACAAAACAAAAATTTAAATTAAATTAAAAGAAAAAACCTGAATAATTTCGTAAAAATCCTCTTCTCATTAAAAAAATTTATTTTCTGGGGAAAATACATGCATTTATAATTGTTTTTGATCCATAACCTGTAAAGCATTAACTAAAAAAGAGTTTTTTAATATTTAACTCTTTTTTTAAATAAAAAAGCAAAAACTAATGCATTTTCTAAAATTATTATAAAATTATTTATATATAATAAATAAAAAAGAATTCGTAAATATATTAATCATAAACATTTTTAATTCCTTGTTTGTTCATGTATCCATTTTAAATATGGCTCATTCCCTTTTTCAATAGGTAAGACAATAAATTCAGGAACATCATAACTGTAAAAAATTTTTATATTATTTTTTATTTTTTAACATACGGATGCATTTTAGTCACAATATCCTCCAATGCAACTAAACGATCTGCCTCTGTTTTGATTATTAACATTGACTCATTCTCTTGCTCAACTTTGCCTTTCCATTCATAAACGCTTATTAATTGTGGAATAATATTTACACAAGCAGCCAACCTCTTTTGAACAATTTCTTTTGCAATATTTTTACCAACTTCTATGGAAGGAACAGTCACATAAACAATCTTTAAATTATTATAAATCATTTTAGAGTTCATTTTCTATTGTCGAATATTCAAAAATTCAAATAAACTGTTAAATAATATAATAAACAAAAAAATAAAAAAGTAATGTCCCAACGATTTTAGCAAATAAATAAACATTTTAGTAAATTAAAAAAAAATAATATAAATTCACAATCACACTTTAAAATTTATTAAATATAAAGTTAAATACTTAGAACAAGTCAATTAACAAAATTTTAGATCAGTCATTAATTATAGTAATATACTTATAAAATTGTTTCAAAATTTCTCTTCTTGAAAAAACAAAGTCCACAAATAGATCTATAAAAGTTAAGCAGGCAACGCCGAATCTAATAATAATTGATAATGCTCGCTCAAATTAGCAATTGCACTAAGATGACGTGACTTAAGTGACAACTAAAAGAATAAAAAAATTTTTTTAAAGAAAATTTACAGTTAAAGTCGAATTTTGTTGTTGCATTTTCAATTCAGATAAAATAAAAACTTGATTGGTATATTTAATTGAATGATATAAAAGTTCTTGTCCATCAACTGTTCGTCTAGCAACTGTAAAAACATTATTTTGTTGTAAAGCAGAGCAAATATCATCAGCACTAAGCCCTTTAGTGTTTTGAATAGTAAATTGAATTTCATTCTGTTCAGGAATATCTTTCCAAAGCTGAAGAAAGTCTCTTTTATCCATTTGACCACTTTCATCAAAATAAACATTTAAAGGAACGACAACAGCAAAATAAAATACATCTTAAAAATAAATAATAAATTTTAATTTATTTAAATTATTAATTTACCAATATTATTTTTAATTGCAACTTGAAGATTACTTAAAGGATCCATTTTTTGTACGGGTCCATTAGTTGAACAAATAAGTGTAGTTGAAATAGTTTGATTTGGAAATATTGTACCAGGATTGAATTGTGAAGAAGGAATAAGACCAAAACTATAATTAAAAAATGAAATTAAAAATTATTTAATACATACGAATTAGAATTAAACTGAATAGCAAAATTATCCAACGCTTGGAGTGCTTGATTTGTCAAATTCATTTCTGCAACAATTTGACCTCCACGACGTATCCATCGGCCTTCTAATTGAAGACCTTTACATTTGGAAGCATCTAACCAAGTCTAAAACAAAAAATAGAAAATACTTTTTCCAAAACAGACCTGATATGGTGGAATATATGGACCAACTGTTATTGGTGTTGATCCGATGCCCATAGTCAAATCACCTGCACTACTGCCACCAAAACTTAAACCAAAAATATCGGCAGAAGAGGTTTGTTGAGGCCGAATCTGAGTTAAATCAGATCCAATTCCACCACCAAGAAGATCTAAAGGAGAAGTTGTTGATGTCACAGTAGGTGCAAACATTGGTGGAGGAGAACCTTTTAAGAAAATTATATATATTTTATTAAAAAATACTTTTTCAAACCAAAAATAGATGTTGATGATGGTGCAACAGGTAATGGAGGTGTATCAAAAATGCTTGCTAAAGTAGGCTGTACAACTGGAGCAACAGGTTGTGGTGAGCCAAAGATATCGCTAATCAAAGCAGATGTAGATGGCTGTTGTGTTGAAGGAGCTTAAAAAATAAAATAATTAATAAAAAAATAAATAAACCAGGAGCAGATGGAACAGACAAATCTAATGAAAGAAGATCAGCAATTATTGAATCTTGTGGTGGTTGAATAACTGTCGGTTGTTTTTGAACATTTTCAGCAGGAGAAAAAATTTGCTGGTTTTGTTGACTATTAATTCATTATTTTATTTATTTAAAAATAAATTCATTTCTTACCTTCCTGGTAATGTTGCCGTTTTTACAGGATGTCGAATTGGATCAACAAATGAGGATGGAGGTCGATGGTAAACAGAAGCAAGAGAACCAATATGACAAACCTAAAAATAAAAAAATAAATTAATTTATAAATAAATATAACCAATTGATTCAAAAGAGAAGGCTCAAGCAAATCAGTCTCTTCAGATATTAGTGGCTTTTCAGCCAAAACTACCTCCTTTGCTGCTTGAGGATCAGCACTCAAAAGACGCCAATAAATATATCCACGATCACGTAAATCTGGATTATCACTATCCTATAAATTAATTTTTAAAATTATAAAATATTTCAAAAAGAAACCTGTGTAGCCAAAGTAAGGACTTTTTGTACCAATTGTTGTGTATCATTTGGTCTTTTTAAAAATAACTTAACAACAGCAGTTAACAATTGTAGCTGAACTTGAGTATTCTCATCATGAAAACCGTCGACAAAAGATTCTAATAATTCATCAGCATTATCAATACGTTCTGCATATTCACCAACTATCCAACTGAATCGAGAATTTAAAAAAATAAAATAAATTTTTGTTGGTTACATCATTGAAGCTCTAGCTTCTGGTTCATCAAGTGTGTCTAAATTTTCACAGAGAGTAGAAATAATGCCTTCATAACGATTTGGATATTTTCGAAAAATATCCTAGATTTTAAAGTTTAATATAATAAAATTATATATATTCCTACTTTTATCACAACAACAGCTTCTTGCACAACATAATTAACTTTTGTTTGAATTAATTCTAAAAGAGTATTTACGCAACGTTCTGAACTTTGTTCTACTTTAATTGCACAACGACCAATTGCTCTCACAGCTTTACGACTTAAAAATTTTGTTCAAAAATTTATAAAAATAAAAAACATACACAAAATCAACATCCACTTCAGCAGCATATTCTTTTAATTCTGAAAGTACTTGGGCAATATTGCTTTGTTGTGCAAGACGAATCATTATATCTAATTTTTCCATTTTTACATAAATTGGATCATTATATTTAACAAAGAAAACTTTCATTTCTTGCTTTAAAATGTCAGGTCTAAAATTTAAAAAATTAGTAAGCATAAAAATATTTTTTATGTAAAACCTCTTTTGAACAATTAAATTAATATTTCTAAGGGCTACATATTGTATTTCAGGCTCTGCAGACAATAAAGTAACCATTGGCGGGGCTAATTTTTTAATTAATTGGGTAGAAAACTCTGAGTTTTCTGAGAGTATGTTTAGCAATTTCATTAAAACTTTGACAGTGGAAAGAACGACAGCAGCATTTGCATGGGCAAGTCTTGGACTTATTCTTTCACAAATACTTAATAAAAATTAAAATATTTTCTTAAGAGTAAAAAAACTTTTGTGCTTCTCGTTCATCTTTAGGCTGATAATTTGCAAGAGCATCCAAAATAAAAACTTGACCCCATTCGGTGCACTCATCTAAAAATTAATATTTAAATTAAAAAACCTATTTTATAAATAATTTACTCAATGCTGTTAATAATTTATTAACAGTTTGGGCATTAATTTCAATTAGAGTACGAGATTCATTTATTTCTGTGATAGCGGCAACAGCATTTGCAACAACCTAAAAAAATAAAAATTATTTTCATTCAAAAAGCTAAAAAATAAAAATTCATTCTGTTTCCATTTAAATTAAAAAACCATTGGATTTGCATCACTAAGAAGATCAGTCAACATTTCCACAAAACCTTGGTCTACAACCATTTGTGAATTAATATCATGTAGTTTAGCAACACAAATTGCCGCAGTTTTTCTTACATAGGGGTCTTCATCTCGCATGCATTTTCTAAGTGGTTCACATAAATATTCAGTAATTTTATCTACTCGAATACATCCTTTTAAAATAAAAATTTAATAAAAAAAAAAGTTAAATAAAACCCATAGTTCGAACAGCAAGAGCTCTAATAAGTGGATTAGGATCTTCACAGTCTTTTACAAATGTATTTACAGCCATAATTGCCAATTCTGGTTGACTTTTTGCATAATTCATTAAATAAAGATAAACCAATTTTTTTAGCTCAACATTATCTGTTTGCATACAATTAACAACATCAGGGAATAGAGCACTATTAAAAAAATCATATAAATCAAATTAAAATAAATACTACATACCTTACATCTTTTCCAACTGTCATACTAGCAATAACTTTTTTAACAGCTTCTCGTTTCTTTTCCTTTTTATCAGAATTTAATTCATTTTTCAGCTCAAATATTTCACCTAAAAAATTATAATTTAAATATATCTAATCATTTAATTAGCCTTTCTTTGTAGTAGTAAAATATTTTGCATCAGTCATTATTAAAAAAATATTTTAAAAATATATTAAAATTGCCTAAAATTATTATTGATAATTTCTTGACATTTCTAAAAATAGTAAATTTTACTGTGTAAAGTTTTATAAAAAATGTCTTCATTTCAAAATTTCTTACATTAAAACTGTTAATGAAGTTGAGACATATATGAATTAAAAGTTGATAACCTCGGATTTTTGATGAAAAGAGTGTAAAAATTTGCAGTGGGAAAAAGAAAAAGAGTAAGTAATAGAGAGACTCTGGCTATCTTATTTTCTGCATATCTGTCTATTTAGCTTTTCTAGGACACGCCCGACTAGTCGCCGGCCGACTGGCGGCAGGAGTCTCTAGTTTCCACTTTATCTCTAATTCTCTTTGTTTCACATACTATTGCGCAACCATTCGGCCGGCGACAAGTCGGCCGGCGACTAGTCGGGCTGTACCCAGCTTTTCTAAATTGATAGGATGTAATGTCATTTTTACAAATACAACGTGCTGCCATATTTTTGTATTTTTAAATAATACTGTATTTTTATCATTAAGCTCTATTAATATTTACTTCCTTATTTTTTTAATTTTATTAAATAAATACATTATTAATTCATTAATTTCGCAAAGTTTATTGTACATTTTAATTTCAGTCGTGTGAAAGCTGTTTTTGTACAGTCAGGAAATGTTGTTATTTATGTATTTATCTTAAAATGTTTTATAATTTCTAATTTAAGAAATATTTTTGCTTTTTTGTCCATAAGAAGTTTAAATATTTAGTAATAATTTATTCATTACTCCCTCAATAAAATGCCAGAATATTCTCACACACTTATTCTATCAAGTTATTAGGTATTTAATATCGAGAACGACGTCAACAGATAAAAATACTTGATAAATTATATTAGAAATTTTAAATTTATAACCAATTAATTTACATTAAAAAATAAATTTATTTTTTAAAAAATTAAAAAAATGTACTTTACTATGTAAACAGCCGACTTAATTAATTAAATGATTCAAACAATACTTCATTTGAATAGAAATTTATTTTTTCAACAGAGATGATATTTTCTACTTTTTTTAATTTAAAATAATAAATTAAATATTTTTTTTTAAATGTTTGTTTTTTGCATGAATTAACTAACTAAAAAACATTTATAATAAATATATTAAAAAAAAAACATATCCTCTCTTCACTCTTTTATTTTTCTAAATTACTATTTTAAGCTTATCTTCTCACGATTGAAAAGGAGACCGGATGAGGGATGAAAGTTGAAAAAGAAACTTTAAAAAGGGTGGAAAAATAAATATATAACTAATAATTTGCTTATTTTTAGTATAAACCTTAAAAAATAAATAATTAAATTTACCCAAAATAGTTAAAATAACATAAAAATAGTTAATATTCAGATATTTATTTAAAAAAAATTTACTATAAATTTGAAAAGAAAATAAAAGTTAAAGCTTATTTTCTCATTATATTATAATTTATATATTTTTTAATTATAAAATAATTATAAAAATGTTGCCTACATTTAAATATTTTATTATATTTTTAATCTTAATAATGAACATTTGTACAGCCAAAGTTATTAAAGTTCATCGTAATTTTACTAGGTAAAACCAATTATTTAATTAATTAATTTATTTTTTAAAGATTAAATCCAGTTATTGAAGAAATAAAAGAAAAAGTATCATCAAATGAATCTCCAGTAATGAGATTGATAAGGTCATTTAAACAAAAAGAACAAAAACAAAAAGAGAGAAATAATATTGAAGTTCATTGTTGGATTCGAGTTGATGGGAGATTAGGAGAGGTAAGAGATAAAGGAAAATAACTAAAAATTAACTCTTAATACCATTTATTTATATATTCCTTTTATTTAAAACAACCTTGAAAAAAGAATAGGGAATATAAATGGTATTCCAAATAATATTTTTTTTTAATTTAATCAAATAATTTTTAGTTTTACTATGTTAATGGAAGATGCGAAGGTTTATACGATGACAAATATATATGCATTAGCTCAAAATATGTAGACCCTTATAATCCTTATTGTAAATAGATAATTTAATATTTAAAAGAAAAACATGAATTAAACAAATTATGTATAATATTTTAAAATTATTTATATATTCTTTTATTTAGTTATTTTTTAATATCCTAAAAGCCACCATCATCAACACGTTTTCTAAGTGTAGGATCTAAATTATCAAAATAAACATGTCTTAGTGCTTCAGCCAAAACAATACGGGAACTTGGTTCATAATCTAACCTAAATTTATTTAAAAAATAAAACTTAATAAAAAATAAATAAATACATTCGATCAATAAGGTTAAAAAGATGTTGGTGTTCCTCAGTGTTTGATTGCATATAACGCTTAAATTTAATTTTTTAAATAAAAAATATATAAATAAACTAACCATTAAAGGTTTACAATTGTCTTTTACATATTGCCCAGCAGATGTTCTTTCATTCCAATCTAATCTGCCGTGGTAGAAATATTTGGTGCTAAAATTATTTAAAATTTACATAGGTAAATTATATATTTTTTAAAAATTCAACAATAAAAAATAAAAATTCATAATAATTTCCTAACTAATTTTAAATATTTTTAGAATATAATTATTAATCAAAATATATTTATTTAATTTTTTACTTTGTTTTCCTTCCCATCCGATAAGGTATATTTCCTAAAATTCTTTCCATCATAGCCAAATGTTCTCGATTATCATGTGTTTGAAATAAAGTTTGTCCAGTATATAATTCAAACATAATACAACCAATTGACCAAACGTCACAAGGTTGAGACCAACCAAGTTCTTTTTTATTTTTTAAATTTATTTATATTTATTATTTAAAAATTTTACCTAAAATTACTTCTGGAGCTCTATAATGCCTTGTAGAAACAATTGTTGAATGATGCTCATGATCAAAAGTAGCTGAGCCCAAATCAATTAAACGAACTGCTGCATCCTTTAAATTAATTTAATTAATTGAGGAAAAAAATATTTCTTTTCAATTTATTTTAATTAAAATTTAGTATTTTATATTTACTTTAACAATACGAGTTGGTTTTCTTCTTCTTCCTTCATCAGAATTACCCTGTGGTGTAGTAATATAATCACTGCATACAAAAAGAATATTTTCAGGTTTAAGGTCAGTATGCGTTAAACGATTTTCATGTAAAAATTTAACTGCGTGTATTAACTAAAGAAAATAAATAAAGAATTTTTCTATAGGATAATTTAAAAAAATTTAAATTACAAAATTTTTGATGTTAAATTCACTTTTAAAATAAAAATATTTTTAACCTGATAAGCAATATATCTCGCCTGATCCAGAGGATAAGGCCGATAATCATTAATTTTCTTAATATTAAAAAATATTATTTAAATATATTTAAATTTTACAAACCATAAAATCAAAGACACTTAATCCCAACAAATCGAACAAAAGGCAAATCTTTTTAATAAAAATTTTAAAAATAATATATAATTAAACAAACATGTCCAAAATAATCAAAACTGTCTAATAATTGAACAACCAAATGTTTGGATTCTGGATCCTTTTCTTTTAATTTTCTTAAAACATTAATTTCTAAACGAGCAGCTTCTCTATATTTTGATACATTTTTTATTATTTTTAAAGCTCTTGTTGTTGTAGATTTTTTTCCAATTCTTAAATCTTTAACTTGTACAACTTTTCCAAATGTTCCTTCTCCAAGTTTTTTAATTATTTCAACTAAAAAAATAAATAATTCTTTTTTTACATATCTTAACTATAGTAAAAAAAATTCATTAATTAAAATATACATTTGTTATCAATAACTTGTCCAGTATAATAGATCAAATGTCCCTCTTTGTCATCATGTACAGAAGGCTGGATTTGTTGTGGCACAACCACTTGTTGTGGTTTGCTATGGACGGCAGATGCAATAGCAGCAGTTACTGATGCAGATAAGGCTGAAGATAATTGTTGCTGTTGACTCTTGCTATTTTTGGTAGTTCGACAGCTTATCTTTGATTTTTTCTTTGGAGGAGCTTGGTTGTCGGCATTGGACGAGGAAGCAGCACTATTCTTCTGAGGGCAATTCTTTAGTTTATTTTTACTTAACTAGCCCAAAAAAGACAAATTATAACCTTCGATATATTACAAGCTTTTTCAATATCATCTTGATAGTATTGATCATTCCTATTACGAGATCGGCGACGCGCTCGCTCTTCACGATCGTATTTAAGTTTACGGCGTTCCTCCTCACGTCTAAGCTTGTCGTCTTCATAAGAATCGCGATGACTTCGACGTTTTCGACACTTAAAAAATAACAAATTAAAAACAAAGTCTCATTTTAGACTCTAGAAAATTAAATACGAAGAAAAATAATATAACATTTCATAATTAAACCTGTGTGTTATTTCTATATCTCGGCATCCAACTTGTTAACGTATAATTGCTTAATAAAAATGTAGAAAATTGAAACACAAGAAATAATCAAAATCTAACAAATTATTCCTATTGTTTAAAAAGATATGGAAAAAATTGATAATTTATGTATTAAAAACTAAAATATTAGAAAAATCAATAAAATACTCAATCATCAAACATTATTAACAATATTTTAATGACCATAAGAAAAATCTTTATCGTCGGTCATTAATGTTCTATGATTTTACATTATGCCAAACTAATAATTTAACGAAAATATTTTTATGTAAATTTAAAGTAAAAAATATTAACTTTTATTATGTGAAAGTTCTGTTTTATAAGTAATTTTAGTATTTAAAGAGAAATAAATTTAACATATATTAATAATCATAATTTTTTAATGAGATTCTATTTTTAATAGAAAAATTATTTTATATATTTTTTTCTTTATATTTTTTTAGAATTTTTAGAGTTGAGTATCATAATCACATTCCTCATTTTTAACATCCAAATATTTATCTGTTTGACAAGCAGAAATACCTCCATTTAGATGAACACATTTTCCTTGAATATTTTTTACCTATAAATTGTTAATTAAAAAAAAATAAATTTATTAAGATGATAAATAATTTAATTTTTTTTTGATATTATTAATAAAAAGTATTAATTTATTAAAATTTTTCAAAAATTAAATATTTAAAATTCTCAAATACTTTTTCTCCTAATCTTTAAAATATTATATTTTTATCTTTTGTATCATTCTAGGACTTTGAACCAATAATCTTTTAAACATTAAAAAAATTAAAGAATTAAATAAATCGCAACAAAATTAATATTTTATTTTTTTTTATTTTGAAAAATAAACATAAAAAAATCCGATTATTTTTTTAATTTAGAAAATTTACATTTAAATCTTTTTAATTTTTTTCACATGTTTTTTTTTCTTTTTGTAAATAAAAATATATTTTTGGTATAAAATTTAAAAAATGTAAATATTTGAGAAAATAAAATTTTGTTAATTAAAATTCTTTTTTTAATTTAACATTAAAATAAAAATATATTTATTTATTTATAAAAGTGTATTATTCAAAAAAGGTTTAGATTTCATTTAAAGATTAAAATTTAGAAATTTAATAAACATTTTTTCTATCAAAAATATCTATTTTTGGTTTTAAATATTTATTTAAAATATAAAAATTTTAATTCTTTTAAAATAAAAAAATAAATTTAAAGTTATTTTTAATAAAATATACAGTAAAAATTGAAAAATTGTATTAAAAATAAATTTATTAAAAGGATTAATCTTTTGAACTTTTCTTTTTAAAAATTAATTTAGTTTCTAAAAATATTAATTTATTTTCTTTTTACATAATTTAAATTATTAATATTAAAATATTTTTAAAAATAAAACTTTTTTTTAATTTTTAATAGTAAATATGAGGTGATTGATTTGAAAATAAATTGTTTTAGAAATTATTATAAATATTTAAAAATTATTACTTAACTGAAAGGGATAATTTCGAATAATAATTATGTAAAAATTTTTTTTTAATAAACAATCCTATATATAAAACTTTAAATTAAAATTTATTTATTTTTTTAAATAAATAATTTTCCTTAAACTTTTTAATATTTTATAAAAATTATTTACTATTTGAACTCGTACATTACATTGTAATATTTGTTTATATTTTTCTTCTTCTAATATAATTTTTGTTTTTTTCTCTTCTTTATTTAAATTATTTAATAATTTTTCAAATAAATTATGTTCTTCATTTTTATTAATAATTTCTGATTTAACAAAATAATAATTATTATTATTTGACAAAATATCCAAAGCCAAAATAATAAATATTAAAATTAATAATGGAAATAATTTATTAGAAAAAATTAATAAAAAAATATTTTTATTTTTATTGTTGTAAAGAGGAATAGATGTTTTTATTATCATTTCTATTAAACTTTTCAGACCAAAAAACTAAAAATAAAATTCTTTTTCCTCTCAATGAATAAGAGAATATATCTTTTTGAATACTGTAGATCTTTATAATAAATTTAGATGTAATAAGAATTAATTCTTCTCAATGATAAGATTTTTATGTTTTTTGAATTATAAAAATACAAAATGGGCGTGGAGACTTAGGCCAATATTTTTAACTCCACCCATTCCGGTAAAAAATCCCAAAGTGCATGGATAAATAATATTTTGGAGTAAATTAATCATTCAAATAATTAAAATGTTCAAAACTTTCAATAATTTAAAATATAACAAATTAAACTTAAAATTCAAAATCGGAGAAGTAATCAAAAAAAAAAATTAAAAATTTTCTTTCCAATAATACTAAAATTATATTGGAATCAGAAAAAAGTAGTCTTTAAAAATGGTCGTAATCTTGAATTTAACCCTCAAATCAATATTCCTAAAATTAAAAACAAAACTAAAAAAAATACCCAAATAAGTTTTACACTTGATAAACAAAAAAGCACAATGTCAAACTGCCACATTTACAATTTAGAGATGTCAACGATAAAAATTAACAAATATTTATTATAAATTTCTTTTTCTTCCAAAAAATTTATTTAAATTTTAAAAAATCGTTCACATCTCTAAATCTCAAACCCGAGAAAAGTGGCAAAAAAGAAAACATTAAGAATAAAAAAGACTAAAATAACTTCAAATAAATATAATATATAGGGAAAAGAAATGTTTACAATTTAATTTTTAGTTTAATTTAAAATCGCAAACATTTCTTTGTTGGTCATTTTTGAAATAAGAAATAAGCAAAAAGAACAACAAAAGAAAAACAGAAAATATTTAAATAAAAAAGGGAATAATATAAAATAACGCCCCATTTTGTTGTTGCTTTTACAATTTTTGCAAACAACTCAAAGCTCAGTATGGCCCTCCTCGTCCTTCTCATCACCCTCTTCGTGTTCTTCTTCAGCTTCTTTTTCCGCTTTTTCAGTATCAGAAAGACCGGCACCTTCTTTACCGTCAGAGTCGAGGAATTTACTAAAAATATAGTAATTTAATTTAAAATTCCAACAAATTCAATGTATATCAAGGAAATAATTAGAAATTAGGGTGTGCTTTTAGAATTCAACCAAAGACTTGAATTAACAGACCCAGAACCCAGTCATTATGAATTAAGAAAACTTACGAGAATCCTTCAAGAGTACGTTCTCCAGTAAAGTCAATAATCTTCTTTGAACCAGCCGGGAAAAATTTGATAGTTGGGAATGATTGAACCTAATAAAATTTTTTTAAAGATTTCAGAGTTATTAAAATACCTTCACATCTTCAACTTCATTAGCTGTAGAATCCATCTTTGCGATAACAATGTCCTCACGATCTAGATACTAAAATTAAAAATTTAATATTTGATTAATTTTACAAAAAAACCTTTTCGCCAAGTTTGTCCCAAATTGGAGCAAGTTGTTTACAATGACCTCAAAATGTAAATATAATTATATTACAAATATTCTTAATATAACTTACCACACCATGGAGCATAAAATTCAACGAGTACGTTCTTTTTCTCATCTCTGGCCACTTGTTCAAAGTTTTTACCGACAAGCACTTTGACAGGCTGTTTGTCCCAATCTTCGGGAATTTCTTCGCTCATCAAATGTGGCTTCAACTTTCCATCCAAATAAGCAGAAGTGAATTTAACAACATTTTCGGTTGTGATTTCATTCCATTCTGGTTTGTATTTGGTCATGTCCTCTTCCAAAGATATGAGACGAACGGCTGGAAGCTCTTCTTTTTTCAGACCAAAGAACTCCATGATTCGTTGATTATCTTCAACATCAGTGTTGATGTACACAAAATGAAGCTAATAAACAAAATTTCGTTAATGTAATTGTATAAAAAATATACTTTTCCCTTGAACTCTTTAGCAGCAGCTTTGAATTCTGTTTCCAACTTTTGGAAATCTGGAGACTCCTTGGAAACAAACAAAAGCATGTGAGACTTAATCTCTCCACCAAAAATGACGGCAGCGGTTTCCTGGCTAAAATTCACATTGAAAAATAGTTTAAAAAGAAAAACCTAAATTCAGAGACGAGAGGAATCCGATTGGATTGAACCCATTTTTTGAGAATATCTAATTCGACTTTCTCTCCATCGAAGTCAGCACGTCCCTCATCGAACTTCTTGAAAAGCACGATTCCTTTATCCTTGATATTAGCTTCGTTAGCAACAGCAGAATCGTAGATAACAGCAAATGGAACATCATCAAAGGAACTAGCAAGCTCAATATAGATTTTAGCTTCAGAGGAATCCTTATTCTAAGATTTTTAAAAATTATTGACGATATTGCTTAAAAAGGCGTACACTGAAGTAAGCAACAGCAACAACCTCTGCAGAATCTTGGAAATCTTTAAACCCATCAGCCGATGTAATCTCATTTGCTGGAGGTCCAGTCTTCTTCTTAAGCCAAGCAACAATAGAAGCTGCATCACGTCCACCGCTATATTCGCTAGGCTTGCCTAAAATAAAACTAGGATATATTACAAACAAGCTATAATCTTAATATTATGTTTAAATTAGAGGCAAAGTCCAAATAGATATTCAGAGTGGCTGACAATTATTAGAAAATACTCCTAATGGAATATCTGTAACTTAAGAAATTCTAAAAATATTAAAATAAGAACCGTTTCTGAAGAGTTTTAAGGTTGGATAACCACGCACTTCATATGTAGAACCAAGTTCTGTATGAATAGTAGCATCAACTTTTCCAAGCTTGATCGGCGATTTTTCATCATTCAATTGAGTTGCTGCTTTTGCATATTCTGGAGCCAAGGCCTTACAATGTCCTAAAATGTTCTTGAGAATCCATGTCTGAATTATAAAACCACTAACCACACCACGGAGCATAAAATTCGACAAGCACAAACTCATTGTTTTCAATGGCAGATTTAAAATTATCCTAAAATAAAATTTTTATAAAAAAATGAAAGTTTATAAAACCTTAGTCAAAACGAGAACGTTCTCTTCCTCCTCAATAAGATCGAGAGTATTTTCCGCAGAGGTAGAAACTTTTTCACTAGCCTTCACTAAGAAACTGCTACTAATACTCAACAATAGAAGAACAGAAACAGAAAAGGAGATCATCACAGCTTTTCCAATATATTTTATTGATATATTCGTTAAATATATTTTCTGAAAAGTTAGAATTAAGTTGGGAGCAATTATATCCTACTCCTGAACAAACTTCTTTTACAGTTTTTAACAGAGCTTTAAGTATTAAAGGCTAGTATAGACTAATACTATAAGACAGAAATTGTTGTAAAATTCGATATAATCTTCATAATTATGTGATTATGTAAATGAGTTATTTCTCCGAAAGGTTTTAACGGTTTAAAGGTCCAAAGGAACCATTTTAAGGATTTAAAATTGGTTTAACTTTTAATATATTATATTAAAATGAAATGTATTCACAAATGCAATTTTCTAATTCTTTCCAGTTGCTTTATTTGGTAGGGAAAGTCGGAGCGCTGACGTGGTCAATGTATGTGTAAATTGGAAAAGGTAATAGACCCAGAGATATAGAGAAATGAATGAATGCAATCACAGATCTACTGACGTGTGGCGCGAGAAATGAAGAAAAGCAATGGTTTGTGCTAGTCTTTTATATTTTTTATTTATTGATTTCTTAATGTGATTTTTTAGAAACAATTTAAAAAAAAAACAAAAGCCACGAGTTCAAAGAGGGCAAATAGGACTCTAAACCAAACAAGCACATTTTATGTACAAAAAATAAAGATCTAATTGTAAGTAGTTGAAGAAGGGAAGGTATTATTTGTTCAACACGTAAGCAAATATGCATAGCCCTAAAAATTTTTTACGGTTTTATCGCAACATTTTAGAAATAGAAAATAGCGAAAAAGAAAACATGACAAAAGGAGAAATAGTGTAAAAGTAATACGTGGATTTTCTTGGCATAATATATTTAATTATTTTCTGCGCGTCAAATTAAATAATTAATTTGATTTTACATAAAATTGAGGAGTACTAATAAGAATATAATTAATTGAAGCCAATAAACATAAATAAAAAATAAGCATACAAATGATTATTATTTGAACCTTATTTTAAAAAATTTATTTCCACAATTGTTTATAAAAATTTTAATCTTTAATCACAAATTCCATTATTCTTGATTAATTGTAAAACCTCTTGTGCGCAACCCCAACTCAATAAAAATCCTTTGGCTCCATGCCCGTAATTATGTATTACCTTAAAAAATTTTAAATTAAATTTAAAAAATAAATAAAATTTATTTACATGAATTTGTTTATTTGTTTTATTACGTTGATTTAGTAATACATGTTCTAACCTAACACCTCCAATACGATCTGGGCGAAGCCCACACCACTCACTTACAACCTCAGCATTCTAATTTTGAAAAAAATATTATGATAAATTAGATAAAAACCTTAAGTGATGGCTTCAATTCTATTATTCGAGTCCAAATATCATCCAAGTCTTCTTTACTTATTTCTCTATCCCAGCGATTATCTTGACGCAAAGTACCCAGCAGAACACGGTCATCACCAACACTAATTTTTTAAATTTAATTAAAAAATCAAAATTACACTGGAATACAAAAAGTATCTGCATCTTGATAGCAAAAATGTGATTGTCCAGGAGCTTTGACAACTATTCCTACTCCACGATTTGGAAAAACATTTTCATCATCTCCCGCTAATTTTCCTCCCCCTAAGCCAGCACAATTTATAATTAGAGAGAAATCTTGATTATTAAACTTGATTAAAAAAATAATCTATTTAAAAAATAATAATAACCTCTTTAAGTGAATCAATTTTTTGATTTTTATATTCCACACTATTATTTAATTGATTTTTTAAATATGACACGAAACGACGGCCTTCAGCAGCATATGCTGTATAATGAATGCCAAATCTAAATAAAAAAGATTTTATAAAAAATTTATACTTTTCAGTTAAGAATGTAAGATAAAAGTTTGATAAAAATAAAAGATATTCATAAAATATAAATGTTGTTTATCACCTAAAAGGCATTTTCAGTAAAATAAATAAAATACTTGTCATTAAAAAAAACTTAATTTGCTGGTTTAGCAAAAATTAAAGCAAGTTCACGCGAAGTTAACCATCGAAAATTATAAGCAATACAGCCAATTGCTTTTTCCTTTTTAAAAATAGTATTTAATTATTAATAAATAAAGTACAATATTTTCAAGGGATTCTTTAATTTCTGATTGAATATGTCCACTCACAAGATGAACTAAAATTCAAAAAAAATTGTTTTAATTCTTTTAGTAAAAAAATCTTTCTTACCACCAGTATTTATTGGTGCTTCTTCTCTTTCCAATTTTGCCCAAAAGTCAAAAGTTTTCTTTGCTAAAGGAATATAACGTTCTTCACCTTTTCCACCGAATCGAAAAATTCCTGCAGGTCCAAAGCTTGTTGTCTCCTCAAATGGACGATCCGAGAAAATTTTTATCTTAATATATATTAACTATATAAAAATTACAATAAAATATAAATATTAAGAATAAAGATTAATAAAATTATATAATTTATTATTTATATAAATACATCAACTTTTGGAAGTGCTTGACGAATAGCTAGTGCAGTACTCATTCCAATAACACCTTCACCAATTATAGCTATTTTACAACAGGATGTTAAGGACATTTATGTAATTCTCAATAAGCTCTATTAATTAAAATTAAAAATATATATATATATAAACTTGATTTCATAAAAATTGGCAATGATTACCCAATTTTAAGATTAGTATAGAAAAAAATAATTAAAAAAACTTTATCCAGTTTATTATAAACTATTTTTATACAAAAGTTTAAATTACAATCGAAAAATAGGCTAAATAGAAAATCAAATATATTTAAAGACCAATATAATGTAGTATGTATTTCTGCCCAAAACGAAGTGTAACTGATAATGGAAATGACCATAAAATTTTCGAAAATTGAAAAAATTCTTATAAGCAAAAGTTAAATAATTTTTTAATTTAAAATTTTACAAAACTAATAATACTGCTTTGTTATTTAATATACAATTAATTTCCTTCAAAAATTTGAGTCATTCCATTTACTTTTTTTTAATGTAAAACAGGCAGATTATTTGTTTGTTGAAGAAAAGGCTAAAAACTAAATTAAGTTGGTTACTTAATGATGAATGGAAGGCCGAAAGAATAAAGTTTTTTCACACAGGAAATTTTTTTGGCATAATTACAATTTAAAATATAAGTAAATTATTCTTAAAATAGAATAATATGAGCTTCGATAAATGATAATATTAATTTATTATAAATAAAATCAGAAATTTACTTTAAAATCAAAGCCCAAAACGACTTACAAGTCACCGTTATATATATTAATATTATACATATAAAATAGAATTAAATAAAACCAAATATTTTAAAATACAATTTAATTAATAACAATCAAATTCTATAATTGAAAAGAAAATTGAATGCAAGACAAATAATAATAAAAGTTGATAATTTGGTAGTAGTAAAGAATTGATGCTGAAAAGTTTTTATGAGTTTTTAATGTAACGATTATTATAAAATTAAAACCTCGATATTATCAAATTCAACAAAAAAAAACTTTTCAGCAAGTGATTTAAATATTATTTCATTGGTTAAAATCACACTTTTTTATTGAAAAAAATCTCAATGAAATTAATTATAAAATAAAAGAAAAAATATATTAGAGTGAATAATGTAAAGAGACGAACCAATTCAACTTTATCAAACAACTTTTCTTAATAAAATTACGTTAAAAAAAGTAAAATTGGTCTACTCTTGATAAAAAAAGATGAATATTAAATATTATAAAATTTAATTTCTGAATTAAATTTAAGGAAATAAAGGTAAATGCAATGCTTGAAAATATTAAATTACTTCCACTGATAATGTATTTGATAAAGGATGACAAATAAACAATTCTATAGATGATTAAAAACTGCAAATATGCTGTTTTTAATTATATAGCCTCCATTGGAGTAAAGTTTTAAAATACCAAATTTTGCCTAGCAAATAAAATATCAGTTAATTGCAATAATTGTGTACATCGCCTGTCAAAATTTGTTGTCATTAGTATTATTTGTAAAATTATTCAAAAGTAAGAATTGGTAGTGGAATAACCGCCATTTCCATTTTCAGAATAAAGGGAATTTCTGAAAATATAAAAATTGAATCACTGATACAAAAAATTTACGTCAAGTCAAGCATATGTGCCAACATTGCCGGATTTGCTGCATTCAAAGCAGTTGTCGTTGTTGCCGTCCCAGTATTTGCACGATTTGAAGAAATAAAAGGTGTATATCCATTATTGTTTCCGCCAATGGTTTGATCAATTCCAGACGCTGTACCTGAAGCATCTATGACAGAAAATAAAGGATTTCCACCAGTAGCAGCATTACCTGAAGAAAGAAGATGTTCCGTAGCTTGTTGTTGTTGAAAAAGGAATGCAGCTGTTGCATTTGCAACCTGAGTATTTATTTAAATTTATAAAGTTTTGTTAAGTTAATAAATACTTGTTGCTGATGCTGTCTTTGATTTTGATTAAATTGGTGTTGTTGTGAAATTTGTAACGGTTGTGTATGTGGTTGAGGACGAACAATTGCACATCTGGCATTCGAAGCTTTTCTTGCAGATGACGAAGAAGTGGCATTCGTTGGTAAAGTGGAAGAAGAACAGCTAGAATCAAGTGCTCCATTGTTTGAGGAAAATGAAGAATTGATAATATTTGAATGGTTAATAGACTTTTTAAGTGATTGCTCGTGTTGGTGATGAACACTCTCCAAATTTTGTCTAATAATAAAATTCAAGTAACAAATAAAAGATTTAGTCAACCTATCGATGTAATGATCATTCACTGAAGTTTGCATCAAATGTTGAATAGAGTCATTTTTCAATTTAGTATAAGCTGCAGTTTGTTGTTGATGAGGTTGTTGAAGGTTCATTGATGTCGCAGAAGGGATTCCATTTAAAACTTGAGTAGCCCATTCGTCCTAAAAATAGGAATTTAAAATAAAATTTATGCAATTAAAATTGAAAATACCTGCTGCTGTTGAACTTGAGCCAATAACTGCAATTGATGTGAATAATTTTTAGCAGCAGCTGCTGCCGCAGCAGCATTTTGTTGGTGTGCCACAGCTTGTTGTTGCGGAAATGTATTGGCTGATACAGCTTGGAAGAGATGTGGAAATTGTTGAAGAAATGCAGCAGTCGCAGCCAACTGTCTAGCATGAGCAGCCGCTGCAGCAGCATTCTGGGAAAGAAATAAATCACTTCCTCCATTTGAGTTATGTTGATGAGCAGACTGAGGAAGAAGAGCAGCTTGTTGTGCTGCAGCAGCTATTGCCCATGGAAAAAGTGGATTATTAGCTGCAACAGCAAATGCTGATGGATTCTGTGAAGTAGAAGATGAACAGCCCCAACTTGAAGGCATTTGAGAAGCAGAAACAACATTTTGAGTTATTCCGACGTTAGCTGCTGATTGGTGAAGAAGATGATGCTGGGCTGCGACAGAAACACTGACTCCGGGTCCATTAGTTCCAGTAACTAAATATGATAAAATTTATTGAAAGAATGCCTGAAAATTAATTTCAATATACCTCCACCGCCAGAAGCGGCAGCAGCTGCCGCAGCCAACAATGGATCAACAAATGAGGAAATTGGGACAAACTGAGAAATTAATGCAGCTTGTGGTTGAGCTGCTGCAGCATTAGAAGCAGCAAAATTTGTTAAAGAGTTGAATTGTTGTGGTTGACGAGCTATAAGTCAATTTAATATTTTTTATTAAAATTTTACATATGAAAAAATAAAAAAAAGTTACTATATGGGAGAACGGTTGTTACAAGCGGTTGGCAAATATACGGAGCAGCTGCTGCAGCAACATTTTGATTAGTTGTATTTGTTAATGCCTGGTAATGATGGAACAAATTGGAAAATTCTGAAGGAATTCCTAAAGCATTCGCTCCCGCTTGCGGTACTCCACCGCTAGACGCTCCAATTTGTCCATTAGAAGCAACTGTCGCTGCTGAACGATTTTGCGAGTTATGTGCCGAAGCCCCAACTCCGCCATTTGAAATTGCATTTGCAGCAGCAAGCAATGGGGCAGCAATAAGATTTTGAGCTTGCTGAGATTGTGAACCAGCAATCGATGTATTAGGAAGAGCTCCAGTATTAGCAACACGTAATGAATAGTTTGAAGCACGAGCATTCTGATTGCGATAACAAACTTCCATACGTTGTGCAGCAATCTTTAATAAGATACAATTTTTAATAAACCCAATTTTAGTTCAATAAAAAAACCTGATAATATTTTGTACGTCCCCATTCAATCAAATGAGTCATTTTTATAAATTTATGCTGCAATCCACCCTGTGGCGTCAAGCGTCTTTCCTGATCCATACTCAACATAAGCTTAAGAATTTCAACAAATTCCTGACGATCACAACGCTCGACCATTGAATCAATTTCGTCCAAATCCCGAGGTAAATGTACCTTTTAATTAAGCTAAAGGCATATATTTTAATTTTAAAACCTGAGCAATATCGTCAAGACAATTAAAGATATATCGGCGTGTCTCTTTGCTCTTTGTACTAGCTTCCAATTCAAATTCTTCCACCGTTTTAAGTCGCCAATACGAAGCCATGTCTTTAATCTTTAAATAAATAGCTTGCATAAATAAGTAAAAGATATAACAAATTCAGCAAAAAATAAAACCCAAAAAGCTAACAATTTTAAAGAAACGATGCGTTTTGGCCGCATCGGCAAGCATTTGTGCAGGAGGTAATCCTTGAGTTTGAACAATGAAACGCATTTGATCATATTCTGAAGAACCGGGGTAAAGAGGCCAGCCAAGGAATAGTTCAGCGATGACACAGCCCAAAGACCACATGTCAATAGCTTCACGAAAGGCAAGACCAAGTATAATTTCAGGTGCGCTAATTTTAGGAATTAAAACCAATTAATTTTTAAATAAATACCGATAATAACGTGATTGCAAATATGTGTTCGTAACAGCTTTGCTTCTGTGAGACGCTGAACCAAAATCGATAACCTTGACGCGGAATGGCTGATTTACAGGATCAACAAGCATAATATTTTCTGGAAAAGTATACATTACTCATAAATTAGATTTTCATAAAAAACAGACCTGGCTTCAAATCAGCATGAATAAGCTCAAGTTGCTTAAGTTTAAGCAAAGCAGTAAGCACTTGTTGAACAATTGGTCGAATGCTCGACAATGGAAGTGGTGTGAATTTATTTTGCTTAAGAAAATCATAAAGATTCTGCTCGAGCATTTCAAAAACCAAACAAGTATGATTCTTATGTTGGAAGCATTCATATGCACGAACAAAATTAAATTCTTCAGCATTTTCGTTGCTAAGACGCGAAAGAATTGAAACTTCAATTTGACCTTGACGTGCATAGCTCGGATGTTTTTTGAGAATTTTAATGGCAACAATTTCATTAGTTCCTTTCTTCCAAGCTTTTACTACTTGGCCAAATGTGCCTTTACCTAGAAATTCAAGAACTTCGTACTGATTTCCATATGAAGAAGAAAGTACTTCATTCTTTATTAACTGGAAACAAATTATATAATTACTAAACTAAATAAAAAAAAAACCTGATATTCTCCCTCCGTGCTTTGTTTTGATTTATGATTTGATTGCTTCGAGCTTTGGTGACTAAGGACCGTCGTATTTGACGGTGGTAACATTTGTTGGACAGGCATAGGTTTCATCATTGTTGCGGAGGTTCCAGATGGACCAGATCCTCCATTCATCAGTGGCGCAAAATTTGATGGTTTAAAACTACTTCCTAAAGTACCACCTTGATGGTGCGAATTGGCACCTGTTGAAATTTTTGTTCCACCACCAGTCATCATCAGATTAGGGTGAAAAGCATCGATTGAGAAAGGGGAAAGACCAGGAAGAGGCCTGAACAAATGAAAAGTATAAAGAGAAAAAAGTTTCAACCTGTATAATTGAAAATCTCATTCGATTAAGTAATTAAACACTTACTTTTTTCCATTCCGTTTGGCATGGTGGTTGCTACTTCGGGGTGCCTTACGGATTAATTTCATTCACGGCAGTTCTTCATACGATACAAACAAGTTTGATACAAGTTTCTAATTTGGGTTGTTCAAATGTTATTTATCCATATTATTATACCTGAAAGAGCGAAATTAAATAGAAAGCAACTAAATTTTTAGTAAAAATTTGCACGCAAATCATTGTCAACGCTACTAAACATGTGCGAGGGAAATTGACTTCCGGAACGCGTATGACAATCAAACTAACAAAGTTCTTCTCAATCTTATGAAAGAAAAAAGAAAGATAGAAAGAGAGGCTGGCACAAAGACCCTCGGCTAGCTCAGGAACTAATGAAAAATTGAGTGTTGGGAAAATTCGCCTGACAACGGTCGATAACCAAAGCTAGACAATTGAACAAAAAAAATTTTTCTTTATAAAAGTCGTAATAGTGTTTTTATCGATATCTTTCTCTATTTTTCATGTATGAGTTTTGGCGTAAATAAAAAAAAATAAAATGCCAATTGATGCACCCGACTAAATTCCAGCCGTCCGTAACACCTTTTTAAAATTTCTAATGAAATATTAAAACAGTAATTTTTCTTATTAAAAGATTACTGAGTGAAAATTATATATTTTTCCTTCTTTGAATAATGACAAATAAACAACGGTTTAATTTTAAATCACATACATAAAATCAAATATTTGCGAATAAGACATTAAAGATTATTGGACTATTAAAGTGGAGTAAATATCACAGGGGATTACATATAATTTTTTAGGTTAGATTATTAAAAAGATAAAAACAAGTTTGAATCAATTAGAGCTTAAATATTATTTTTAATTAATAAAATAAGTCTCAGCCTTTTACAAAAAATTGCTAGAATTAACAATAACTCCAAAATTTTTGTATGTTTTGATTACTTAATAACCAAAGGAATCATGGCCAAGACTTGTGTGTGAAAGATTTAACAAAATAATATAGATTGCCAAAACTAACAATAAATTTTGATCTCTAATAAAAAATGGATATTTGAATGAGAGAATTTTACAATTTCGGAGAATTTGTACCAAAAATGAAATAAGTTTAGGCACAAAATTATTTGGTGTGACTAAAAATAAGGCGAGGATTAATGACAACATGAATAAAATATAGGAAAATTATTTCTAAATAGAAAATAAAAAATAGAGAATTTTTTAAAACAAAAAAGTAAAATACACTAAAAACTTAAAAATCTAAATTTTCCATTAAAAATATATCTATTTATATATATGTATATACTTTTTATAGCTTTTTAATTGTTTTGTTGATCAACGCCATTCTCTGTTGATGAGCTACTAATGGTGTCCGTTTAGAGGCTGATGATTGTTGAAAGAAAGTTGAAGTACCCCCTCCTACTGTTGTTCCAGAAGTATTACTTAATAATGAACTAATTCCACTAGTTTCTGTATCAATAACTAATTTCATCTGATTTGCCAAAACAAAATGTATATCACGAGCCTCAAGCTTTGAGGAACTTCGATGCTTGCATAGCTAAAAATGTGTTTTTTTTAATGTTAAATCTTAAAATTTTTAAAAAATACTTCAACAGAATTTCGAATTATCTCATCAACATAATCATCCAAAAGAAGCTGTAAAGCGTCAGAAACCTAAAAACTTATTGATTAACAATTTTATAATTTAAAAATTTACTTCATCTTCCAATACTTCATTTGGATCTACAGATTTTACAAATATATCAAGATCTTCACGATCTAATAATTTAATAATTGATTGACTGGGAATACTCGCCTTGATTAAATCATTACATAAATTGCTTTCAGTTTGTTTTGTAGTAGAAAGATTATTTGAAGTATTTCCTAAAGAATTTCCTACATTGGCGATATTTTTTTGTTGACAAGTTTTGGATAATGATTGCTTCGAATTTGTTTTCTTTTTGCTGGTAGATTGAATAAAATTATTGGAAACTGAACTTCCTTCGAATGTTATTGAAGTTCCTGGGGATTCTGACTAAAATTATCAAAATTAAATTTAAAATTTGTTCGAAAACAAAACTCTGAGAAAATAATAAAAAATGTAATTAAAAAATAAATTTATTAGAAAACCTGTATTATTTGTTCAATATTATTTGATGGTGATGGTTCTCCACTATTGCTACCATGCTGTCCGATTAAATAATCTGTTTTGGGATGTAGAAATGCATAGTTTCCACTTCCATTTGAACCATTTAAAGATTGTTGTTCCATTAGAATTTGATTATTGGTAGATGAACGTCCACTATTACCTAAACCATCTTCATTAAGCAAAATTGCTGCTACCGGCGTTCCATTCTTCTGGTTTTAAATTTTTATAATAAAATTAAAAAAAAGTTGATTAAAAGATATACCTGTATATTCATAAAAGATGGGGATACAAAACATTCAGTATTATCTATAACATTGGATTGTTTTTGTTGTTGTTGAACAACATAAACTTGCTGTTGTTGGTTATGGGAGGTAACAAAAAGTGGGACCCTAGCTGCTTTACCACCACCAGTATTGCCAGCCAACAATTGATCATTAGAAGATACGACAGAAACAACATTTGCCTATTTTATATTTGATTAGTTAAATAATATGAATAAAAAGAAAACATGATTATTAAGGCCAACTCCCATATTTGTTGACAAATAAGGCTGTAGCTGATGCGACTGTTGATGGTTGGAATGAACGACCGAAGTACGAGGAGGTATTTGTTGTTGTTGGTGTTGAAGGAAGCGCTGTTGTTGTTCGTTGCCAGTGGAATAAGGAGGAAGTTGTTGATGAGTTATTTGACCACTGGAGTAATTTTGATGAAGAACATCTAAAAAATTTATGAATTGGAATTTGTTTAATATCCTAAATTTTGCAAATTAATACCAAAAATATAATAACTTATATTTTATAATTAAATAAAAAAATTTACTAAGATCTTGATGAGAAGATAATTTATCGATAGAAGATAATGTTGTAGTAGCAGGTCGAGAAGGGAATCGAATTGTATTACAAACGGTTTTTGGTAGCTGTTCACGTTGAATAATATTGTGACGAAAAACTGGGGAAGCTGAGCCTTGTTGAGGTATTAGCATTTGCCTTAAATTCTGGCCTTGAATACCTCCAATGTTATTTCCAGCAGAAAACTGCGATGAAGATTGTTGAATAAATTGTGCCTGGGTTGACATTGGTACTCTTTAAGAAGAAAAACAATTGTATAAATTTAAATAAAATTCACTAATTTTAATGTATTTTTTTATTAAAATAAACTCATTAGGACGAGCAAACTGCTGCGTGTAATGCTGCTGTTGTAGAATTTGTTGTTGGGTCACAGAAACTAACTGTTGATGTTGTTGTGGTGAAGTAACACTCAATGGCCTAATTATAGATCGCGGAGATTGTTGAGATTGAAAGTGTTGCTGAGGAGAGTTTTGTTGTTGAATTCCATGCATTCCATGAATCATTCCATGCTGCTGTTGAAATGCTAAAAAGTAAAAAAAAAAATAATTTAAAAATTTTAAATTTACCTCAGAAATAAAATAATTAAATATTTTAAAATATTGTATAATACCTTGTTGTCTTTGTTGTAGCATTACTTGATGCGGAGGTGTAGGAGATCTAATTTTCTGTTGAATTTGCTGATGATGTTGTGTTGGAGTCATGAAATTTTGCTGCTGAAAAAAGATTAACATGTGAATAGCAAGAATTTAATTTTATTACAATTTTAAAGATTGGAAAAGGAAAACGTAAAAAATTCTATAATCGATCCTTGATAAAATAAATTAGAAGAATATAATTTTTAACTTAATATAAATAAATCAATTACCAATGACATGTTATGAGAACTAGGAATTTGTTGATGTTGAAGCTGCATAGTTTGATTTCTTTGTTGTTGTTGTTGTTGTTGAAGATTAAGGAAATAAGCTTGTTGATGGTGTTGTGACTGCATTTGTTGTTGATTATCACCGGGGCGATTCAAATGGTGAAAATCAGACATTTTTAAATAGTCATGAAAATAAATTTATCAAAATGAACCCATTTCAAGAATTTATAATCTAAATGAAAAAAATGATAATGAAAAACTAAAGTTAACACAATCCACAACAAAAATAAATTATAAAAAACCTTTCATCATAATTTTTTACATTATTTACAACAAAATTAAACCATGGATTTTTTTAATTAACAGCCGTTTGAGTACAGCTAGTTGAGTACTCCTTTAAAAAAAGGTTTTTTGAGTACAATAAACTTCTTTAAACAATAATAATTTTAAATATCCTTATTTTTCAAAAACGATTTTTTTCTTAAAATTTTATTTGTGTAAAGACCCTAAAACATTCATAGTTAAATTAATTGCGGTAGAATAATTTAAAAAAAATAAATAAATGTTATAAATAAATAAATAATTTATTTTAAATTAAATTAAACAATTATTTAAAATTAACAAAAAATTATTAATTTTATTCAATTATTTATTTGTTGTTGTAATATATTAATAAGTATTTGTGTTTGTTTTACAGCTAAAATAATGTTAATTTGAGAAGGAAATAAAAAAAGACAATTAAATTTAAAAATATTCTTTTTTTCTTCTAAATCACCAAATAGAAATTTAAATGTTGTTTTAGTTACTTTTTGTTTAAAATTTTCTTTTTTGTTATTTTTATTGTTATTACATTGAATTTTAAACTTTAAATAATAAAATAAATAAAAATATATTTTTAAAATATTAAACCTGTAAAACAAGTAATTTATCTAAAGTTTTAATAACAGTCATTGTTTCTTCTTCTTCTTCTATAAAATTAATATTATTATTTAAATTTTCTTCTTCTGATAATGTTATAGAAAATTCATCAATTAATTGAGAAAATAATTGAGAATATTTTTCTATAATAAAATTATTTTTTTTTTTGAAAAAAAAACCTTCAACAAAATGAAAAAAGAAAGGCAGTCCACCATAAATTTGTTTAAAATTATATCCAATCATTTCTAAACCAAAATTTGTTGGAGCAATTTTTAATTCATTTTTATTTATTTTTTCAATTTTATTATCAAAAGAATTAATTATTTGAATTAATTTATTATTATTATTAATTAAATGACGAAAAGTTGGTAATAATTTATTTTTGTTTTGTAAAGAATTCCAAGTAAATAATTCATTTAATAAAAATATTAATAATTTCTAAATTATTTTTAATTTAAAATATAATTTAAAATAATATTATTACCTTAATTTTATTTAAATTTACATTTAATAAATTTAAATTTTGAGAAATAATAATTTGTTCTTCTTCTATTTCTGAATAAAAATTATTTTGTGAATGACTGGTACTAATTTCAGAAATTGTTGAAGAAGAAGAAGAAAAAGAAGAATTTGAAGAATTTTTATTATTTAATAAAATAAACTTTAAAAAAATATAAATAAATTAATTTGATTTTTTTAAATTATAATTTTTAAAATTTAATTAAAAATTTTCCATAGACCCCCTTCTATTAAATTAATTAATTAAATTACCCTTTCTAATAAAATTTTAAAATGATTCCATAATCTCTAAAAAAAATAAATAATAATTTAAAAAAATAAATAAATAAAAATACCTGAATATATTTTATAGTTAATTTTGGATTACGCAAATAATAAAAATAACCTTTTGGTAATTTATTTGAAATAATAAAATTATTTAAATTTATTTTAATATTTTCTATATATTTATTATTATTTAATAATAATAATAATAAATTATTATTTAAATAATTATTATCAATAATATTTTCAAAAATTTGTAAACA
Organism: Meloidogyne chitwoodi; assembly: GCA_015183035.1. Classification (NCBI taxonomy): domain Eukaryota; kingdom Metazoa; phylum Nematoda; class Chromadorea; order Rhabditida; family Meloidogynidae; genus Meloidogyne; species Meloidogyne chitwoodi. The sequence continues at coordinate 1,175,537 of JACZZP010000015.1, forward strand.
TTCAGTTATATTATAAATAATTAATAAATTATCTTTAAAAAATTAAAAAGGTAAAAAAATAATTAATTTTTTAAAAAAAACCTGAAGGTGTTAATAAAATCAATTCAATTTTTTCATTTAAAGAAATATTAAAAATATTATATAAAAATTGTTTTTTTTGTTTATTATTTGAAATAAAAAAATGTTCTGATTGATATTTTAATAAAATATTATTTTCATTTTTATTTAATGGTTGTCGAATAAAATTTAAAATTGAACCTAATTCTTTATTATTTAATGAAGAAGAAGAAGAAGCAATTAAACGATTAGAACAAATAATTAAGCAACTTTAAAAATAATTAAATAAAATTAAATAATTAAATATATTAAATAATTACTTAATATCTTCAATATTGTTACAACCAAATTTTTGAGAAATATTTTTAGTTAATTCTTTAAGTTGAGGAATTAATATAAAATTAATTTCTTTGTTAATAAATTTATCATTTAAAAGAGAATAATTTTTATTAAAAATATTATTATTTTCTTTATTATTATTTAATAATAAATTAATTCTAAATTCACAACGTTTTTTTAATTGTTTAACAAATGGAGTATTTAATGAAAGAAGAGGAAATTGTTGATAACCATAATGAAAATTAAAACAATTTATAAGTGAAGAAAAAAGTAATTCTTCAGGTAATTCTAATAAACTATTAATTAAAAAATAAATAAATTATTTTTAAATTAAAATAAAACCTTTTATTATTATAAATCATTATTAAAATATAAGAAAATGTTAAATATTTAATATAAATTTGTAAATGATCTTTTGATGAAGATAATTTAATATTTTTAAATAATAATAATTGTTGATTATTATTAGAACGACAAATTGCTATTAATGGTAAAAGTTGATAAAGTAAATGTTCTTCACCTTTATTACCATTATTATTATTAAATAATAATTCTTTTTGTATAAACTATTAATTTAAAAATAATTATTTAAATATTAATTAATTCTTTTTGTCAATTTTCCCCCTTTCTTTACATAAATTTATTACCAAAATTATAAATAATAATAAAATACCATTTTACAATTCTCATTTTCAATTTCTGATTCAGAATTATTTTTTTGTTTATTCTCAGAAAATATTGAAGAATTAGAAGAAGAAGAAAAAGAAGAATATAAAGTTGGGGAAGAAATTCCACTACTACTACTTTGGTGTTCTTCACTTTGTTTTTCTTTAAAAATACATTCATCATCACCAAAAAAATGTTTTTTAAATTTATCATTTCCAAAGGAATGAATAATCTCATTTTGAGGTGATAAAAGTACAACACCAAGCATTTTTAAATCTATAATATAAAAGTTATTTAATAATAATAATAATATTAATTTATTTATAAGAATTGTTTTTTATTTGTTTTTTAATTTAAAAATAAATAAAATAAATTTAATAAAATTATTTAAAAATAAAAAGGAATTTTAATATCCAATTTAATTTATTTATACATATTATTATATGAATAAAATGACCTAAAATTAAGCAATTTTTAAGTAAAAAGTTAATTATGAAATTTGGAAGTTTTTTATTTTAATTAAAGAAAATAAATAAATTAATTAATTAAACTTTTCTTTGCACAAAAAGAATTAAATTTATTTAAAAATTTAAATAAATTACTTAAAATAAATTTAATAAAAATATTTATTATAATTTTTTATCAAAAAGTAATCGAATAATTTTTAATAAAATAAACAACAAAATATATAATCAAAATTGGCCTTATCGCATAAAATAAATGAAATTAATGGCTGATTAGATTTTATGTAAATATAAAAATAAGAACAAAAAATAATGAGAGAATTTATGTATTTTTAAATATTTAATAATTTAAATAGAACACACAAATTACATAAATAATTTCGTCATTTTTGATAATAAATCAAAAAATATTAATAAAATTTTAAATTAAATTAAGTAATAAAAGAATATTATTTATTTAAAAAACATAAAAAATTATAAAATATTTTAGGTAAAACAATTATTAAAATTAAAAAAAAATAATTAAAATATATTTAATTCTTTTTAATTAATTATTATGTTTGGTCAATACTTAAAGCTGTCAAAATATGTTGTCTTTTCATTTTCGAAACACTTTAAATTTATTATTATTTTAAATTAAAAAAAATAAAATAAAAGAATTACTCAAGTATAGAACTAATAAATTCAGCAGCATCAAAATCATCTTTTCCACAATTTTTTAAAAAAGAATGTCCTAACAATTCTTTGTGTTTTGGTCTTTTTTGAAAGTCTTTTGTTAAGCTATTATAAAAATATTAATAAAAATAAATTTAAAAATAAACCAAAGTGAAATAAAATCATGAAAATCATCAGAATAACCAAGTGACCGATCAACTGAAGGAGCTTGTTCTTGAATAACTTGTTTAAGTTGTTCAAAGGGTGTTTTCCATTTTCCATAAGGATGTTGACCACTAGCAATTTCAACCTTTAATTTTATAAAAATACCAAAAAAAAAAATAAAAAATTATTAAAATAATAATATTATAATACCAAAGTTATTCCTAAACTCCAAACATCAGCCTGAACTCCATATGCATCCTTTGATTCACCTTCAATACGTTCAGGAGGCCTTTAAATTTTATTAAAATCCAAATATAATAATTATTAAAAATAAATTACATATAAGGTTTACAACCAGCATTAATAGTTTTTGCAACAGAATTAGTTAAATGTCCAGAAATACCAAAATCACAAATTTTTACTTCACCATTCCTCTGCAATAAAATATTAGATGGTTTTACATCTAGAAATAAAAAATCAGTAAATTAAAAAAATCTATTAGCTAACCTCTATGAATTAAATTCATTTCCTCTTTCATAAAATTTAAACCCGCAACTACCTGGGTAAAAATATAATAATTTCAATTAATCAGAATTTTAAAATTTAAATATTAAAAAATTACAGAATAAGCAACTCTTGCAATAAAAAATTCAGGAATTCGGCGGCCCATATCCACACAAAGACGATAAAATTTGTCCAAAGAAATATCCATAACCTCCATACATATCCAAACATCACCTTCTCTGTACATTGCACCAAAAAAACGAACCATCTAAAATTGTAAAAGTTTGTGATTTTTTTGTTATTTCAGAAAATTAGCAAAAATAAGAAATGAAGCCAAAAATAAAAAATTAAATTTTTTTAATAATAAAGAAATATACTTGTTTACAACAACCACTTTTCATGCAAGCATCCAATTCGACAAACATTCGTTTTTGGCTTTCATCATTTATTGATGAATGAATTCTCTAAAAATAAAAAAATAAAAATCAATAAATAAAAAAACCTTAACAGCAAATATAAGATCGGTTGGCTTATGTCGCATTTCCTCTACAACGCCATAAGCGCCCCTTCCCAATTCAATGATCTTTTCTAGTTCATTTGCTGAAACAACAACTTCAGATCCATTATCAATTCTATTAAATAAAATATTTTAAATTTATTGTAAAATAAAAGACAACAACTTCATAACAAATTTATCATCTAAATTATCGGCCATGCTTGGAGGTGGAGTTAAATCGGGCATTTTTATTTCCAACTTTTTTATTTCTGTAAATTCTATAATTAAAAAATTTAAAAAATCTCAGATTAACTTCCAGTCAATGATGATTTCATCTCGTTAAATTAGTAGGTATGTAGAAAAATAAAAGAATAATGTAAAACAAATTAATTAATTAAATAGTAATTTAATTTTAGTAAATTAAATAAATTTTTGGTGAAGTGAAATTTACCTTATTATGTAAATTGATATTTTTTGTAAAAATGGTCAGATTTCAAAATGAAAATAAAATACGTTTAATATAAAGCAAAGTCTTTGATCTTTTTTACAATTTACTTTTTTCTACCTTTTTAATTTTTATTTTATAGAGTTTTTGAAGAATAATGTCATCGGAAAATCAGCTTCAACAAAATGGAGATGTCACTCCAGTTGTAGTAGAGACGGCAGGAAATCTGGAACAACAGGTTTATTGTTTGATATTACAATTTATCGGCCCAAATTTTTTCAAATTCTTAAAATTATTTATAAAAAATAAATTTTTATACATTTTGTTTAAGAATTTTCAACTTTGGCCTTTTCTAAAATCAATATTTACTCGGCTTTTAATTTTCTGGTTAATCTCATCGTTAATTCGTAATTTTTTCGGTTCAAAAAATAATGAATCTAATGAAAGCGGTGTTGATTATTCAAATAAGCAACAATTCCACCCATCTTTTAATTTGTTTTCACAAAATCAACGATATCATTATTATATATATTTATCTTCACAGGTTTTTTAATTATATTTATTTAAACTTTGGACATTTTCTAGGCAAACCTTTTTCCTTTATTTGATGACGAAAAATCCAAATCTTCTCTTATTTGGGAGCAACGTAATCTGTTCTATGGTGATTGGGAATCTGGTCCACATGCGGATGGTTCTTACCTTAAATCGTTATCATTCCCAACACCTGATGTTTTGAAAAGAAATGGATCTGTTTATTTACATTTATTTCTTGTCAAGGATGGTCTTTCTCATTTTTCTGGAGCTTCAAATTATGTTGGAAAAGAGGTAAGAAAAGAACAATTGATTCAAAAAGTCAATTCCTTTTTCTAAATTTTAGATTGTTTATTCTAATATACAATTAAATAAATACAAAAAGAAATATTATCGAAAAACTACAAACCTTTTAACGGGAAAAACTGATCAGAACGTTGTCGATCAACAAAAAGCAGAAGAAGGAGTTAAATGGGAAATTCTAAATTATTGGCACCCAAATATTACAGTCAATCTTGTTACAGATTTTACTGCTTGGACTAAAGGTTTTTTAATTAAATTTTAATGATTTAATTGTTTTTTTATTATCGTCAGTCCTTTCTTTTTATCCTAACAATTAATGAATTTACTCTTATTTTAGGTCAAGTGCCATCTCCACTCGATGAAGCTATAAAATTTGATAGAAAAACTAATCGTTATTATCCAATTATTTTCTTTAACACATACTGGAATTTGGGTAATGAGTATAAGCCATTGAATGAAACAGTTGAGCAATTGAATTTAACAATAACATTTGCACCTCTTTCACTGTTTAAATGGCAATTGTATGCATCACAACAGGTTTATAAAAATTAAAATTATTTTGAATTTTATTTAATTATTTCTAGATGCGTAATAAATGGTCTAAAATGTTGGGTGGTGAAATTTTTGAAGAAAGCGATTCTGATCAAGATGCAATAAAACAAGCATTAATTGAGACAAGTCCAATTCTGTTAGCAATTACCATAATTGTCTCTATTTTACATACTGTCCTTGAAATGCTTGCATTTAAAAATGATATTCAGTTTTGGCGTTCTCGAAAAAGTCTTGAAGGTCTTTCTGTTCGATCTGTACTTTTCAATATATTTCAATCATTGGTATTTTAATTTAATTTTTTTTAATCAAGCTTAATCAGATTGTCTTCCTATACGTCTATGACAATGACAGCAGTTGGGTTATTAGAATTTCAATTGGCTTTGGTTTACTTATTGAAATTTGGAAAATTCCAAAATGTCTGGATGTTAAGGTTTTGTAATTTATTTTAATTTATAAATTTTTGAAGATTGTTTATGATCAACCAATTTTTGGATTTATTCCAAGAGTTCAATTCAGTGATAAAGGCTCTTATGTAGAGTCAGCTACTAAAGAATATGATCAGGTTGAATTTGTATTATTTTATTAATAATTTAGTATTTCTTTAGATGGCTTTTAAGTATCTTTCGTGGGCTCTATTTCCGTTGCTTGGTGGTTATGCACTTTATTCTTTAGTCTATGATGAACAAAAGGGTTGGTATAGTTGGATATTGTACGTTTTTCTTTTAAAATTTAATAATTATTTTTATTAAAACAGAGGAATGCTTTATGGATTTTTACTGACTTTTGGATTTATTATGGTAAATAAATAGTAATAAATTAAAAAGTATTTTTCTTGAAATAGATGACACCCCAACTCTTTATTAATTACAAGCTTAAATCCGTGGCACATCTCCCATGGCGAATGCTTACCTACAAATTCATTAACACTTTTATTGTTTGTTTTTTTACATTTTAACATTAAAATAATTTTTTAGGATGATCTTTTTGCTTTTGTAATTAAAATGCCAATTTTATATCGATTGGGTTGCTTTAGAGATGATATTATTTTCTTGGTATCCTTTTACTTTTATCAATTAAAAAATAAAACTTAAAAAGATTTACATTTATCAACGATGGATTTATCGGGTAGATCCCAAAAGAATTAACGAATATGGCACTTCTGGTGATGACCATAAAACTCCTGCTGTTGAAAATGGGAAAATACAAAAAGAATTAAAAGCGATCTCAGAAACTACTGATAATAAAGAAAATACAAAATCAGATGATGAGATGTTAAATGAGTCAAAGAAGGAAAAGTAAAAAATAATTATGACTTTGATTGTTTATCTTTTATTCTTAATCTTTATTGTACTGTGTGCTATTTCCTTTAGAAAACAAAATTTTTTTTAATCACTATGCGATTTATAAATATTAATTTTTATTGTTAGTTTCTTTAGGTTTCCTATGAATCTAAGATTAATTTATTTTCTCTACATTAGCCAGTGGATTTCATTTTGAATTGGCACATATTTTAAATTTGTGTTTTTGTTTTTCTATTTTTCTTTTCTCTCCATTTCATTTACTATTTTCGCGGATATAAAATTATTTTCTGAACTATACAGTTTGACGCAGCATATTTAAAAAAATTTTTTACATAGTTTTTAAAATGTTGTGATTAAAATTTTAAGCTCTAAATTATGTTTTTTAGGTTTTTATAATATTTATTAAAAAATATTATAATCGAGATATTGAATTTCAGGGTTGGAAATAAAATGAAAAATAAGAGTAATGCCTAAAACGAGAGAGTAAATTATAGAAAAAGAGAAATCTAAATCTTCATTTCCACTTTAACCTGCTGTGCGTGTTTTTTTTTCTTCAAGCTTGCGATAACTAATTAAAGTGATTTTTTGCCAGAATTTTATTCATTTCTTTAATATCAGTTTTAAGAGCAAACTCTAATTTGAGGTAAGGATATATTTCATAATGGATAAAGGATTGAACTATTTTAAATGAAACTAATAAATTTTATTTAACATCTGTGTTTTTATGTATATTTTGCACATTTTTGTTTGTAATTATATTTTCACGTTTAGTTTATCTACATGCCAAGAAGCATCCTTTTTAATCATTGGAATTGTTGAGCGTTAGTGCCAACATTCCCAATTCCTGCCTCTTCACAACGAGGAAGTTTGCAAGTAATCCCAAATGGCATATTATTCGCCAGCCAGTAACAAATCATTTCCGCCCCAAAATTTGGCAGCATCTTCATCTTCAATTATCATTAATAATTCACCTGGTCATCAGCAATTGCCGGTTGTTGTTAAGGAAAAGTCACCACAGAAAAGAACGCCAAATAGAAGTAGAGGAGACCAAACACAACGTAAACTTTCTGCTTTATCGCCTAGCGATGCATCGAGTTCAGAAGCATTGGCTAGCACAATCGCGTAAATTTTATGTTTTTATGAAAGTTAAATTTTTAAATTTTATTTGTTCAGTTCGGTAGCATCTGGTGGCGGAAGTCTTGAGGAATTTGAAAAGTTCTCGGCTGCAACGTCATTAGGCTCTTCATCAAATTCTCCTTCTTCACTATTTACCAACTCTTTGAGCGTTCATCCTGGTCCTTCGTCTTTCTCAGAACAACTTTCAGCGTCACAGAACATCACTCAAGCACCAGCTTCTACAAAACGTCGGAAGAATTGTGGTGGAATATCTGCTTTAAATTCAATTCAAAGCAACCAAAAGATTAATCAGTTGTTACTCGCAGGTTTTTCATTTAAAACATTAGTTAATGCTGAAATTTTTTTAGGTTTTCCAGATTCACCGTCGAATTCTCCGATAGGAACATTTGTTGATAGAAATAAGAAAATTGGAGCTCTTTCTACTCCACAATTCCATCATATTCAAGAGGTTGCTTTATTATCTTATAAAAAAATATACTTATAAACAGGTCTCCACTATTTAAATTAAAATATTTTATATTTAATCAGGTACAACAGCAGCAATGTAGAATTCATGTTCAAAACCCACCTCAAACTCATGGAGATTTTCCTGTGACTGGTACTAAGATCCAGGTTGTTCATATGCAACCAAGTCCTGCCGCAGCTGCTTCATTATCAACGGGGGCTTGTGAATCACCTCAACAGGTTTTTATTTTTAAATTTTCCACTTGTTTTATAATTTACAATGATTGTGTTATTCTATTAGAATAATTTCTTATAATTAAAGCAGCCGCGGTTTTCTCCACTTCAACAGCAGCAGTATATAAGTATTGGCACAATGTTACCTCCACCTCGGTCTCAGCAAAATGAAATGATAATTCCTAATCACTATCATCATAACCAACATCAAATTCAACATCATTCATTGCCTGCTACACCATTTTCTTCAACAGGATTGGATTTTTATGGTAGCGGTGTTAGCGGAACTGGAGGTATTTGAGGAAAAATTTTTTATAAAATAATTTTGTCGTTTAGGAGTTGTTTCTGGTGATATGATGTTATCTTCCTCTGCAACTGCTACACCATCTCCAGCTGCCGCAATTTCCTTATCACCTGCAGCTTCAATGATGCCGCCCACTCCTGGATGTGTAGTTGGGTCAAAGTCTGTTCAAAATATGCAAAAATTTCAACAAAAACATCGAGCAACTTATCATCAGGTTTTGTTATTTTTATATTAAAATTAAAAAATTCTAGCATCAAAAACCTATGCTTGATAATGGTAATGGTCCAATTAGTATGGGTTGTAATAGCAGCAATTCTTATCCACCTCCTTCAACACCTCAACAACAATCATATTCAACTACAATGTCGGCTCAAGCTAGCCCACAACCACCACAACATCAATTTATTTTACAAAAGAAAATTGAAAAAAACAGTTGTGGCAATGGTGGGAATAGCAATGTTGCCTCTTTATTGGCAATGCAATCTTCTTCATCTTATAGTCAACAACAAATTCGTCAAAATCATCATCAACAATACTCACCTATGAGTGTTCCGATACAATCCGTAAATTCTGCCGATGCTTCTTCTGTTCCATCTCCGCAAATTTTGCATCGATTTCATCAGAATACTCCACATCAACAACTTCATTCTTCACCGCCACAAATATTGAGTGTAGGCCCTCACTTACAGCAACAAAATGAAAGTGTGTGTCTTCATCCTCAAGCTCCTTTTGGAGGCCAAAATCTTAATCAGCAAGCATTATTTGCTTCACAACAAGCGTCATTGCCAGGACAGCAACAACTTCAACCTCCTATTTACCATAAACATTTACAGCACCAAATTCCATTTCATAATCAAACTCACCAACAACCACAACAACTACCTCTTCATTACCTCCAAACTCAACCCCCGCCTACTCCACCCCAGCAACATTTGCGTTCTCATCAGCAACAATATCTTCATCTAGAATCAACAACAATGCCTATAGAACGGCCAACGGCCCCTCTTCCAACGCAACAACATATGCATCCACCTCCATCACCAATGGTATGTATGATTTTGTGATTTTTTCTTTTAGTAAAAATGAATTCCCACCATCTCAATTTTTCTGGCTAAAGACTGAAACTTTTTTTTTTTTAATTGTTTTCTTTTAGTTCTCTTCTATTAAACAACAGCATAATTCGAACATTGGTAATCAACATGTTTCAAGCGTTCCTCAAAGTCATAGCATTTATTTATCCCAACAACAACAATCTTCACATGTTCATTTAAAGCAACAGCAACAAATTCCGAATTCACCCATTTTAAATCAACAACAGCCAATTGTTTTACAAAAACATCACATGCAGCAACATACTTTTCAACAACAACAACAACCTATTATTTTATCGCCTCCTCCTCCCCCTTATGTTGCTAATGCTTATTCATCGCAACAGCCTCCTCCACAACAAATGCGAATGTTTCCAACTGCAGCTCCGTCACCATTTGTTTGTCCGGTAACTCCAACAGGGCCTCTAAATATTGCTGGATGTTCTTCTTCGACACAAATGTTACCACCTATGCCACAACCTGCTAGAGCACAACTAAGTCGCGCGCAATTACTTACTAGACACTCTCGAGAGTTAAAATGTCACAAATATGCCATCAAACTCTATCATCTGCAGAGGACAACAAAAGCTTTAGTTTATGTTCGTATAAAATATTTATTAAAATTTTAGTTTTCGTTATAATCTTTAAAATAAAATCTAATTGAACTTTAATAAAATTTTATTAAAAATGCTGACATATTAAATATTTTTACGTTTATACTAATTTATTTGTTTAAATTTTTTTATAGAAAAATGGTGCTTTGGCAGATGAACTTACCCGATTGCATCAACAAATTCAGACAGTTACAGAAGAACGAAGGTTTATTTTTATTTCTTTTAAAAATCAAAAAGTATTTTTTTTAATTCAAAATATTTAATTTATAACTAAAAATATTTATATCTCTAATTTTTAAATATAAAATTTTTGCAGAGTGCTAGCCAAACGTCTACAGCATCATGAACGAAATCGTATTCGACGACTTCAAACGCATTTCCGAAAAGCGGCTGCAGCAGCAGCTGCTGCCGAAGCAGCAGCAGAAAAGAAAAATGAGGAGGAGGCAAATACAACAACTACATCAACATCAACAACTTGTAAAAAATTAGTATTTTGTACTTTATTAAATAGTAAACAAAAAAAGCACACTACTGCACAATTAAATTGTAAAGACTCACACATACACACAGACAAAGTCAGCTTATGATGATCCTCAGACTTCTCTCTTTCTCTCTCTTTTCCTATTTTTTATCTTTATCTATCTCTCTCCCTTAACCAGGTTCTCATCATTTTGATGATTGTATTTTGTTTTTTTTTATTTTCCGTGTTTGTAATTTTCTTTTCCTAATTGCATGGATAAAAATGGGCTAGAATAATTAATTTTTTTGTAAAATTTTGATACAATTATTAAATATATTTTACTTATATTATAACCATTTAAATAAAAATAAGAGATGAGATTCTGGTTTAATTTAATCCCAATTTTCTTTTAATATTTTTTAAAAAAACAAATAAATATAAAATTAAATTAATTTTATTTAAAATATAATAATTTATATAGGTAAAAATGTTTTTGGTAATAAAATATCTAAAATAGAAGTAATAAATTTAACACCAAATGGAAGTTGTCTTTCTTCTTCTAATATTTTATTTTTTAAATTATTTTTATTATCTGAATTAAATAATTTATAAATAAAATGCCAACATCTAAAAAATGTTTGTTGAAGTGTTTGTGCAGCAATATTAGAATGACAACTGGCTAACAAACTTTTAATAAAAATATTATTTTATTTAATATAAATAAATATATACCCATTTACTATTAAATTCCCATTTGCAGTTAATGGTGCATAAATACCCTTATCTTCAATCTATAAATTTATTTATTTAAAATTAATTAATTAATTTACCTCAAATATTTCTTTAATTTTTGTACTTGATAATCTCATTATTTCTTTTGATGATTTATTATTATTATTATTAATTATATTATTATTTTTTACATTATAAAGACATTCACCTTTTTTAAGGTCTTTTGCTCTAATTAATTTTAAATTATTACAACCAGCCCAAACTAAATGAAATTGTGTCAATTTTAATTTATTTCCTTCTTCTGTTATAATTAATCTAAATTTTGCTTTTTCATTGGGTAAACGATGTAAAAACATAATTACTGGAGAATAAGCTATCTGACAAAAAATAAATAAATTATTATTTTTAAAAAATAATAATAATAACCAAAGATTCTTCTATAGAAAGTACCATATCTCCAATTTTTAATTTATCCATTCTAATTTCACCTCTAGGAGTTATTACTAATTGATCACTACTAAAACATTGTAATGTAGTAAAAGCTCCTCCACTACTTCCCCCTTGATAATATTGATTAGAATATTGTTGTTGACCATATTGTTTATACCATTGATTATATTCTTGTTGATAATTATTATTATTATTATTACATCCACATTCTTCTGGACAATTACAAATTGAAGGACAATTTCCACAATTTGGACCATTACATGGATCTGGGAGACTAAAATTAAAAAGAATTAATTATTTATTTTTTAAATAATTACTTTAAACACTGACAAACACTACAAGAAGAACAATATCCACAAGAAGATAATTTTACATTCTTTTATTTTTTTTAATAAAAAATTAAATTAAAATATTTTAAAAAATACCGATAATGAAGGTATATTATTATCATCTAATAATAATATATTATTATTATTATTATTACATTTATTATTATTACATTCATTATTATTTAATTGACATGAAGAAGAAGAAGAAGAACAATCTTCTTTTTCTTCAATTAATTGTTGATTTGGTAATAATTGTGGAATAAATAAATTATCAGAAATAATTGGAGAATAATTAATCTTTTATTTATTTATTTATTTATTTTATTTAATTAAATATTAAATAAACCTCTTGAGGAGAAGGATTATTTGGTAATAATGTTACATAATTATTTATTTCATCTCCAATAAAAGGATTATTTTGTTGATCATCTTCAAACTAAAAATTATTTTAAAATAAATAAATTAAATTAAATAAACTTCAATAATATTTTCATCATTTAGTGGAATATTTGTTTTTCCTTCTTCTTCTTTTTCTTCTTCTTTTAAAGTTAAAACTGCTGCAGCAGCAATTAATGGTTGTTTTTCTTTATTATTTTCTTCTTTTTTTCTTTCAAATTCTTCAATTTCTTTTTCAATAACTTTTTGAAATTCTTCTTCTTCTGGTATTGTTTCTTCTTCTTTTTTAATTATTATTTGTTTATTTAAATTTAAATTTATATTTTCTTCATTAATTAAAGATCCATCAGAATATAAACGAGGCTTTTTTAAAGAATCCAAATTAATTGTTTTTATTTTATTATATTGAGGTAATTGAGATGATGATGATGAAGAATTAATTGTTAAATTATTATTACTTTAAAAGAAAAATAGACAATTTTATTTAAATATTTTAATGTAAATATGTATAAAATTTAAAACTTTCATTTTTTTCAAAAATTTAACTCAAAACTTTTGTCTAACTTTTTCTATTTACTAAAAATTTAATTAATAAAAAATATATATTTATTTATTTATTTTTTACCTTTTTTTATTAATTAATTCTTCTTCTTTTTCTTCAAATTTAATTAATTTATTATTTGAAGAATTCTTTAAAAAAAATTAAATAATTATTTTAAAATTAATTAAAATTACAATTAATTTATTATTATTTTTAATTCTTGCCAAATGTCTTAAATAATATGATAATAAAGGTTTACGCATATAAATTATTTTTTGTTGTTGTTTTTTTCTTTTTTCATTTAAATATTCTTTTTTATTATTTTCTTCATTATTTTCTTTTAAATTATTAGTATTCCTATTTAAAAAAATATTAATATTATTTATTTTTTAATATTCTCATTAATTTATTAAAGAAAATAATGACATTTTAAAAGATAATTAATTGGTTATTTGTTTAAATAAAATATTATTTTTTTGTTTTTGTTTTTCCTCGTATCAGGTAAAAATTTATTTATTTGTAATTTAATTAAAAATATTAAATTAATTAAATTATATTTTATTTAAAAATTAATTTATTAATTAATTAATTAAATATAACCTTTTAGTAGCATTTATTGAAGAAATCATAAAAATATTATTTTTTAAATTATTTTCTTCTTTTTTATTTATTTTTATTTGTGGTTTTAATAAATATTTTTTTAAATTATTTCCTTTATATTTATAAAAACGTTTAATATTTTTTTGAAAATTTTTATTTGAAGAACATAATGCACGGTAAATTGTTAAAATATAAAAAATTCTAAAAAAAATATTTAAAAAATAATTAATTAATTTATTTTACTGATTTTCTGTTGTTTCATTTATTTTAATTTCTTTAATTAAATCAAAGGCAATCTTATTAAAATAAATTAATTAAATTAATTAATTAATTAAAACAAACAATATTATTATTATTATTATTATCAAGTACAGGACCTCCTTTATATTCTTCTCCTATTTTAAGAATTACTTTTTTTAGAGGAGCAGCAAATTGAGAAAAATTAGGAATTAAACAACATTTTTGTTTTAATAAATTATTTTCTTTTTTAATTTCACTAATCCATTCATTTTGTTTTTCACAATTATTAAATAAATTATTAGAACATTTCTTTTATTTTAAAATTAATTAAATTAAATTATTATTTTAAAAAAAACAAACAAATTTTTGATTTTTATTTTCTTCTTTTTCTTCAAAATTTGAAAAAATATTACAAATTGGAGGTTGACAAAAAAGTTCTTTTTTTTTAAAAATTATTTTAAATATTTTATTTATTTTTAAATTACCAGGTTGTCCATTATTTTTATTAATTTTTAAAATTGAAGGAATATTACCAAATAAACAATTATTATTATTTGTTTTAATTAATTTTAAATAATTAATTATTAATAAAATTAAAATAATTATTATTTTCATTTTTTGTCTTTTTTAAATTTTTATTAAAAAAATTAAATAAAGAATATAATTTTATTTTTTTTTAATTTCTTTTCATCCGGCAATGCCCTAATTCTTTTTTCTTTTTTTTTTCTCCTTGAATTTAATTGAGCTTTTCTTAAAAAATATTTTTTTATTTTTTGAAGAGATGTGAAAAATAAAATAAAAGAATATTTATTTATTTTTTTGTACTATTTTTGAATAATTTTAGAAAAATAAAAGAAAAAAAATTAAAAAAAAAAGAAGGGATTATTAAAATAATTATTTATTTATTAAAAAATAAATAAATAATTTAAATATATAACAATTAATTTATTTATTTATTTAATTTTATCACAAATTTATTTAAATATTAATCTTAAAAATATTAAAAAAGATTTGCTCCAATATTTAAAATAAATATTTTAGACCATTCAATATTTGTTGGAAAAATTCTAGAATGATAACGGCAAATACGAAATACCTTTAAATATTAAAAATAAATTAATTATAATTAATTAATTAATTAAACATTATCAGCTTTTTCAATTAATTTAATTCCAAAATTATTTTCTTCTTCTTTTTCTTCAGAATTAATGCGTATAAACATTGAATAAATTAAATTATTATTTTTATTATTAATTAAAGAATATAAAAGTAAACTTTATAAAATTAAAATTAAATAAAATTAAATAATTTACTTTGCTATTTTTTCATTATCAGAATAACATTGTAATATTTTTCCATTATTTAAAGCAATTAAATAACCCAATGGCTGATTATTTTTATTATTTATAGCAATTAATCCATTAATTCCATTTAATGATAATAAAAATTCAAAATAATTTTCTCTATCTATTGAACAAATATTTTGATCATAAATTAAAAATAAATTTTTTGTTTGAGAATTTAATGAAATTATTGAATAATTATTATTTAATAATTCATTTTTATTATTTTTAAATAATTCAATTATTGATGAACTTAATTAATTAATTAAAATATATTTAAATTAATTTACCTTTTTATTTTTATTTCATAATAACGAAAACGATCAATAATTATAAAACCAGAATAATCTCTCCATAATTTATTTTCAAATCTAAAATAAATAAAATAAATAATTAATTAAAAATATATAATTTACTCCTCTAATTCAGAAGAATTATAATAAAGATCAACAGTCATATTTTTATTTAATTCAATCTAAAATAAATAAATAAATTAATTAATTAATTAAAAAAACATTAAAAGTATTTCCAAAACATTGTTTTGCCAATTGTTCAATAATACATTGCAATAAAGGATATCCTAAAGGCTCTGCAAATGCTCTAAAATATTGTGGAAGAGTAGTTAAATTAGGCAATGATTCATGAAAATTTTTAATCTTTTTTTTAAAATAAATAAATTAAATTAAAATTTGAAAAATAAAAATACTTTTAAAAAGCTGTGATTATTTTCTTTTATTTTTTCATTTTCTTCTTCTTCTTCTATATTATAAAAACCTTTTTTTAATTCTTTAGATATTGAAACCAATGAACAATATAACTTTTTTAATTTTAATTAAATTAATTTTAAATTATTAAAAAAAACTTGATTAGGAGAATGTTTATAAGCTAATCCAAAACCAACAGGAATTACTAAATTATTCTTAAAAAAACAATATTTATTTATTTAATTAATTAATTATAATTTAAAAAAACTTTTTCTTCTTTATTTTGGTAAATAGTAGTTGAATAAACATTTTCTAATTTTAAAAATGAATTATTATTATTTTCAGAAAAAACAGCTCCTCCAACAGCTTTATTTAATTTTGTGTTTGAAATATTAAAAATTGAAGAAGAAAACATTTTTTATAAATTAATTTATTTTAATAAAATAATTATTTTAATTTAAATAAAAATATTTTTAATTATTTATATTTTAAGTAAAATAATTACCTAATTTTTAACAAATAAAAATGTTCTTTCCTCCCTTTCCGGTTTTTATAAATTTAAAAGAGTAAAATAAAATGATACTTATCTCTTAAAAATTGGTCGTAATTCATGTGCTCTTATTTTATTTTTATATGGAAGGGCATAACAATGAAATAAAAATTTAAAAATAGTAAGTAATAAATCTTAAATAAAATGGGAACAAACAAAATAATTATAGAAAATAATTTATTTTGCCATTTTTAGAAAAAAAGAATTTGTAAAAAAAGATAAAATCAGGAAGAAATGTCATTTTAAATAATAAATTTAAAATATATATTTTAATAAAATTAAGAAAAAAAGAGAGAATTTATATAAAATAATTAATTAAAATTTAAATAAATAAATATATTTATTTATTTTATATTGAGAAAATTAAATAAATAAATTGGAGCAATTTGTCTTAAAAAGAGAAACTAAATATGTAGTAGTCACTCAAGAAATCATTTTTGGCTTATTTATATAAAACCCTTTAGTTTAGATTAATATTAAATATTAAATAAGAATATTAATAGAATTATTTGAAAAATAAAGAAAAACTTAAATTGGAAGATGGATTAAAATATTAAATAAAATAATAACTATAATTTTTACTCTGAAAATGAACAATTATTTTAATCATTAAAATACTCCATACAATTTTTACTAATTTATCAAAAAAAAAGATATTAAATCATTTATACAATAAAATCAAAAAACATTAACACATTGTGCACAAGGTAAGTGATGAAAGTTATAATAAACAGAGAATATTTTAAGTAATAATTGTAATAGCATAAATAGAGTAAAGATGAATAGAAATTTTCTTAAATTTTTTTTCAATTTTAAGTCTCAAAATTTTTTAGTAATTACTCTACTCATAAAAATAATATAATATTTAATTTAATCAAAAACAAAAAAAAGTCCAAAAAAGGATTTTAATGCATATTATCCCATCCTCCATTGCGATTTTCCCATTCATCAATATCATTTTGTGTCACCTTTTCTTTTTTAATAGTTGTCCAATAAGCTGCTCCACCACCTGCCGTTTTTTCACGCATTTTGTTTTCAGCAGCAGCAGCTCGATCTTTTTCTGCATAATATTTTTCTTGCTCTTTCAAATAACTTAAACTAAAAATTAAAAAAAATTAAATTTTAATTAAATCATCTTTTAACTATTCATCCTCGGTCAAAACTGGTGGTGGAATTTGAGTACGTTTATATTCCCTCTTTTCCTTCTTACTCAGAGATACAGGACGTTTTTCATTTTTAACACTAAAAAATTTTAAAATAAAAAAAAAAAGAAAATATTTAAAAACCGTTGAGAAAGAATTTCTTCAGTAATATACCACGGCTTTTTTATTTCACGTGGAGCATAATTACCAGAAGTTTGTTGGTCGCTCATTTTATTTATGTGTATAGTGAATATTTTCTATAAATTAGAATTTATGAAAGATAAAATATTATTTGTAAATGAAAGTTAAAAATTAAAATTAGAAAATACAAAATTTTAATTATCAAATTAGAAAAAAATAAAGCTTTGTATTGTTGACTAATAAAATTTTACAGCGAGCCAACTGAGTACCGCCACTAGAGTACAGCAATTACAGTCCCAGGCAGAAGGGTATCAACTTTTTCAAAAATGTCTATATTTTCTTTATGAACCATAAAAAGTTGAATAAATATAATAAACCACGTACAATAAGACGAAAAATAAAGAATCAAATTATGTAATAAAGAATAGTTGTTTGTCTGTCTTTTATAGACAAATGATTGAGGGTAGTGAACATTGTCCCCAAATGAAAGAGATTCTTGTACTTTTAGTTTTTTTCAGATTTTGCAAAATTATAGCTCTATAATTGTTGTATCTAAACATTTTATTTGGTGTAGTTATGAATTTTTTTAATTTTCTTATTTTTGGTGATATCTCTATCTTTATCCAATCAATCCCTTATTTTGGATTTACAATAATCAAAGTTTAATTTATTTTAGATAATAATCAATTTAATCTGCTCTCTAAAAGAATATTAAAATTATTTTTCTAAATTTAAAGTGAATACCTCCCAAAATCTTTTTATTAAATATTTTATTTATTGACAGGTAAAACAAGTTTTTATTTTATTTTATAACAAAGTTGTTTATTTATTATTGAAATTTGTGAATATATATATTCTTTTTTAAACAATTTTTACCTTTTTTCTTTTTCATTTTTGGCCATAATTTTTATATATTTATTGATCAATCATTTATTTATGATTTTTTATTTAATTCTAATAATTTTATTTTTAAATTAATTTTTATTAATTTTAACTGAAACACAATTAATTGACTTTTTTGGGTAATAAGATATAAAAAGAAAAACATTTATTTATTTATTTATTTATTTATTTATTATCTGTTAGAAAAAATCTTTTTCAATTAAAAAACAAATTTTTTAATAAGAAAATTTTTTGATAAAAAATTATTATTTTCTCTTTAAATATATCATGTGTTATTAAAAATAATAAAACGAGACAAAATTTTAATTAAATAAATAATAATATTAAATTATTATTTTCTTATCTATTTTTAATTTTATTTTAATATAATATTAATTATAATTTAAAAATAATATTTTTTTAATAAAAATGCTTTTAATATTTAATATAATTTTATTATTATTATTTAAAATTAATAATTTATTTATATTTGCTAATAATAATAATTTGGTATTATTTTAATTATTTAATTATTAAATATAATTATTTAGATACAACAATCATCTTTTATTAATTCTGTATATGAATCTGTTACAATTAAAGTTTATCCACAAATTTCAGGTGTTAGAGTAGAGACACCTTTACATACAAATGCTTTTCATACTTATGAGTAATTAATTTAAATAATAAATAAATAAATATATTCATTTAGATCATCAGGTATTTCTGTTGTTGAACCTGGTATTTCTGTTCGTGTAGTTATTTTTGGAATGTTTTTAGACAGAATAGCCTTAATTTCCTTTACAACAGATAATTGCCTTAATCCTGGCAAGTAAAAAACAAAAATAAATTGTTTAATTAAAATTATTTAAATTATTTAAGTATTTAATATATCACATAATGAATTTATTTCTCATTCTGAAAAATTAATTGAATTAAGTGCTAAATTTAAAGAGTTAAGTTTTTTTAATTATTTAAAATTAAATATATTAAAGAGATGAAGATGCTTATAGAATGTGTTTATTAGAAAAAAGGGATGAATTATCAGATGTTGAAGAAGATTTAGTTTTGGTAATTTAATTAATAAATATAAATTATTTTTTAATTAAATTATAATTAAATAATAGGAAGAAATAAATAAATAAATATATTCTTATTATATTTCCTTAATTTTATTAAATAAATAAAAATAAGTTTTTATATTAATTTTACTATAATAATTAGATAGATGAAATGCGTACATGGATTAGGTATTTAATTTAATATTAATTAATTAATTAAAAAAAGAGCTACATCTGATCCCCCAGTTCATTATATGCCTGAAGAAATACAAGTAATTTAATTATTTAATTATTATTTTAATTTAATTATTAAGTTATTAATTATTTTATTTTTATTTATTTTATCTGCTTTATTTTCTGGTTTAAATCTTGGATTAATGGCTTTATCACCACAAGAATTAACTTTAATTTTAAATTCTGGTTCAGAAAGTGAAAGAAAATATGCTAAAGTTATTTTACCTGTTAGAAAAGCTGGAAATAAATTATTATGTACAATACTTATAGTTTAGTTTATTTATTTAAATTAATTAAATTTAAATAAATAAAAAGATGAATGTAATTGTTAATTCAGCAATTTCTATTTTACTTGAAGATTTAACTAGTGGAATTATTGCTTTTATTTTAGCATCTTTTGGAATTGTTATTTTTGGTGAAATTGTTCCACAAAGTATTTGTATTAAGTAATAATTAAAAATTAATTAAAAATTTAATTTTAAATTAAAGAAAAGGTCTTCAAGTTGGTGCTAAAACAATTTGGTTAACTCGGTAAAAATAATAAAAATAATATTAAATATTTTTTTAAAGTTTTTTTATGTTAATTACTCTTCCATTAGCTTGGCCTATAGGTAAATTATTAGATTGTATTCTTGGAAAAGATTTGGTAAATTTATTATTTTATTTATATAATTTAATTTAATTATTTTTTAAATTGATATTGATCATGGACAATTATTAGAAATGCTTAGAATGGCACATCAACAAAGTGAACATCATGATGAATTAGCTGAAGATTTAAAAATAGCTGTTGGAGCAATGGAAATTGCTGAAAAAAAAGTTAGTGATGTTATGACACCTATTGAGGTTTTTTAAATTAATTTATTTTAAATTAATTAAAATTAAATTAAAAAAGGATGTATTTATGCTTTCAGAAGAAACAATATTAAATATAGAATGTGTTAATGAAATAGTTAAAAGAGGATATTCTAGAATACCAATTTATAATAATAATAATAGAGATAATATTAATGGGTTATTTATTTTTAAATAATTTAATTAAATTATTTATTTATTTTTTTAGTCTTTTATTTATTAAAGATTTAGCTCTTTTAAAGCCAAACGAACGTTTTAATGTTAGAACAATATGTGATTTTTATAAACATAAATTACGTTTTGTAAATGAATCTACTCCTTTACAAACAATGTTAGAGGAATTTAAAGAAGTTTTTTTTATATTTATTTAAATATAAATATAATTTAAAAAAGGGAGAATATCATTTAGCAATTATATTTGAAGAAGAAAATAAATTAAATATTGGAATAATAACATTAGAAGATATTTTAGAAGAAATACTTCAAGCAGAAATTGTTGATGAAAGTGATGTTGTTATTGATAATAAATTTAGAGTTAAAAGATTAACTAAATGGCAAATTGTAAAATTTAAATTAATTAAATTTACCTCTCCTCTTTTTTATTTATTTTAAATTAAATAAAAGAGAAAGAGGAGAAGTAATATGTAATAATTTTAAAAAATTAATATTTTTTTTAAAAAAGGAAGGAAAAATTAGAAGAAATTTACTTAATTCTGAAGAAGAAGAAAATAAATTAAAATGTTTATCTACTCCATTAATTAAAGTTATGTAAGTTTATTAATTTAAATTAATTTAATTTAAATTAATTTAAAAAAAGTATTAATTGGTTATCAATTAATCGACCAATTTTATTTAATGAAAAAATAATTGATATTAAAGCATTATATTTACTTATTAGAAAAAATGTTCATAATGTAAATATTATTTAATTAAATTAATTAATTAAATATTTAAAAAAGATTGAATTAGGACAATCAAAATTTAATTTTAATAATAATAATTCTACTAAAACAACAGAAGAAGGAAGAATATTTCTTTATAAGTAATTTAATTTAATTAATTTATTTTTAATTTTATTTTCAGATCTGGAGTACCTTCTGATCGTTTTATTTTATTATTAGAAGGAAAAGCTATTATTAAATTTAAAAAAGTAAAAAATATTTTAATATTAAATAATTAATTTAAAGACAAATATGAAATTTGATGTTGGCCCTTGGGAATCGTTTGGTTTAAATATTTTAGATAAAATTGAAGAAATAATAAAAATAAAAAAGGAAGAATTAAATAATAAACAAAAAAGAAGAAAATCAACAACAAATCAATATTTAATTAATAGTTAATTTAATTTAAATTTAAATTAAAATTAATTTTTTAAGATTTTAATAATTCAATAGAATTTATTCCTGATTATGATTTAGAAGTTATATCAGATTGTAAATATTTAAAAATTAATTTATCAATTTATTTAACATTTATTAGACTTTCTGAATTTTTAAAAACAATTAAGTAATTATTTAAATTTATTTTTTAATTTATTTTTTAAGAGATTTTCAAAAGAATGAACCTAATCGGTTTGAAAAATCTTTAATAAAAAATAAATATTATTTAAATAATAAACCAACATCAATTCAAACATTAAATTATTTATCTTTTGAGGTTTTTTTTTTTTAAATTAATTAAATTAATTAATTTAATTAAATAAAAGGATTCTAATAAAAAACAAAAAAGATGTTTAAGCACAATTTCTGTTCCTTCAGAATTACGAAAACTTAAATCTTAAAAGAATTATGAAGAAAAATATTTTTAAATTAATTCATCAAAATTTATTATTAATTAATTAAATTTAAATAAATATTTATATTTCTTTTGTTTTTTTAAACAATTAAATTATTTAACAAAAAATTAAAAAAGAAAAGAAAAATATACAACTGTTCTTTTTTTAATATATTTAGTTAATAAAAATAAATTTAAAAAAAATCATTAAAAATATTGCCTAATGACACCCATCATTCATTTAATTTTTTTTATAAAATATAAAGGGGAGGAGGTATTATTTAAATATTTTTTTAAATTAAATAAATTAAAAAAAAAACATTTTCTAAATTTCTTTGTAGCCTTTCTTTAAAATTTAAATTTAATTAATTAATTAATTAATTAAAATGAATGGTTTACAACCAATAAATAATAAAGAATTAAATAAACAACAAAATATTATTTTAATTGAAAAAGAAAATTCTGTTAATTCTTCTTCTAATTATTTATGTTGTTTTTGTAATAAAGAATATTTTTGTAGTAGTAAAAAAGAAGAAAATAAAAAAAGGTAAAAATAATTTATTTATTTAATTATTTTAAAATAGTAACACATTTTTTAAACCAAAATGATTAATTAATATATTTTCTTTATTTTTATATTTTTAGAATGTTTTATTTATTTATTTTAGCCAATTGTTTTTTAATATATTTTTAATAAATTAAATAATTTATTTATTTATTTTTATATTTCCTTTGATTTTAAATAAAAAGGAAAAAAAATATTTAATTTTTATATGTATATTTTTAAAATTAATTAATTATATAAATATGTAGTTCTTCTTCTTCTTCTTCCAATAATAAACAACAAAAAGTTTCATTAATTAATCAATCAAAAAATAATTTAAATAAAAAAATTTCAAAAAAATATTCTTTATCTTCTCATTATGCAAATATTAATTTATTAAATAATTCTAAAAAATTATCAAAATCTTTTTCTTTTTCTTCTTCTTCTTCTTTATATTCTTCTTCTTCTTCAATATATGATTATTCTTCTTCTTCAAATAATTTTTCTTCTCATCATCGTCACAGAAGAAGGGGAGGAATGCGTTGGCATAAAAAAAGACCAGAAAAAGCTTATTGTCGATTACTTAAAGTTTTTTTTAAATTTAATTTAAATTTAATTTTTAAGGAAAATACAACATTTCATGGAATTCGTGATTCGATAGCTACGGGGGGTTGGTTACGAGCTCTTTGGATTTGTATTATAATTCTGGCATCAATGGCTGCTTTAATTGGTTGTGGATTTATTGGTAATCAATTTAAATTAAATTATAATTTATTTTTAAAGTTTGGGAATTTAATACAAGGCCATTATCAGTTACTTATAGCATTAGAGAAAATGGTAATAATTAATTTAATTTAATTATATTAATATTTAATATATTTAGTTAGTCTAATATTACCAGATATTGTAATTTGTCCATTTAATCGTTTTAATAAAACATTTTTACAATTTTGGAATGTTAGTGATAATTTAGCAGAATATTTAGAGGTAATTAATTTTAATTATAATTTAATTTATTTTTAAAATTAAAGTTAGCATTTCCTCAGTCATCACAACATCCATTTCAATATAAATCATATAAAGCTTTAATTGAAAAAATAGATGAATTAGAAGAAGAATTAAAACAATTATTAATTAAAATTAAAATATCTTTTGCTGAATTTATTAATAAAGTAAATAAATATTTAAA